>JAAGEH010000286.1:51485422-51632936 GCA_011751065.1 Lasiurus cinereus | reverse complement strand
CTCTCTCTCTCTCTCTCTCTCTCTCTCTCTCTCTCTCTCTCTCTCTCCCCTTTGTTTCTCCCTGTATATTTACTTCATTCTTCTTTCTGGACCAACCAGCTTTGTCTGTTCCTCAATCCACGTTGCAAATGCATGTCCATGTATCAAAATTTCACATATTACATGTAGTTCCTCTTTAAAAAGGAATGGACTTTTTAAGCATGTCTAAATTCTTGGGGAAAGGTCTCTGATTGGCTTAGCTTGAGTCTGGTATCTATCTTTGGATTAATCACCTTTTTTAAAATATATTTTATTGATTTTTTTTTACAGAAAGGAAGGGAGAGAGGTAGAGAGTTAGAAACATTGATGAGAGAGAAACATCAATCAGCTGCCTCCTGAACACCACCCACTGGGGACTTGCTTGCAACCAAGGTAGTTGCCCCTGACAGGAATTGAACCTGGGACCTTTCAGTCCACAGGCTGATGTTCTATCCACTGAACCAAACCAGTTTCTGCTGGACTACTCACCTTTGATAGTGGAGAAACAAAGAGAGCAAGATCAAGAATAATTATAATGAAGAAGAAAAAAAAAAGAATAAGTATAATGAGCAGTACACCCAAGAGAAGGCAGGAAGCTCTCAGAAAAGAGGGCCTAGGCAGAGAAACACAGAAATGGAATAGCTGCCCATATTCATATATTTGGTATTACTTTTTTTTTAAAGATTTTTTAAATTGATTTTTTAGATAAAGAGCGGGAGAGAGACAGAGACAGAGAGAGACAGAGAGAAAGAGAGAGAGAAAAAAGGAGAGAAACTTTGATGTGAGAGCAAAACATTGATTAGCTGCTTCCTGCATGCCCCCTGCTGGGGATCCAATCCATAACCTGGGCATATGCCCTGACCAGGAATCAAACAAGCAACCTTGAGATGGTGCTAAAACAACTGATTTTCACTGGCCAGGGCTATACTTGTTATTTCTTAGCTTGAATACAGATATCTAGCCATTTGCCCCCGTCCCCTCCACCCAGATCCTGCCCCACCCCAGGGCTTCACCACCCTATTGTCTATGTCTATGAGTTAAGCATATTCTATCTAATAAAGAGGAAATGTGCTAATTGACTCTCACACCATTGCAAAGATGGTGGCACCCATGCCAATAAAGAGGGAATATGCTAATTGACTGCCCTGCCCTCAAAGATGGCAGTGCCCAGTTCCCTCAGCCCTGCTGGGGCAGCAGGTGTTCAGCAAGGCCCGACCACTCTGCATATCTGCCTCCAGAGTCCCCCAGTCCCTTTAGCCCCTCAGCCGCCTAGGGCCAGCCCAAGGTGCAGGCAAGCTTTGGATGGTGGCTGCAAAGGCACTCAGGGACACCCAAGGGTCAGATAACCAGGGCTGGCTGAGGCTTGCACTGCCAGCAGTGGCAGCAGCAGAGGTGTGATGGAGTGTCGTCTTCCATTGATCACTGGGTCACCTTCCACCCCTGAGGGCTCCCAGACTGTCAGAGGAGGCAGGCCAGGCTGAGGGACCCCTCACTCTAGTGCATAAATTTTCAAGAACCAGGCCTCTAGTATACTATGAAATACTACTCAGCCATAAAAAAAGATGAAATACTGCCATCTGCAAAACATTGATGGACCTTGAGAAGATTATACTAAGTAAAATAACTCAGAATAAGCTAAGAACATGTGATTTCATTCATATATGGGATATAAAACTAAAACTCAGAGACATGAACAGACAACAGTATGGTGGTTACCAGAGGAAATTGGTTGAACAGGTGATAAAGGATAAATATATAGTGAAGGAAGATAATTTGACTTTGGGTGGCAATATACAAATTATGTAACATAGTAATGTATACTTGAAACCTATATGACCCTATTAATTAATGTCACCCTAGTACATTTTTTTAAAAGACTGCCTAATTTAATTAGGTATGGTCACGTGTACCTTTCCATGAGAAAGAACGAAGTTCTTTGTCTGATGTTGATTTAACTTGTTAATTTTGGTGAGAGGCCTATCTCTTCTATTTACCCTGGGGATAGATATATTGGGGTATACCAGACTAAAGCTTCATTACTTCATATTACAATCCAAGGTTTTAAGTTAGAAGTGATAGATCCCATTCTTAAAACAATAGTCACCAGTAGTGGGGAATCCTTTTGATAAATATTCTGACAACTCTGGAGCAATAGTTATATTGATTCTTCCACATAAGCTCCCTTAGACACTTCCTCACTAAAGAACATTGCATGGGTTTCAAAATTTTTTGCAGTAGTGTTTAAATACCCCACAAAGAGACTACCAAGGAATAAGTCTCAGTCTGTTTGGCTAGAAAGACAGACATAATCTGGTGATAAATTTAATCCTTGCTAATAAATCAGCCTTTTGACTTTCTGGACAGCTTTACCAAATGTATTTGGAAACAGAAATTTACAGTCCCCAAAGCAAGCTGTTGGCATGGAAGGGACCCAGCCCACTTTACCTAAAATTGCTAAAAGCCTTTGTGCAGGGGTCAAGATTTTACCTTCAGTCAGTCTTCTCTATTTCACCCCTGAGGAGGGTGTTTTTGGAAGAGGCAGTAAGAATCCCATACATAGATATTTTTCTTCCCAGGCTTATTTATTTGAAAGGAAACCTCAGTGGCCACAAAATCCCACCAAGGAAAATCCCAACCAAGTTTATTCCTGTGCCAATACCACTAATTCATAGTTTGGGTCAGCAATGGATAGTAGGTCTGAGAACAAGAGTGCTCTTTCTTTTGATTATCACAACTTCAGGGCCTCACTTAAATCAGAAATTTCTATTCTTCTGGACATGTTATTTCATTTGAATTTATAGTTCTTTGGTTTAAAGAAGATAAACTGGTTCTCAAACACTAGGAGGGAATCATAAAAGTAATCCAGGAAAACTTTGAAGACAATCTTGCCCTTCTGCAAAATGTACCTCAGTTTCTCTGGTACAAATTCTAGAAGACAGATATCCTATAACTCCTCTGCAGAATTAAACACAATAAATTGTCCAGCAAAGATATCTGTCTAGCAAATAGGTGTTTGCTTAACCTTCAGTGTTCACACTATATATCAAGAAAAAAAAATTTTTTAGGAAAGCAGATGATTGCCTGGAAAAGAACTTGCAACATGGTTTGTGGGTCAAATTCAGATCCACCAGGAAGCAGATGCCAAGAAAAAAATTAGATGAGCAAGGGATGCATTGGAGAAAATAAGAGGGTTTTTTTCCCCTCCAATATAGGAGAAAAGGTAAAAAAAAAAAAAAAGTTGGCAGGAGAGTCTTTAGGAGCAATGCAGAATGCATGCATGTGTGACACCTGAGAAAAGAGGAAAAACGGAGGGAGGATTGGAAAGGATGAGATTTAGATTGTAACACAGTCCTGAAAATTTCAGAGTATCTAGAAGATCACCTAAATTTTGTTAGATATAAGGTAAAATTATTTTGATAATTTTTAGTTTTAATTTCTACATATAGTCCAGGTCACACATCTTCCTATAAAATTTTTATCCCTTTACATAGATTTACTTAGGTAGTCTTTCTTCTGCTACTTTTAATAAAGGCACTCCTATAATTTGCACAGCTTTCATTCTTCTCTGGAGTTAAGTATGAGTCAATCAATTAAATACTTTCACAACATTCTTAGAAAACCTGGAATTAAATCTGAGGTTTTTTGCCTTTCATAGTAGGATAACATGCATCTATGCATGCACAGTCTTGTAGTCAAGCCTTAATTTTTGTTGGTATCACTGGGAGGAATTGACCTCCAGGTCAATTAACTGTGAGGATCAGAACTGGGAGAAAGTTCTGTGCTGGAGACACCCTTATGAAGCAAGACTTGCTTCAGTGGGGCTTTGGTGCTCACTGAGTCTGCACCCTGAGTGTGTATCTTATGGATCTGAAGAGTTGTAATCTGGATGGTCCTACTCTGACTCCTGGATACACTGGCTCTTGGATACCCAAAAAGGTGCTAATTTAACCTCTTCCTGAGGCCACCCAGCAGGAGCTATGGAGAGATCTTCAGATTCCTCTTCTTTGTTTGGGTTTTGGAGTTGCCCAGATGAGGCCCAGCTGTGAAGCAATGCAAGCTGCTGTGGGGCTTTGGGCCTTCTTTTGGATGTTCTGGGTCTCTCTGACTCAGCTTCAGTTTGATAGGTAAGTTTAGATTTCAAAGGACCAAGCTATTCATGTCGAAACAAACAGCAATGGTTTCCCCTAAGCCCTGCCCTAAGAGGCCCCCGCATCTCAGTAATGGCTGCAAGCACCTCTGAGAGAAACTGCCCTTGAGTTCTGCCTGCTGCCAGACAGTTCAGTTTCTCCCTGTACGAGTCTGGATGCCTAGAGTCTTGCTCAGAACTGGAGTTTGAGCAGTCTCCCTGTGGATTGAAAAAGCCAGCTACTATTCAGTTGTTAGCCCTCTCCATGCACACCTCCATAACTCTGTACTTTATTTTTGCAGCTCCTCTGAGTTTCAGTGTGCTTTTCTATTCCCTTCTAGTGGTAGAATTTCCACTCAGCCAGCCTTCCTGTGGTTCTGGATGATGTCTGTTTTGTCTTTTAGTTGTAGTTTTGAAGTGGTTGTGCAAGGCAGCAAGTTCAGATGTTTACCTATGCTGCCATCTTGTTTTCTCTCCAACCTAGTACAGTATTATTGATCATATTCCTCTTCCATTTTTCATCAGTTCCTCCATCTCTCCCCCCTCTTCCAGTCATTTCTTTGGTCTCTGTTTCTATAAGTCTCGTTTTATTTTATTTGTTCTTTTTAAAAGAGTAATTAACATAAAAAAGAGTAATTAAGATGAGAATTAATGGAAAGATATTCCATGATATAATTTCATATATGTAAGTATTAATTACTCTATCCAGATTATGTAAAGGAAGTATGTAAAATTTTTACTGATGAGTGTTATCTAGTGCAGCAGAGAATGTAGTAGTCTCAGAAACATTTCGGTTAACTTGAAAAGGATTTGCACATCCCTGAATAGCACCAGTTTAAAGAGCATCATTCACATGTGCTCTAGTAAAAGTAGATGGCACAGGGAAGGTGTGTGAGAATCCAGCACACGAGCATTTTGTTGTGTTTGTTGTACCACTCAGTCCTGCATCAGCATCAGTGTCCGCAACCTCTACTGTTTGCATTACTCATGGATGATTCTTTCCAACTAATAGCACCTGCTATGGCTGAATTTGGGGAATAAGTGAAATCAAATGGCAGACACCATTTTCATCATTTCAAGTGTTCTTTGAATTGCTGTCATGTGTCTCTCTCTAGAGCAGCGGTTCTCAACCTGGGGGTCGTGACCCCTTTGGGGGTCAAACGACCCTTTCACAGGGGTCGCCAAAGACTATCAGAAAGCACAGATATTTACATTACAATTCATAACAGTAGCAACATTACAGTTATGAAGTGGCGATGAAAATAATTTCATGGTTGGGAGTCACCACATGAGGAACTATATTAAGGGGTTGCAGCATTAGGAAGGTTGAGAACCACTACTCTAGAGAATTATAAATTCGTTGACAATAATCTGGACAAGAGATGTTGAATCATTTCACCTCTGCACTGTACAACATATCTGAATCCAGAGCCTCCCAACACAGGCCCCAATACCCCAGATACAACACTACACCTTACCTTGCATGCAAAGACCTGCCAGGTGATTTTGCTTAATCATTAAAGGAGGCTCTTTCAAAATCAGTACGTACTTTAAATCATCCCTTTGTTTGCCTTTTCCTTCACTTTCCCCAAGTTCTCGAGGATCCTGGAGATGATATTACAAGGTAAGTCTCAAGATGGGTAAAGGGAAGAGAGGTTATTTCAAAATGGAAGGTGAAAATAAAGAATTTATGTTAAACTTGAGGCTAGTTTTCAGAAAGAACAAGTTGAAAATCTGTATGCTGATTCCCTTAAAAAGAAATCCCTTGGAATGTTGCTTAACTCAGATTAAAGATTGCTTTTTAAAGAGAGATTTTTGTAGATCATGCCTTTGATTACACAAAATATTTAAGCAAGACCACACATCTGTGTTTCCTAGTTCAGATAACAGCTGATATCCCTGGTGCCATATGACATTCCAAGTTTTCTGGTCCTTGCAATTCTTATATTCTCTGATTTGAAAATTCTATAGTAAATTTGAATGCTTTTTTAAATGTCACAGAGAACCAATAAATCTTTTAACAAAAGGGCTATGTGGCAAAGCAGTGTTTCTCGAAGATGAATGTGGCCATATTATGTATGTGGGCTATGAGGAAAAGAAAGTTGGGAGATCAGTTAGGAAGCTATTATATTTGACTCTGAGGGCGATTACAAGGACTTGGAATAAGGTGTAGGAGGAAATCAGGATGACATATATTCCTTCTTTTATTTACTCCTTCTTTCTCATCAATAAAACTCTATTTTTATTTGGGAATCCACAACTCAGGAAAGATGACTCTATTTCTGGCTCATGGGTATATCCTGACCAGTCTAAACCAATTACAATAGTTACTCCTTATCAGTGATTGTTTTAACAATGGGCATGTAACCCAGTTTTAGTCAATGAGATGTGACCAAAGGAACTTCTAGATGAGATTTCTTAATTCTGACTAGACGTGCCTAAGGAGGTGCCCTCTGCTGTATTTGCACATTGGGTCATCTCATTGTGATGCCCAAATCTCTGCTGTTATCTTGTAACCAGAAAGGTAGCTGCCCTGAAGATGGGTAAACAAAAAGACAGAACAATCAGGGAGGGTCCTTGATCATATTGTCTAGCCACCCAGCCTCTGGATTTTTGAGCTTGTATCATCAGGAGACTGAAGAGAGAAATGAGGAAGGCCAGAGGAAAGGAAGGATTTGGAGACAAATGATGAAACTCTCAGTGTTATAAATGTTGAATGTGAAAAATAGTGGTGTTTCTAAGTGAAAATTGCCAGCACCTAATCAGAGGCATAGAAATAAAACTCAGAGGTGCTACCAAGGCCCAAAATATCAATATAAAAGTTATTTGCAGAAACCAGTATTTGTAAGGGGAAGGGGGAAGAGGAAAGGGGGAGCATTAGCCATCTCATATCTCACAGCTAATTCCTTTGGGGAATCTAACATCAAAGGAAAAAAATAATGATAAATAACCATTTGCTTAAAGAAAATCCAGAGAGACATACCTTTGCTGACCTATTCTTAAGGTATAGATATATTTTCAGTCTATTCCCCAAATTCACTGATGGTGTTTTTTTTAGACAATTTAAACATCTCTGGGTTTTTTGTTTGTTTTGTTTTTAATTTTAAAAGACATTATTAAAGTTGAGAACAGTGAAACAAAAAGGGCTGGGGAAATGAGCTGAGGCTGGGCTGCTTTGGTTCACTTAAAAGTCAGAGAAAAAGGGACTTTGGGGACAGATTCAGGGGTTTGCCCTTGACAACTGCCACTGCTGATGGCTGCCCTGGTTGCAAGTTTCATGGGTGGAATCCTATAGAGTTTAGAAGATGCTCACTTGGAGGAAGAAGAGCGGGCACACAGCTGTGTTTCTGGGACCTTTTTTTAAATGTAAAGTTTTTTTTCAAAGATTTTTTTGTTGATTTTTAGAAAGAGAGGGAGGGAGAGAGAAACATTGATGTGAAAAAGAAGCATCTATTGGCTACCATCTGCACACCCCTCACCAGGGATCAAGCCTAAAAACCTGAGAATGTGCCCTAACTGGGAAACAAACAGGCAACTTTTCAGTGCGCAGGAGGATGCCCAACCAACTGAGCTACACCTGCCAGGGCTAGACCTTTGTTTTTGTTTTGTTCTTTATTATTTTTTTTATTTGTATCAGAGGAAGGGAGAGGGAGAGAGAGAGAGAGAAACATCAATGATGAGAGAGAACCATTGATTGACTGCCACCTGCACACTCCTCACTGGGAATCGAGCCTGCAAACTAGGCATGTGCCCTGACGGAGAATCAAACCATGACCTTCTGGTTCATAGGTCAACGCTCAACCACTGAGACACACTGGCGGGCCCAGACCTTTGGTTTGAGGGGTTTTAAAGGCTGGATAATTAAGGGAAGTCTCAGGGGAGGATATTAATAGAATATTCACCTTCCTTATGCTGATGTGCCAAAATGAGGTTTATTCTTTTAACTTCATCTGTCCTTGGCACCAATTGGGTTTCGGCTATCTGTCTCCCTGAGTAAAGTGATTTAAATGATTTACCCTCTGGCTGGGGAGGAGAAGTGCAAACCAGGTATTCTTTTTGTTGTTGTTAATCCTCACCTGAGGATATTTTTCCATTGGTTTTTAGAAAGAGTAGAAGGTAAGGGGAGAGACACACAGAGAAAAACATTATTGTGAGACACATTGATTAGTTGTCTCTCACACTCACCCCTACTGAAGCTGGGATTGAGCCTGCAACTGAGGTACATGCCCTTGACTGGGATTGAAGCTGGGATCCTTCAGTCCAAGGGGCTGACACTCTATCCACTAAGCTAAACCAGACAAGGCAAACCACTTATTCTTAAGTGTTCCTGGTTTAGGAAAGATAGGATTTAGTAGATAGATGCAAACTACTTGGCATCTAGATTTTCTAAATGGCTGCAAACTGCTGTTTAACTATTTCCCTATCCAGTTGTTCTGGTTTACTCCCCTCCCCAGCCCCCCAACTCCATCCCTAAAATCTTTTAGGGGTTGTTATCAGTGAGAGGTTGAGACCTTAGTTCTTGTCTTCTTGAAGGAAATATTTCAACCAAGAGACTGAAGTGTAGGAAGAATTTATTGACCACAGCAAAAAACTTAGGGCAGTGAGACAAGGAAGGGCTTAGAAGAAGCAACAAGAGAGCCTAGGTTGGGCTGCATTGACTCCCTGGGAAGTCAGAGAAAAGGGGGCCTTGGAGACAGATTCAGGAGGTTAGCCCAGGAGGAGCTGCCACTGCCCATTGATCCCCTGGTTGCAAGTCTCATTGGGTCCCTTGGAGTTTAGGAGACAGGTGGGAGAAGGAAATGGGGAAAGGAATGGTATGGGTGTGCTCCCTAGAGGAAGAACCTGCAGTGACCTTCCTTTTGAGAGCTTCTAAAGGCTGGGTGTTTAAGGAAGGATCAATAGAATATTCATCAGCTTTATGCAGATATACCAAAATGAGATTTATTCTCTTAATTTGTCCTTGGGTGTGGTTGGCAAATGGCACTAATTCAGTGGTTCTCAACCTTTCTAATGCTGCGACCTTTTAACACAGTTCCTCATGTTGTGGTGACCCCCAACCATAAAATTATTTTCGTTGCTACTTCATAACTGTCATTGTGCTACTGTTAATGAATCGTAATGTAAATATCTGATATGCAGGATGTCTTAGGTGACCCCGGTGAAAGGGTTGTTCGACCCCCAAAGGGGTCTCGACCCACAGGTTGAGAACCGGTGCACTAATTGGATTTGTTATCTGTCTCCCAAAGTAGGGTGATTTAAGTGATTTACCCTCTGGGGAGGAGAAGTGCAAACCATTTACTCTTAAAGTGTCTTTGATTTAGGGAAGACAGGATTTATTAGATGGCCACAAACTGCTGTTTAACTCTCTGTTTCCCTATTCTGCTTGTCCTGGAATTTTCTTAGCTTTCTACCATGCTATAACATATTCAGCAGATAGTAGGCACTAAGTAATAACAATTCCTATTTTTTTTTTTCTAAAGTAGCTTTTCTCACCCTAACCAGTTTGGCTCGGTGGATAGAACATTGGCCTGTGGACCAAAGGCTCCCAGTTTAAATTCCGGTCAAGCGCACTTACCTCAGTACAGGCTCCTCTCCCATCCAGGCCCTGATCAAAGGGGTGCAGGAGGCAACCAATCAATGTTCTTCTCTCACATAGATATTTCTCGCTGTCCCTCTTTCATCCACTTTCCATAAAATCAATGGAAAAATATTATCAGCTGAGGATTAATATAATAATCATAATAATAGCAGCTTTTCTCTACTTTAATCTTGTAAACTGAAAAGGTACTATCAGACATATTCTGATTGACTAATTTAATAAAACAGGCAAGACCAGTCTTTCTTTGACTATTAGAGCCCAAAAATCAGTTTAAGAAGCTTAATTTTTTACTACTGCTTACTAGGCTGGCCATGGCATTTCTGAGATTACAAGGGCTGTTGATTCTATTTTGCTGTGAGACTAGCCACATGACACAGTCCAGACCACTGAAGTGATTACCTGAGTTGTCCCCCTATGAAGTCAGTTGTGCCAGGAGGGTGTCAGTTGTGGAATCCTCACCAGCACATAAATTAGAGTTTAAAATGTGAAAGTTATTCATATTTAGCATGGAACTAAATCCTCTCTCTTTTTGTTACTCTTATTGCTGTCCTCCTCTCCCCCAACCTAAGTCTAAATCTATTCCTACAACTCATTCTTCAGAAAAAAGGTAGAATATAAAGTTTCCTATCAAAGTAGATATTGAATGTAAATATAAATCTCTCATTATAGATATTTTAATTGGAGTGACTGAATCTGCGATTGCCAGGATACAAGTTGAAATGAGGTTTAGGGGTCATTGAAGTGTCACAAAGTGGGAGCCTGGGTGTCACAGCCCATCTGCGGCACACATGTTGTTTACATCCCTAAAAACATAAAAGGTGATTAACAGTCCAAGAAGGTTTGCCAACAAATGGAACCTTTTACCACACAGTAATTATAATGGCCAAAATATTAAAAACAAATTAGAAAATAACAAAATGGATACATTTATACAACTATTCTAAGTAAATCGGTTGACTTGAAATTCTGGCACAGAAAAATCTAATTTTTCAGAATAAATAATTACACTAAGAATATATTTTTAAAAAATTACTGATTAAAGATGGCCAATTGAACAAATGTACTTACCTCCTCCCCCAAATCTCCATTAAAATAGAAATAAGGTGATAAAAACCAAGATGGCGGCATAGGTAAACACCTGAACTGCTGCCTCGCACAACAATTTCAAAACTACAGCTGAAAGAGAGAACGAACATCATCCAGAACCACAGGAAAGCTGGCTGAGTGGAAATTCTACAACTAGAATGAAAGAGAAGGGCTCATGGAGACTCAGAAGAGCTGTAAAAAGGTGAGGTACAGAGACACACGAGTGGAGAAGACAGGCAGCGCAGTGCCTGGCTGGCTTCCTCTAGCAGGAGGGAGATGGAAACTCCCAACTGCACTGAACCCCAGTTGCAACTGCACTGAATCCCAGTTCTGGATGAGACTCATACAGGGGGAGTCTGGACTGTTGGAAAAAAGAAGGAGTGCACAGAAAATCAGAGGAGCTATGAAAGGCAGAAGTCTGGAGAAAGCTCACTCCAGGGCATGCAGAAAGAACTGACTGCTGATTGTGCCACTGGCTTTCTTTAGTGGGAAGAAGACGGAATCTCCTGACTGTGCTGAGCTCCAGTTAAGACTGCACTGAACCCCAATTTCGGGCAAGACCCTGGGGACCCAGACTAATATGGGTCCCTGGAGGGCTCAGAAACTCAGGGGATCCGTGAAAGGCAGAGGTTTGGAGGCACTCGAGCACCAGTGCCCACAGAGAGGGCTGCAGCAATTACTGAGGGACACTGAGAATCAGGGGCCACATAGGGGAGGGCTGACGGGAAGCCAAGGCTATCTGCTCAACCATGAGACTCTGCCTCATCCAAGCCTAGCACAGAGGTTTTTGCAATTTTGCAAGTCTTATATCATAAGGCTGACTCCAGAACAGAAGTTCTCCCAGTGTAGACACAGCTGATCTTCACAACCAATTGGCTTGGAGGTCAATTCCCCCAAGTGATATCAACAACAGTCAAGACTTCACTGCAACAAGGCTGTACACACACTCTACAAAGGTGTTGACCAAGAGAGTCCACCTCAGGTAACCAGGGAGGCAGACCTAGTGGGCCATATAGGACACCTAGCACACAAAGCTACTCTACCAACTCAGGGAACCAGCAAAAATGTGGTGACAAAGAGAAAGATCACAAACAAAAGAAATGGAAGAAAACAAATGACTGGATATAGAATTCAAAACCATGATTATAAGGTTTTTCAAGAATTTTCTAGAAAAGATGGATAAATTTAGTGAGAGCCAAGAGGAGATGAAAAAGGACCAACTAGAAATTAAACATACACTGACTGAAACAAAAAATATTATACAGAGACCTAACAATAGACTAGAGGAACACAAGAATCAAGTCAAAGATTTGAAATAACAATGGTACCTCGAGATACGAGGGCCCTAACATACGAGATTTTTGAGATACGAGCTGTCGAGCGAGCGATTCTTGCTTTGAAATACGAGCAACATTTGAGATAGGAGTAATCGCGCAGATCGGCCAGCTGCACACAACCTACCAGTTTACCTCAACTTGAGTGTCTCATAGTTTCCCACGCCTCAAGGTTACAGAATGGATTAAACTCATATCTCGAGGTACCACTGTACAAAAAAGCAGAAAACACTCAACTGGAAAAGCAAAAAGAAAGAAGCATCCAAAAATGTGAAGATAGTGTAAGGAGCCTCTGGGACAACTTCAAGTGTACCAACATCAGAATTATAGGGTTGCCAGAAGAAGAGAGAGAGCAAGATACTGAAAATCTATTTGAAGAAATAATGACTGAAAACTTCCTCCACCTGGTGAAAGAAATAGACTACAAGTCCAGGAAGCCCAGAAAACCCTAAACAAAGGAATCCAAGGAGGCCCACACCAAGACACATCATAATTAAAATGCCAAGAGCAAAAGATAAAGAGAGAATATTAAAAGCAGCAAGAGAAAAACAGTTAGTTACCTACAAGGGAGTACTTATATGACAGCTGATTTCTCAACAGAAATTATGCTGGCCAGAAGGGAGTGGAAAGAAATATTCAAAGTAAAGCAAGATCACAAAAACAAACTCAAAATAGATACAGGACTTAAACATAAGAATACTAGAGGAATCCACAGGCAGCAAAATATCAGACATATGCTGAAGGAACTTCTTCACTGATACTGCTCCTAGGGCAATGGAAGTTAAAGAGAAAATAAACAAATGGGACTACATCAAAAAAAAAAGCTTTTGCCTGGCAAAAGAACCCATCAACAAAACAAGAAAAGACCACTGTATGGGAGAATATATTTATAAATGTTATCACTGATAAAGGTTTAATCTCCAACATCTACAGCCAACTTATACAACTTAATAAAAGAAAGATAAATGATTCAATAAAGTTTAGGCAATGGACCTAAATAGAATCTTTTTGAAAGAAGACAGAAGGAATGCCAAGAGACACCTGAAAACATGCTCAAAGTCACTAATTATCCCAGAAATGCAAATCAAAATGACAATGAGATACCATCTCACACTTGTCAGAATGGCAATCATCAACAAATCAACAAACAACAAGTGTTGGCGAGGATGCAGAGAAAAAGGAACCCTTGTACACTGCTGGTGGAATGCAGACTGGTGCAGCCACTGGGAGAACAGTATGGAGTTTCCTCCAAAAACTAAAAATGGAACTCCCATTTGACCCAGTAATCCCACTCCTAGGAATATATCCTAAGAAACTAGAAACATCAATCAGAAAGGATATATGCACCCTTATGTTCATAGTAGCACAATTTACAATAGCTTAGATATGGAAACTTCCTAGGTGCCCATCAGCAGATGAGTGGAAAACTATGTTAGATCTGCACAATGGAATACTATGCTGCCATAAAAAAGAAGGAATTCTTACCATTTGCAGCAACCTGGATGGAACTGGAAAACATTATGCTAAGTGAAATAAGCCAGTCAATGAAAGAAAAATACCACATGATCTCACTCATTTATAGATAATAAAGAACATTATAAACTGATGAATAAAAAGATAAATACAGAGGCAGTAAAGCATCAAATAGACTGTCAAGTTACAATGGGAAGGTTAGGGAGAGGTGGGGTAGATAAGATATCAACTAAAGGATTGTATGCATGCATAGAAACATAACCAATGGACACAAGACACTGAGGGGTTAGGGCATGCATGGGAGTGGGGCGTGCAATGGGAAGATATGTACATTAATACAAATAAAAATAGCTGAGGCCGGTTTGGCTCAGGGGATAGAGCGTCAGCCTACGGACTGAAAGGTCCCAGGTTTGATTCCTGTCAAGGGCATGTACCTTGGTTGTGGGCACATCTCCAGTAGGGGGCGTGCAGGAGGCAGCTGATCGATGTCTCTCTCTCATCGATGTTTCTAGCTCTCTATCCCTCTCTCTTCCTTTCTGTAAAAAAATCAATAGAATATATTAAAATAAAATAAAATAATAAAAATAAAAAAGACCAAAAAAACGCAAAATGAGGCAAGATGATGAACGGCAGGAAGGTAAGGAGGGAGAGTGTGTGAGATAGTGAGGGAGCAATAGAAGTGTGTGTGGACGTGTGTGTGTGCGCGCGAGTGAAATAGTTAGACCCTGCAGTTCTTCCAGGGGCCTGCCAATCTGGGCAGTCTTAAATGGCAAAACACCACAGCTGCTGCAGACACTCCAGGGAGGACACTGGCGGCACAGAGACCATGCCATCTTGAAGAACAGAACTGCTTGAGGCTAGGATCCTAGCCTGGCTATCACCCAGTCTAGTCTCAGAAGCAAACCAGGACCCTTCAGCTGCTCTAGTAGAAGACCTGCCACCGTAGCTGCAGACCCAGGGACACCAGGATTCTAGGCACCCGGCCACAGATTTCTGTGAGTCACAAAGCCTCCCCTGCTGCCTGTGCAGCAACGACATAGAAACTACCAGACCCCACCTGCCCAATAAGTCTTTCTGCATGCACAAAGCAGTGGAGACTCTGCTTGATTTTAAGCCTTGGTGTCAGACGTGGGAAGTTTATTTCCCGCAACTTGTCTCCAAGCCCAGACAGGGAGACTGAGTGAAATTAGAGCCTACCCGCACATCCACAGGGAGCTGGTCTTCTGCGACTAGATCCTGTGCTCACACAGGGCAGGAAGACAACGCTGAACTTGATGCTGGACTTGCAAACTCGGGGACTTTGTTTCCCACGACTCATCTCCACTCCTAGGCAGAGAGACTGAGTGGAACTCGAGCCTAGCTGCCCATCCCTAAGGAGCTGGTTTTCTGTGACCAGATCCCACTCCCACGCAGGGCAGGGAAATAGTGCTGAACTTGAGCCAGTCTTGAGAACTTGGGGAATTGGTTTCCCATGACTCGCCTCCATGCCCAGGCAGAAAGGCAGTCCTGAATGTAAATATAGCTGCACAACCTTGGGGTGACTGTTTTCTGCAACCAGATCTTACTTCCATGCAGGGATACAGCACTGAATTTTAGCCTGGGGTGCAAACCCAGGGAGTTAGTTTCCCATGACCAGATCCTGCACCCTAGCAGAGAGGCTGCAGTGAATTTAAACCTGGATGTGTGGACTTGGGGAGTTTGTTCCCCATGACCAGACCCTGTGCCCACACAGGAAGATAGTGCTGAATTTGAGCTTGGGTACATGGACACAGAGAGTTTGTTTTCCACAGTGCGTACCCACGTGACCAGACCCTACACCCACACTAAGGGGCAGTGCCACCTGACTTTGATTCAAGGTAAGTGCACACAGAAGGCTATTTACCGCAGGGCAGAAATGGACCTCCTATCAACACAGTGCGACTGAGCAACCCCGTCTCATGGGCAGATTGGGGATCCTAAATCTCCACATAAGAAACAGCATTGATCACCAGTGACTAGACTCAGTTCCTCATTACATGCGCCTGAGATCCCTGATTCTGAGTACATTCACACTAAGAGCCAATGACTCCAAATCTTGGGCACATGTGCACACAGGGATTCTCAGTGTGAGGTAGCTTCAAGAAATAGAGACTCTGATACTCGATTCTCAGCATGGACACAGGGAGGATCTGACTCCTGACATGCAATAGGGGACTTTGAATTTTGGCACACACCAGTGGGTTCTCTGTTTCAATGTGGCACAGGCAGCTTTCCTGGTTCTAGGTGCACACATGAGGCCACACTAAGTGCCGGTGACTCTGACCCAGGGCAAGCATGGTTCCCACCAACCCACAGCAATTGCACGTCTTGGGGGGTGCAAAACTCCCACTGCACATGGTCCAGGTCCTTGCAACTCGACATCTGAACTTTCTGGTGATAGTCAGAATGGGGACACAACAAAGCAGTCCCCACAGGAAAAAAAAAAAAAGAAGGAATGTCCACGTAAAGAAATAAGCAAAAGGAAGCATAAAACATGACAGAAAAAGAATTCAGAGTAGGGGGGAAACCAAAATGGTGGCATAAAGTATACACCTATACATGCTGCCTCTCACAACCACAGCAAAACTACAACTAAAAGACAAAATGACTATCCCCCAGAACCACAGGAAAGCTGGTGGAGTGGAAGTTCTACAACTAGAAGGAAAGATAAAAGTGCATTGAGACCTGGTAGGATGTACAGAGGCTCAGAAAAGCAGAGGTACAGAGATGCGCACAAATAGGACTGGCATGCACTGTTTTTTGTTTTGTTTTTTCATTTGGATCAGAATTGCAAGTTCCCGACCACTCTGAACTCCAGTTTCCAGCAAGACTCTGGAGACCCAGACTCATACAGGCAGAAACTGGACTGTCTGACATCGGGTTGGAAAGCGAGGGTGGCTTTCTCACAGAGGTGCGTACAGGAATCATTGTTTACTGTGCTGGGGTGCGGGACATGGGCACCCAGAGACACAGAGAGGGCTGACTGGAAGCCATCACTGTTTTCCACGCCCTAGGGATCCCCTGAGACTCCTCCTCACCCAATTTAGAAACCCACCTATCGGTGCTCAGCAGCTTTTACATATGAATGCCCTGCCCTCTTGCAGCTTAACCTAACAAATTACAACTGGTCAGACAATTCCAAAATCTCCAAACTCCAAGCAAAGAGGAGAAATCTACATATCTCCCTGTAGTTCCTGCTGGGTGGCCTCAGACAGTAGCTGACTTGCACCTCCTTGGAGATCCAGGAACCAATGTACTTAGAGGTCAGTATGAGACAACACCAGATTCCAACTCCCATGTATAAGTAACACACTCAAGAGGCAGACTCAGTGAGCACCAAAGCCACTGAAGCAAATCCTACCCATAGGGGTGTCTCTAGTACAGAATTCTTCCATTATACACACAGCTAATCGTCACAGTCAATTGGCCTGGAGGTCAATTTCTCCTTAGTGTACCAATAGCAATCAAGGCTTAACTACAACAAGACTGTGTACCCAGCCCACAAAGGCGTGCATTAAGAGTGTCTATCTCAGGTGATTGGGGAGGCAGAGTTACGGGGCCCTAAAGGACAAGTAGCACACAAAGCCACTACATCAACACAGGGAAGTGACCAAGAAACATGTCACGAATGAAAGAAATGGAGGAAAGCAAACGACTGGACATAGAGTTCAAAACCACATTTATAAGGTTACTGAAGAATCTTCTACAAACTGCCAAGAAACTTAGTGAGACCTCTGAGATACTTAGTGAGACCTTCAAGGATCTTACTGAGAATACCAAATAATGGAAAAGGACCAGATATAATTTAAGCATACACTGTCTGAAATAAAGAGTAATATATAGAAATCCAATAGCAGATTAGAGGACCCCAAGAATGAAACCAAAGATTTGAAATATGAGGAAGCAAAAAACACCCATCCAGAAAAACAAAAAGTAAAAAGAGTCCAAAAATGTGAAGATAGTGTAAGCAGCCTCTGAGACAACTTCAAGCGTACCAACATCAGAATTATGGGGATTCCAGAAGAAGAGAGAGCAAGATACTGAAAACCTATAAAAAATAATGACTGAAAACTTTCCCTACCTGGTGAAAGAAATGGACTTACAAGTCCAGGACGCACACAGAACCCCAAACAAAAGGAATCCAAAGAAGACCACAACAAGACACATCATAATTAAAATGCCAAGAGCAAAAGACAAGGAGAGAATCTTGAAAGCAGCAAGATAAAAACAATTAGTTACCTACAGGGGAGCACCAATACAACTATAAGCTGATTTCTCAACAGAAACTATGCAGGCCAGATGGGAGTGGTAAGAAATATTCAAAGTGATGAATAGCAAGAACCTACCACCAAGATTACCCAGCAAAGCTATCATTCAGAAGTGATAGGCAGATAGAGAGTTTCACTGATAAGAGAAAACTAAAGGAGTTCATCAACACCAAACCAGTATTATATGAAATCCTGAAAGATATTCTTTTTAAAAAATATATATTTTATTGATTTTTTACAGAAAGGAAGGGAAAGGGATAGAGAGTTAGAAACATCCATGAGAGAGAGACATGGATCAGCCGCCTCCTGCACGCCCTCTACTGGGGATGTGCTCGCAACCAAGATATATGGGAAAATGCAAATCAAAATAACATATGTAAAATAGGGCTGCCAGGAGGACAAGAAGAGCATCATGGATTAGAAAATTTATTTGAAGAAATAATGACAGAAAACTTCCCTGATATGAGGAAGAAAAAAGTTAACTCAAGTACAAAGAGTCCCAAATGACCCACACCAAGACACACCATAATTACAATGGAAAATGTTATTGACAAAGAGAGAATCTTAAAAGCTGCAAGAGATAGGCAGAGAGTTACCTACAAAGGATCCCCCATAAGATTATCAAATGATTTCTCAACAGAAACATATCAAGCTAGAAGGGAATGAAAGGAGATATTCAAAGTGATACAAAGCAAGGGACTCAATCCAAGAATACTCTATTCAGCAAAGCTATCTATCAATCAAAATTGAAGGGGAAGTCAGGAGCTTCACAGACAAAACAGTCTAAGGGAGTTTATCGCTACCAAACGAGTAATACAAGAAATGGTAAAGGGTCTGTTGTAAAAAGAAGAAACAAAAAGGTAAGAAGGAACACAGCCTCAGAAATAAAAATGGCTACAAACAAGTACCTTTCAATAATAACTTTAAAAGTAAACTGAACAAATTCTTCAATCAAAAGACATTGAGTTACTGAAACCAGTTTGGCTCAGTGGATAGAGCATCAGCCTGCGGACTGAAAGATCCTGGGTTAGATTCTGGTCAAGGGCATGTACCTTGGTTGTGGGCAAATCCCCAGTGAGGGGCTTGCAAAGGGCTGCTGATCAATGTCTCTCTCTCATCAATGTTCCTAACTCTCTATCCCTCTCCCTTCCTCTCTGTAAATATCAATAGAATATATTAAAAAAAAAGACATTGAGTGATTGAATGGATAAAAAAACATGACCTATATATGTGTTGTCTACAGGAGACCCACCTCAGAACAAGGGACTCGCACAGACTGAAAGTGAAGGAATGGGAAAATATCTTTCAGGCAAATGGAAATGAAAAAAAAAGCTGGGGTAGCAATACTTATATCTGACAAAACAGACCTCAAAATGAAGGCTATAACAAGAGATAAGGAAGGCCACTTCATAATACTAAAAGGATCGATACAACAAGAGTATATAACCATGGTAAACATATATGCACCCAATGCAGGAACACCCAAACACATTAAAAATCTCCTGAAAGATATCAAGAGAAAGACAACAATACAATCATAGTAGGGGATTTTAACACACCACTAACATCACTAGATAAATCCTCTAGACAAAAAAAATCAGTAAAGAAACAACAATCCTAAATGACTCACTAGATCAGATGGACTTAATTGACATCTTCAGAACATTTCATCCCAAAGCTGCAGAATATATGTTCTTCTCAAGGGCACATGGGACATTTTCAAAAATAGATCACATACTGGGTCACAAGCAAAGTCTACCCAAATTCAAGAAGATTGAAATCATACCAAACATCTTTTCACACCACAGTTGCTTAATATTAGAAATAAATTATAATAAAAACAATCCAAAACACTCAAACACTTCGAAGCTCAATAGCATGTTATTAAATATTGATTGGGTTACCAATGAGATCAAAGAAAAAATTAAAAACATTCTAGGGAAACTCATGACAATACAACAATCCAAAGCATGTGGGACACAATGAAAGCAGTCCTGAGAGGGAAGTTTATAGCTCTACAGGTCTACCTCAAAAAACAAGAAAAAATGGTAGTAAATCATCTAATACTACAACTCAAAGAATTAGAAATAGAACAACAAAAAAAGCCTAGAGTGAGCAGAAGGAAGGAAATAATAAGGTCAGAGTGGAGATAAACAACATTGAGACAAAAAAACAATACAAAAGATCAACAAAACCAAGAGCTGGTTCTTTAAAAGGAGAAACAAGATTGATGAACCTCTAACCAGGCTCACCGAGAAGCAGAGAGAGGACTTAAATAAACAAAATTGGAAATGATAGACGTGAAATAACAATAGACCCCACAGAAATACAAAGGATTGCTTAAAAATATTATGAATAACTTTATTCCAACAAACTGGACAATCTGGAGGAAATGGACACATTCCTAGAAAAATACAACCTTCCAAAACTCAATCAGCAAGATTCTACTGTTGGTGGGAATGCAGACTGGTGCAGCCACTGTGGAGAACAGTATGGAGTTTCCTCAAAAAACTAAAAATGGATCTCCCATTTGACCCTGTAATACCACTCTTAGGAATTTATCCTAAGAAATTACAAACACCAATCAGAAAGGATTTATGTACCCCTATGTTCATAGCAGCACAATTTACAATAGCCACAATTTGGAAACAGCCTAGGTGCCCGTCAGCAGATGAGTGGATCAGAAAACTGTGGTACATCTACACAATGGAATTCTATGCTGCCATTAAAAAGAAGGAATTCTTACCATTTGCAGCAACCTGGTTGGAACTGGAGAGCCTTATGCTTAGCGAAATAAGCCAGTCAATGAAGGAGAAGCATCACATGATCGCACTCATTGGGGGATAATAAAGATCATTATAAACTGATGAACAAAAGGATAGATACAGAGACAGTAAAGCTTCAAACAGACTGTGAAATTACAGCAGGAAGATTAAAGTTAGGTGAGGTAGATAAGAGATCAATCAAAGGACTTGTATCTATGCATATAATCATAACCAATGAACATAGACACTGGGGGGTTGGGGTATGCCCGGGAGGGAGGGGGGGCAATGGGAAGATATGTATAAAAATTAATAAAATAAAAAAAAAGAAAAAAAAAGAAAAAAAAAGATTCTAAACATCTCAATAGGCCAATAACTATGGAAGAAATTGAAGCAGTCATCAAAAAGTTTCCACCAAACAAAAGCCCAGGCCCAGACTGCTTCTCAGGAGAGTTAATATCACACATTCAAGGAAGAACTAAAACCTATCCTCCTCAGACTATTCCAAAAAATTCAAGAGGAAGGAACACTTCCAAACTCATTCTATGAAGCCAACATCACCCTAATACCAACACCAGATAAAGACAACACAATGAAAGAGAATTATAGGCCAATATTCCTCATGAACATAGATGCCAAAATCCTCAACAAAATTGTAGCAAACGAATCCAGCAGTACATCAGAAAGATCACACACCATGACAAAGGAGGATTTATCCCAGGGATGCAAGGATGGTATAATATCCACAAATCAATAAATGTGTTACATCACATAAACAAATTGAGGAGAAAAACATCATACAGTCATATCAATTGATGCAGAAAAAAACATTTGACAAAATCCAACATTTTTTCTTGATAAAAATCTCAGCAAGTAGGAATAGAAGGCTCACACCTCAGCATTATAAAAGTCATATATGATAAACCACAGCCAGCATCACACTCAATGGACAAAAACTAAAATAATTTCCCCTAAGAACAGGAACAAGACAAGGATGTCCACTTACCACGCCTGTTTGACATAGTACTGGAAGTTGTAGCCATTGCTATGAGACAAGAAGAAGAAATAAAAGACATCCAAATTAGAAAAGAAAAAGTAAAACTTTCCTTATTTACAGATGACATGATACTATACATAGAAAATGCTAAAGACTCCATCAAAAAACTAATAGACTTAATAAAAGAATTTGGCAATGTAGCAGAATACAAAATTAATGCCAAGGAATCTATGACATTTATATACACCAATAGTGAACTTACAGAAAGAGAGGCTAAAAAAAAATCCCATTTACCACCGTACCAAAAAACAAACAAACAAAACAAAAAACAAAGACAAATTAAGATACCTAGGAATAAACTTAACTAAAGATGTAAAAGACCTATATGCAAAAAACTATAGGACAGTGAAAAAAGAGATAGAGGAAGATATAAACAGATGGAAGAACATACCATGTTCATGGATTGGTAGAATCAACATCATCAAAATGTCCATTCTACACAAAGCAATCTATAGATTCAATGCAATCCCCATTAAACTATTAAAGGCATATTTCACAGACCTAGAAAAAACTCTCCAAAAATTCATCTGAAATAAAAAAAGACCCCGAATAGCCCTAGCAATCCTAAGAAAGAAGAACAAAGTAGGTGGAATCTCAATACCAGATATCAAGCCACTGTTCTCAAAACAGCCTGGTACTGGCACAAGAACAGACATGTAGATCAATGGACTAGAATAGAGAACTCAGAAATTGACCCAAACTACTATGTCCAATTAATATTCGACAAAGGAGGCATGAATATACAATGGAGTCAAAACAGTTTCTTTAATAAATGGTGTTGAGAAAATTGGACAGATACATGCAAAAAATGAAACTAGACCTCCAACTTACACCATCCACAAAAATAAATTGAAAACAGAAGAGGGGAAACCATAAAAATACTAGGGGTATTCATAGGCAGAAAATTTCAGACATATGTCGAAGGAATTTCTTCACTGATATTGCTCCAAGGCAATGGAAGCTAAAGAGAAAACAAACAAATGAACTACATCAAAATAAAAAGCTTTTGCACAGCAAAAGAAACCATCAACAAAACAAGAAACACCACTACATGGGAGAATATATTTGCCAATGTTATCACTGTTAAGGGTTTAATCTCCAACATTTACAGGGAATTCATACAACTCAACAAAAGGAAGATAAACAATCCAATCAAGAAATGGGCAACATATCTAAATAGAGACTTTTTGTAAAAAGACAGAAGGAAGACCAAGAGACACATGAAAACATGCTCAAAGTCACTAATTATCTGAGAGATGCAAATCAAAACAACAATGCGGTACCATCTCACATTTCTCCGAATGGCTATCATCAACAATTCAGTAAATGACAAATGTTGGCAAGAATTTGGAGAAAAACTAACCCTTGTGCACTGTTAGTGGGTTTACAGATTGGTGCAGCCACTGTGGAGAACAGTACGGAGTTTCCTCAGGAAACTAAAAATAGAACTCCCATTTGATCTACTAATACCACTTTTAGGAATATATCCCAAGAAGGTAGAAACATCAATCAGAAAGGATATATGCATCCCTATGTTCATAGCAGCATAATTTATAATAGCTTTGATTTGTAAACAGCCTAGGTGCCCATCAACAGATGAGTGAATTAAAAAACGGTGGTACATCTACATAATGGAATACTACACTGTGCTGAAAAAAAAGGAATTCCTATCATTTGCAACAACATGGATGGAGATAGAAAGCATTATGCTAAGTGAAATAAGCCAGTTAAAGAAAGATAAGTACCACATGATTTCACTCATTTGTGGAATATAATGAACAACATAAACTGCTGAACAAAAACAGTTTCCAGAGACAGAGAAATATTGATCAGACCATCAAACCTCGGAGGGAAGGTAGGGGAGAGTGGGGGTAAGGGGGAGAAATCAACCAAAGGACTTGTATGCATGCATATGGGCTTAATCAATGAACACAGACAACAGTGGGGTGAGTGCATGAGTGGGGGGGATGGAGCCTAAGGGCGGAATAAAGACACATATGTAGCATTTTAATCAATAAAGAAATTTAAAAAAAAAAGAAATATTCAAAGTGATGAATAAGAAGAACCTACCACCCAGATTACTCTACCCAGCAAAGCTTTTTAGAATTAAAGGTCAGATAAAGAGCTTCACAGATAAGAAAAAGCTAAAGGAGTTCATCACTGCCAAACCAGTATTATATGAAATGCTGAAGGGTATTCTTGAAGAAGAGGAAGAAGAAGAAAAAGGTAAAGATAAAAATTATGAACAAAAAAGTGACAACAAATATATATATCTTTCAACAAATGAATCTAAAAATCAAGTAAACAAAAAAACCTAACTATGTTAGAATCAGGGGCATAGAAAGGCAGTGGACTGATAATTCTTGGGGGGAGAAAGACGTATGGGGGGTGCGGAAAGAAACTGGACAAAAATCATATACCTATGGACGAGGATAGTGAGAGTGTGCAGTAAGGGTAAGAGGTGGAGTGGAAACCAGGTGGAGGGGAACTATGGGGGAAAAAAGATGAAAAACTGTAAGAATCTGAAGAATAAAGATTTATTTTAAAAAAGAGTGGGCACATTCCAATAAACTTCCCTAATTTTCAAAGGTAAATAATATTATCTATTTTTGAGAATTATGACATCAAAATTTACAGGTTTTGTGACCAAATTATGTCCTTGTCTTCTAAATACTATAGGAGAAAGTAAAAACATCCTAAAGCACTATTTTAGAATACATGGACATTTTAATAGAATGATTTGAAAAAAAATTCAGAATTATCACATACATTTTAAATATAACAAATAGTATTTTACTCTAATAAAATTAATAATAAGAAAACCAATAGATTTAATTTAAAAGCAGGCAAGGGTAGGTGGGAAGAGATTAACCTATGAATTTGTATGCATATATGCATAACTCATGGACACAGACAATGGGTTGGTGAGGGCCTGGGGGTGAGGGAGATGTGATGAGGTTAATGAGGGAGAGAGGGAAGGAAAGGAGAATCAATATAATACTTTCAACATAAAGACCTTAAAAAAATAAAATAAATTAAAATGGCTAAATAAAAAAAATAAAAATAAACTATGATAATAGAATTTAAAAACTTAGCAGAACTTTCTAGCAGAACTCTCAAGAAATAAAGCCAAAAGAAAAAGAAAAGGATAATAGGAAAGAAGAGATAATACATAAGATCAATGTAGAAGGTCAAATATTCTAATAATAAGAGTTCCAAAAAGAGAGGATTTAGAAATAATAATAGGGAGGAACTCATAATAAATCAATAATTCAAAATTACAACTGGCTGTGGAGCAACTCAATAGTGTTACAGCTCAATCATGAAGCACCTAGGCTGGACAGCCCTAATCTGCTCTGCTCTGCTCTGCCTATTCTGGTCAGGCCAGATATCGTCCATGCTTTATCTTGGGTATTTCAGTTCCAGCCAGGAAAACACAGCCTTCTTTCTTTTATGGAAAGGGAAGGTGCGCCATCTCAGTTGAAGGGGTCTGATTTCTATAAACAGAAGTTTCCAGCCCTGATCCCTGATTGGTCTATGTTCATGCAGATGAGAACTCCAAATCTTCCAAATTGATTGGTATTCGTAGATAAAGACGCTGATGAAATATGCTGCACAACTTTGTTTGGAATATGTATCCCATATGTCGGAATACAATTCCAGGAACTCCTTTATGCAGGCTGGCTCAGATGGCAGGAACACAGTGCAGGCAGGCAGTTCAGTGCAGACTTCTCCTTGAAATGCATTTTGCATGACAGTCTCTGTGCAGAAATGGCTCCTAGGCTCTGGTTTTTGTTGTTGTTGTTTGAAAGAGAGACATATTGATGTGAGAGAGAAATATTCATTGATTGCCTCTGACAGTGGATCAAACCTGCAACCTAGGGGAGAATCCAAGATGGCTGCATAGGTATACACCTACACTGCTGCTTCGCACAATTTCAAAACTACAACTAAAAGACAGAACGGACATCATCCAGAACCACAGGAAAGCTGGCTGAGTGGAAATTCTACAACTAGAGGGAAAGAGAGGGGCTCACAGAGACCCAGAGGAGCTGCAAAAAGCTGAGGTACAGAGACGTGCGCGTGGACAGAGCGGGTGCTGAGTACCTGGCTGGTTTTCTCTGGCAGGAGGGAAACGGAGACTCTCAAAGGCATTGAACCACTTATCCTACGACACTAAACCCCAGATCCACCGAAACTCATATGGGGGGAGTTTGGACTGTGAAACGGGAGAGGTGCACTGAAATTTAGGGGAGTTGCAAGGGATCAGAGGTCTGGGGGTGCGCATGGCACTGCATGCAGAGGACCAACTGCTGATTGTGCCGCTGGCTTTCGCAAGTGGGCGGGAGACAGACCCTCCCAACTGTGCCACTTCTGACTCCACTAAGCCCCTGTTTGGGGTGAAACCCTGGGGACCTAGACTCCTGTGGTCCTGGAGCGCAGGAGATTCTGAAAGGCAGCAGTCTAGAGGCACTGTGTGCGCGCACATGGATCCCTCAAGCGATTATCCAGTCACGTGAGACTCAGGGGCCATGGGGGGCGGGGCCGACTGGAAGGCAAGGTGGTCCCTTAAGCCCTGAGACTCCACCCATCCCAAGCTCAACAGAGAGGCTTTTGTAGTTTTGCAACTCTTGTATAATAAGGCTGAATTCAACAGAGAAGTTCTCCCGGTATAGTGAAAATGCCGAGACAAGGGAAGGGATCACAAACAAAAGAAATGGAGAAAAACAAACGATTGGATATAGAGTTCAAAACCATGGTTATAAGGTTTTTCAAGAATATCCTAGAAAAGTTGGATAAAGTTAGCGAGAGCCAAGAGGAGATGAAAAAGGACCAACTAGAGATGCAAAAGATCCAACTAGAGATGGAAAAGACCCAACTAAAGATGAAAAAGGACCAACTAGAAATTAAACATACACTGACTGAAATAAAACATATTATACAGAGTCCTAACAGCAGACTAAAGAAAGGCAAGAATCAAGTAAAACATTTGAAATATCAAGAATCAGAAAACACTCAACTGGAAAAGCAAGAAGAGAAAAGAATCCAAAAATGTGAAAATAATGTAAGGAGCCTCTGGGACAGCTTCAAGCATACCAACATCAGAATTGTGGAGGTGCCAGAAGAGAGAGAGCAAGATACTGAAAACCTATTTTAAAGAAATAATGACTGAAAACTTCCCACATCTGGTGAAAGAAATAGACTTACAAGTCCAGGAAGCACACCGAACCCCATATAAAAGGAATCCAAAGAGGACTACACCAAGACACATCATAATTAAAATACCAAGAGCAAAAGACAAAGAGAGAATATTAAAAGCAGCAAGAGAAAAACAGTTTATTACCTACAAGGGAGCACCCATATGACTGTCAGCTGATTTCTCAACAGAAAGGATGCAGGCCAGATGGGAGTGGCAAGAAATATTCAACCTGATGAATAGCAAGAACCTACAACTAAGAATACTCTATCCAGCAAAGCTATCATTCAGAATTGAAGCGCAGATAAAGAGCTTCACAGACAAGAAAAAGCTAAAGGAGTTCATCAACTCCAAACCAGTGTTATATGAAATGCTGAAAGGTACTCTTTTAGAAGAGGAAGAAGAAAAAGGTAAAAGAAAAAAATTATGAACAACAAATACATATCTATCAACAAATGAATCTAAAAAGTAAGTGAATTAAAAATTTGATGAACAGAATAAACTGGTGAATATAATAGAATCAGGAGCACAGAAAGGGAGTGGAGTGATAATTCTCAGGGGGAAAGGGGTGAGGAGTGTACAGGGAGAGACTGGACAAAAATCATACACCTATGGATAAGGTCAATGAGAGGGAGCTAAGGGCAGAGGGAAGGGTAGGAGGTGTGTGGAGGGGAGCTATAGAGGGGAAAAAGAAAGACAAATGTAATAATCTGAATAATAAAGGTTTAATTAAAAAAAAAAAAACCCTGCAACCTGGGTATGTGCTCTGAGCAGAAACTGAACTGGCAACCTTTCATTGCACAGGATGTGGCTCCAACTGAACCACACCGACCAGGGCCACCAGAAGTCCTTTTTAGTTGGTATTTTCTTTCTCAGGGTCCATATTATTAACCCATACAAGAGAGATACTATATGGATTATCTCTAAAAAAATAAAGGGAAACAGTATGTTTCTCTAAGGAACACTTTGAAGACATCCTAACTCCAAAACATATACTTGTAGGAAAAGAAACTACAAGCAAATGCTCAATGTTTTGGAGGTTGGTTGAGAGATAAATTGTTGATAGCCAAGGATTTATTTTTAATCCTTGGTTATCAACAACACCACGATCATTCTAGCTAACTTGTGTTAGGTCGCCAAAGGAGGAATGCAGGAACCCAGAGTGGTGAAGGCTTATGATCATCAGCACACCAGGTGGCTGAGCCTGGATGTCTCCAGCATGCAGTGAGGGGAGTCAGCGGCTTTTTAAGGACTTTTGGTGTGTTTTTTTTTCTGGGCAGAGACTATGCATACCCAAAGGAGAGAGAATGGAATATGGTCACCATACGAGAAATGTGGTTAAAGGGAATATCCATAGTGAAATGACCTGAAAAGGCAGTTCCCACGGGAGAGGTATCAATTCAACTGCTGATCAAATCTAACAACCTGGACCGGGCATCTCAGTAATCATTTCTAACACACATTCACTTATTATTTATGACAATCCAAATAGGCAGAAATAATTACCACAATTTTACAGATTAAGTTATGCTAAGTAAGTAATTGACCCACTATCACTGGTTAAGAGGACAAGCTGGAATGCAAACGTTAAAACCCATTTTTTTTTAGCTACTATGCCTTGCAGTCTTGGGAAATAATGTTTATAATTTAACTATTGCAGTCACAATTTTTGTGAAGCTTAGTATTTCTGCCAACACTTACTTCTTAGAGACAGCAAAAATGAGTGTATCAGACTCTATTTCCTATCTTTATATTTTGAAATAAGAAGAAAAGAGGGAGATTAGCTTAAAATTATTATAATAAAATAAAATACTAGTTCATGAGTTTTCAGAAAAGTAATCTGGTTAGCTGACAGAATTTTGAGGAAATCTTTTAAGGAAAGCCTCAAAGATGAGGGCTCAAGAAAGAGTAGCAATATTTCAGTTGAGCTGGGGGACTGCGCCTTAGCTCAGTGGGAACCATGCCCACACTATAGGAGGGTTTTGCACAGGGCTTGTATAAATTGGTCTGGCAGCCATTTTTATGTACAAAAGCCCTCCCAAATGAAATTTTCCATATTAATGTGCTTCCATTGTTCTCAGTTGGGCTTGCAGTAACTTTAGCACTCTTCCAGATGTTTCCTGACATTAGCATCCAAGATGTGCTGGCCAGCTGTCTTTAAAATTGCAGAAACTCTTTGTTGTGTGCATTAGTTATGCAAATGGAATAGCAAGTACAAAAAGTCAACGAAGAGGATAAAAAGGAATCTGGGGAAGGGTTGGAGCAAGGCTTTACCGGCACACGGAGTGTGGGTAGAAGGCCAAGAAAACAAGCTGTCTTTGATCAAGACCCCCAGCAGCCTTCACCACCACTGCCCACACACAGGGATCAGTGTCCTCAGTTCCCAGGTTAGGCCTGGGTTTCTGGAAGCTTCCCCACTCTGGTGATCTAATAGGAACACACTGATACCCACAGATCTATCAACTCTCTAATCAGTTTCTCCTTTACTTTGCTAACAAAAAAATATCTGCATAGAAGAGAAAATAATTTCCTAGAGTATAGTCTTAAGTAAGTTAATACATATTTCATTTTAAAAAAGGATGGGGCAGTTAAATGAGTTTAGAAAGATGTATGTTTAAGTTAAGCAATTACCTTTCCCAAGCACTCTCAGGGCTTCTCATTGTTCATGTACACTGTGAATATCGGAAAGAATGATTTCTGAGGACTAAGCCCACCTGAAAAGAGGCAATGTGGCTCCTCAGCCCCAATTACCCTCTCAGAGGCTAACTAACTGCCACACATCTCAAACAAAATACATCTATTATTACTGAATGCAATTGCCTATTATTTCTGCTAAGACTCCAGCTTCCCTTCCGTGGATTATAGCAAAATCTTCACCATACTCCTAAACTAGAATCATAGCAGTTGTCATCTGTTTCTTTTGTTCTTATTGCCACCCGCCTATATCTACCATCCTGCTGTAAAAGGGATACTGCTTTGATTTTGTAGTACCTTTATGGATCCTTACAGATTGCCAACCTCAGGCTAGCATTCCTAGTTGATGATTGGACATTTCTATTTGGTTCACTACTAAATGCCGGGGCTGACAAGCAGACCCTGAGAGACAGATGAACAGATTGCTCTCAGACACCTTTCTGTGAAAGAGAGAGCTAAGGAACTCTTTTACTTCAGTAGTAAAAGTAGTCGTGTTCACCTGTCTCATTGGCTTTTTATTTTAACAACAGCTTAAACTCAAATAGATACAATCAGCAGGGTAAATATCCTTTTTTTAAATAAATCTTTATTGTTCAGATTATTACAATTGTTCCTCTTTTTCCCCCCATAGCTCTCCTTCAACTGGCTCCCACTCCACCCTGTGCCCTTACCTCCCCGCATTGTCCTCATCCATAGGTGTATGATTTTTGTCCAGTCTCTCCCTGCAACCCCCACCCTCACATCTTTCCCCCTGAGAATTGACGGTCCACTCTCTTTCTATGCCCCTAATTCTATTATATTCACCAGTTTATTCTGTTCATCAGATTTTTAATTCACTTGATTTTTAGATTCACTTGTTGATAGATATGTATTTGTTGTTCATAATTTTTACCTTTACCGTTTTTTAATTCTTCCTCTTCTTAAAGAATACCTTTCAGCATTTCATATAATACTGGTTTGGTGGTGGTAAACTCCTTTAGTTTTTTCTTATCTGTGAATCTTTTTATCTCCCCTTCAATTCTGAATGAGAGCTTTTCTGGCTAGAGTAATCTTGGTTGTAGGTTCTTGCTATTCATCACGTTGAATATTTCTTACCACTCCCATCTGGCTTGCATCATTTCTGTTGAGAAATCAGCTGACAGTCATATAGGTGCTCCCTTGAAGGTAATTAACTGTTTTCCCCTTGCTGCTTTTAAGCTTCTCTCTTTGGATAGAATACAAGATGGCGGCATAGGTAAACACCTACACTGCTGCCTCGCACAACAATTTCAAAACTACAACTAAAAGATAGAGCAGACATCATCCAGAACCACAGGAAAGCTGGCAGAATGGAAATTCTACAACTAGAAGGAAAGAGAGGGGCTCACAGAGACCCAGAGGAGCTGGAAAGAGCTGAGGTATGGTGATGCGCATGTGGAGAGAGTGGGTATTGAGTACCTAGCTGGCTTTCTCTGGCAGGAGGGAGATGGAAACTCTCAAAGGCATTGAACTCCTTATCCCACGACACTAAACCCTAGATCCAGCCAAAACTCATACGAGGGAGTTTAGACAGTGAAAAGGAGAAGTGCACGAAAATGTAGGGCAGTCGCAAAAGATCAAAAGTCTGGTGGCACACATGGCACTGCATGCAGAGGACCAACTGCTGTTTGTGCCGCTGGCTTTCACGAGTGGGGAGGAGACAGACCGTCCCAACTGTGCCACTTATAACTTCTCTAAACCCCAGTTTTGGGCAAAACCCTGGGGACTCAGACTCGTGTGGTCCCAGAGCGCAGGGGAGCCGGAGGGGCAGCAGTCTGGGGGCACTGGGAGAGAGTGCATGTGTGCACAGGGGCCGCTCCAGCGATTATCCAGTCACATGAGACTCAGGGGCAGTGGAGGGCGGGGCCGACTGGAAGGCAAAACGGTCCCTTAAGCCCTGAGACTCCACCCATCCAGAGCTCAACAGAGAGGCTTTTGCAGTTTTTCCAGTCTGGTATCATAAGGCTGAATCCAAAACAGAAGTTCTCCCGGCATAGTGAAAATGCCTAGACAAGGGAAGGATCACAAACAAAAGAAATGGAGGAAAACAAAAGACTGGATATAGAGTGCAAAACCACACTTATAAGGTTTTTTAAGAATATCCTAGAAAAGTTGGATAAAGTTAGCAAGACCCAAGAGGAGATAAAAAAAACCAACTAGAGATGAAAAAGGACCAACTAGAGATGGAAAAGGACCAACTAGAGACGGAAAAGACCCAACTAGAAATTAAACATACACTGACTGAAATAAAACATATTGTACAGAGACCTAACAGCAGACTAGAGGAAGGCTAGAATCAAGTCAAAAATTTGAAATATAAAGAAGCAGAAAACACTCAACTGGGAAAGCAAGAAGAGAAAAGAATCCAATAATGTGAAGATAATGTAAGGAGCCTCTGGGACAGGTTCAAGCATACCAACATCAGAATTGTGGGGGTGCCAGAAGAGGAGAGAGAGCAAGATACTGAAAACCTATTTAAAGAAATAATGACTGAAAACTTCCCACATCTGGTAAAAGAAATAGACTTACAAGACCAGGAAGCACACAGAACCCCATATAAAAGGAATCCAAAGAGGACTACACCAAGACACATCATAATTAAAATACCAAGAGCAAAAGACAAAGAGAGAATATTAAAAACAGCAAGAGAAAAACAGTTAATTACCTACAAGGGAGCACCCATACGACTGTTGGCTGATTTCTCAACAGAAACGATGCAGGCCAGATGGGAGTGGCAAGAAATATTCAACGTAATGAATAGCAAGAACCTACAACCAAGAATACTCTATCCAGCAAAGCTATCATTCAGAATTGAAGGGCAGATGAAGAGCTTCACAGATAAGAAAAAGCTTAAGTAGTTCATTAACTCCAAACCAGTGTTATATGAAATGCTGAAAGGTACTCTTTTAGAAGAGGAAGAAGAAAAAGGTAAAAGCCAAAAAATTATGAACAACAAATACATATCTATCAACAAATGGATCTAAAAACTAAGTGAATTAAAAATTTCATCAACAGAACAAACTGGTGAATATAATTGAATCAGGAGCACAGAAAGGGAGTGGACTGATAATTCTCAGGGGAAAAGGAGTAAGGGGTGTACAGGGAGAGACTGGACAAAAATCATACACCTATGGATGAGGTCAATGGAAGGGAGGTAAGAGTAGAGGTAGGGGTGGGAACTGGGTGGAGGGGAGCTATGGAGGGGAAAAAAGAGAAACAAATGTAATAACCTGAATAATAAAGATTTAATTTAAAAAAAGATTCTTTCTTTGTCTTTTGCCATTGGCATTTAATTATGATGTGTCTTGGTGTAATCCTCTTTGGATTCCTTTTGTTTGGGGTTCTGTGCACTTCCTGGACTTATAAGTCTATTTCTTTCACCAAGTGGGGAAAGTTTTCAGACATTAGTTTTTAAATAGGTTTTCAGTATCTTGCTCTCTCTCTTCTTCTGGCACCCCCATAATTCTGATGTTGGTATGCTTGAAGTTGTCCCAGGGGCTCCTTACACTATCATCAAATTTTTTAATTCTTTTTTCTTTTTTCTTTTCCAGTGCAGTATTTTTTGCTTCTTTGTATTTCAAATCTTTGACTTAATTTTGCATTCCTCTAGTCTGTTAGGTTTCTGTATAATATTTTTTATTTGCGTCAGTGTATGTTTAATTTCTAGTTGGTCCTTTTTCATCTCCTCTTGGGTCTCCCTAAATTTATCCATTTTTTCTAGGAAATTCTTAAAAAAAAACTTACAACCATGGTTTTGAACTCTATATCCATTCGTTTGTTTTCCTCCATTTCTTTATTTTGTGATCTGTTCTTTTGTCTCCGCATATTTTGCTGCTTCCTAGAGTTGGTAGAGTAGTTTTGTATGCTAGGTGTCCTATATGGACCAGTAGTTCTGCCTCCCCAGTTACTTGAGGTGGATTCTCTTGGTGCACCCCTTTGTGGACTATGTGTACAGTCTTGTTGTAGTTAATTATTTTTTAAAATATATGTTATTGATTTTTTACAGAGAGGAAGGGAGAGGGATAGAAAGTTAGAAACATTGATGAGAGAGAAACATCGATCAGTTGCCTCCTGCACACCTCCTCCTGGGGATGTGCCTACAACCAAGGTACGTGCCCTTGACCAGAATCGAACCTGGGACCTTTCAATCTGCAGGGTGACACTTTATCTAGTGAGCCAAGCTGGTTTTGGCTATTGTAGTTAATTCTTGGTTGTTGTTGGTATTACTGGGGGGAATTGACCTCCAAGCCAATTGGTTGTGAGGATCAGCTGTGTTTGTGCCCGGAGAACTTCTGTGCTGGACCCAGCCTTAAAACTTGCAAGATTGCAACAGCCTCTGTGCTGGGCTTGGATGTGGTAGAGCCTCAGGGCTAAGCAGACAGCCTTTGCTTCCTATAAGCCCTGCCCTACATGGCAACCCCTGGGTCTCAGTGCCTCTGGGTAGTTTCTGCAGCCCTCTCTGTGCACATGTGCGCTTGCCTCCAGACCTATGCCTTTCCAGTTCCCCTGAGTTTCCCAGTGCTCTAGGGATCCATATGAGTCTGGGTCCCCAGGGTCTTGCCTGAAACTGGGGCTCAGTGCAGTTGGACCTGGATTTCAGTGTGTTGAGAAGTTGTTTTCCTTACTTTAGAGAAAGCCAGCGGCACAATCAACAGTCAGTGCTCTGTGTGCACAATTTCTCATGGACTTTCACGCATGCCCAGACCTCTGTCTTTCATGGCTCCCCTAAGTTTCCATGCACTCCTTCCTTTTCACAACAGTCCAGACTCCCCTGTATGATTCTTGCCTGGAACTGGGGTTCAGTGGAGTTAGAAGTGGGGTTCAGTGCAATTGGGATTTCTGTCTTCCTTCTGCTAGAGCAGTGGTTCTCAACCTTTCTAATGCCGTGACCATGCAATACAGTTCCTCATGTTGCGGTGACCCCAAACCAAAAAATAATTTTGGTGGCTACTTAAAAACTGTAATTTTGCTACAGTTATGATTCGGAATGTAAATACCTGATATGCATTATGTATTCTCGTTGCTACAAATCAAACATAATTTAAACATAGTGATTAATCACAAAAACAATATTTAATATGTTGAGAAATATTTATTACTAATTCCAATAAATAACATTTCACCATGGCATAGCATGGGTTTAAACATAACAACAATTCCAAATAAATAACATTTCACCATGGCATAGCATGGGTTTAAATATAACAACAGTCATATAACAGTAAACAACAGTAAAATATTTTGCAACAGTATGCTGTCAAATTCAGTGAGATGGTTGTGGTTGCTTCTTGCTTACCAATTCAGAAATTCTTGGGGCAGTCTTTGCAAGGGCACAGCGAAGATCATTTTCCACAACAAGTCTACTTTGGTATTTAGACTTGATTACCAGCAAGCTGGAAAACGCTGTTTGGCAAAGATATATTGTTAGAAAAGGAAGAAGAAGGCGCAGCACAGTCTCAGACAGAATAGGATATAACTGTAAATACTTAATCCAGAATTTTGTCAGTGGCATTGTAGAGAAATCTATTCTTGCCGCATCATTGTTAATTAGGTCAATGAACTCTTCTTGTGCTATCTCCGGAACATCAACTTTCACTGTGAATGGACTTCTGACAAGTGCAAATGGGGTGTCAGGTAGATTAGGAAAGTATGATGAAATTTCGTCTGCAAGCATGTGCAAATGTTCTTTCACAGAAGTTATCATCATAATTTTTTTGTCTGGCTCAATGTCATATTCCTCAAAGAAGGCAAATAATGTAGGAAACATATAAATTTTATTTTTATCCAATTTATTTTTCCAAAGCTGAAGTTTCATTTGGAATGATCTAATTTTTTCGGACAAATCAAGGCATGTTGCATTTGGTCCTTGCAGTGATAAATTTAAGACATTCAAGATAACAAAGATGTCCACCAAGAAAGCTATTTTCTGCAGCTCAGTTTTATCGCTAAAAAGTGCTTCGAATTGTGGTCTTGCTTTCTGATTAAAAAATGTTTTCAGTTCATCACGAAGCTCAAAAACACGTTTTAAAACTTTTCCTCTTGACAACCATCTGACTTCAGTGTGAAGTAACAGAGCATTGTTTGGTACATCTAGCTCGTTGCACAGTTGCCAAAACAGCCGACTGTTTAAGGCGCTCAACTTAACAAAATTGACACATGTTATGACGCTTTTCATTACTTCTTGTAAATCTTGTGGCAGTATCTTAGTTGCTAATATTTGGCGATGTATCATACAGTGTGTTCCGATTGCTTTTGGCGATTCATTTTGTACCAAACGTTGAAATCCTGAGCGACATCCTAGCATAGCAGGAGCACCATCTGTGCAAACACCGCAAACCTTTTCCCAGGAGATGTTATGCACTTTTAGGAAAGAACCAACTGCATCAAAAACATCATATGCAGTTGTTGTTTCAAGCGGTTTGCAAAAAGAAACTCATCTTTAAAGTCACCATCATTAATATACCTCACATAAACCAATAACTGTGCACAGTTTGCCACGTCTGTAGATTCATCAAGCTGGATACTGAATATTGGTAGTGGTGCAGATTTAATTTCCTGGATCACCTGATCAAGAATATCGGCAGACATGTCCTCTATTCCTCTGCGGACAGTGTCGTTAGATAAGGAAATTGCATTCAATTTCTGAACATATTCATTTCCAATTATCACTCGAACTATGTCTTCTGCAGCTGGCAACAGTAAATCCTCAGCAATGGTGTGAGGTTTCATAGCTCTGGCGATTCTGAGTGCCACCAGCTGCTACATTGTGTTTGTGATACTGGCCACCAGTGTCAAATCTAGATTTGTTGAGTCCATCAGCTTTGCTTCTAAAATAGTCGATATCCTTGCCTGCAAAGCTTGGATGCTTGCTATCAAAATGGCGTTTTAGTTTGTTCCACTTCATAGATTCAGCTGAGAGAACTTCACAACAAATAACACATTGTGGTTTCTCAATTCCTGCTGTAATTATTGAGGTAAAACCATACTGCAAGAAATCCTCATTGTATTTTCTTTTCCTAATATTCTTGTCTACACGATCCATTGCCATGAGCGGGTTTGCTAAAAAAAAAATAAAAGATGGTCGCGTCTAAAGAGTTTGTTAAAGTTTCCTATTATTGGAGGAGAGAATCCAAGATGGCAGCATAGGTAAACACCTACACTGCTTTCTCACACAACATTTCAAACCTACAACTAAAAGACAGAACGGACATCATCCAGAACCACAGGAAAGCTGGCTGAGTCGAAATTTTACAAGTAGAAGGAAAGAGAAGGGCTCACAGAGACCCAGAGGAGCTGCAAAAAGCTGAGGTATGAAGACACATGTGCGTGAAGAGAGCGGATGACGATGAACCTGGCTGGCTTTCTCTGGCGGGAGGGAGATTGAGACCCTCAAAGGCATTGAACCTCTTATCCTAGGACACTAAACCCCAGATCCAGCTGAAACTCATATGGGGGCAGTTTGGACTGTGAAAAGGGAGAAGTGTATGGAAATTTAGGGGAATAGCAAAAAATCAGAACTCTGGTGGTATGCATGGCATTGCGTGCAGAGGACAGACTGCTGATTGTGCCGCTGGCTTTCGGAACAGGGTGGGGGACATACCCTCCCAACTGTGCCACTTCTGACTTCACTAAGCCCCAGTTTCAGGCGAAACCCTGGGACCCAGACTCGTGTGGTCCCGGAGCACAGGGGAGCCAGAAAGGCAGCAGTCTAGAGGCACTGTGACAGTGAGCGTGTGCACACAGGGACCGCTCCAGTGATTACTCAGTCACATGAGACTCGGGGACCCTGGAGGGCGGGGCCGACTGGAAGGTAAGGTGGTCCCTTAAGCCCTGAGACTCCACCTATCCCAAGCTCAACAGAGAGGCTTCTGCAGTTTAATCCAACACAGAAGTTCTCCCAGCATAGTGAAAATGCCGAAACAAGGGAAGGGATCACAAACAAAAAAAATGGAGGAAAACAAACGATTGGATATAGAGTTCAAAACCACGCTTATAAGGTTTTTCAAGAATATCCTAGAAAAGATGGATAAAGTTAGTGAGTCCCAAGAGGAGATGAAAAATGACCAACAAGAGATGCAAAAGAGCCAACTAGAGATGGAAAAGGACCAACTAGAGATGATAAAGGACCAAATAGAAATTAAACATACACTGACTGAAATAAAAAATATTATACAGAGACCTAACAGCAGACTAGCGGAAGGCAAAAATCAAGTCAAAAACTTGAAATATAAAGACTCAGAAAACACTCAACTGGAAAAGCAAGAAGAAAAAAGAATCCAAAAATGTGAAGATAATGTAAGGAGCCTCTGAGACAACTTCAAGCGTACCAACATCAGAATTGTGGGGGTAGCTAACATCATACTCAATGGGCAAAAACTAAAACCATTTCCCCTAAGAACAGGAACAAGACAGGGATGCCCACTCCCACCTCTCCTGTTCGACATAGTACTGGAAGTATTAGTCATTGCAATTAGACAACAAGAAGAAATAAAAGGCATCCAAATTGGAAAAGAAGAAGTAAAGCTGTCCTTATTTGCAGATGACATGATATTGTACATAAAAAACCCAAAGGACTCCATTCCAAAACTAATTGACTTAATTAATGAATTCGGCAATGTAGCAGGATACAAAATTAATGCTAAGAAGTCTGTGGCATTTCTATACACTAACAGTGAAATTATATTTTTTGTTGTTTTTTTATTTTATTTTATTTTTTTATTTTTTTTATTGTGTTACATGTATACATATCTCCCCATTGCCCCCCCTCCCAGGCATACCCCAACCCCCCAGTGTCTATGTTCATTGGTTATGTTTATATGTATAGATATAAGTCCTTCGATTGATCTCTTATCTACCCCACCTCTCCTTAATCTTCCTGCTAAAATATGTGTTTTTTTTTTAAAAAGGTTTTTATCAGCACTGGTTTCCTAGTCTGCAGGTTGGAAAAGGCTAGCAGAGTGCCCGCCAAAGGGAGCTGCAGGCAGAGCAGGAGAAAAGCCACAGCCAGGCTCAGGGAGGAAAACTGACACACTGACAAGGGAACGGAACTCAAAAACCAGAGCACAGCTGCCTGGGCTGGGTGGTTCAGTTGGTTGAAATGCTGCTGGTTCGATTCCCATCAGGGCACATGCCTGGTTTGGGGCTTGATCCCAGGAAGAGGATGGGCAGGAGGCAGGTGATGGATGCTCTGCTCTCACATCGATCTTTCTCCCTCTCTCTCTAAAACAAACAGGCAAATAAATATACAAAAACATAACAAAGGGAGTTTGCTTCCGGGTTAAAGCTCTCCCTCCACCCACCCTTAGAGCTTCTAAGGAAATCACTGCAATGGGCCAGAGAACCAAAACAAATGACCAGGATTAACAAGAGAAGGTTAGATGGCGGCCAATAAATTTAAAAAAGGTGGCGAACCGCCAACAATCATTGAGATCACCTTCAACATCCTCTGCCTGAGAAACTGTATGCGCTTCCTAGGGCTACTTTAACAAATTACACACACTCGGAGGCTTAAAACAACACACTTCCCCCACCCACCCACAATCCTGGTGGTCAGAAGTCCAAAATGAGTCTTGGGGGGCTAAGCTCAAGGTGCTTGGCAGGACTGGTTCATTCTGGAGCAGTGGTTCTCAACCTTCCTAATGCCGCAACCCTTTAATACAGTTCCTCATGTTGTGCTGACCCCCAACCATAAAATTATTGCTACTTCATAACTTTAATTTTGCTACTATTATGAATCATAATGTAAATATCTGTTTTCCGATTGTCTTAGGTGACGCCTATGAAAGTGTCGTTCCACCCCCAAAGGGGTCATGACCCACAGGTTGAGAACCACTGTTCTGGAGGCTCCAGGGGAGAATCTGTTTCCTTGCCCTTTCCAGCTTCTGGACACGCGTGCAGTCTTTGGCTTGTGGACTCCTCCTCTACCTTCAAAACAGGGAGGGAGCTCAATCCCCCATGTGGGGCATGCAGGAGGTAGCTGATCAATGATTCTCTCTCATCAGGGATGTTTCTTTCTCTCCCTTTCCCTTCCTCTCTCTTTTTTAAAAAATACATTTTATTGATTTTTTACAGAAGGAAGGGAAAGGGATAGAGAGTTAAAAACATCATTGAGAGAGAGACATCGATCAGCTGTCTCCTGCACGCCGCCTCCCCCCCTTACTGGGGATGTGCCCGCAACCAAGATACATGCCCTTGACTGGAATCGAACCTGGGATCTTTCAGTGCACAGGCCGACGCTTTATCCACTGAGCCAAACCTGTTTTGGCTTCCCTTCCTCTCTTAAGTCCATAAAATATGTTTTTTTTTAAAAAAAGGTTCTAACTGTTTCCATCATCACATGGCCTTCTCTTCTGCCTGTCCCTCCCCTGGCTCTCTCTTTGAGGATGGGTGTGATTATATCAGGCCCATCAGCTAATCTAGCATAGTTCACCCAGCCCAAGATGCTTACTTAAGTCCACCTGTCAAGTCACTTTTGCTACATAAGGTAACAATCGCAGGTTCAGGGGCTGAGAATGGGAACATCTCCAGAGGACCAGTACTCAGCTTCAAACAGAAAGCAAAGGCATAGGCAATAGAGAAGTCCTTCAAAAGTGATCCCTAAAGAGCTTTAAGTATTTCAAGATTGAAACTTCAGCCTGCTCAGCTGGTGTGGCTCAGTGGTTGAGCATCCACCTATGAACCAGGAGATCATGGTTTGATTCCCAGTCAGGGCACATGCCTGGGTTGCGGGCTTGTGCAGGAGGCAGCTGATTGATGTTTCTCTCTCCCCCTTCCTCACTGAAATCAATAAATATTAAAAAAAAAAAGATGTTAAACTTCAGTTACATCAACAGTTCTTACACAGGACCCCTTATTCCCAGAGATGTCAATACAGTGGTTTTGCTGCATCTGACCTTCCACCAAGTCTTGTTTTGTGCAGCCAACTCTCAAAAGACAGCTTGCCAGCAGGGGGTTGGGGGGGAGACACAGATACAAAGGCAAAGAAGCAGTGAACAGACTGTCACACTACAGCGGAAAGCAGGAGAGGTTGGGGGGTAGGGCTGTAAGAGATCAACCGAAGGACTTGTATGCATATATGTAAGCATAGCCAATGGACACGGGGCATTGGAGGGGAGGGGACAGGTGAGGCTATGTACTGGGGGGGTGGGGAAGGCCGGGGGGAGGGCAATAGGGAAAAAAAGGAGACATATATACTGCTATGTGTAATACTTTAAACAATAAAAATATGTATTTTTAAAAAAACATGAACTATTCAAATATATAAAAGAAGAAAAAAAAAAGGCAGCTTGCTTTCCTGGTTTACATGGACCCCCGGAGCAGATGAATAAGAGCATTTGAGGGGACACTGCCACCCTCCCTGATACACTGTGCGACTCTTCTTAGAAATATCATGGTTCTCACCATTTCCACAAACTGCCCGCCTTGACTTGAGACCCATCCAACTCCCTCTCCCTCAAAGTGCACACAAAGTAACAAACACGGAGAGTAACCGTCTGCCAGCTGGTTTCGATACTTTTGACAGTTGAACAATGTCTCTCCAGGAATCCGATTGTTTCATTGGCTAACTTGGGATGAGGGGGCGCCCAAAACCACCGTTGGGCGGCCTGGGTCCCCGGTGTGACAGCACCTCTCTAACAAGGCTTGTCACAAGCCTCTGCAAGCACGTGCTCCAAGTGCCTGCAGTGTCGCCTGTGTGCTGCGGGACAGGAGTGGTAAAAGGCACAGCACACTCAACTAGCTGCGGGCACCCCAACTCGGCCACCTTCTAGCTGGGGCCAGTTCCTCTCTCCCGGCCTGAGTGCAGGGTGGGGAAATGACCATGCCCGCGTCTGCCTCGCAACTCAAAGCCTAGTACCCAGGGCGTGGCGGAAGGCGGAGGCCCGGTTCAGGCCCCATCTCTTCCCCCTGCCTAGCCACGCGGGCTCCGGGTGGTGAGAATCCCCTCCTCCGGGAATCGGGCCGTAAACGTTCGCCTCGACCCGCAGACCCTGGCCTCCACATCCCGCCCGCACGGGACTGACTCTCTTCCCGGCCACGGTTACCTGCCTCCATGATGAACCTTGTCACACGGAAGTGCACCCTCGCCTGGGTTGTGGGCCACCCCTTGGCTCCCGGCGCCGCGTCCTCCCCTCTGCAGCTGTCCTGGCTAAGATCCTCCATGGGGCCCCGGCCGGAGGCCCCAGACCCCCGGCGGGATGGGCAAGAGTCCCCAGCGCTGGCCCTTACCGGTGGGGGTCCTAGCAACGGGTGCGGCCGCCCTGCCCCGCCCCCAACAGTGAAATTATAGAAAGAGAAACTAAAAAAGCAATCCCATTTACCACCGCACCAAAAAAATTAAGATACCTAGGAATAAACCTAACTAAAGAGGTAAAAGACCTTTATGCAGAAAACTACAGGACACTGAAAAAAGAGATAGAGGAAGATGTTAACAGATGGAAGAGCATACCATGCTCATGGATTGGGAGAATCAACATCATTAAAATGTCCATACTACCCAAAGCAATCTACAGATTCAACGCACTACCCATTAAAATACCAAGGACATATTTCACAGACCTACAAAGAATTCTTCATAGATTCATCTGGAACAACAAAAGACCACGGATAGCTACAGCAATTCTGAGAAAGAAGAATAAAGTAGGTGGGATCTCAATACCAGACTTCAAGCTATACTACAAAGCAACAGTTCTCAAAACAGCCTGGTACTGGCACAAGAACAGACATATAGATCAATGGAATAGAATAGAGAACCCAGATATCCACCCAAACCACTATGCTCAATTAATATTTGACAAAGGAGGCATGAACATTCAATGGAACCAAGATAGCCTCTTCAATAAATGGTGTTGGGAAAATTGGACAGATACATGCAAAAAATTGAAACTGGACCACCAACTTACACCAAATACAAAAATAAACTTAAAATGGATACAGGACTTAAACATTAGAAGGGAAACCATAAAAATACTAGAGGAATCCACAGGCAGCACAATCTCAGATATATGCCGAAAGAACTTCTTCACTGATACTGCTCCAAAGGCAATGGAAGCTAAAGAAAAAATAAACAAATGGGACTACATCAAAATAAAAAGCTTTTGCACAGCAAAAGAAACCATCAACAAAACAACAAGAAAGATCAATGCATGGGAGAACATATTTGCAAATGCTATCACTGATAAAGGTTTAATATCCAAAATCTACAACCAACTTATACAACTTAATAAAAGGAAGATGAAGGATCCAATAAAAAAATGGGCAACGGACCTAAATAGAACCTTTTCAAAAGATGACAGAAGGAAGGCCAAGAGACACATGAAAACATGTTCAAAGTCATTAATCATCCGAGAGATGCAAATCAAACGACAATGCGATACCATCTTACAGCTGTCAGAATGGCAATCATCAACAAATCAACAAACGACAAGTGTTGGTGAGGATGCGGAGAAAAAGGAACCCTTGTGCACTGTTGGTGGGAATGCAGACTGGTGCAGCCACTGTGGAGAACAGTATGGAGTTTCCTCAAAAAACTAAAAATGGATCTCCCATTTGACCCTGTAATACCACTCTTAGGAATTTATCCTAAGAAATTACAAACACCAATCAGAAAGGATTTATGCACCCCTATGTTCATAGCAGCACAATTTACTATAGCCACAATTTGGAAACAGCCTAGGTGCCTGTCAGCAGATGAGTGGATCAGAAAACTGTGGTACATCTACACAATGGAATTCTATGCTGCCATTAAAAAGAAGGAATTCTTACCATTTGCAGCAACCTGGTTGGAACTGGAGAGCCTTATGCTTAGCGAAATAAGCCAGTCAATGAAGGAGAAGCATCACATGATCGCACTCATTGGGGGATAATAAAGAACATTATAAACTGATGAAAAAAAGGATAGATACAGAGACAGTAAAGCTTCAAACAGACTAAAATTACAGCAGGAAGATTAAAGTTAGGTGAGGTAGATAAGAGATCAATCAAAGGACTTGTATCTATGCATATAATCATAACCAATGAACATAGACACTAGGGGATTGGGGTATGCCTGGGAGGGAGGGGGGGCAATGTGAGATATGTATAAAAAATAATTTAAAAAAATGGAAAAAAAAAGAATTGTGGGGGTGCCAGAAGAAGAGAGAGAACAAGATACTGAAAACCTATTTAAAGAAATAATGACTGAAAACTTCCCACATCTGGTGAAAGAAATAGACTTACAAGTCCAGGAAGCACACAGAACCCCATATAAAAGGAATCCAAAGAGGACTACACCAAGACACATCATAATTAAAATACCAAGAGCAAAAGACAAAGAGAGAATATTAAAAGCAGCATGAGAAAAACAGTTCATTACCTTCAAGGGAGCACCTATACGACTATCAGCTGATTTCTCAACAGAAACGATGCAGGCCAGAATGGAGTGGCAAAAAATATTCAACGTGATGAATAGCAAGAACCTACAACCAAGAATAATCTATCCAGCAAAGCTATCATTCAGAATTGAAGGGCAGATGAAGAGCTTCACAGATAAGAAAAAGCTAAAGGAGTTCATCAACTCCAAACCAGTATTATATGAAATGCTGAAAGGTACTCTTTTAGAAGAGAAAGAAGAAAAAGGTAAAAGATAAAAAATTATGAACAAATACATATCTATCAACAAGTGAATCTAAAAATTAAGTGAATTAAAAATTTGATGAACAGAATAAACTGGTGAATATAATAGGATCAGGAGCACAGAAAAGGAGTGGACTGATAATTCTCAGGGAGAAAGGGAGGAGGGTTGTACAGGGAGTGACTGGACAAAAATCATACACCTATGGACTCATCAATGGGGTGAAGGGAAGGGTTGAGGGAAGGTGGGGAGCTATGGAGGGGAAAAAAGAGAGACAGATGTAATATTCTGAATAATAAAGATTTAATGTTGTTTTCTAATACACACCTGTTACTATGACCAGTGGGTCATATTCACATGCTTAACTAATGGATCTGTTTTTTTCCAGATTAGTGGCAAGTTTTCTATATAGAACAGGGTGAACTACGTCATAGGATACACTGCAGTTTCTGCACAGCATGGCATCTTTCAGGGCTCTTTCACTCTATGAAATGGCGGTTTCTGCGGTGAAATCCACATCTCATTTACTTCAATGGGAGACCCGTGAATTCCGGAGAGGAGAGATCCCCTGTTCGGCAGAAATGCAGTTCTGGCGCATGTCTCTAACTCTTATTCAAGTCAGTGGCAGGCCGCAGCAGATTCCGCTCAAATATAGAGCACGTTGCTTAAATTTTTCCACGCTAGGAAAAAGCCTAGTGTGGAAAAATTAAGCAACATGCTCTATATTTGAGCGGAATCTGCCACAGCCTCCCATTGATTTAAATTGGAGAGGAAGAAATGTGTCGGAAACTGTCATTTCTCCACCTCTTACTGAAATTAATAGGAGGTTGCGGCGGATTGTGTGGTAACTCGAGATTCTAGGGAGCTCTCTTCCACAAAATCCACCGCACTCACAATGAAATCAATAGGAGGTGGATTCAATGCTGGAAACCGCTGATTTCAGCAGTTTCCTCATTCAGAATATGGGAAAATAGTGGGAGATATGGGAGATAATTATACATTGGGGAACAGTGTGAACTACATCTTATAGTGGTCTCTTATAGTATAAGACCAATGTAGTTCACACTGTGTAAATGTATGGTGCTTTGTGTAAGTGTAAGCTGCTTTGTGTACTGTGTAATGATTACACACAAAGCACCTTACACTTACACAGTATTGTGTGTATGGTGTGTGTACTGTTTTTACATTATTAACCTTTTTACACCAGCAGGTTGTCTCGCAGGCTCTCTTGCCTCTCCACCTCATAGGCTTCTGTCCTCCGGCGCTTGCTGCGTCCGCCCACTGATGACATCAGCAAGCACCGGACACACGTAATGAGCTGCTATGGACTGTGGAGCGTTCCCCCACCCCCACCCCCACCCCCGCTTCTCCCCACCCTTAGACCCCAGACGGATGATGCAATCACGTCTGCGCATGCGGCGCAGGCATTCAGTTTGGAACGTGCATCCATAATGGCGTGCGTTCCAGCTGAATAGCACTGCTGCAGTCGGGAGCGCAACTTATCAGCAGCTAAAGCCATCAGAAATATGTATTTACCAGTGGCTTTAGGCGATCCCTGTGTTTTGGTTGTTCGACCCCCGCCGGGGTCGTGACCCACATGTTGAGAACCGCTGCGCTAGAGGAAGTCAGCCAGACCCTCCTCTGCCTGTCCTCTCCATGTGTGTGTCTCCGTACTTCAGCTTTTTACAGTTCCTTTGAGTCTTTGTGAAACCCTCTCTTTACTTCTAATTGTAGAATTTTCACTCAGCCAGCTTTCCTGTGATTCTGGATATGTCCATTCTGTCTTTTACTTGTAATTTTGAAATTGTTATGTGAGGCAGCAGTTTAGGTGTTCACCTATGCCACCATCTTGGTTTCTCCTAGGGCAAATATCCTTGAGAAAACATATGCTTCTACACGGTCTGGTCTTTAAAGACTAAACATAGTGATTCTTCTTTTTTTTTTTTTTTAATATATTTTATTGATTTTTTTTTTTACAGAGAAGAAGAGAGAGGGATTGAGAGTTAGACACATCAATCAGCGACATCAATCAGCCGCCCTCTGCATGCCCCCTACTGGGGATGTGCCCTCAACCAAGGTACATGCCCTTGACCAGAATCGAACATGGTACCTTTCAGTCTGCAGACTGACACTCTATCCACTGAGGCAAACCGGTTTTGGCAAACATAGAGATTCTAGCAAAACACTCCCGAAAAGTCAAGGTAGGGGCTGCCACTTTGGGTAAGGTTCCCTCAGAGGCCCCAGACCTTTCAGAGAATCCTCCTTACAGAATTCCAACCAGGTCCCATGCTTCCCCACAACTAAACCTATACGTGGGCTTGCAATGACTGACTTCAAGTCTTCCTGACCCAATAGGCACCTTTTCCCCAACTTTTGTAACTCTCAACAATAAAGAATCACTATGTTCTCAACCCCACTGTGTTAGCTTTCTTTTTTCTTGTTTGTTTTCATTTATGTTTTATTGTATTGGTTGGTTCATTTTTTGTTTGTTTTATTTTTATTGTGGTAAAATATACAGTATGCAACATAAAATTTACCATATTATTCATTTTTAAGTGAATAGTTCAGTAATGGCAACTACTTTTACATTATTGTATAACCAATGTCTAGAAATACTTTCATGTTGCAAAATTAAAATTCTATAGTCTTTATTTTTTAAAATATATTTTTATTGATTTAATAGAGAAGAAAGAGGGAGAGATAGAAACATCGATGATAAGAGGGAATCATAGATCAGCTGCCTACTGCACACCTCTACTGGGAATTACTCATATCCCAGGCATGTGCCCTGATTGGGAATGGAACTGAAATTTCCTGGTTCATAGGTGGATGCTCAATTTCTGAGCCACACCAGCCAGGGAAATTCTGTACACTCCCCACTTCCCTCTACTGCCATCTCCTTCTGTTCTCTATAATCCCTATTTTTACAGAGAACCAGAATAAATCAAGCAATGCTCCGAGAGTTTGGAGTTACATTTATTACATGCAGGTCCAGAGGAAATCTCTCTCAAATTCTGGGCCCAAACATGGAGGAATTTTTCCTATTTATATGTTTTTAACCTTCTTTATCTCTCAAATATGGGATGTTTCCCGCCCCTTTTACAAGTTCTTAACTGGCCCCTACATGCTGGAGACGAGATCTCAACCAAAGGCCTGGCCTGGTGCCAGCACTGAAAATTTTGTCTGGGGAAGGTTTAATGGTCTCTCTGGAGTGAGAGTAGTCTCATTTTCCTTATTATTTAAGCAAGCAAAACATTTACAGAAGCCAAATAGTAGGGTTAAAATTTCAAACAGCAGTTTTTATATAAGATGGATGTTTCATTCCCCACTGGTTTTATGTACATGAGTCAAATCATTGACTCTTGGACATTGTCAAGAAGAGAGTTATATTTACCCTTGAAGACTATAATTTTATTTTTCTGCCTAATAAAGTTAGTGGGCTTGCTTAAACAATAAGGGCCTGAAATGAGGGCCAGGAGTAATCTTTAGAGAGGCCGAAAAGTCCTGGATGCTCTGGATACCAGGCTTTTCCTTGGCACTCTTATTGGCTTCCAGTCTTCAGAGTTCAGACAGGGCTCTTTAAAACATGATACTCTAAGACAAATTTTCCAGTCAATAAAACCACTATTGGAAACTGGTCTTACTGAATTTATGCAAAGAAATGTATTGCCATGATTTATTAAGCGTTGCCAAATTTCAGAGGAATTATATAAGAAGAAAAATATATTGACCTGCGTTAAGATCTTCTGATTTTCCTTGTCAGCCCTTTCTATGGATTCTTCGGAGTAATATAACTGTCTTCAAGTGACAAGAAGAAATTTAAAATATGTCTGTATTCAAGTAGACAATTATAGCTGTCCTCATAGTAGGGTCCCTCCTGCTTGACTTGTTCTTAAAATTTCATATGGTCTCTGGGAGGGGTGACATGGCCTCTGAGAAAGGACTAAGGGAGCTTTATTGCTTTACAGGGTCTCACATGTCACAGGATCTCACAGGGTCTGTAATTCCTATAACAAAAGGCTGGTACTCACCACTTCCCTCTGTTCCAAATAGGCCTTCCCCAGTTTCCTAAAGTTGAGGTTTATGCCACACCTGACATGGGTATGGCCACACAGGCCTACAAGACAGTATACAGGCTATTAACTGTTTTTCAATAGAGACCAAAACCAGATGATATTTTCCTTGCCCATTTGGGCACCTGCCCTTTTGGCAAACTGCATTCAAATCTGTAAGGTTAATGCAATATTATTAACACAATGAAATACAATATTGGCGCTGTGGCCACCTTAGGTAGCCAAATCTTCTGCTACCATATATGACACATGATAGAGCTATACAAATATCTTAGGAAGGTGACTAAAGTCTATTTTTGACCTTCCCACACAAAGCAAAATTGTCCTTGTCTTTCTGGAGTCATATTCATAAAGATGCAGACATCATCTAAGTCTATTATACAGTTTTTTGCAGGCCACTGTCAGGGTTGTGCATAGTGGCCAGTTATTCTTTCTACCCACAAACATGGCCTGTCTAATTTCCCTAAAATTTATTCTAGCATGGGAGAAAGTTGTTTTGCTGTAACAGGCAGCTTAACTCCCACATAAGTTGGCTTGGACATCTCCTAGAAAGCCATAATTTTTAAGTTTAATATGTGGTCTTGGGTTTTTCCAACCAAACAGGGTCTCTGCCATACCTCAGTCAGACTCCTCCTCTCTTGGAGAATCTCAAAGTCCTGAAGGCTACCTGGTCCAGGGATAATGCCTTTTCCTTGGCTTTACCAGTCCAAAACAGCCAGAGTTGCAGTCAGAAACAGCTTTGCATATTGCAAAGCGCTTCTGTGGCAGTGGCTTGGATATTAGGCCCCTTGTCTTCCCGCCAGTCCCCTTTGTGGCAAGCAGCGACCAGGCCTCTCCCAAGGGAGTGCACTGGAAAGGGATCTCAGCCCTTCCTCCTCCAGCAGCAACAGGTACTGAACTCTTTCAGTACATTTGCAAACAGGGAGCTTTCACTAGCCCTGTCTGCTGCTTTTAAAGATTCTGGGCTCATTGCTCTATTACTGGGGCTGCTGGAAGGCCAGTAGCAGTCACTGACATCTTGTTGTAGCCAGCAAGCCAAAGGCTTAAATCTTGTATTGCTTGTTGTAAAATGCTCATTACTCAATGGGCAGAAGAGGGGCAGCTGTAGTGTCAGGTAAATGTCTGCTGTCCTCCGCTTTTCTCACTGCTGTGGCTTCTTCCAGGGTCACTGCAGGCAGCTCAGGCATCCAGCCCCACTTCTTTCACCTGACTCTTGGGGGCTGAGTCTGCCTAGCAACTAGTTTTAAATCACCAGAGCAGCTAGATTAATTATGCTTGCAGAAAACGTGTGACCTTGAATCTAGTGAAGTTCTGATAAGACACCTGGATCAGACCCCTATGCCAATAGAATGGCCTGCAGCTAGTAAAAATCAACAAAAACTTATATCTCCCTGCTTCATAATTAACTACTGACATCTTCACTCCCCCCTTTTCTGCATTAACCATTTACTCTGTCCTGAAACAAGGCAAATGGTCTGAGATCCTGTATATTCAGGCTTTTTACATTTAAGGATACTTCTTTCTTTTCTGTAACTGTTGTTTTCCCTCATAGATTTTTCCTCTTTATTCTAAGCTCCTAGAGTATCTTAAATCGTCCTTCTTTACAAACACTCTTGATTTCTCTGACAATTCCTATTCCCCAGTCTAGTTGCTTGTCTTCCTTTCCTATTGTGAATCAGAGGAAGACAATTCCTACAGAGGGGAGAAATAGAAACAGTGGGAGTTTCAGAGAAAACTATAATCTACTGCGGTAGTAGTCCTCCCTTTCAAAGGCTGAGGTCCAACCTGTCGAAAAAAATAACTCTTGCCTGGAAAGATAGTGGATGAGGATAAGGGTATGTAGGGAGATTTCTTGCAAACTGAAAGCCTGGATGGCCTCTGAAAGAAAAGATCTTTAATCCAGTTACAGATGCTATTGGAATCAGGATGAGAGAGAAAGGGAAAGACCAGGTTCTGTCCTCTATTAGTATCCTAATAACTGAAAACAGCAAGTCAAACAAAACATATAACCACAAAGACAACAGATCACACAAGACACACAACTAGGATTAACAGGTCCATACACAGTTAAAAATAACTTCATCCTTAGTTTGGTCTCAGGTGGCTTATGTTGGACTATGATGTCATAGGCAGGAACAGGGCCTGAAAATCTCTCTGCCCTGCAGAGCTGTAAGCCTTGCCCCTGGAAGTCTCCGACCACCAAAAGAGATAAGAAAGCCATAAATAAAAGTTTTTTGTGGTTTGAAATGTCACAACTTTATACCTTTAAATTAACCCTAGGACTTTAAAATTTCAATTTAATATAGCAAATTCACAAATCAGAATGAATCGAAACCCTTACTTATACAGAATTAGAGAGAAATTTTTATTAGCTAAATGGGCTGATTCCCGGTCTGACAGAGAGCAAAAGACTCAGGAAAAAAAAATTTCAGCAGCTATAAAGACTTTTGCATTCCATCACAGGAGGTCTGTCCTATCTTCAAACAAATTAAACACTAGATAGAAAGAGATAACAAATACTCTCCTGTGTACAGCCAGAAGGCACAGAGTAGTTTTTACTTCACACAGACCAGTTAATGAGAACATAATTATGCCAAGACAGACAAACATCTATACTCACATTCTCTCAATAGACTAGCCCAGTCTGGAGGTGAGCAGATAAACAAAATAATGCCCAATTCCCCAGATGGACTTGGGGGCACTCCCGGCACACATGCCCCAGAAAAAAATTCTCAACCATCGTCTTGATGAAAACCTACTGAGTCCAGTCCCCCTTCTCGGTAGCAAATTGGTTAGTCTCACACAAATAAAAAGCAGAGTGAAGTCATAATTCCTTAATTGAATCTGAATTCATTGACCTCTAGAGTCCCACATTTATATACTAGCTACTCCCAGTTTTTGACTTATACCAGATATTTACCCAAAGTTTAAACAGTCCACCTGATACCTGATTCCTGATTAATTTGCCTGAGGAAGTTATGGCTCCCGGGGAGGTGATGAAGCTCCCCACTTCCACTCACTTGGAGTAGGTTGAACTGATGGGGCCCCTACCTTAGCGATTCTATTGACAGGTCCAAAAGTGTTCGTACACTCTCTCCAGATGCAGGCCAGGTCCTGGGCTGAGGTCTGGGAGCACCTGGAGTCCCCTGGTTCAATTCTGCTAAATCAGCTAGCGGCACCTCCCCCGGACCCTAAACCCAGTCCACTCAAAAGAGGCTAAAAGCCAACCATGGGTTAGTTTTCCTGGAATCTCAGGGAACCAATAATGTTACAGAGAACCAGAATAAATCAAGCAATGCTCCGAGAGTTTGGAGTTACATTTATTATGCATAATTCCAGAGGAAAATGTCTCTCAAATTCTGGGCCCAAACATGGAGGAATTTTTCCTATTTATATGTTTTTACCTTCTTTGTCTCTCAAATATGGGATGTTTCCCGCCCTTTTTGCAAGTTCTTAAAGAGCCCGTATGTGCTGGAGACTTGAGATCTCAACCAAAGGCCTGGCCTGGCTCCAGCACTGATAATTTTGTCTGGGGAAGGTTTAATGGTCTCTCTGGAGTGAGAGTAGTCTCATTTTCCTTATTATTTAAGCAAGCAAACATTTACAGAAGCCAAATAGCAGGGTTAAAATTTCAAACAGCAGTTTTTATATAAGATGGATGCTTCTTTATAAATTTGACTACTCTATCTATTACCTCACATAAGAGGCATCATAGATATTTGTCTTTTTCTAACTAGCTTATTTCACTTAGCATAATTTACTCACGGTTTTTCTATGTTATAGGATGTTTAAGGCTGAATAACACCTGGCTTGCTTCCACCCTTGGGCTATGGTGAATAATGCTACAATGAATATGGTATTCAAATATCCCTTTGAGAGTCTGCTTTTGATTCTTGTGCACATATATCCAGTAGTAGAATTGCTGGATTATATGAATTATATAGGTTACTTAACATCTGTACTTTGGTTTCCTTGTCCATAAAATTGATTTGATTATATTACCTATCTTGTAGGGTTATTGTAAAGATTAGATGAAGTAACACCTACAGAACACTTACAAAACATCATCATTATCCCCTTTTAACAAATAATTTGAGGCATAAGGAAATCAAGTAACCTGCCTAAGTTCATTGGATCTAGAAAAAAACTTTAGCCAGGATACAAACCTAAGTTCACAGCTGAAGTCTATTATTTTAAACACTGTGCCTAAGTGATTTTACATCCCAGTTGAGTGAAGTTTTTACTGAGTAATTCCACCCATTTTGATTATGGATTGATTTAATTAGATGGTACAGTTTTGGAGAAGATAGGGGAGAGGAAAGGAGGGAGCCTTTAACACCTACAAAGAAAAAGAACAATCAGAATCTTTATGTAATAGTAAAAAGTATGAAGAATCAGCAGTAAAATGCAACAAATAATTCTGCTATTATTATTAGCATGACTTGTCAAAAGTGATATAAACCAGGTAGATTCAACTCTGTTTTATTTTTGAGTAGCCAAGTCTCAGTAACCTGTAGAGTATATGTCTGTGAGTAGGAATGAGGGTGTGAAAGTTTATTTATATATGCTGGGAAGTGCATATAAAATCTTGTGCCCTAACTCCACTCACCTCATCAGTCATTTGACATTTACTTTTAAGCTATTTCTCTCTCCTTTTTCTTCTTAGGGATTTATATGAAGGCCATTTTTTATAAGAAATACATATCTAAAATGAAAGAGGGATATGTAATCATTATCAATAATATTTTACAACAATCAAGCTTTAAGTTCATTACTTCCATTTCTTATAGACAAAGCTTCTAAAAAACATGTAAACAGCTAACAAATTTTCTAGCAGCTCTGCTTATCACACAGGGAGATTACACAAAAATATGAAGTAAGTGATTTGTTGAGAGGCTTACTATTAATACACTCTATTCTTTCATGAAGATGAGCTCATGAACAAATTTGGTGGTGTGGTCACTCTGAGTGAAAGTTGTTCAGTTTAGCCACATATTTCATTAAGTGCGGTGATACCCAAAAGAGCTACAAGATGTTTTTGTTTTGGGAGACAATGGCACTGGAACTTATTTTATAAAGAAAAACTTACTAGGTGTCCAGCTAGCTCAGTCAGAGAGCATGAGAAAAACTTACCTTAGCTGCAGGGCATACACAATCTGACCACTACTTCTATCCTTTGCACACCTCTACCTTCAGCCTTCACCAGCTGGTCTTCCATCCAGATCACTCTACTGACCCTGCCTCTGGTTTTCATCTCATTAGTACCTACCCTTTCAGTAGCATCAGTGGACTCAGTCTCTTTTTCTTGAAATATTTTCTTCTCTTGGCTTCCGGGGTCCTACATTTTCCTGGTTTTCTACCTACCACTCATGCTGCTGTTTCTGTCTTTGACAGTTTGTCTTCTATCCATCTGATTCCTAAAGACAGAAGGCCCAGGGCCCAAAGGGATTACATCAGGTTCCTGGCCCAGAGCTCTCCGTGTCCTCTCACTGTTTACATGCCAGGTATGTTCTCATCTCAGGGGGTTTGCACTGGCTCTGCCTGGAACTCTATTCTCCCAGGTATCTAGAAGGCTAACTCTTCACTTCTTTGAAACTTTAAAGTCCACCTTCCTTATTTAAAAGCTCCACTCCTCACAAAATGAATCTTCTCTCCCCCTTTTTTTTATAACACTTCTCACCTTCTAAGATAGTATATAATTCCTTGCTCTAGTACCAGTATATAATATAAACAAGTAGCCTGGTGTATGAAGAAGGGGTGTGTCCCTCAGCGTGATCTACACCCTCTCCAATCTGGGACTCCTCGGTGGATGTCCGACTGCCTGTTTAGGCCCGATCCCTGTGGGCAGTCGGACATCCCTCTCACAATCTGGGACCACTGGCTCCTAACTGCTTGCCTGCCTACCTGATTAGCCCCTAATTGCTCCCTTGCCATCCTGATTGACCCCTAACTGCTCTTCTGCCAGCCTGATTGCCCCCAACTACCCTTCCCTGCTGGCCTGATCACTCCCAAGGATTTTATTAGTATAGGTATGAACCTTCACATAAAATTTCACTAGCCCTGCTTTACAATAAGGGCTTGACAATTGAGTCATTGGGGCCAGACACCGAGATTTCCTTTCTTTGAACAGTGGAGGGAATAATTATCTTGCCTTTAAGTTGCCCTGAAATTTAAATGAGATAATGACTTAGAAAAGTATAAAAGCATCATATAAAGACAACTGTCTTTTTCATGTACTGAAAAGACAATAAAGTGGTAAAATTAAAAACACTATTTTTATTTTCCCCTTCCTTCCTTTACAGCTTGTATTTAAACCTTAAAATTTTTAAAAATTTCACTCCTATTTTCACTTTATTACATTCAATATTATTTTGTATTGGTTTCAGATTTTATAATAGTTATAGAATATTGGTTAGACAATCATATACTTTACAAAGTGTTTCCTGATATTTCTAGTACCCACCTGGCATCATACCATCATTACAACACTATTGACTATACTAGAAGCCCTGTGCACAAAATTCATGCACTGGAGGGGTGTCCCTCAGCCCAGCCTGCACCCTTTCCAATATGGGACTCCTCGAGGGATGTCCGACTGCCTGTTTAGCCCGATCCTACCAGGATCGGACATTGTTCTCACAATCCAGGACTGCTGGCTCCCAACTGCTCAACTGCTTGCCTTTCTGATTGCCTCTAACTGCTACTGCCTGCCAGCCTGGTCACCCCTAACTGCCCTCCCCTGCATGCCTGGTCCTCCCCATCTGCCCTTCCCTGCAGGCCCTGACTCCCCCAACTTCCCTCCTCTACTGGCCTTGTGACCCTTTAACTGCCCTCCCTTGCAGGCCTGGTCCTTCCCAACTACCCTCCCCTGCTGGCCATCTTGTGGTGGTCATCTTGTGTCCACATAGGGCCAGCCATCTTTGACCCCATGGGGGCAGTCATCTTGTGTGTTGGAGTGATGGTCAATCTGCATATTACTCTTTTATTAGATAGGATAGAGATTTGGTGCATGGATGGGAGCCAGCTGGTTTGTCCTGAAGGGTGTTCCAGGTAAGAGTGGGTGTTCCTTTGGGGCATGGGACAGCCTGGGTGAGGGGCCTATAATGGTTTGCAGGCCAGTCATGCCCCCCAGCAACCCAAGCAGAGGTCCTGGTATCTGGGATTTATTTATCTTTTATAATTGAACTTTGTAGCCTTGAGTGGAGACCAAGGCAGGCCAGGGCTGCAGAAGCTTGGCTTCCTCCACCACCAGAGGCAACTCAAGCCTCCTGCTCTCTTCAGCTCCATGGCTGCCACCATTTTTGTTGGGACTTATTTGTCTTCTATAATTGAAACATTGTAGCCTTGAGTGGAGGGCTGGGCTGGCCAGGATGTGTGGAAAGCTTGGCTTCCTCCCTTGTTGGGGAAACCTAAGCCTCCTGCTTGCTCCATGTCCGAAGCCATCTTGGTTGGGTTAATTTGCATACTCGCTCCTGATTGGCTGGTGGGCATGGCTTGTGGGCATAGCAGTGTGGTGGTTAATTTGCATATTACTCTTTTATTAGATAGGATTCCCTATTTAAGTGACAATTTTCTATTAAGTCCTTTTCTTTTAGGAGTAAGACCAAGAAGGACAAAGCGCAAAGGAAGTGAGTATTGAACTCCCACATCCCATTCTCTGGATTTTCACTCTTTCTTTTGTGTTGTTCACCTTTCCTTTTCTTTCTCACTTCTTCCCTCATTTTCCTTACGTAGTATCTAAATTGGCCATCAAAGGTCAGCAAAAGCACTGGGACACATTTAATCCATTTTACAGACCAGGAACCTGAGGCCAATTTCAGTTGGCTGTGAAACTTGACTGAGTGCACAGGGATTCATGCTCTCTGCCCTCCCTAAGGGGCAGCCAGCAGGCAAACAGAACAAACCTTCCCATTAGGTTTCCAAGCCTCTTTCTCAAGCACCTCTTCATCGTGGATGCTCCACATTCTTTCCTCTCCCAGGTCCCCCGCCCCCATTCTTTCCTGTTCCCACCCCCACTTTCTTCAGAGCAGGTGGTAGGCTTTAAATGCATTGTGCAGGCATTTGCTGCATGGGGCAGGGTGGGCACAGGCTTGCTTTTGGGCCAAATTGGGAGCAGGAGTTGTCACCTCTGAAGTACAAAGGTTGTCTGGGCAAGGCCGGGTTAGCACCCGGATCTTCTATGAATTGTGACAGTCAGGTACCCTGCAGTGCAGCACCTCTCCACTGAGGTGGCGCCGCTCCTCAACCTCTGCCTCAGGGCTGTGGATCCTTGCCCCTCCACCCGGGAGTTCTTCCAGGGCCCTTGATCCCCAGCTGGGCCCACCTTCATCTAGGGACCACTGCAGAACCTCTCTCTCTGCATACGAGGCTGATCCCTGCCAGCAGATGCCCTATCCTGGCCTGAGCTCCCTTCGGTGCACCCTGCCTAGCCAGGATTTTGCCTTTGATCTATGGCATTGGTGACAGTACACTCCTAGCAGCCTGGTACACAGAAGGGCATGAACTCAGATCTCTCAATATTACATGCAGAGTATTGCTTTAAATATAAGTTGTGACCATGTGTAATAATTTTAATTTACTTCCTAGTCTAGATCTATGGTGGGAGTATTCAATAGCTGATTCTTACCTTCTGTCCAAAACTCTTTAACTCACAGTTTATTATTATTTCTTTAATAAATAAGTCTAATTTCTTAATGGCCCTTAGCCATTTACTTCTCTTCCCTTGATTGGTATTCCCACTATGTCATCTTTAAGTAATATGTGAGTTAGTCAAAAAGCTGAGCATTAAGTTTTTTCTTAAGCTCCAACATTATGCTCTAGGTAGCAAGTTTGTGAGGCCAACAGGAAAAGAATCTGCAACATTATACAGTAGTGCAATAATGAACTTGAAGGATGTCACTATAGGACTTCTCTGTAGAGGAAGTTCATTACTATTACTCTGTAGAGGAGTACCCTAACTAGACAGTCTTATTGAGTCATGAAAATGGTTTTATGATGAAACTACTGGCCTAGCAGTCTAAGTAGGAATTTATTCGTGAAAAGGGAGAAGTGCACGGAAATTTAGGGGAGTCACAAAAGATCAGAAGTCTGGTGGTGCGCACAGTACTGCATGCAGAGGACCGACTGCTGATTGTGCCGCTGGCTTTCACGAGTGGGCAGGAGACAGACCCTCCCAATTGTGCCATTTCTAACTCCATTAAACCCCGGTTTTGGGCAAAACCCTGGGGATCCAGACTCATTTGGTCCCAGAGCACAGGGGAGCCGGAGGAGCAGCAGTCTAGAGGCACTGTGAGAGAGCTCACGTGCACAGAGACTGCTCCAGCGATTAACAGTCACTTAAGACTCAGGGGCCATGGAAGGCGGGGTCGACTGGAAGGCAAGGTGGTCCTTTAAGCCCTGAGACTCCACCCATCCCAAGCTCAAGAGAGAGGCTTTTGCGGTTTTGCAAGTCTGGTATCATAAGGCTAAATCCAACACAGAAGTACTCCCAGCATAGTGAAAATGTCCAGACAAGGGAAGGGATCACAAACAAAAGAAATGGAGGAAAACAAACAACTGGATATAGAGTTCAAAACCACGCTTATAAGGTTTTTCAAGAATATCCTAGAAAAGTTGGATAAAGTTAGCGAGTCCCAAGAGGAGATGAAAAAGATCCAACTAGAGATGGAAAAGGACCAACTAGAATTTAAACATACACTGACCGAAATAAAAAATATTATTCAGAGACCTAACAGCAGACTAGAGAAAGGCAAGAATCAAGTCAAAAAATTGAAATATAAAGAATCAGAAAACACTCAACTGGAAAAGCAAGAAGAGAAAAGAATCCAAAAATGTGAAGACAATGTAAGGAGCCTCTGAGACAGTTTCAAGCGTACTAACATCAGAATTGTGGGGGTGCCAGAGGAAGAGAGAGAGCAAGATACTGAAAACCTATATAAAGAAATAATGACTGAGAACTTCCCACACCTGGTAAAAGAAATAGACTTACAAGTCCAGGAAGCACACAGAACCCCAAAGAAAAGGAATCCAAAGAGGACTACACCAAGACACATCATAATTAAAATGCCAAGAGCAAAAGACAAAGAGAGAATATTAAAAGCAGCAAGAGAAAAACAGTTCATTACCTACAAGAGAGCACCCATATGTCTTTCAGCTGATTTCTCAACAGAAACGATGCAGACCAGATGGGAATGGCAAAAAATATTCAACGTGATGAATAGCAAGAACCTACAACCAAGAATACTCTGTCCAGCAAAGCTATCATTCAGAATTGAAGGGCAGATAAAGAGCTTCACAGATAAGAAAAAGCTAAAGGAATTCATCAACTCCAAACCAGTATTATATGAAATGCTGAAAGGTACTCTTCTAGAAGAGGAAGAAGAAAAAGGTAAAAGATAAAAAATTATGAACATCAAATACATATCTATGAACAAGTGAATCTAAAAATTAAATGAATTAAAAATTTGATGAACAGAATAAACTGGTGAATATAATAGAATCAGGAGCATAGAACGGGAGTGGACTGATAATTCTCAGGGGGGAAGGAGTGATGGGTATACAGGGAGAGACTGGAAAAAAAACATACACCTATGGATGAGGTCAACGGGAGGGAGGTAAGAGTAGAGGGAGGGGTGGGAGCCGGGTGGAGGGGAGCTATGGAGGGGAAAAAAGAGAAAGAAATGTAATAATCTGAATAATAAAGATTTAATTTTTTTAAAAAGAGGTTACTCTCTGTCATGTTTGCTTGCTTTTTCTCATAACATGTAGCACTCTCTGAATAATCTTATATTTATGTTCATTTATTTATGTATTATTGCTTATGTAAATACTCAATACTCTAAACAGTGGTTCTTAACCTGTTTAATACAACCCTTTTAATACAGTTCCTCATGTTGTGGTGACCCCCAACTATAAAATTATTTCCATTGCTACTTTATAACTGTAATTTTGCTACTGTTAATGAATCATAATGTAAATATCTGTGTTTTCCGATGGTCTTAGGCTCTACAGCAGTGGTTCTCAACCTGTAGGTGTGACCCACAGGTTGAGAAATGATAGCAGGGTCACCTAAGACCATTGGAAAACACAGATATTTACATTACAATTCATAACAGTAGCAAAATTATAGTTATGAAGTAGCAATGAAAATAATTTTATGCCAAGACCGGTTTGGCTTAGTGGATAGAGCGTCGGCCTGTGGAGTGAAAGGTCCCAGGTTCGATTCCAGTCGGGGGTATGTACCTTGGTTGCATGCACGTCTCCAGTGTGGTACGTGCAGGAGGCTGTTGATCGATGTCTCTCTCTCATCGATGTTTCTGACTTTCTATCCCTCTCCCTTCCTCTCTGTAAAAAATCAATAAAATATATTTTATAAAAAAGTAATTTTATGGTTGGGGATCACCACAACATAAGGGACTATTTTAAAGGGTTGTGGCATTAGATAAGTTAAGAACCACTGCAATTGAAATAGTAACATAATTTGTTAATAGATATTACCCAGTTTACTACTAAAGAGGACAGAAAGTATTTTGGAACCAGTTACACTTTAGCAGACCACACAAAAAATATCTTATTTAACCTTGAAAATAACTCTAAGATGCATATGTTATTATTATTGCTGATGTGGAACCTGAGGCTCATCAAGTTATCTTTGTTCAGGTCATGCCATAAGTAACTATGGAGAAAGGTTACACCCACATTACCTTCCAAACAAATATCCACATTTGATGTATCCTAGAAATGAGGATAAGTCCACAAAAATTAACAGGTTTAGTTAACTCTGGGGAGCAGGTTATGCGAGGAAGAGGAACAGTAATAGTAGGATATAAGAAGTGGTCTGAAACTTATGATTTGGGGTTGGGTTGAAGTTGGGGGAATCAAAGTTCAAAATGTAATTTCTCATGTACTCAATATTAGTTTTGAAACATATCTTGATTTCAAATATTTGATTAAAAAAACTTTTTACATGTCAATCATTAAAAATTCAGGATTGTTTATGCTAATTCTAAAAAAGAAAACAAACTAATTTCTTCTGTAATAATATGTATCTTGAATTTTTAAATCTATCAATTTATTTCACTTCACTGAAGCAATTATCCATCCCATAAAATGGAGATAATATTATTAGAACTTCACAGATGTATCTCACATGGGAGTTGGAAGATGGGTAAATTAAACTTGTATGTGTGTGTGGGGGGGTGCGGGGGGAATGGCAGTAGAATAGATAGATGTTTCCTGAGCCTTGTCCAGGAGCAGATAGAAAGAACAGCTGAGGGTGGCATGGGGAATGTTTGTTGATAAGTTGAAGGACAGCTATACTCCAGAGACGGTGGGGACCTGCTAGATGAGGCTCCCCTGACTGGGCAGCCCCCACTGCTGCTGGATTTGCTCCCAAAGTGACTGGATTAGATGTGGAGACTGCGCCATCTTGAAGTAAAAAGTGAATGTTATTGGAAGCCTGAAAATGTAAAACTATGGCACCAACTGAACAACTGTGAACCCCAGGTATCCAATTGGCGCAAACACAAGTTTCAAAGGAGCTCTACACTCCACCATGGAAAGGTCAGATTTCACCTGGGAAAAGGTGATGTCTCTGGTCCTGGCAAGAGAGAGAAATGAGCGAACTTCAGGAGCTGGAAGACTGGGGGAAATCTGCACCTAGGAAAATGCATGGCTGTTGGGGCTGGCATGACCTGTGAATGTGGAAGGGGATCCTCAGAGCTGATAACAGAAGGAATCTCTAAAAAGCAACCCATTTTGATCTGTCACAAAAGAACAGCCTAAAAATTTTAAAAGTGTGCCAGCTGCTTAGACCCAAGGGAAAAAAAGACTGCACAGAGTTGTCTGGAGCCCTGGAGTTTGCACACTTATGCTGGCTTATTTTTTTGTTTTTGTTTTTTCTTTTTCCTCTTCAAATACTTGCTTCTGATTACTAAGCCTAAAACATAGGATGACCCAATTGAGGATATCCTAAGAGACTGTAAAGGAAAGTTGTTTTTCTGGAACCTGGTGATCAGACCATTAGAGAACCAACTCTGGGGCAACCCACTCCCACACACCAGTATTCAGTGCCACAGGGAAAGCAGAATCTAAGTACTAGCTAAAGAGAACCTATAGACCCAGAGGTCAATTCAGAAACACTGCCACCCAGGGGTTAATCACAAATTGACTCTTGTATAAGCACAAATAAAGGAATGCAAGAAATTAAGACACACCACCTCCTTAAAATTCAGGACTGGCTTACAATACTGTGGAGCAGTAGAACTGAGGGAAATGCAATACTGTACTGACTAGGAAATAGGCATGCCAAATAGAATAGTAGAAGTGAATGAAATATTTACATTTTTAAAATATTTTTTCATCTTTTACTTAAGAAACTAATTTTTTTTCTTTTTCCTCACTTTATTTTACCTTTTTAATTATTACATTTTTATTTTCAATCAGTATTATTACTAGTACTACTTTAACTTTTTTAAGTGTCATTTTATTTTCTCTTTATTTTACTATGGATTAGTGTTCTATATTCTATTTTTATCTTTCCTACAGCATCATTTTACTCTATCTCAACTTTACCTTTATGCCATCACATTCTACCACCTTTTCCTCTTCTGTTGTCCTGCTTTTCTTACCCTCTTCCTTTTAAGATTTTCCCTATTCTTTCTTTTTACCCCCTGTTAAAATTTCATCCTACTTAAATATCTAATTTCCAATTCCCTTCTCCAAGTCAATACAATCTCTCTCTTCTACATCTTCACTATCCAAAAAATTGTTTTTCTCCTTGTGCTTTTGTTGTTGTTTGCTTGAATGTTGATTATATTGAGTTTTATACTTTTTTTGTGAAATTGTTTTCTTTATTCTCTTTTTTTTGTTTGCTTTGTGTGTGTGTGTGTGTGTGTGTGTGTGTGTGTGTGTGTGTGTGTTTTATTCTGTTTTCCTCACCTCACTTGATATTAGCTGTTGTTTGTAGCTTGTATTAATCTCCAGGTACTTGTTGCTGTCATTTGTTGGGATTAGTGGCTGATCTAGTGAAGTTTTATCCCCATATATATAGTTTGTTCCCCTTCTCTTTCTTATTCTCTTTCTTTTCTCCCTTATTTTTCCTTTTCTCCTTTCCCCCAGTTTTGTTTTGGAACTCCTTTCTTTTCTTTTCTTTTTCTTCTTTCCTCTCTTCTTCTTTCTCTCCTATCCCCTATTTTGCCTCTCTCTGGTGGTCACCTTTATTAGTAGTTATTAATATCGTGAATACATTTCTGTTTAGTGCCTTGTGCATTGTACCTGATTGTGTTGTATTTTGTGCCTTTAAATTAACACAAGAGAGCAAGAACTACATAACCAGACACCCAGAGAAGAAAAACCATGAGGAGACAAAGAAACAGCCTACATATGAAAGAAAAGCAGGCATCACCAGAAAAGGAAGTAAATGAAACGGAGGCAAGCAACCTGCCAGAGAGAGAATTCAGATAAATGGTCATAAGGTGGCTGAAAAGAATGGAAGACAAATTTGACAATATGAGTAAGAACTAAGAGAAAATGAAGAAGAACCAAGAAGAAATGAAAAAAGACATCACTGCTGTAAAGAACTCAATAGAAAGCATCAAAAGTAGATTACAAGAAGCAGAGGACCACATCAATGAGCTAGAAGACAAGATAGGAAAAATTACCCAAGTAGAGCAGCTTCTAGAAAAATGAAAAATAAAAACCAAGAGGAGAGTCTAAGGAAACTTTAGGATAACAAGAGACAAAACAACATTGGCATAATAGGGGTTCCAGAAAGAGAGGAAACTAAGCAAAGAATAGAAAGTCTATTTGAAGAAATAATGACAGAAAACGTCCCTGATATAGGAAGGGAAAAACCCACACAAATCCAAGAAGCTCACAGGGTCCTAAGCAAAATGAACTCTAAAAGACTGATGCCAAGGCACATTATAATTAAATTGGCAAACACCAATGACAAAGTAAAAATCTTAAAAGTGGCCAGGGAGAGACAGAAACTTACCTACAGAGAAACCCCCATTAGACTAGTGATTGATTTCTATACAGAAACTCATCAGGCTAGAAAAGAATGGAATTAAATATACAAAGTTTTGCAATGGAAGGGTCTGAACCCAAGAATACTATACCCAGCAAAGCTAACAATCAAAATTGAATGTGAAATCAGGATCTTCACATACAAAGAAGGACTAAGGGTATTTATTACCACCAATCAAGCAATGCAAAAAATGCTAAAGGGTCTACTATAAAAAAAAATAGGAAGTAAAGAAGGAACACAGGGGTAAAGAATAAAAATGATGATAAAAAACTACCTATTAATTATAACTTTAAATGTAAATGATTAAATGCCCCCATCAAAAGACATAGAGTAACAAATTGGATAAGAAAAAAATGACCCTAATATATGCTGTTTACAAGAAACCCTTCTCAGAAAAAAAGATGCACACAGACTGAAGGTGAAGGGATGGAAAAAAGTTTTTCAGGCAAATGGAAATGAAAAAAAGCTGAGGTAGTAATACTTATATCTGAAATAATTAGATCTCAAATTGAAGGACATGACAAAAGATAAGGAAGACCACTTCATAATAGTAAAGTGAGCAATCCAACAAGAAGAAATAACTCTAATAAACATATACACACCAAACACAGGAACACTCAAATACATTAAAAAAAAAAACTCCTGGAGGATATCAAGGGAGAGGTAGACAGCAATACAATCATAATAGGGGAATTTAATACCCCACTATCACCATTGGACAAATCCTCTAAACAAAAAATCAGCAAAGAAACATCAATCTTATATGACTCACAAGACCATATGAAATTAATTGACATCTTCAGAACATTTCACCCTAAAGCGACAGAAAAGACATTCTTCTCAAGTGCAAATGGGTCATTTTCAAAGATAGACCATATATTGGGTCACAGGCAAAGTCTCTTCAAATTCAAGAAGATAGAAATTATATCAAGCATCTTCTCAGACCATAATGGCATAAAACTAGAAATCAACTACATTAAAAATAAAAATAAAAAAAAAAGGAAACAATGACTGGGTTACAAGAGAGATCAAAGTAGAAGAAAAAAAAACGTAAGGACAACAAATGACAATGAAAACACAACAAACCATAATCTATGGGACACAGCAAAAGCAGACTTGAGATAGAAGTTCATAGCTCAAAAAACTTCCTGCAAAAGAAAGAAAGAAAGAAAGAAAGAAAGAAAGAAAGAAAGAAAGGGAAATAAACAGTGGTAATAAATTACCTAACATTACAACTCAAAAAGTTAGAAAGAGCACAACAAGAAAAGCCCAGTGTAAGCTGAAGGAAGGAAATAATAAAGGTCAGAGTGAGATAAACAATATTGAGACCAAAAAGCAATGCAAAAGATCAACAAAACCAGAAGCTGGTTCTTTGAAAGGATAAACAAGATTGATGAACCTCTAACCAGGCTCACCAAAAAATAAAGAGAGAAAACCCCAAATAAACAAAATCAGAGATGAAAGAGGTGAAATGAAAACAGACCACGCCGAAATACAAAGGGTTGTTAAAAAATACTATGAATAACTCTATTCTAACAAAGTAGACAACCTGGGAGAAATGGACATATTCCTAGAAAAATATGACCTTCCAAAACTCAATCAGGATGATCTAAACATCGAAATAGGCCAATAACTATGGAAGAAATTGAGGCAGTCATCAAAAAGCTTTCATGAAAAAAAAGTCCAGGACCAGATGGCTTCACATGAGAGTTTTAACAAACATTCAAGGAAGAACTAAAACAAATCCTCTTCAGAATATTCCAAAACATTTAAGAGGAAGGAACACTTCCAAACTCCTTTTATGAAGCCAGCATCACCCTAATACCAAAACCAAATAAAGACAATGCAAAAGAATTACAGGCCAATATCCCTCATGAACATAGGTGCCAAAATCATCAACAAAATTCTAGCAAATTGGATCCAGCAGTACATCAGAAAGATCATACACCATGACCAAGTAGAATTTATCCCAGGAATTCAAGGATGGTACAATATCTGCAAATCAATAAACCTGACACATCACATAAACAAATTGAGAGATAAAAATCACATAGTCATATCAATTGATATAGAAAAAGCATTTGACAAAATACAACACACTTTCTTGATAAAATCTCTCAACAAGGTAGGTGTAAAAGGATCATACCCCAACATAATAAAAGCCATATATAATAAACCCACAGCTAATATCATATGCAATGGGCAAAAACTAAACCCATTTCCCTAAGAACAGGAACAAGACATGGATGCCCACTCTCACCACTCTTGTTCAACAAAGTACTGAAAGTATTAGCCATTGCAATTAGACAAAAAGAAGAAATAAAAGGCATCCATATTTGAAAAGAAGAAGTAAAGCTGTCCTTATTTGCAGATGACATGATATTGTACATAAAAAACCTGAAAAACTTTATCAAAAAAGTGGTCGACTTAATAAATGAATTCGCCAATGAAGCAGGATACAAAATTAATGTGAAGAAATCTACAGCATTTCTATATACCAATAGTGAACAGAAAGAGAGACCAAAAAAGCAATCCCATTTACGATTGGACTAAAAAAAATAAGATACCTAGGAATAAACTTAACTAAGGAGGTAAAAGACCTATATGCAGAAAACTACAGAACACTGAGATAAGTGGTAGAGGAAGACAAACAGATGGAAGAAACATGTTCATGGATTGGTAAAATAAACAGCATTAAAATATGCATACTACCCAAAGCAATCTAAAGATTCAATCCATTCCCCATTAAAATACCAATGGCATATTTTACAGACCTAGAAAAAACTCTCCAAAAATTCACCTGGAATTAAATAAAGACCCCAAATATCCATAGCAATTTTGAGAAAGAAGAACAAAGTAAGTGGATCTCGATACCAGATTTCAAGTTGTATTACAAAGCCACTGTTCTCAAAACAGCCTGGTACTGGCACAAGAACAGACATGCAGACCAATGGAATAGAATAGAGAATCCAGATATCAACACAAACCACTATGCCCAATTAATATTAGACAAAGAAGGCATGAACATAAAATGGAGTTAAGATAGTCTCTTCAATAAGTGGTGTTGGAAAAATTGGACAGATACTTGCAAAAAATTAAGCTAGACCTCCAAATTCCACCATACACAAAAATAAACTCAAAATAGATACAGGACTTAAACATTTGACAGGAAACTATAAAAATAGTAGAGGAATCCACAGGAAGAGAAATCCCAGACTTATGCCAAAGCAAGTTATTCACCAAAACTCCTAGGGAAATGGAAGCTATAGAGAAGATAAATAAATGGGACTACATCAAAATAAAGTTTTTTCACAAAGCAAAAGGAACCATCAACAAAACAATAAGAAAGCCCACTGCATGGGAAAACATATTTGCCAATGATATCAACAATAAGTATTTAATCTTCAACATTTATAGAGTACTCATCCAACTTCACAAAAAGAAAATAAACAACCCAATAAAAAAATGGGCAACTGACCTAAACAGGCACTTCTCAAAAGAAGACAGCAGGAAGGCCAACAGATATATGAAAACGTGCTCAGAAAGCTGCAAATCAAAACAACAATGCGGTACCATCTCACATCTGTCAGAATGGCTATCATCAACAAATCAACAAATCAACAAATGACAAGTGTTTGTGATGATGCAGAGAAAAAGGAACCCTTGTGCACTGCTGGTGGGAATACAGACTGGTGCAGCCACTGTAGAGAGCAGAATGGAGTTTCCTCAAAAAACTAAAAATGGAATTCCCATTTGACCCAGTGATCCTACTTCTAGGAATATATTCCAAGAAACTAGAAACACCAATCAGAAAGAATATATGCACCCCTATGTTTATAGCAGCACAATTCACCATAGCTAAGATTTGGAAACAGCCTAAGTGCCCATCAGCAGATGACTGGATTAAAAAACAGTGGTACATCTACACAATGGAATACTACGCTGCAGTTAAAAAAGAAGGAGCTCCTACCATTTGCAACAACATGGATGGAGATGGAAAGCATTATGCTTAGTGAAATAAGCCAGGCAGAGAAAGATAAATATAACATGATCTCACTCATCTGTGGAATATAATGAATGATATAGACTGATGAACAAGAAGAGATCCAGAGACTGAGAAACATTAATCATAACATAAAACTTCAGGGAAGGTGGGGGTTAGTGGGAGTAAGGGGGAGAGATCAACAAAGGGACTTGCATACATGTATATGAGCCTAATGAATTTACACAGACAACAGGGGGGTGGATCATGAGTGGAGGGAGGGGGGTAAATGGGAGAATAAGGACACATGTAAAAAATAAAAATTAAAATTATTACAATAAAATATTAAATCTAATCCATACTGTGGTCACCATAACCTTAAGAGAAATTGTTTCATGTGACAAAAGATTTTTAAATGAAACTAGCATGAAAATCATTTTGGAAGGAAATTAAGAGAAGTTTCCTTCAAAAGGCATAAGGATTGTAATTGAAAGTCAATATATTTGGCCTCTTGAGCTAAATTAAGTAATTTGTGTTTTTGCCTCCCTGACAAAGTTTAGATAAAGTTACAAAAAAAAAATTGACAGCCAGCTTGAAATTGAATCACCATGGCCTAGAGCAAAGAAGATCCTTGCATGATATTATTCCACAATGTCAGTATAATTCTTGATATTTCACAAAAGCATATTGTACAATTATCCCAAACAAAATTACAAACTAATTCTTTGAGTGTTTGGCAATAACTTAAAATGGACATGAAAAGATTTAATCCCTTTCAGAAGGAATTAAAGCACTGAGAAGCCACTTGAGCATTCTATACTGGCCCCTCTTACCTTTTTTGCCAAGAGAGACCCTCTTCTCACAATCCAATTGCCCTCAACTATTGCCTGAGCTTTCTCTTCATGCTGAGGTTGAAGCCTCCTGGTGGCTGGTATAATGGATTTGTCTCTCCCCCAATGGTGTGAGGGGGGCCCTCCCTGGAGAAGGAACCTGAGTTCCCTGAGATAATGATCAGTGCTGGGGCCCCTCCATCAGGCGAGGGGATTCCAAGGCAGGTGCTGGGCATGGAACCACGGGGCATAGGCTACCAAGGAGACAGAATTGAACGTCACAACACCCTGCTTGGCCCCGGAGGATGACTGCTTAGTCAAAGACAGGTAAGATTTCTCAGGGAAGGAATGACCTAAAACAGGCACAGTCACAGAGGGGCCATCAGGAGAGAACTTGGGGGTCAACAGAGGTGGGTCACAGACCCTCACCCCCTCAACCTTGAAGGGGCCTAAACCCACACCCCTTCTGAGGGAGGTCTCCATGGGTGCTTCACTTCCCTCGCCCAGCACAGATTGGGACCCAGGTAACAGACAGAGACTTGGCCCAGCTCAAATTGAGACCCAGGTAACAGATAGAAACTTGGCCAACAGCAGCTGCCCTATATCTAAACTCAGCCTAGCACCAGGAATGCTCAAGGCCTACTCAAGAATGCAAATAATCTTTTTCACTAATATTTACAGAGTAATCAAAGATAGTTGGTAGAGTATTAAATTTGACGTAAAAGAGTAATCAAGCTTTCAGATTAATTTAAATTGGCTAATTGAAATAAGTGAATATTCAAGAAGATTTAATTGTACTGGACAAAAAGCTGTTCCTAAAGTATTAACTAAAATTTCTATTGGTAGTTCATCTCATGGTAAAATTGATGAACATGCAATGAACATAAACCAGTCATATTTCTGTGCAAAAGAATTAAAATTTAAAGTTATAAAGATTGCATTAAAAAATTTACAAAAGTCTCCATTAATCAAAAAAGAGGGGATAGTAGGATAATATAATGTAAGAAAAAATATCCAGTAAGTAAATTACATCTAGAAAATTTTTACTTTAGAAAATTAATTTTAATTTGTAATGCTAACAGCAAGACATCTATGAAAAACACACATGGCGCCCTGACCAATTTGGCTCCATGGATAGAGCATCGCCCTGCAGACTGAAGGGTCCCAGGTTTGATTCTGGTCAAGGGCATGTACCTTGGTTGCAGGCACATCCCCAGTAGGAGGTATGCAGGAGGCAGCTGATCAGTGTTTCTAATTCTCTATCCCTCTCCCTTCCTCTCTGTAAAAAATGAATAAAATATATTTAAAAAATAAAATAAAAGGTTGTTTAAAAAAATATAAAAAAGAAAAACACACATGGTGTCAAAATAAGCCAAAAGAAAATTGTTTGGGCAAAAATAAAAAGGACCCCAAGTCATTGTTATAGAAAAGATTCCTTTATTAACTTTTGGTCGAAAATATGTTTATATACTTTCAGAAAACAACTCCAAGACCAAGTGGTCTCCTACAACAGAGAGGAATCCACAGATCTGCTCCAATCATGAAGACAAGAGGAGAAACAGTCCAGAGATGGAAGACGCTGAAGATGCCTTCCCATGGTAGCTGTCAGCAGCTGTGCATCACTACAGGATGCGTAGGACCAAACCAGACAGAGTTGGACCTACATTGCCACCATTTGTTTACCATCCAGATACCATTGTTGAAGTGTACACAAAAGGAACTGTTTGATATTGAAACTGGGACTCAGAACTATTGGACATTAAAATTGGTACTCAAATATGTTTTTGTTCTTACAGGTTTATTTCTAGCCTGCATAGGCAAATGTTTTTAAAGAAAAGAATCAGGGGGGAAAAGAACAACAAACAGTACAGAAGCAAAGAAGCAGTGAACAGACTGTCATACTACAGCAAGAAGGCAGGTGAGGTTGGGGTGGGGGTCTGTAAGAGATCAACCGAAGAACTTGTATGCATGTATATAAGCATATCCAATGGATACAAGACACTTAGGGTGGGGGGAACAGGTGAGGGCATGTACTGGGAATAGGAAGGGCCGGGGGAGGTTAATAGGGGCAAAAAAAAAGGAGACATATGTACTACTATTTGTAATACTTTAAACAATAAAAATGTAAGTAAACAAACAAAAAACAACAACAAGAAAGCCCAGTGTATGGGAGAACATATTTGCAAATGTTATCACTGATAAAGATTTAATCTCCAACATCTACAGGGAACTTATACAACCTAATGAAAGGAAGATAAATGATCCAATAAAAAAATGGGCAATCAACCTAAATAGAATCTTTTCAAATAAAAAAAAAAACAGAAGGAAGGCTAAGAGACATATGAAAACATGCTCAAAGTCACTAATTATCCGAGAGATGCAAATCAAAATGTCAATGTGGTACAATCTCACACCTGTCAGAATGGCAATCATCAACAAATCAAGAAACGACAAGTGCTAGTGAGGATGTGGAGAAAAAGGAACCCTCGTACACTACTGGTGGGAATGCAGACTGGTGTAGCTACTGTAGAGAACAGTATGGAGTTTCCTCAAAAAATGAAAAATGGAGCTCCCATTTGAGCCAGTAATCCCAGTTCTAGGAATATATCCCAAGAAACTAGAATCACCAATCAGAAAGCATAAATGCACCCCAATGTTCATAGCAGCACAACTCACAGTAGCTAAGATTTGGAAACAGCCTAGGTGGCCATCAGCAAATCATGGGATCAGAAAACTATGGTAAACCTACACAATGGAATACTATGCTGTCATAAAAAAGAAGGAATTCTTACCATTTGCAGAGCATGGATGGACCTGGAGAGCATTATGTTAAGTAAAATAAGCCAGGCAATGAAAGAAAAATACCACATGGGAGAAACCAAGATGGCAACAGAGGTGAACACCTAAGCTGCTGCTTCACACAACAATTTCAAAAGTACAACTAAAAGACAGAACAGTCACCATCCAGAACCAAAGGAAAGCTGGATGAGTGAAAATTCTAAAACTAGAAGTAAAGAGACAGACTCACAAAAAACTAAGAGGAGCTGTAAAAAGCGGAGGTACAGAGACACGCTCCTGGAAAGGACGGGTGGAGGAGGGTCTGGCTGGCTTCCTCTAGTGCAGTGGTTCTCAACCTTCCTAATGCTGTGAACCTTTAAAACAGCTCCTCATGTGGTGATGACCCCCAACCATAAAATTATTTCCGTTGCTACTTCATAACTGTAATTTTGCTATTGTTATGAACTGTAATGTAAATATCTGATATGCAGGATGTATTTTCTTTGTTACAAATTGAACATAATTAAAGCATAGTGATTAATCACAAAAACAATATGTAATTGTATATTGTGAAATATTTATTTCTAATTACAAATAAATGAAATTTTGTCTTGAATCGTGGTGTAGCATGGGTAACAGTCTTCATATGACAACAGTAAACTACATTGCTACATTTTGCTACACCGAGGAGCCATGTGTTGGTTCCTAAGACCATGGGAAATAGGTGTTTTCCAATAGTCTTAGGCGACCCCTGTGAAAGGATCGTTCGACCCCCAAATGGGTCACGACCCACAGGTTGAGAACCGCTGCTCTAGTGGGAGGGAGACGGAAAATCCTGACCACATTGAACCCCACTTCTGCCTGCACTGAACCTCAGCTCTAGGCGAAACTCATATGGGAGTTTGGACTGTTGTGAAAAGGAAGGAGTGCACGGAAACTTAGGGGAGCCCCGAATGACAGAAGACTGGGGGCACGCGAAAGTACACACGCACACAGAGTGCTGAGTGCTAATTGAGCTGCTGGCTTTCTCTAGTGGGAGAAAAACAGAACCTCCCAAGAGCACTGAAATCCAGCTCCAATTGCACTGAACCCCAGTGTCTGGCGAGACCCTGGGGACCCAGACTCATACGAGTCCCTACAGTACACAGAAACTCAGGGGAACCAGAAAGGCAGAGATCTGGAAGCTCGCATGCATGCCTGCGAAAGACAAAAGTCTGGAGGCAAGCACACCTGCGCAGACACAGCTGATCCTCACAACGAATTGGCTTAGAGGTCAATCCTTCCCAGTGATACCAACAACAATCAAGAATTAACTACAACAACACTGTACACACAGTTCTCAAAGGGGTGCACCAAGAGTGTCCACCTCAGGTACCTGGGGAGGCAAAGCTACTGGGCCACATAGGACAGCTAGCAAACAAAGCTACTCTACCAACTCAGGGAAGCAGCAATATATGTGAAGACAAAAGAACAGATCACAAATGAAAGAAATGGAGGAAAAGACATGACTGGATATAGAGTTCAAAACCACGGTTATAAGGTTTTTTTAAGAATGTCTTAGAAAAAAATGGATAAATTTAGTAAGACCCAAGAGGAGATGAAAAAGGGCCAACTAGAAATTAAACATATACTGACTGAAATGAAAATATTATACAGAATCCTAACAGCAGACTAGAGGATGGCAAGAATCAAGTCAAAGATTTGAAATATGAAGAAGCAAAAAACAGTACACTGGAAAAGCAAAAAGAATAAAAAAATGTGAAGATAGTGTAAGGAGCCCTGGGAAAACTTAAAGCATACCAACATCAGAATTATGGGGATGCAAGAGAAAGAGATAGAGCAAGATACTGAAAATCTATTTGAAGAAATAATGACTGAAAACTTCCCCCAACTGGTGAAAAAATAGACTTACAAGTCCAGGAAGCGCACAGAACCCCAATCAAAAGGAATCCAAAGAAGATCACACCAAGACACATCATAATTAAAATATCAAGAGCAAAAGACAAAGAGAGAATATTAAAAGCAGCAAGAGAAAAACAGTTCATTACCTAAAAGGGAGCACCCATTCGATTGTCAGCTGATTTCTCAACAAAACTATGCAGGCCAGATGGCAGAGGCAAGAAATATTCAAAGTGATGAATAGCAAGTACGTACAACCTAGATTACTCTAGCCAGAAAAGCTCTCATTCAGAATTGAAGGTCAGATAAAGAGCTTCACAGATAAGAAAAAACTAAAGGAGTTCATCAACTCCAAACCAGTGTTATATGAAATGCTGAAAGGTACTCTTTTAGAATAGGAAGAAGAAAATGGTAAAGAAAAAAATTATGAACAACAAATAAATATCTACCAACAAGTGAATCTAAAAATCAAGTGAATTGAAAATCTGATGAACAGAATAAACTGGTGAGTATAATAGAATTAGGGGCATAGAAAGGGAGTGGACTGATAATTCTCAGGGGGAAAGGGGTGAGGGGTGTACAGGGAGAGACTGGAAAAAAACCCTCACCTATGGATAAGATCAATGGGAGGGAGCTAAGGGCAGAGTGAGGGGTGGGAGCCAAGTGGAGGGGAGATATGGGGGGAAAAAAGAGGAAAAATTGTAATAATCTGAACAAAAAAGATTTATTTTTTATTCTTTTTTATTAAATCTTTATTATTCAGATTATTATATTTGTCTCTCTTTTTTCCCCTCCATAACTCCCCTCAACCCTGCTCCCACCCCTCCATCTACCCTTACCTTTCCCTCCAATTGATGAGTCCATAGGTGTATGATTTTTGTCCAGTCACTCCCTGTACCCTCCTCCCCCATTTCCCCCTGAGAATTATCAGTCCACTCCCTTTCTGTGCTCCTGATTCTAGTATATTCACCATTTTATTCTCTTGATCAAATTATTAATTCACTTAATTTTTAGATTCAATTGTTGATAGATATGTATTTGTTGTTCATAATTTTTTATCTTTTACCTTTTTCTTCATCCTCTTCTAAAAGAAGAGTACCTTTCAGCATTTCATATAATACTGGTTTGGAGTTGATGAATTCCTTTAGCTTTTTCTTATCTGTGAAGCTCTTTATCTGCCCTTCAATTCTGAATGATAGCTTCGCTGGATAGAGTATTCTTGGTTGTAGGTTCTTGCTATTCATCACGTTGAATATTTTTTGCTACTCCCATCTGGCCTGCATCATTTCTGTTGAGAAATCAGCTGACAGTCGTATGGGTGCTCCCTTGTAGGTAATGAATTATTTTTCTCTTGCTGCTTTTAATATTCTCTCTTTGTCTTTTGCTTTTGATATTTTAATGATGATTTGTCTTGGTGTAGTCCTCTTTGGATTCCTTTTATATGGGGTTCTGTGTGCTTCCTGGACTTGTAAGTCTATTTCTTTTACCAGGTGTGGGAAGTTCTCAGTCATTATTTCTTGAAATAGGTTTCCAGTATCTTGCTCTCTCTCTTCTTCTGGTACCCCCACAATTCTGATGTTGGTACGCTTAAAGCTGTCCCAGAGGCTCCTTACATTATCTTCACATTTTTGGATTCTTTTCTCTTCTTGCTTTTCCAGTTGAGTGTTTTCTGATTCTTTATATTTCACATTTTTTTACTTGATTCTTGCCTTCCGCTAGTCTGCTGTTAGGTCTCTGTATAATATTTTTTATTTCAGACAGTGTATGTTTAATTTCTATTTGGTCCTTTATCATCTATAGTTGGATCTTTTGCATCTCTAGTTGGTTCTTTTACATCTCCTCTTGGGACTTGATAAATTTATCCATCTTTTCTAGGATATTCTTGAAAAACCTTATAAGTGTGGTTTTGAACTCTATATCCAGTTGTTTGTTTTCCTCCATTTCTTTTGTTTGTGATCCCTTCTCTTGTCTCGGCATTTTCACTATGCTGGGAGAACTTCTGTGTTGGATTCAGCCTTATGATACCAGACTTGAAAAACCGCAAAAGCCTCCATTGAGTTTGGGATGGGTGGAGTCTCAGAGCTTAAGGGACCCCCTTGCTTTCCAGTCGGGCTGCCCTCCACGGCCCCTGAATCTCACCTGATTGGGTAATCGCTGGAGCAGTCCCTGTGCATGCGTGCCCGCTATCGCGCTATCGTAGTGCCTCTAGACTGCTGCCTTTTCTGCTCCCTTGTGCTACGGGACCACACGAATCTGGGTCCCCAGGGTATCACCCAAAACTGGGGTTTAGTGAAGTTAGAAGTGGTGCAGTTGGGAGGGTCTGTCTCCCGCCCACTCATGAAAGCCAGCGGCATAATCAGCAGTCTGTCATCTGTGGCGCAGTGCTGTGCGCGTCCACCAGACTTCCGATCCCCTGCGACTCCCCTAAATTTCTGTGCACTTCTCCCCCTTCACAGTCCAAACTCCCCCCAAAAAATGAGTTTCGGCTGCATCAGGGGTTTAGTGTCGCAGGATAAGGAGTTCAATGCCTTTGATAGTCTCCATCTCCCTTCCGCCAGAGAAGGCCAGCCAGGTTATCCGGCACCCGCTCTCTCCGCACTCGTCTCCATACTTCAGCTTCTTGCAGCTCCTCTGGGTCTCCATGAGCCCCTCTCTTTCCCTCTAGCTGTAGAATTTCCACTCCGCCAGCTTTCCTGTGGTTCTGGATGATGTCCGCTCTGTCTTTTAGTTGTAGTTTTGAAATTGTTGTGCGAGGCAGCAGTGTAGGTGTTTACCTATGCCGCCATCTTAGCTTCTCAAGATTTATTTTTTTTTAAAAAGGAAAGAAAAATACCACATGCTCTCACTCATTTATGAAAAATAAAGAACATTATAACCTGATAATAAAAAGATAGATACAGAGGCAGTAAAGCACCCAACAGAGTGTCAAATCACAGTGGGAAACCTGAGGAATGTTGGGGATGCAGGAAAAGAGATCAACCAAAGGATTTGTATGCATCCATATAAGCACACCAATGGACACAAGACACTGGGGTTTTAGAGGTTGGGGGGTGGGATGAGGACATGCAACAGGTGGTAGGGCTGGCTGGGGGGAAGGTCAATAGGAAAAAAAAAGGAGATATATGTTCTAATATATGTAATATTTTAAACAATAAGAAAATATTAAAAATAAATAAACTTATATTTGTGAATAAAATGCTCTACAAATATTAATTTCTTTTCCTATTACTTATGAAATCACAAAAAGTTAAAATATCAATAACAAACTCTAATGGAGTTTCCAGAAGAGACTACAACATACTTAACAAGATAAAATGCTTTTTTTGTCTTGTTTGGGGTGGGATGATATTTATAACACATCTTCTGTCCTAGCTGTTTGGCTCAGTAGATAGAATGTCCTCGATTCAATTCTGTTCAAGGGCACATGCCTGGGTTGTAGCCTCCTCCCCATTAAGAGGTGTGCAGGAAGCAACCAGTCAATGATTCTCATCGTTGATGTATTTCTCTCTCCCTTTTTCTCTGAAATCAATAAAAATATATTTTAAAAAAATACAAAAGAACATGTCTTCTTTGGAATATTGGATCCAGGTTTGGTTACAAAGAAAATAGAGACAAACTTTGAGCATGAAATCTCTTTGCTTAGTGAGGCTATTTGTATTGAACTCCAAAATATTTGTTCAGATGCTGAGTCTCTGACCATTTAAGCTAAATCTAATCATAGTTGCTAAAGAGCAAAAGCACAGATTAAAAATAACCCTAAGAAATTTGAAATTACTCTAAATATACTGTGATTAAGGGATGGCCCAATGGAAAGTAAAAATATTCTTATTTGGTATTAGGGGAAAATGCTATTCTATAAATTTGTACTTTTACATTTTCTCTTGGAACCATTTACTTATTGATGGTTGAGATCTGGTTTCTCAAAGTAAACAGACAGAAACGTCATATTTTATTTTCTAAATTCACTTTCTAAGCTTCTTTTTTTAAACATAAATCTTTATTGTTCAGATTATTACATTTGTTCCTCTTTTTCCCCCCATAGCTGCCCTCCCCCCGGCTCCAACCCCTTCCCAATTTTTTATCCATAGGTGTATGATTTTTATCCAGTCTCTCTGAGGACCCCTCTTACCCCTTTCCCCCTGAGAATTGTTAGTCTACTCCCTTTCTATACCCCTGATTCTATTATATTCACCAGTTTATTCTATTCATCAGATTTTTATTATCTTGATTTTTAGATGACCTTGATGATAGGTATGTATTTGTTGTTCATAATTTTTATCCTTACCTTTTCGTTCTTCTTCCTCTTCTTAAAGAGTACCTTTCAGCATTTCATATAATACTGGTTTGGAGTTGATGAACTCCTTTAGCTTTCTCTTATCTGTGAAGCTCTTTATCTGACCTTCAATTCTGAATGAGAGCTTTGCTGGGTAGAGTATTCTTGGTTGTAGGTTCTTGCTATTCATCACGTTAAATATTTCTTGCCACTCCCATCTTACCTGCATCGTTTCTGTTGAGAAATCAGCTGACAATCATATGGGTGCTCCCTTGTAGGTAATTAACAGTTTTGCTCTTGCTGCTTTTAAGATTCTCTCTTTGTCTTTTGCTCTTGGTATTTTAATTATGATGTGTCTTGGTGTGGTCCTCTTTGGATTCCTTTTGTTTGGGATATTGTGTGCTTCCTGGACATGTAAGTCTATTTCTTTCACCATGTGGGGGAAGTTTTCAGTCATTATTTCTTCAAATAGGTTTTTAGTATCTTGCTCTCTCTCTTCTTCTGGCACCTTCACAATTCTAATGTTGGTACACTTGAAGTTGTCCCAGAGGCTCCTTACACTATCTTCACATTTTTTTTCTTTTTTTCTTTTCCATTGGAGTGTTTTCTGCTTCTTTGTATTTCAAATCTTTGACTTGATTCTTGCTTTCCTCTAGTCTGCTGTTAAGTCTCTATATAATGTTTTTTATTTCAGTCAGTGTATGTTTAATTTCTAATTGGTCCTTTTTCATCTCTAGTTGGTCCTTTTTCATCTCCTCTTGGGTCTCACTAAATTTATCCATCTTTTCTAGGAAATTCTTGAAAAGTGTTATAACTGTAGTTTTGCATCTATATCCAGGGGAAAGAGAGGGGCTCACAGAGACCCAGAGGAGCTGGAAAGAGCTGAGGTATGGCTAGAGAAAGCCAGCAGCACAATCAGCAGTCAGCCCTCTGTGTGAGCACTCGCATTCGCGTGCCTCCAGACCTCTTACTTTTTGTGGCTCCCCTAAGTTTCCATGCACTCCTCCCTTTTCATGACAGTCCACACTCCCCCCATATGAGTCTCACCTGGAACTGGTTTCAGTTCAGACAGATCTAGAGTTCAGTGCAGTTGGGAGTTTCCATCTCCCTCCCGCTAGAGGAAGCCATCTAGGCACTACACCGCCCATCCTCTCCATGAGCATATCTCCATACTTCAGCTTTTTGCAGCTCTTCTGAGTCTCCAGGAGCCCCTCTCTTTTCTTCTAGTTGTAGAATTTCCACTCAGCCAGCTTTCCTGTGGTTCTGGATGATGCCCGTTCTGTCTTTTAGTTGTAGTTTTAAAATTCTTGTGCGAGGCAGCAATTTAGGTGTTCACCTATGCCATATTGGGTTCTCCTAAACTTCTTAATATCCACAATATTCTATAAGTGAACAAATGGCTACTTGAGTTGTTCTGAATATGCAATTTAGGATAAGTTCATAAGAATAAACAGGTTTAGAAAATGAAAATTTTTCATAAAGGAAATTCAACAGATAATCATAAGAAAATAAATCTATGAGAAGTACATGCACGAGAACAAAAATTAGCTTTACTCTTTTTTATTTTTCGGAAATCCTTTCTATTTCTTTTTATTTTAATATTTACTGTTGAAATTATTGCATATGTCCTCTTTTTCCCTTCATTCACCTCCTCCAGAAACCCCTCCCCCGCTGCAGTACCCCAGACCTTAGCACCCTATTGTCTGACCACGGGTTATCCATATATGTACAAGGTCTTTGGTTGATTATCCCCTCTTCCCCTACCTTATCTCCAAGATTCTGCACTCTGTTCCATGAAAACTTTACTCCGTGTGTGTGTGTTTGTGTGTGATTGTTCTTTTTTTATTTTTTTATTGTCTAAAGTTTTACATATGTCTCCTTCCCAGCTTAACCCCCGATTAACCCCTCCCCCAGCCATTCCCACCTAGGCAACCCCCCTGCCTCAGTGTCTGTGTCCATTGTTTATGCTAATATGCATATATACAAGTCCTTTGGTTCTCTCTAACCTCCATACCTCCCCTGCCATTTGTCTCTGTATCTATTTTTGTTCATCAGTTTATGTTAATCATTATATCCCAAATATGAGTGAGATTATGTGATATTTATCTTTCTCCTACTGGCTTATTTTGCTTATCATAATGCTCTCCAGTTATATCCATGCTATTGCAAATGGTAAAAGTTCCTTCTTTTTTATAGCAGCATAGTATTGCATTGGGTAGATATACCACAATTTTCTAATCTACTCATCTGCTTATGGGCATTAAAGTTGTTTCTAAAATTTAGCTATTGTAAATTGTGCTGCTATGAACATAGTGGGGGCATATATTTTTTCTGACTGGCGACTCTAGTTTCTTGGGATATATTCCTAGAAGTTGGATCACTAGGTCAAATGGGAGTTCCATTTTTAACTTTTTAAGGAAACTACAGTCTTCCACAGTGGCTGCATCAGTTTTCATTTCCACCAGCAGTGCATGAGGTTTCCTTTTTCTCCACATCCTCACCAGCACTTGTCATTTGTTGTTTTGTTGATAAGAGCCATTCTGATAGGGGTGAGATAATACCTCATTGTAATTTTGATTTGCATCTTTCAGGTGATCAGTATCTTTGAGCACGTTTTCGTATGTCTCTCAGCCCAAAAAGTGTCTTTTTTCAAAAAGTGCCTATTTAGGTCCTTTGCCCATTTTTTTTATTGGATTGTTTATCTTCCTTTTGTTCAGTTGTATGAGTTCCCTTAAATATTGGAGATTAAACCCTATCAGAGATAATATTGGCAAATATGTTCTCCCATGCAGTAGGTTTCTTGTGGTTTTGTTGATGGTTTATTTCGCTGTGAAGAAGTTTTTTATTTTTTAAAAATATATTTTATTGCCAAGACCAGTTTGGCTCAGTGGATAGAGCGTCAGCCTGCGGATTGAAAGGTCCCAGATTCGATTCCGGTTGTGGGCATATACCTTGCTTGCGGGCACATGTCCAGTGTGGGGCATGCAGGAGGTGGCTGATCGATGTCTCTCTCTCATCGATGTTTCTGACTTTCTATCCCTCTCCCTTCCTCTCTATAAAAAAAATCAATAAAACATATTTAAAAATATATATATATATATTATTGATTTTTTACAGTGAGGAAGGAATAGAGTTAGAAACATTGATGAGAGAGAAACCGATCAGCTGCCTCTTGCACATCTCCTACTGGGGATGTGCCCACAACCAAGGTACGTGCCCTTGACCGGAATTGTACCTGGGACCTTTCAGTCCGCAGGCTGATGCTCTATCCACTGACCCAAACCGGTTTTGGCAAGAAGTTTTTTATTTTGATGTAGTTCCATGTTTATTTTCTCCTTAGTCTCCATTGCCCTAATTGCTGTGTCAGTAAAGATATTGCTACCACATATGTCTGCTATTTTGCTGCCTATGGAGTCTTGTAGGATTTTTATTGTTTCCTGTATTATATTTAAGTTCTTTAGTCATTTTGAGTTTGTTTTTGTGTATGGTGTAATTTGGTGATCTAGCTTCATTTTTTTTTTTTTTGCATGTATCTCACCAAACTTCCCAGCACCATACATCGAAAAGACTGTCTTTACTCCATTGGATACTTTTGCCTCCTTTGTTAAATATTAATTGAGCATAATGGCTTGTGTCAATTTTTGGGTTCTCTGTTGTGTTCCATTGGTCTATAAGTCTGTTCTTGTGTCAGGCAGTTTTGAGAACCATGGCTTGGTAATATAGCTTGATATCTGATATTCTTATCCCTCAAACTTGGTTCTTCTTTCTCAGGATTGCTACGGCTATTCTGGGTCTCTTTTTATTCCAGATGAGTTTTTGGAAACTGTGTGCTAGGTCTGTGAAATATGCCATTCGTGTCTTAATGGGGATTGCATTGAATCTATAAATTGTTTTGGTTAGCATGGACATTTTAATGATGTTGATTCTGCCAATCCAAGAACATGGTATGTTCTTTCATTTATTTTTGTCTTCCTCTACCTCTTTTTTCAATATTCTGTAGTTTTCTAAGTACAGATCTTTTACCTTCTTAATTAAGTTTATTCCTAGGCATCTTAATATTTTGGGTACAATGGAAAATGGTTTGTTTTTTTAGTTGCTCTTTCTGTGGGTTCATTATTGGTTTATAAAAAGACCGTAGATTACCGGGTGTTAATTTTGTATCCTTCTAATTTGCTGAATTCATTTTTAGGTCTAGTAGTTTTTTGATGGAGTCTTTTGATTGAGTCTATGTATAGTATCACATCACCTGCAAATAAGGACAGTTGATGCCTATTATTTCTTCTTCTTCTTGTCTTATCACTATGGCTAAATTGAATGGAAGTGGGAAAAGTAGGCATTTCTTTCTTCATCCTATTCTTAGGGGAAATGAATTTAGTTTTTGCCTATTGAGTATGATGTTGGCTGTAAATTTGTCATATAAGGCTTTTATTATGTTGAGGTATAATCCCTATATTCCCACTTGGCTGAGAGTTTTTATCAAGAAAGGGTGTTGGATTTTGTCAAATGCTTTTTCTGCATCAGTTGATATGATTATATGACTTTTGTCTCTCAATTTGTTTATGTGATATATCACATTTATTGATTTTTGGATATTATACCATCCTTGCATCCCCAGAATAAATTCCACTTGGTCATGGTGTAATGCTAGATTCTAATGTAATGCTAGATTCAATTTGGTAGAATTTTGTTGAGGAGTTTAGTATTTATTTTCATCAAGGATATTGGCCTGTAGTTCTCTTTTTTTGTTATGTCTGTATCCAGTTTTGGAATCCGGGTAATGCTGGCTTCATAGAAAGAGCTTAGAAGGGAGCCTTCCTCTTGAATTTTTTGGAATATTCTGAAGAGAATAGGTTTTAGTTCTTCTTTGACTGCTTGGTAGAATGTCCCTGTAAAGCCTTTTGGACCCATGCTTTTGTTTGCTGGGATATTTTTGATCACTGCTTCAATTTCTACAGTAGTTATTGATCTATTCAGGTGTTTTGATTCTTCCTGATTGAGTTGTATTTTTCTAAGATCTTGTATTTTTCTAAGAATATGTCCATTTCATCTAAGTTTTCCATTTTGTTGGAATAGAGTTTGTTATAATATTTTTTCACAATCCTTTGTATTTCTGTGGAATCGGTTGTTACTTCAGCTCTTTCATTTCTGACTATGTTTATTTGGTCCCCTCTCTCTTTGCTTCATAGTGTTCCTGGTTAGAGATTCATCAATCCTGTTTATCCTTTCAGAGAACCAGCTCTTAGTTTTGTTGATCTTTTGTATTGTTTTTATTGTTGTTGCTCTTGGTTGTTGTTTGTTTGTTTTTCGTTTTGGTTTTTTTTTTTTTTTTTGGTCTCTATGTCATTTATTTCTGCTTTGATCTTTTTGTTGTAATTTAATAAATCTTTCTTGTTCTGATTACAATTATTCCTCTTTTTTTCCTCATAACACCCCTCGATCATCCTCTCCCTTTACCACCCCCCGCAACTGTCCTCATCCACAGGTATACGATTTTTGCCCAGTCTCTTCCTGCACACCCCACAATCTTTCCCCCTGAATATTGTCAGTCCATTCTCCTTCTATGTCACGGATTCTATTATATTCACCAAGTTTATTCTGTTCATCACATTTTTTATTCATTTGATTTTTAGATTCTCTTTTGATAAATATGTATTTGTTGTTCATAATTTTTATCTTTACCTTTTTCTTCTTATTATTATTAAAGAATACTTTTCAGCATTTCATAAAATACTGGTTTCATGGTGATGAACTCCTTTAGTTTTTTCTTATCTGTGAAGCTCTTTATCTGACCTTCAATTCTGAATGGTAACTTTGCTGGGTAGCATAATCTTGGTTTTAGGTTCTTGCTATTCATCTCTTTGAATATTACTTGCCACTCCCATCTAGTCTGCATAGTTTCTGTAGAGAAATCAGCTGACAATCACATGGGTGCTCCCTTGTAGGTAACTAACTGTTTTTCTCTTGCTGCTTTCAATATTCTCTCTTTTTCCTTTGTTCTTGGCATTTTAATTATGATGTGTCTTGGTGTGGTCCTCTTTGGATTTCTTTTGTTTGGGGTTCTTTGTACTTCCTGGACTTGTATGACTATTTCTTCCACCAGGTAGGGGAAGTTTTCTTTCATTATTTCTTCAAAGAGGTTTTCAGTATCTTGCTCTCTCTTTTCTTCTGGCACCCTCATAATTCAGATGTTGGTATGCTTTAAGTTGCCCCAGAGGCTCCTTACACTATCTTCACATTTTTGTTTTGTTTTTTATTTTTGCTTTTCTGGCTCGATATTTTTTGCTTCTTTGTATTTCAAATCTTTGACTTAATTTTTGCATTTCTCTAGTCTGCTGTTAGGTCTCTGCAATTTTTTTTTTAATTTCAGTCAGTGTATGTTTAATTTCTAGTTGGTCCTTTTTCATATCCTCAAGGGTCTCACTAAATTTATTGGCCTTTCTAGAAAATTCTTGAAAAACTTTATAACTGTGGTTTTGAACTTTATAACCAATTGTTGTTTTTTTGCCATTTCTTTCATTTGTGATCTGTTTCTTTGTCTCCACATTTTGGCTGCTTTCCTGAGTTGATAGAGTGTGTTAGGTGTCCTATAGGGCCCAGTGGCTCAGCCTCCCAAGTCACCTGAGGTGGACACTCTTGGTGCACCCCTTTGTGGGCTGTTTGCACAGTCTTGTTGTAGTTAAGCCTTGATTATTGTTGGTATCATTGGGAGGAATTGACTACCAGGCCAGTTGGATATAAGGATCAGCTGTGTCTACTCTGGGAGAACTTCTGTGCTGGAGACATCCTTATGCGACAGGACTTGCTCAGGTTGGATGGGGCAGAGTCTCAGGGCAGAGTAGGCAGCATTGGTATCCTGTCAGTCCCCGTGTCTCAGTGTCCCGTGGTAATCACGGCAAGCACCTCTGAGAGAAAACCTCCCTTGAGTTTCACCCACTGCCAGACAGTTCGGTTTCTCCTCGAATGTGTTTGGGTCCCCAAAGTTTCACTCAGAATTGGAGTTTAATGCAGTCAGGCGCTTTTGTCTCCCTCCAGCTTGAGAAATCCAGCCCATATTCAGTTGCCTGCCCTCTTCGAGTGCATGCACCTCAATACCTCTGCCTTCTGCAGTTCCTCTGAGTCTCAGTGTGCTTTTCTCTTTTCTTCTAGTTGTAGAAATTCCACTCATGCAGCCTTCCTGTGTTTCTGGATGATGTCCTTCTTGTTTTTTAGTTGTAATTTTGAAATTGTTGTGTGAGGCAGAAGTTTAGGTGTTCATCTATGCTGCCATCTTGGTTTCTTGCTCTGCTCTAATCTTTATGATTTCCTTACTTCTGCTTATGCTTTTCTGTTTGCTCTCTTTCTCACTCTTTGAGTTGCAGGGTTAGATAATTTATTAGCATTTTTTCTTGTTTTTTGAGGTAGGCCTGTTGAGCTACCTCTTAATACTGCTCTCCCTGTGTCCCATAGATTTTGGATTGTTGTGTTGTCATTGTCATTTGTTGTCAGGATGCTTTTTCTTTCTGCTTTGATCTCTTTGGTAACTCAATCATTATTTAATAGCATGCTATTTAGCCTCCAGGTGTTTGATATTTTTTCATTATTTTTATTATAGTTGATTTCTAATTTTATGCCATTGTGATCTGAGAAGATGCTTGATATGATTTCTAGCTTCTTGAATTTGAAAAGACTTTACCTGTGTCCCAATATCTGCTCTATCTTTGAAAATGACCCATGTGCACTTGAGAAGAATATATATTCTGTGGCATTGGATGAAATGTTCTGAAGATATAAATTAAGTTTATCTGATCTAATGAGGCATTTAGAATTGATGTTTCTTTGCTGATTTTTTTGTTTAGAGGATTTTTCCAGCGGCGTTTTGGGGTAATAAAGTCCCCAACTATGACTGTATTTCTGTCAATCTGTCCCTGATCTCTTTCAGAAGTTTTGTTGTTTGTTTGTTTGTTTGTTTGTTTTTAATGTATTTGAGTTCTCCTGTAATGGGTGCATATATGTTTATCAGAGTTATAGATTCCTATTGAATTGTTCCTTTAGTATCATGAAATGTCCTACCTTATTTACTGTTATGGCCTTCACTTCGAGGTATAATTTATCAAATATAAGTATTGCTACTTGAGCTTTTTTTTTATTTTATTTTTTCATTTCACATGAAAAATTTTTTTCCATCCCTTCACTATCAGTCTGTGTGAGTCCTTTGTTCTGAGGTGGGTCTCCTGTAGACAGCAGGTATTTTATATGTCATGTTTTGGCCTGAGGACTGAGTGGTCCCAGGTTCGATTTCTTATCCATTCAGCAACCCTATGTCTTTTGATTGGGGCATTTAATCCATTTACATTTAAAGTTATTATTGATAGGGACTTGTTGGTAGCCAATTTTATTCTTTATGCTTGTGTTTTTTTCTCTCTTCTGATTTCTTCTTTTTACAGCAGACCCTTTAGCATTTCTTGCATTGCTGGTTTGGTGGCAATAAACTCCCTTAGTCCTTTTTTGTCTGTGAAGCTCCTGATATTACTCCCAAATTTGATTGATAGCTTTGGTGGGTATAGTATTCTTGGATTCAGACCCTTCCTTTGTGTGATTTTGTATATTTCATTCTGGCCTTATTTGATTCTGGTGAGAAATCAGTTGATAGTCTCATTTTCTGTCTCTCTCTGGTAGCCTTTAAGAGGCTTACTTTGTCATTGATGTTTTCCAATTTAATTATAATATGTTTTGGTATTAGTCTTTTTGGGTACACCTTGTTTGAGACTCTGTGAGCTTCTTGGACTTGTGTGAGTTTTTGTCTTCCCAATATCAGTCATTATTGCTTCAAATATGTCTTCTATTCCTTGCTCAGTTTCCTCTCCTTCTGCCACCCCTATTATGTGGATGTTGTTTTGTTTCCTGTTGTCCCAAGTTCCCATAGGCTCTCTTTCTTTGTTTTTTAGTGTGTTTTTTTCCAGTTGCTGCTCTGCTTGAGTATTATTTCCTACCTTGTCTTCTAACTCACTGCTGTGGTCCTCTGCTTATTTTAGTCTACTGTCAATGCTTTCTATTGTGTTGACTATTGCAGCAATGTCATTCTTCATTTCTTCTTGGTTCTTCTTCATTTTCTCTTGCGTCTTATACAGGTTGTTGAATTTGTCTTCCATTCTTTTCAGTATTGTTATGACAAATGCTCTGAATTCTTTCTCTGACAGGTTGCTTGCCTTCATTTCATTCATTTCCTTTTCTGGTGATTCCTCCTTTTCTTTCATATGAGGGTTGTTTCATTGTGTCCCTATGTTTGTTCCTCTCAGGGTGTCTGGTTATGTAGCTCTCTCTCTACCATGTTGACTTAAAGGCACAGAATACAACATGATAAGACACAATACAGAGGGCATCAAACACAAAACTATTCACTATACCAATAACCCCAAATGTAGGTGACCACCAGAGAATAGAGAATTAGGGGAGAGAAAAAGGTGCAATAATGATATTGTGAAAGGGAAAAAAATGTGAAAGAGAAAAAAAGAGAAGGAAAAAAAGGGGGGGAAATATATGAATATGGGGAGAAAACTAAACAAACAAACAAACAAACAAACAAACAAAAAACAACTTATCCAAAAAATGCAAACAACAAACACCCAGAAAACAAAATAGTATGCTGAATCTGAAGAGGCAGAGCCTACTGGTATTTCCCGAGGTAGGGTAAGGGAATTGAATGGATGGGAAAATGGCCATGATTTAATATAGAGGAGGTAGAAAGAGAATAAGTGTATAAGAATAAAAATAAGTACAAAATACTAAAAAAAGAAAAAAGAGAAATATATATTAAAAATATATATAAAAGAAAAAATGTGTGTGTGTGTGTGTGTGTGTGTGTGTGTGTGTATGAAATTTATTTATATATGTATTCATCTATTTTTGGAAAAGGAGAATAGAGAGTATATAGGCCTGAGTTAGTAATTGAAACTAAGCTATTAATAGGAGAAGAGAATAAGAGAGGATAGAAAAAAAAAAGGAAAAAAAGGACAGAAAAAATTAGCCTAGTAAACAATCAAACAAACTACAACCACAAGACAGAAAGAAAGAGAAGAAAAAGAAAAGCATTTTGGCTAGTGAAGAAAAAGAAAAGAGGAGTGTGCATGGACTTAGAGCAGGGGAGAGGAAATTAGATATATTAATAAGATCAATTTTTAACAGGGAATAAAAAGAAAAATCAGAGAAAAACTAAAGCAGGAACAAGGTAAGAGAAACAGGATGAAATGGTGAAAAGTGAAGGAGAGAATGTTGGCATAAAGGAAAAATTAAGCTAGAGTAAAATAATCTATATATATAAAAAGCCAGGGTCTGTAATAACCAAGGCTCGACAGAACACTGGGAGTCAGTGCTAGATTGCAGTAGTGACCCAGCACTGACTGATGCTGATGCAGGTGCAGTAACCCAGCACTGACTGCTGAGGGGCTGTGGATCAGGCCTAGAGAGAGGCTTGCAGAGAGAGAGGCAGAATCTGATTGCCAGCCTCCATGGCAGCTATTGATCAGCAATTGCCTTTCTCTTTCTCTCCTGGCTTCACCAGCAGCAGTGCCTCTGTTTCTTTCTGGGCCTCTTCTGGGGCTGCTGATCACATGCCTCTTTGATCAGGCCCAGGGATAGTCCCAGAGATGCTGACTGGCATATAAATTGACCAATCAGAACCAAATCTAGCCCTAGCTGGTTTGGCTCAGTGGATAAGAGTTTTTGCCTGAGGACTGAGTGGTCCCAGGTTCGATTTTGGTCAAGGGCCATGCTAGAGTTGCAGGCTCAATCCCTAATGGGGGGCGTACAGGAGACAGCCAATCAATGATTCTCTCTCATTATTGATATTTCAATCACTATCTCTCGCTAGCTCTCCCTTCCTCTCTGAAATTAATATATTTTAAAAAGAACCATATCTAGGTGAAGTACCAGGAGCCAATGGATGCCTAGGAGGTGGAGTTTTTGATGCTGACTAGCATAGAAACCAACCAATGAGAACCTAATATGGGTGAACTGCAAAGGCAGAACCTAAGGTGGGGGCTGAGGAGGGGTTTTAAGGGCAACACCTGTTTAGAGTAAGGTGTAAGAAAGCAGTTCAACTTTTTCATGATCAGTTTGGTAGTACAGTGCATATAGTTGGCTATCAGTCCAGATATAGGGATTATGTGTTTTTGTCTGCCAAGAGAATCTCCTCTTGCTGAAAGGTTCCCTCCTTTAAGCAATCCTATCCTATATGATCTATCTATACTATTAAAAAGTAATATACTAATTAGATCGGGTTGACCAACCATCTTCCAGATGTCTGACTTCCTTCCAGACAAAGGCAGGTGATGGGAGCTGAGGCAGAGGCAGTTAGGGGCAATAAGGCTGGAAGGGGATGGCAGTTAGGGGCAATCAGGCCAACAGGGGAGGGCAGTTAGGGGCAATGAGGCAGGCAGAGGTAGTTAGGGGTGATCAGGCTGGCAGGGTAGGGCAGTTAGGGGTGACATCAGGCAGGTATGGGACAGCCATTGATGCTGAGATCAGACCAGCAAAGGAGGGCACTTGGGTGCAACCAAGCTGCCAGGGGAGGCAGTTAGGGGTGATCAGGCAAGCAAAGGCAGTTAGGGGCAATCAAGCAGGCAGGCAGGTGAGCAGTTAGAAGCCAGCAGTCCCAGATTGCAAGATGGATGTCCAGCCACCAATTTAGGCCTAAACCAGTGGCCAGACATCCCCCAAGGGGTCCCTGGTTGTTGAGGATGCAGGCTGGGCTGAGGGAATCCCCCTCCCATGCACAAATTTTGTGCACTGGGCCCTAGTGCTAAAATAAAAATAGAATGTAGAACACTAATCCAAAAAGAAAAGAAAATAAATAAATAAATAAAATAAAATTTAAAAAATGGTAAAATAATAGTGATAATAATAATTAAAAATAAAAATATAATAATAAAAAAGTAAAGTGAGCCGAGACCGGTTTGGCTCAGTGGATAGAGCATTGGCTTGCAGACTGAAAGGTCCTGGGTTCGATTCCGGTTGGGAGCATGTACCTTGCTTGCAGGCACATCTCCACTGTGGGGCATGCAGGAGGCGGCTGATCGATGTCTCTCTCTCATCGATGTTTCTGACTTTCTATCTCTCTCCTTCCCTCTCTGTAAAAAAATCAATAAAATATATTTTTAAAAAAAGTAAAGTGAGAAAAAATTATTAGTTTCTTAAGTAAAAGATAAAAAATAAAAAAGTGAAGTAGTGAAGGTAGTTTGCTTCAGCAGAGTTTCAGAGGCCCAGGGGGCTGGTTTAAGACCCATCTCTACTCACTGTTCTTCCTGGCACATCTGTTTCCTGCCAACTAAGCAGCACAGTGTTGAAGTTCCCTGTGATTCACCACTACTCTGTGTCATAAGCCACAACTTTGTTTTCAAGCAGGCGGAATCTCTCTGCTCACTTTGTTTCTCTGCCTGCCCTCAGTTGTATTTCTGACACAGCTCCTGGGTGGCGATGCTTCTATATTAGTTTCCGGGATCAAATGGCCCCTCAACCCAGTGTTTAGCTTCTTCTTTCCCTGCTGCACTTAAGACTGGGTTGGAGGGATGGACTTTCCAAGAGATGGTTTCCTGCTTGTCTCTCCCTATTCTTTTTCCCAGTTTCCACAAAAACACCTTTCCCTTGCAGTCTTTGTAAATGTTTTTAATTGAAAGATACTATGTACTAAGTTTAGCAAGCAAAAGCAAGGAAGTAAAAAAGACAAAGCAACTGTGTTATCCCGTGTCTTTCTACCCCCATCACTGCACAGCCAGTATAGCACTTCAGGCTGCCTTTCTGGGCATAGTCTCCCATGGCTGTGGGCTTAGATCTAGAGTCCCCCTTGGCCAGCAACCCTGTGGACCCCCTTTCATATTCAAGGGCTACAATGACCCCAAAGGCTGCAGATTTTTAAAAAAATATATTTTATTGATTTTTTACAGAGAGGAAGGGAGAGGAATAGAGAGTTAGAAACATCTATGAGAGAGAGACATCAATCAGCTGCCTCCTGTACACCCCCTACTGGGGATGAGCCCGCAACCAAGGTACATGCCCTTGATCAGAATCGAACCTGGGACCTTTCAGTCCACAGACTATCGCTCTATCCACTGAGCCAAACAGTTTCGGCACAGGGCTGCAGATTTGGTGAAGTGCAGTCTCCCTCTGAGACTCTAGACCCCACTGCCTGCATTTCTTCCTCCAGTCTGGATCCCAGATCTCACCTCTCTCCAGGCGATCTCTGACCTTTCTTTCCATGGATTGCCTCACCAGCTGTGTTTATTTTGCCAATTCCAGGTGGATGTTTTTTAATTCAGCTGTTCCTTCTACTTGCTGTGTAAGAAGGCGCAAGACCCGATTGTGTAGTCATCTGTCATCTTGTCTTCCCCTAGACCAGTGGTTCTCAACCTGTGGTTCGCGACCCCTTTGGGGGTCGAACTACCCTTTCACAGGGGTCGCCTAAGACCATCAGAAAACACCTATTTCCCATGGTCTTAGGAACCAACACAAGCTCCTCGGTGTAGCAAAGTGTAGCAATATAGTTTACTGTTGTCATAGGAAGACTGTTACCCATGCTACACCATGATTCAAGACAAAAATTTCATTTATTTATAATTAGAAATAAATATTTCACAATATATAATTACATATTGTTTTTGTGATTAATCACTATGCTTTAATTATGTTCAATTTGTAACAACGAAAATACATCCTGCATATCAGATATTTACATTACAGCTCATAACAGTAGCAAGATTACAGTTATGAAGTAGCAATGAAAATAATTTTATGGTTGGGGGTCACCACAACGTGAGCAACTGTATTAAAGTGTCGAGGCATTAGAAAGGTTGAGAACCACTGCCCTAGACAAACCTTTTAGGTACCCACAGCCGGGGAGGCTGGAATCTCGGTGTTCGTGAGTTTGCAGCTGAGACAGCTGGTCCCTGGGCATTGTGGCTGTAGGGTCCTGGGAGATATCTGAGGTATCACCAGTTGAAGGTTAGTCTGGGCTTCTGATCATAGCCGCTCTCCCCTTCAAGATGGCACAGCCTAAAAACAAGAACAAAAATAGATTATGAACTAATGGTTTACAAAGACTTTACAAGGACAATTCCTTGAATTGCACAGATTGATAATTAATTATCAGACTTCCGCATAATCACTACTTTCTGTCTCTGGTGGGTGTGGTGAGCCATCAGGGAAAACATTAATTATCAGAAAGAGCAAAGCTGAATTGTTCTTTTAAGCTTCTTCAAGGTCCTGGAGCAAATCTAGAGAAAACTTTGATGTGGGAAACGAAAGGATTTTTGTCCCATGTTAGTGAGCCTTAAAAGTCTGCCCTCTGGTGCCCAACAAATGAAAAACAGGCTGACAAGTCCAACATAATTAATTTGTAAATGTGAAACGTGTTAATTCCCTGATTAGGCGTGGGGTGGGGTTAGCGAAAGAGAATATTTTCAGTTTGAGAGAAAAAGACATAAGTATTCATACTTTTGGAAAATGGACTATAGTAACTGAGTATTTAAACATTTTTTAAGCATTTATGTATCTCTCCAAGATTTTATTTCACTGTTTATAAAATGAGTAACATTATTCTCTGTTGGGAAAAAACAGAAATTTTCCATCATCTAGGTGTATTTATATTGAAAAATAAATGAAAAGCAGAGGAGCTTAAACAAAATCCCATTCCTAAAATGCTGATTCAGGAAAACTGAACCCAAATATATCATAAAACTGCTTACTCTTATACTACTAGATCAAGGACCCAGAGATTTTTTTAAAGTTTATGTGACTATCAGAAACTTAGAGGATCTTTCATATTTCACAGATGTTTGTGTGGGTTTTTTTAGAACCATCACAATAATCTCAGAATTTAAGATCTCGGGAAACTGGGATTTTTTTCTCAGGGAAGCAGATCAGAAAAAAGAAATTGAGGAAGAAAAGCAAGAAAATAATGGGAAGTGGGAGGTTATTATTAACCACTCAGCCATGAGCCACTCACCTCTGCTCTCACGACAAGCTCAATAGCTCTCAGGAACTTTTCACTGGATTTTCTTGCTATCTTATTGAGAGCCCTTTATTTTCAAATATTTTTCATTTTTAAAATTCTGATAAAATAAACACAAGTAAAATTTATATCATAACAATTTACTTATGTATTTTAATCTTAGCCTTATTTAAATGTGCAGTTCAGTGGTATTAAGTACATTCATATTGTTGTGCAACGGTTACCACCACCCATCTCCCAAACTTTTCTCATGTTGCAGAACTGAAACTCTATCCTCATTATACAACTCCCCATTCTTCCTTGTCCCTAGCACTGGCAACCACCATTCTATTCTCTGTCTGTATTATTTTTCTATTCTTTATTTCAACTCTGCTCTAATCTTCATTATTTTCTTCCTTCTGTTACCTTTTTCTAGTTTCTTGAGTTTTAAAATTAGGCAGTTGACTTGAAATAGTTTTTGTTGTTGTTTTGTGTGTTTTAATTGATTTTTTACAGAGAGAAAGGGAGAGGGATAGAAAGTCAGAAACATTGATGAGAGACATCGATCAGCCGCCTTCTGCACGACCCCACTGGGGATGTGCCCGCAACCAAGTACATGCCCCCGACCGGAATCGAACCTGGGACTCTTCAGTCCTCAGGCCGACGCTCTATCCACTGAGCCAAACCGGTTTGGGTAAGGTAGTTCTTATTTTTAATGTAAGGACTTATAACTACACATTTTCTCCTTAACTCTGTTTTTACAGTATCTCATAAGTTTTAGGTTGTGCTCTTGTTTTCAGTCATCTCTATTTTCTAGTTCTTGAGTAATTTTTTTCTTGAATCCATTGTTTGTTCAGAGTGTGTTGTTTAACTTCCACAAATTTGTGTGTGTGTTTTTTTAATCTTTATTATTAAAAGTATTACATATGCCTCCTTTTTTCCCCTATCAACCCCCTTTAGTCCACTCCAGGTCTCCATCCCAGGCCCTCACCACCCCACTGTCTTTGTTCATGGGTTATGTGTATATGCATTCAAGATCTTTGGGCCCACCCACTCTTCCCAGCTTTCCTTCTGAGATTCTGCACTGTTCCATACTTCCATGTCTCTGGATCCACTCCATTCATCAGTTTATTTTCTTAATTGGATTCCATATATGAGTGAGATCATATTTGACTTTCTCTGACTTATTTCATTTAGAATGATATTCTTCAGGTTCCTTCATGCTGTTTGAAAGAGTAAGAAATCCTTTTTATTGCTGCATAGTATTCCATAGTATAAATGTACCACAGATTTTTTATCCACTCATCTACTGATGGGCATTTGGGCTGTTAAAGATCTTAGCTATTGTGCTGCTATGAACATAAGGGAACATATATTCTTTTTTTTTATTTAATAAATCTTTATTGTTCAGATTATTGCATTTGTTTCTCTTTTTTCCCCCATAGCTCCTCTCCAACTGGCTCCCACCCCTCCCTCTACCCTTACCTCCCCTCGGATTGTCCTCATCCATAGGTGTATGATTTTTGTCCAGTCTCTCCCTGCACTCCCCTCACCCCTTTCCCCTGAGAATTGTCAGTCCACTCCCTTTCTATGCCCTTGATTCTATTACATTCACCAGTTTATTCTGTTCTTCAGATTTTTAATTCACTTAATTTTTAGATTCACTTGTTGATAGATATGTATTTGTTGTTCATAATTTTTTCCTCCTTCTTCCTTTTCTTAAAGAGTATTTGTTGTTCATAATTTTTTCCTTCTTCTTCCTTTTCTTAAAGAGTACCTTTCAGCATTTCATATAATACTGGTTTGGTGGTGATGAACTCCTTTAGCTTTTTCTTATCTGTGAAGCTCTTTATCTTACCTTCAATTCTGAATGATAGCTTTGCTGGGTAGATTAATCTTGGTTGTAGTTTCTTGCTATTCATCACTTTGAATATTTCTTGCAACTGAGTCTCACCCGGACCTGGGGTTCAGTGCCATAGGATAAGGGGTTCAGTGCAGTTGGAAGTCTCTGTCTCCCTCCCGCCAGAGGAAGCCAGCCAGGTACTCCACTGCCTACTGTTTCCATGCACGCATTTCTGTATCTCAGCTTTTTGCAGCTCCTCTGAGTCTTTGTGAGCCCCTCTCTTTCCTTCTAGTTGTAGAATTTTCACTCAGCCAACTTTCCTGTGGTTCTGGATGATGTCCATTCTGTCTTTTAGTTGTAGTTTTGAAATTGCTGTGGGAGGCAGCAGTTTAGGTGTTCACCTATGCCGCCATCTTGGTTTTATCCCAAATATTCTTTTTGATTGCTGTGGGATCAACAGATCAAACTCCATACTCTTTTCAATAATGGCTGCACCAGTCTGCATTCCTACCAGCAGTGTACTAGCATTCCATTTTCTCTACATTCTCATAAGCACTTTTCATTTGTTGATTTGTTGATGGTAGCCATTCTGACAGGTGTGAGGTGAAACCTCATTTTCCTTTTAATTTGCATTTCTCTGATGATGAGTGACTGAGCATTTTTTCATGTATCTCTTGGCCATCTATATGCCCACTTGGGAGAAGCGTCTATTTAGGTCCTTTGCACATGTTATAAGTGGATTGTTCGTCTTCCTTCTGTTAAGTTGTATGAATTCCCTATGTATTTTGGATATTAACGTTTTATCAGATGTACCATTGCCAAATATGTGCTCCTATACAATGGGCTCCCTTTTTGTTTTGTTGACAGTTTCTATTGTTATGCAGATGCCTTTTTTAAAATATATTTTATTGCTTTTTTTACAGAGAGGAAGGGAAAGGGATAAAGAGTTAGAAACATCAATGAGAGAGAAACATCGACCAGCCGCCTCCAGCACGCCCCTTACTGAGGACGTGCCCGCAACCAAGGTACATGCCCCTAAGTGAATCAAACCCGGGACCTTTCAGTCCCCAGGCTGATGCTCTATTTACTGAACCAAACCGGTTTTGGCCTTTTTTTTTTTTTAAATGTAGTCCCATTTGGTTATTTTCTCCTTAGTTTTGTTTTTGTTGTTGTTGTTCCCTAGGTCTAGGAGATGTATTGGTAAACATGTTGCTACAAGAGATGTCTGAAATTTTGTTTGCTGTGATTTCTTCTGGATTTTTATGATTTCCAGACTTTTATCTATTTTGAGTTTATTCTTGCGTATGGTGTAAGTTGGTCGTTTAGTTTCATTTTTTTTCCCATGTATCTATCCAATTTTCCCAACACCATTTATTGAAGAGACTCTCTTGACTCCATTGTGTGCTCTTGCCTACTTGGTCAAATATTAATTGAGCATAGAGGTTTGGATCAATTTTGGGGGTCTCTTCTCTTCTGTTAATCTAGATGCCTATTCTTGTGCTAATACCAGACTGTTGTTTTCTTTCTTTCTTTCTTTCTTTTTTTCCAAAAAAAATGCTTATAAATATAATACTGTTACATGCAATAAACCTCAATATTTCAAGAAAAATGATCTTGAGAAACCAAGATGGCAGCTAAACTGCTGCTTCACATAACAATTTCAAAACTACAACTAAAGGACAGAACGAACATCATCCAGAACCACAGGAAAGCTGGCTGAGTGGAAATTCTACAACTAGAAAAAAAGAAAAAGGCTCATGGAAACTCAGAGGAGCTGCAAAAAGCTGAGATATGGAGACACGCTTGTGGAGACGATGGATGGCCAAGTGCCTGACTGGCTTCCTCTAGTGGGAGGGAGAAGGAAAATCCTGACTGCACTGAGCTCCAGTTCTGACTTCACTGAACCCCATTTCTACACAAGACTCATAATGGGGAAGGCTGGACTGTCGTGAAAAGGGAGGAATGCACAGAAAGTTAGGGGAGCAATGAAATGGAGAAGTCTGAAAGCATGCACAAGTGCACACAGAGAGGACTGCCTACTGATTGTGTCCCCTGGCTTTCTCTAGTGGGAAAAAGACAAAACCTCCCAACTGTGCTGAAATCCAGTTTTCCAACTACACTGAATTCCAGTTTCAGGCAAGAACCTGGGGACTCACATTCATATGGGTCCCCAGAGTGCATGAAAACTCAGGGGAGCCAGAAAGTCAGAGGTCTGGAGACAATGGAGTGAGAGTGTGCAGAGAGGGCTGCAGCAATTACCGAGGGACACTGAGATCCAGGAGCCATGTAGGGCAGGGCTGATGGCAAGCCACTGCTGTCTGCTCAGTCTTGAGACTCCGCTCCATCAAAGCTGAATACAGAAGCTTTTGCAATTTTTCAGGTCTTGAATCATAAGGCTGACTGCAGCACAGAAGTTCTCCCAGCATAGACACAACTGATCCTCACAACCAATGGGTCAATTCTCCCCAGTGATACAAACAATAATCAAGACTTAACTACAACAAGGCTGTACACAAAGTCCACAAAGGGGTGCCCCAAGAGTGTTCACCTCAGGTAACTGGGGAGGCAGAGCTACTGGGTCATATAGGACAACTAGCACACAAAGCTACTCGACCAACTCAGGGAAGCAGTGAAATGATCACAAATCAAAGAAATGGAGGAAAACAAACAACTGGATGTAGGGTTCAAAACCATGGTTATAAGGTTTTTCAAAAATTTCCTAGAAAAGATGGATAAATTTAGCGAGACCCAACAGGAGATGAAAAAGGACCAACTAGAAATTAAACATACATTGACTGAAATAAAAAATATTATACAGAGACCTAACAGCAGACTAGAGAAACGCAAGAATCAAGTTAAAAGTTTGAAATACAAAGAAGCAGAAAACACTCAACTGAAAAAGCAAAAAGAATCCAAAAATGTGAAGATAGTGTAAGGAGCCTCTGGGATAACTTCAAGCATACCAACATCAAAATTATGCAAGTGCCAGAAAAAAAAAGAGAGAGCAAGATACTGAAAATCTATTTGAAGAAATAAGGACTGAAAACTTCTCCTGGTGAAAGAAATAGACTTTCAAGTCCAGAAACCTCACAGAACTCCAAACAAAAGGAATCCGAAGAGGACCACACCAAGACACATCATAATTAAAATACCAAGAGCAAAAGGCAAAGAGAGAATATGAAAAGCAGCAAGAGAAAAACAGTTAATTACCTACAAGGGAGCACCCATACGATTGTCAGCTGATTTCTCAAGAGAAACAATGCAGGCCAGATGGGAGTTGCAAGAAATATTCAAAGTGATGAATAGCAAGAACCTACATCCAAGATTAATCTACCCAGCAAAGCTATCATTCAGAATTGAAGGGCAGATAAAGAATGTCACAGATAAGAAAAAGCTAAAGGAGTTCATCAACACCAAACCAGTATTATATGAAATGTTGAAAGGTACTGTTAAAAAGAGGAAGAAGAAGAAAAGGTAAAGATAAAAATAATGAACAAGCAAATACATATCTATCAACAAATGAACCTAAAAATCTGATGAACAGAATAAACTGGTGAATATAATAGAATCAGGGGCTTAGATAGGGAGTGGACTGACAAGTCTCAGGGGAAAGAGGTGAGGAGGGTGTAGGGAGAGACTAGACAAAAATCATACATCTATGGATGACGATAATGTCGGGGAAGAGAGGTAAGGTCAGAGGAAGTGGTGGGAGCCGGGTATAAAGGAGCTATGGGGTAAAAAAGAGACACAATTGTAATACAGTGGTACCACGAGTTACGAATTTAATTCGTTCCATCACCTTGAGGCATGGGAAACTATGAGAAACTTGAGTCGCGGTAAACTGGTGGGTCATGTGCAGCCGGCCGATCCACTTGATTACTCCTATCTCAAATGTTGCTTGTATTTCAAAGCAAAAATCGCTCACTCGACGGCTCTTATCTCAAAAATCTCATATGTTAGGGCACTCCTATCTCGAGGTACCACTGTAATCTGAACAATAAGATTTATTAAATAAAAAAAGAAAAATGATCTTTTTTTTGGTTAATTTTTATTTATTTTTTTAATTAAATCTTTATTATTCAGATTATTTACATTTGTCTCTCTTTTTTCCCCTCCATAACTCCCCTCCACCCCGCTCGCACCCCTCCCTCTACCCTTACCTTCCCCCAAATTGTTGAGTCCATAGGTGTATGATTTTTGTCCAGTCACTCCCTTTACCCTTTCCCTCTTTCCCCCTGAGAATTATCAGTCCACTCCCTTTCTGTGCTCCTGATTCTAGTATATTCACCAGTTTACTCTGTTGATCAAATTTTTAATTCACTTAATTTTTACATTCACTTGTTGATAGATATGTATTTGTTGTCCATAATTTTTTATCTTTTACCTTTTTCTTCTTCCTCTTCTAAAAGAGTACCTTTCAACATTTCATATAATACTGGTTTGGAGTTGATGAACTCCTTTAGCTTTTTCTTATCTGTGAAGCTCTTTATCTGCCCTTCAATTCTGAATATTAGCTTTGCTGGATAGAGTATTCTTGGTTGTAGGTTCTTGCTATTCATCATGTTGAATATTTCTTGCCACTCCTGTCTAGCCTGCAGCGTTTCTGTTGAGAAATCAGCTGACAGTCGTATGGGTGCTCCCTTGTAGGTAATTAATTGTTTTTCTCTTGCTGCTTTTAATATTTTCTCTTTGTCTTTTGCTCTTGGTATTTTAATGATGATGTGCCTTGGTGTACTCCTCTTTGGATTCCTTTTATATGGGGTTCTGTGTGCTTCCTGGACTTGTAAGTCTATTTCTTTTACCAGATGTGGGAAGTTTTCAGTCATTATTTCTTTAAATAGATTTGCTGTATCTTGCTCTCTCTCTTCTGGCACCCCCACAATCCTGATGTTGGTATGCTTAAAACTGTCCCAGAGGCTCCTTACATTATCTTCACATTTTAGATTCTTTTCTCTTCTTGCTTTTCCAGACTTGAAAAACCGCAAAAGCCTCTCTTGAGCTTGGGATGGGTGGAGTCTCAGGGCTTAAGGGACTGCCTTGCCTTCTAGTCGTGCCCACCCTCAATGGCCCCTGAGTCTCACATGACAGGGTAGTCACTGGAGCAGTCCCTGTGTGTGCGCTCGCACTCTCTCACAGTGCCTCTAGACTGCTGCCCCTCCGGCTCTCCTGAGCTACGGGACCACACGAGTCTCGGTCCCCACGGTTTCATCCGAAACTGGGGTTTAGTGAAGTTAGAAGTGGCACAGTTGGGAGGGTCTGTCTCCCACCCACTCGGGAAAGCCAGCGGCACAATCAGCAGTCTGTCCTCTGCAGCGCAGTGCTGTGCACACCACCAGACCTCTGATCTTTTGCGACTCCCCTAAATTTCCCTGCACCTCGCCCTTTTCACAGTCCAAACTCCCCCCGAATGAGTTTTGGCTGGATCTGGGGTTTAGTGTCATAAGATAATGCTTTTGAGAGTCTCCATTTCCTTCCTGCCAGAGAAAACCAGCCAGGTATTCCGGCACCCACTCTCTCAGCGTGCACGTCTCCCTACCTCAGCTTTTTGCAGCTCCTCTGGGTCTCTGTGAGCCCCTCTCCTTCCCTTTAGCTGTAGAACTTCCACTCAGCTAGCTTTCCTGTCGTTCTGGATGATGTCCGTTCTGTCTTTTAGTTGTAGTTTTAAAATAGTTGTGTGAGGCAGCAGTGTAGGTGTTTACCTATGTCGCCATCTTGGATTCTCCCCAAGAAAAATGATCTTAAATATAATGTTACATGCAATAATCATTAACATCTCTAAAAAAACGATTTTAAATATGATGCTACATGCAATAAACACTAATTATTCAAGAAAAAAATAATCTTATTTGTAATAATATTATATGCAAAAAACATTGATATTTCAAGTATAAAAGGATTTTAAGTACAAGAATATTACCAAAACTGTTGTAACATAATATAATTTCACAAAAGTTGTAAGAAATATTAAAAATCTGTAAATAACAGAATTACTTCTATTGTATTGTAGTATATATTTTCCTCCCTTTAGCTCTATTTTTGTTCTTCAGTTTATGTTATTCATTATATTCCACAAATGAGTGAGATCATATAATATTTATCTTTCTCTGACTTGGTTATTTTGCTTAGCATGATGCTTTTAAAGTCTATTTTGTCAGAAATGAATATTGCTACTCCAGCTTTTTTTTTTTTCAATTTCCATATGCATAGGAAAATTTTTCCATACCTTCACTTTCATCTTAGGTGGGTCTTTTGTTTGGAGGAGGGTCTCTTGTAGATAGTATATAGTTGAGTCATGTTTTTGTATCCACTCAGCTACCCTACACCTTTTGACAGAGCATTGAATCAATTTACATTTAGGGTTATTATAGGCAGGTACTTATTTATAGCAATTTAAATTCTATATGGCTAGGTTTCTCTCTCTTTCTCCTTTGCAGCAATACCTTACAGCAATCCCTTTATATTTTCCCCCATTTTTTAAATTAATGTATTACATGTGTACATATCTTCCCATTGCCCCACACCCTCACCTCACTCCCATGCATGCCCTCATCCCCCAGTGTCTTGCCTCTTTAGGTTATGTTTATATGCATGCATACAATCCTTCGGTTGATCTCTTATCTACTCCATATCTCCTTAACCTTCCCACTGTAATTTGACAGTCTGTTTGATGCTTTACTGCCTCTGTATGTATCTTTTTGTTCATCATTTTATAATGTTCTTTATTGTCCACAAATGAGTAAGATCATGTGGTATTTTTCTTTCATTGACTGGCTTATTTGATCTAACATAATGCTCTCCAGTTCCATCCAGGTTTCTGCAAATGGTAAGAATTCCTTCTTTTTTATGGCAGCATAGAATTCCATTATGTAGATGTACCTGTACCATAGTTTTCTGGTCCACTTATCTGCTAACAGGCACCTAGGCTGTTTCCAAATCTTGGCTATGGTGAATTGGGCTGCTGTGAAAATAGGGGTGAATATATCCTTTCTGATTGATGTTTCTAGTTTCTTGGGATATATTCCTAGAAATGGGATTACTGGGTAAAATGGGAGTTCAATTTTTTGTTTTTTGAGGAAACTCCACATTGTTCTCCACAGTGGCTGCATCAGTCTGCATTCCCACGAGCAGTGCATGAGCGTTCCTTTTTCTCTACATCCTCACCAACACTTATCATTTATTGATTTGTTGATAATAGCCATTCTGGCAGGTGTGTGAGATGATATCAAATTGTCGTTCTTATTTATATCTCTCAGATAATTAGTGACTTTGAGCATGTTTTCATCTGTCTCTTGGCCTTCCTCTGTCTTCTTTCAAAAAGATTCTATTTAGGTCCATTGTCCATTCTTTTATTGCAACATTTTTCTTCCTTTTATTAAGATATATAAGTTGCCTGTAGATATTGGAGATTAAATCTTATTAAGTGATAACATTTGCAAATATGTTCTACCATACATTGGGCTTTCTTGTTGTTTTGTTGATGCTTCCTTTTGCTTTGTGAAAAACTTTATTTTGATGTAATCCCATTTGTTTATTTTCTCTATAGCTTCTATTGCCCTAGGAGCAGTATCAGTGAAGAAGTTCCTTCAGCATATGTCTGAGATTTTGCTGCCTGTGGATTCTTCTAGTATTTTTATGGTTTCCCGTTTATGTTTAAGTCCTGTATCCATTTAGAGTTTATTTTTGTGTATGGTGTAAGTTGGTGGTCTAGTTTCATTTTTTTGCAAGTATGTGTCCAATTTTCCCAACACCATTTCTTAAAGAGACTATCTTGAATCGATTGTATCTTCATGCTTCTTTGTCAAATACTAATTGAGCATAGTGGTTTAGGTCGATATCTGGATTCTCTATTCCATTCCATTGCTCTTTATGTCTGTTCTTGTGTGAGTACCAGGCTGTTTTGAGAACAGTTGGTTTGTAATACAGCTTGAAATCTGATATTGAGATCCCACCTAATTTATTCTTCTTTTTTCAAGATTACTATGGCTATTCAGGATCTTTTTTGTTCCAGATAAATTTTTGGAAAGTTCTTCCTAGGTCTGTGAAATATGCCTTTGCTATTTTAATGGAGAGTGCATTGAATCTTTAGATTGCTTTGGGTAGTATGGACCTATTAATGATGTTTATTCTAACAATCCATGAGCATGGTATGCGCTTTTATCTGTTTAAATCTTCCTCTATCTCTTTTTGTAGTATGCTGTAGTTTTCTGCTTATAGATTTTTTACCTCCTTAGTTAAGTTTATTCCTAGGTATCTTAATTTTTTTGGTGTAATGGTAAATGGTATTGCTTTCTTAGTCTCTCTTTCTGTAAGCTTACTATTGGTGTATAGAAATGCATTGATTTCTTGGCATTAATTTTGTATCCTGCTACATTGCCAAATTCATTTATTAAGTCTATTAGTTCTTTCTTGGTGTCTTTTGTACTTTTTATGTACAGTATCATGTCATCTGCAAATAAGGACAGCTCTACTTCTTTTCCTATTTGGATGCCTTTTATTAATTTTTCTTGTCTAATTGCAATGGCTAATACTTCCAATACTATGTCAAACAAGAGTGGTGAGAGTGGACATCCCTGTCTTTTTCCTGTTCTTAGGGGAAATGGTTTTAGTTTTTGCCCATTGAGTATGATGTTAGCTGTAGGTTTACCATATATGGTTTTTATGATGTTGAAGTATGATCCTTCTATTCCCACCTTGTTGAGAGTTTTTATCAAGAAAGGGTGTTGTATTTTGTCAAATGATTTTTCTGCATCAATTGATATGACTATGTGATTTTTATCTCTCAATTTATGTGATGTATCAGGTTTATTGATTTGCAGATATTGTACCATCCTTGAATTCCTGGGATAAATCCTACTTGGTCATGGAGTATGATCTTTCTGATGTACTGTTGGATTCGATTTGCTAAAATTTTGTTTATGATTTTGGCATCTATGCTCATAAGGGATATTGGCCTGTAATGTTATTTTTTGTGTTATCTCTATCTGGTTTTGGTATTAGGGAGATGCTGGCTTCATAGAAGGAGCTTGGAAGTATTCTTTGCTCTTAAATTTTTTGGAATATTCTGAGGAGGATTTGTTTGGTAAAACTCTCCTGTGATGCCATCTGGTCCCAGGCTTTTTTTTCTTGAAAGCTTTTTGATGACTGCCTCAATTTCTTCAATATTTATTGGCCTATTGAGATGTTAAATTCTTCCTGACTGAGTTTTAGAAGGTTATATTTTTTAGGAATATGTACATTTCTCCCAGGTTGTCTACTTTGTTAGAATAGAGTTATTCATAGTATTTTTTTAACAATCCTTTGTTTTTGGTGGGGTCTATTGTTATTTCACTTCTTTCATTTCTGATTTTGTTTATTTTGATCCTCTCTCTTTGGTGAGCCTGGCTAGAGGTTCATTAGTCTTCTTTATCCTTTGAAAGAACCAGCTGTTGGTTTTGTTGATTTTTGTACTGTTTTCTGGTCTCATTGTTGTTTATCTCCACTCTGACCTTTATTATTTCCTTCCTTCAGCATATACTGGCTTTTCTTGTTGCTCTCTTTCTAAATGTTTGAGATGTAAGGTGAGGTAATTTATTACCATTGTTTCTTGTTTTGCAGGAGACTTGTAGAGCTGTGAACTTCCCTCTCAAGACTGCTTTCGCTGTGTCCCATAGATCTTGGATTGTTGTGTTTTCATTGCCATTCGTTGCCATAACGTTTTTTTTTTGTTTTTTTTCTCTTTGATCTCTCTAGCAACACAGTCATTGTTTAATAGCATGTTATTTAGTCTCCATGTGTTTGCTTTTTTTAAATGTTTTTTATTGTAGTTGATTTCCAATTTTATGCCATTGTAATCTGAGAAGATGCTTGATATAATTTCTATCTTCTTGAATTTGAAGAGACTTTGCTTGTGACCCAATATATGGTTTACCTTTGAAAACGACCTATTTGCACTTCAGAAGAATGTATATTCTGTCGCTTTAGAGTGACATGTTCTGAAGAGGTCAATTAATTCCATCTGGTCTAGTGGGTTATATAGGATTGATTTTTCTTTATCCTTTTTTCTTTTTTTAATTAATTTTTATTAATTTTTTATACATATCTCCCCATTGCCCCCCCTCCCTCCCAGGCGTATCCCGACCCCCCAGTGTCTGTGATCATTGGTTATGTTTATAAGCATGCATACAAGTCCTTTGATTGATCACTTATTTACCTCACCTAACTTTAATCTTTCTGCTATAATTTCACAGTCTGTTTGATGCTTTATGATTTTTGTCTTCCTGAGAATTATCAGTCTACTCCCTTTCTGTGCTCCTGATTCTATTATATTCACCAGTTTATTCTGTTGATCAGATTTTTAATTCACTTAATTTTTAGATTCACTTGTTGATAGATGTGTATTTGTTGTCCATAATTTTTTGTCTTTTACCTTTTTCTTCTTCCTCTTCTAAAAGAGTACCTTTCAGCATTTCATATAATACTGGTTTGGAGTTGATGAACTCCTTTAGCTTTTTCTTCTCTGTGAAGGTCTTTATCTGCCCTTCAATTCTGAATGATAGCTTTGCTGGATAGATTATTCTTGGTTGTAGGTTCTTGTTGTTCATCACGTTGAATATTTCTTGCCACTCCCATCTGGCCTGCATCGTTTCTGTTGAGAAATCAGCTGACAGTCGTATGGGTGCTCCCTTGTAGGTAATAAACTGTTTTTCTCTTGCTGCTTTTAATATTCTCTCTTTCTCTTTTGCTCTTGGCATTTTAATTATGATGTGTCTTGGTGTAGTCCACTTTGGATTCCTTTTCTTTGGGGTTCTGTGTGCTTCCTGCACTTGTAAGTCTATTTCTTTTACCAGATGTGGGAAGTTTTCAGTCATTATTTCTTTAAACAGGTTTTCAGTATCTTGCTCTCTCTCTTCTTCTGGCACCCCCACAATTCTGATGTTGGTACGCTTGAAGCTGTCCCAGAGGCTCCTTACATTATCTTCACATTTTTGGATTCTTTTCTCTTCTTGCTTTTCCAGTTGAATGTTTTCTGCTTCTTTATATTTCAAATTTTTGACTTGATCCTTGCCTTTCTCTAGTCTGCTGTTAGTACTCTGTATAATAGTTTTTATTTCAGTCAGTGTATTTATCATCTCCTCTTGGGTCTCACTAAATTTATCCATCTTTTCTAGCATATTCTGGAAAAACCCCATAAGCGTGGTTTTGAACTCTATATCCAGTCGTTTTTTTTCCTCCATTTCTTTTGCTTGTAATCCCTTCCCTTGTCTCGGCATTTTCACTGTGCCGGGGAAACTTCTGTGCTGGATTCAGCTGAAGAAGCCTTTGTTGAGTTTGGGAGGGGTGGAGTCTCAGGGCTTAAGGGACCGCCTTGCCTTCCAGTCGGCCCCGCCCTTCACGGCCCCTGAGTCTCACGTGACTCGGTAATGGCTGGAGCGGTCCCTGTGTGCGCACGCACCCGCAGTGTCTCTAACAGCTGCCTTTCCGGCTCCCCTGCGAACCAGGACCACACGAGTCTAGGTCTCCAGGGTTTCACCCAAAACAGGGGCTTAGTGGAGTCAGAAGTGGCACAGTTCGGAGGGTCTGTCTCCCGCCCACTCGTGAAAGCCAGCGGCACAATCAGCAATCTGTCCTCTGCGTGGTGCCGTGCGCGACCAGACCTCCGATCCTTTGCAACTCCCCTAAATTTCCGTGCACTTCTCCCTTTTCACAGTCCAAACTCCCCCTGTATGAGTTTCAGCTGGATCTGGGGTTTAGTGTCGCAGGACAAGGGGTTCAATGCCTTTGAGAGTCTCCGTCTGCCTCCCACCAGAGAAAACCAGCCAGGTACTCCGGCACCCACTCTCTCCTCGTGCGCGTCTCCGTACCTCAGCTTTTTGCAGCTCCTCTGGGTCTCTGTGAGCCCCTCTCTTTCCCTCTAGTTGTAGAATTTCCACTCAGCCAGCTTTCCTGTGGTTCTGGATGATGTCCGTTCTGTCTTTTAGTTGTAGTTTTGAAATTGTTGTGCGAGGCAGCAGTATAGGTGTTTACCTATGCCACCATCTTGGATTTCCTCTTTTTTCTTTATTAAATATATTTTTAAATTGATTTTTTTACAGAGAGGGAGAGAGATAGAGAGTTAGAAACATCGATTAGCTGCCTCCTGCACATCCCCTGCTGGGAATGTGCCCAAAACCAAGGTGCATGCCCTTGTCCAGAATTGAACCCGGGACTCCTCAGTCTGCAGGCTGATGCAGTATCCACTGAGCCAAACCAGCCAGACATAGGATTGATTTTTGTTTCCTGTCTTTTTGTTTAGAGTATTTGTTCAGTGGTGATAGTAGGGTGTTAAATCCCCCTATTATGATTGTATTGCTGTCTATCTCACCCTTGATAACCTCCAGGAGTTTTATTTTTAATATATATCTGGGTGCTCCTGTGTTGGGTGCATATATGTTTTCCAGAGTTATTTCTGCTTGTAGAATTGCTGCCTTTAGTATTATGAAGTATTCTTCCTTATCTCTTGTTCTGTCCTTCACTTTGAGATCTAATTTGTCAGGTTTAAGTATTACAATCTAAGCATTTTTTCATTTCCATTTGCCTGAAAAAATGTTTTCCATCTCTTTCCCCTGAGTCTGGGTTCATCTTGTTTTCTGAGGAGGATTTTTTGTAGACAGCAAGTATTAGGATCATTTTTTTTTATTTAATCTGTTACCCAATGTCTTTTGATGGGGGCATTTAATTCATTTACATTTAAAGTTATAATTGATAGGTAGTTATTTGTCACCATTTTTATTCTTTACCCCTGTATTCCTTCTTCACTTCCTATTTCTTTTTTTAGTACAGCCCCTTTAGCATTTCTTGCATTGCTGGTTTGGTGGTAATAAATTCCCTTAGTCCTTTTTTCTCTGTGAAGCTCCTGATTTCACCTTCAATTTTGATTGATAGCTTTGCTGGGTACAGTATTTTTGGATTCAGACCTTTCCTTTTCATGACTTTGTATATTTTGCTCCATTCCCTTCTGGCCTGATACATTTCTGTTGAGAAATCCGTTGCTAGTAAGATGGGGGTATCTTTGTAGGTAAGTTTCTGTGTCTCTCTGGCCACTTTTAAGATGCTTACTTTGTCATTGGTGTTTGCCAATTTAATTATAATATGCCGCCGAGACCGGTTTGGCTCAGTGGATAGAGCATCGGCCTGAGGACTGAAAGGTCCCAGGTTCGATTCCGGCCAAGGGCATGTTTCCTGGTTGCGGGCACATCCCCAGTAGGAGGGTGTGCAGAAGGCGGCTGATCGATGTCTCTCTCTCATCAATGTTTCTAACTATCCTTCTCCCATCCTCTCTGTGAAAAATCAATAAAATAGGTAAAAGAAAAAAAATTAATTATAATATGCCTTGTTGTCGATATTTTTGGATTCATTTTACTTGGGACTCTGTTAGCTTCTTGGAATTGTGTGGATTTTTTCCTCCCCTATATCACAGAAGTTTTCCGTCATTATTTCTTCAAACAGGTTTTCTATTTTTTGCTCACTTTCCTCTCCTTCTGGAACCCCTATTATGCCAATGGTATTAGTTTCATGTTGTCTCAAAGTTCCCTTAGGCTCTCCTCCTGTTTTTAATTTTTTTTTCCTAGAAGCTGCTGTACTTGGGTATTTTTTCCTACCTTGTCTTCTAGCTCACTGATGCCATCCTCTGCTTCTTCTAGCCTACTCTTGATGCTTTCTATTGAGTTCTTTACAGCAGTGATGTCATTTTTCATTTCTTCTTGGTTCTTTATTTCCTCTTGGTTCTTATTCATATTGTCAAATTTGTCTTCCATTCTTTTCAGCCACCTTATCATCATTTATCTGAATTTTTCTCTGGCAGGTTGCTTGCCTCCATTCTGTTTACTTCCTTTTCTGGTGATGCCTGCTTATCTTTCATATGCAAGCTGTTTCTTTATCTCCCCATGGTTTCTCTTCCCTGGTTGTCTGGTTACATAGTTTTCTCACTCCTGTGTTAATTTAAAGGCACAAAATAGAACACAACCAGGTACAATGCACAAGGCTTGAAACAGAAATGTATTCACAATATTAATAACCACAAATAAAGATGACCACCAGAGAGAGGCAAAATAGGGAATAGGAGAGAAACAAGAAGAGAGAAAAGGAGAAAAAGAAAAGAAAAGAAAAGAACAGGAAGGAGTGCCAAAATGAAACTGGGAGAAAGGAGAAAAATAAAGTAAGAGAGAAAAGAGAATAAGAAAGAGAAGTGGAACAAACTATATATATGGAGAGAAAACTCCACTAGATCAGCCACTAATTCCAACAAATGCCAGCAACAAGTACCTGGATATTAATACAAATTACAAACAACAACTAATATCAAGTGAGGTGAGGGAAAACAGAATAAAAAAACCAACAAAAGCAAAGCAAGAAAAAAACAAAACAAAATAAAGAGAATAAGCAAAACGATTTCACAAAAAAGTATAAAAAATTGATATAATCAACATTCAAGCAAACAACAACAAAAGGATGGAGAAAAACAATTTTTTGGATAGTGAAGACAGAGAAGAGAGAGGTGTTTATGGCCTTGGAGCAGGGGATTGGAAATTAAATATATAAATAGCATGAAAATTTAATGGGGAAAAAGAAAGAATAGGGAAAATCTAAAGTAGGAAAAGTGTAAGAGAAACTGGATTACAAAAGAAGAAAAGTTTAGGAAGAATATGATGGCATAAAGGTAGAGTTTAGATAGAGTAAAATCATGGTAAACCAAAGATGAAAATAGAATGTAGAACCCTAATCCAAAAGTAAAATAGACAATAAAATGACACTTTTTTTTCAAAATGATAAAATAGTGGTAGTAATAATACTAATTGAAAATAAAAATGTAGTAATTGTAAAAATAAAAAAATTTGAGGAAAAAGAAAATATTAGTTTCTTAAGTAGAAGATGAAAATATAAAAAAATAAAAAAGTAGAATGTGCAGTAGTAAAAGTCATTCACTTCTTCTATTGTTCTGTTTGGCATGCCTGTTTCCCAGTAAGGACAGTATTGCAGTTCCCTGCATTTCACTGGTGCTCAGTGTTGTAAGCCAGTCTTGGTTTTTAAGTACTGTGTTTTCCAGCATATAAGATGACTGGGCATATAAGACGACTCCCAACTTTTCCAGTTAAAATATAGAGTTCGGGATATACTCGCTATATAAAACTACCCCTCTTCCAACGTACATCAAATAAAAATTATAAAACTTCAGATTTGATTTCAATATGGTAATTTTAATTCAAATGCTTATGACATGCAGGTACTTAGCAGGAAAACTGTCACTTATAAACATAAGGCTGTTTCTCATCAAACATGTAAGCATAAAGAAGTAAAAGTGAATTAAACTTTTCCTAATTCACTCTAAAGCTGAAAGGGATAAACAGTAAACCCATGGGAGCTGCCATGCCGTTTGTTTTCTAAGCTGTCAACCAAACTGGAACTGATGATGACAGGAGGAAGATAAGAAACAATAGAGAGAGAGCAAGTGTCAGGAAGTCCCTGGTGAGTTAGCAACGCCCATCATAACTGCAAGCTATGCTATTTTTACAGGTTTTGTTGGTGTGACAGTTTACCTTTAAAAGCCTTCAAAATCCTCCTGTTTGTCATCTGATATCATAAGTACATCAATGACATCTTGTGATACATTTGTAAGGCAGTCATTGTATAGATCGAATTTCATAACAGATGGTATGGTTCTCAGCTTTGGCTTCCTCTTCATCTTGCCACAAGTAGTTGTCTTCCATACGATCTGAGAAATTTGATATGCCACATTTCTTGAAAGACTTGATTACTGTTTCTGCATCAATATCATTCCAGGCTTTTATGACAAACTTGCACAAAACATCCACTGTGGAGCACGCATGTTTCCTACTTTTGTGAATGACTTTTTGCTGCTAACCACCCATTCATTCCACTGTTCTCAATTGCAGTCTTTAAATGGCTTGTTTAGGCATACATCCAGTGGCTGTACCAACAATGTCAATCCTGCAGGAATAACTGCCACATCTGTGTTTAGTCCTGCTAGCCTTTGCTTGGTGCTGGGAATTAAATGAGCCCTGAACATATCCCACACCAGTAGACTGCGTTTTTTAATAAGTCCACCTGCTCACCTTCTTCATACATTATCAAGCCATAGCTTTACCCTTTCTTCATTCATCCACCCTTTTTCATTTACATGTACAAAACAATCAACAGGGACCTTGAGTTTCAGCATTGTTTTTCTTTTAAAAATAATCATTGGTCTCAGTTTGGCGCCATCACCTGTGCATCCTAGTACCACTGTAAAACTGGACTTCTCATGTCCTGTTGTTTTAATTAAAATTGTTTTTTCACCTTTTTGATGGACAGCTGTATTTTCAACCATATCAAAATTCATTGGAGTTTGACTCATATTTCCAATACTACTTAATGCATAGACATGTTTAGTGCACTGTTATATTACATATAGATGGAAACTACTTTGTTTGTTTGTTTTTTAATTAAATCTTTATTATTCAGATTATTGCATTTGTTTCTCTTTTTTTCCTTCCATAGATCCCCTCCACCCGGCTCCCATCCCCTCTCCCTACCCTTACCTCCCCCTGCATTGACCTCATCCATAGGTGTATGATTTTTGTCTAATCTCTCCCTGCACCCTCTCACCTTTTTCCCCCTGAGAATTATCAGTCCACTCCCTTTCTGTGTTCCTGATTCTATTATATTCACCAGTTCATTCTGTTCATCAGATTTTCATTTACTTAATTTTTAGATTCACTTGTTGATAGATATGTATTTGTTGTTCATATTTTTATCTTTACCTTTTTCTCCTTTGTCTTCTTTTTTTTAAAATGTATTTTATTGATTTTTTATGGAGATGAATGGAGAGGGATAGTAAGTCAGAAACATCGATGAGAGAGAGACATCGATCTGCCGCCTCCTGCATGCCCCACACTAGAAATGTGCCCGCAACCAAGGTACATGCCCCCAACCGGAATCAAACCTGGGACCTTTCAGTCCGCAGGCCAACGCTCTATCCACTGAGCCAAACCGGTCTCGGCATCTTCTTCATCTTCTTAAAGAGTACCTTTCAGCATTTCATATAATACTGGTTTGGTGGTGGTGAACTCCTTCAGCTTTTTCTTATCTGTGAAGCTCTTTATCTGCCTTTCAATTCTGAATGGTACCTTTGCTGGGTAGAGTAATCTTGGTTGTAGGTTTTTGCTATTCATCACTTTGAATATTTCTTGCCACTTCCATCTGGCCTGCATAGTTTCTGTTGAGAAATCAGCTGACAATCGTATGGGTGCTCCCTTGTAGGTAATGAACTGTTTTTCTCTTGCTGCTTTTAATATTCTCTCTTTGTCTTTTGCTCTTGGTGTTTTAATTATGAGGTGTCTTGGTGTGGTCCTCTTTGGATTCCTTTTATTTGGGATTCTGTGTGCATCCTAGATTTGTAAGTTTATTTCTTTCACCAGATGTGGGAAGTATTCAGTCATTATTTCTTCAAATAGGTTTTCAGTATCTTTCTCTCTCTTCTTCTGGCATACCCACAATTCTGATGTTGGTAAGCTTGAAGTGGCTTCTTACATTATTTTCACATTTTTGGATTCTTTTTTTTTTTTTCTTCTCCAGTTGAGTGTTTTCTGCTTCTTTATATTTCAAATTTTTTTACTTGATTCTTGTATTCCTCTAGTCTGCTGTTAGGTCTCTGTATAATATTTTTTTATTTCAGTCAGTGTATGTTTAATTTCTAGTTGGTCTTTTTCATCTCTAGTTGGTCCTTTTTCATCTCCTCTTGGGTCTCGCTAAATTTATCCATCTTTTCTAGGAAATTCTTGAAAAACCTTATAACCGTGGTTTTGAACTCTATATCCAATTGTTTTCCTCCATTTCTTTTGTTTGTGATCTGATCCTTTGTAACTGCATTTTCACTATGCCAAGAGAACTTCTGTGTTGGATTCAGCCCAATGATACAAGACTTGCAAAACTGCAAAAGCCTCTCTGTTGAATTGGGAGGGGTGGAGTCTCAGGGTTTAACAGCCACCTTGCCTTCCAGTCAGCCCCACCATACATTGCCCCAAGTATCTCCCATGTCTCTAGGTAATTGCTGGAGCCATCTCTGTGTACATGTGTAGTGCCTCTAGACTGCTGCCTTTCCAGCTCCCCTGCACTCTGGGCCCGTATTAGTCTGGGTCCCCAGTGTCTCACTCAAAACTGGGGTTATGTGGAGTTAGAAATGACACAGTTGGGAGGCTCTATCTCCTGCCCACTAGTGAAAGCCAGTGGCACAATCAGTAGTCCGTCTTCTGCATGTAGTGGTGAGCACACCCCCTGACTTCTGCCCTTTTGCGGCTCCCCTAAATTTTCGTGCACTTCTCCCAACTCCCCTCATATGAGTCTCACCCAGACCTTGGGTTCAGTGCCATAATATAAAGGGTTCAGTGCAGTTGGCAGTCTCTGTCTCCCTCCCTCCTGAGGAAGCCAGCCAAGCTCTCCGGTGCCCACTCTCTCTATGCCCGTGTCTCCGTACTTCAGCTTTTTGCAGTTCCTCTGAGTCTTGTGAGCCTCTTTCTTTCCTTCTAGTTGTAGAATTTCCACTCAGCTAACTTTTCTGTGGTTTTGGATGATTTTCATTCTGTTTTTTTAGTTGTAGTTTTGAAATTTTTGTGTGAGGCAGCAGTTTAGATGTTCACCTTTGCCACCATCTTGGTTTCTCCCTGAAAACTACTTTGCTATCAAGTTCTGCAGGTTATTTTTGTGCAATTTTCATATTTTGCCTTAGTACCATATTACTGTGCCTTCCTATGAATCTAGTACACCAGGATACATTGGCCTTAAATCTGTTGCTGTGGTCTGGGTTAGATTTGTCCCACTGAAGTGCAAACGTATTTTATTTCATGTCACTACCAAACTGTTTTGGCGATGCTCATTCACCATGTCTGCTACATGTTTTTCGAGTTCTGGCCAATGGGGTGGCTCTTCTTAATGCACACTTACCCCTTGTCATACTCTTTAATGCTTTTTCATTTGCTTTCCAGTCCTGAACCATCTTTTCTGTTACTCCATATTGTCTTGCAGCAGCACAGTTATTATGATCCATGGCAAAGTTTACAACTTTCAGTTTGAAACTGGCTTCATATTTCTTTCTTCTTGCTGGTGGCGCCATGATGGGGTGTTGACTGTTGGACATTTGTATACTGTACTATATGTATTGGTGCTATACTGTATGAACAGGTACAGATACTGGTGCTGTACTATATGTGGTACCCAGTATACAACAACCAGCTCATCACAGCAAGTGATGTACCTTACCAGAGATTGGCTGGTTATTGTATACAAAGCCTGCTTGGATTTGGTCAGCTCTCCTTGCCTGCCCAGCCTTCCCTATCTCCGAGACTATCAGAGCAGTAGCGCAAACACGCTTCTTTCACCCATCTGGCCTGCACTTGTATCCTATTACCTCCTCTGCCTCTCAGATCTTGCACATGTGTGCCTGCGCCGCTTCACTGCAGTCCTCAGGAGTGAGATCTGAGAGGCAGAGAAGGAGGTATGGTAAAGATACAAGGGCTGGCCAGAGGGATAAAAGAGGCATGTTTTATCTGGGCAGAGCACTGCTCAGTCTCTTTTTTCTACACCCTCGGTATCCCAGATGCCTGCAGCTTGCTCCGCCCTTCACTTACACCTTTCTGGTGAGGTGCCCCCCTCACCCTGTCATTGGGACTGCGTTAAGTCACTTCTTTCCACGAATCCTGGTGAGTAGATTTTCTTCTTCCATACTTGTACAGCACTGCCCTTGTTGCTTTCATATGGTCACCACATACATCGGGGATGTGGCTGCAGCTGTTTTTGAGCTCCCCCACTATATGTGGCGACCACAGATTCTCCAGTCTGGCTCGGAATTTTCAGCACCCACCCTATAAGACAACACCCGGTGTATAAGACGACCCCTGACTTTTGAGAAGATTTTCCTGGGTTAAAAAGTCACCTTATATGCTGGAAAATATGCTAGGCAGTGTATTTTAATCTCTTCATTCCTTTATTTGTGATTACACGAGTCAACTTTTCATTGAGCCTCTGGGTGGCAGTGTTTCTGGATTGACCTCTGAGACTATAGGTCCTCTCTAGCCTGTGTTTAGATCCTGCTTTCCCTGTGGTACTCAATACTGGTTTGTGTGAGTGGGCTGCCCCAGGGCTGGTTCACCAATGGTCACTCCCTGCTCTGATCCCAGGTTCCAGAAAAACAACTTTCCCCTGTAGTCTTCTAGGGTGTTTCCAACTGGGTGATCCAATTATTTGGCTTAGCAATCAGAAGCAAGGATCTGAAGAGGAAAAGCACATGTACATGAACTCCAGAGCTGCATACAAATCTGCGTAGTTCCCCTTTCCCCCTCTTGTCCAAGCAGCCAGCACACTTTAAAAACTCCCAGGCTGTCCTTCTGCATCAGAATAAAATGGTTTACTTTTTAGAGATCCCCTCTGTTAGCAGCTCTGAGGACCTCTTTCCACATTTATGTATCACGCCAGCCCCAACAACCATGGATATTTCTAGGTGCAGTCTTTCCCTGATCTTCCAGCTCCCACAGTGCACATGTGTTTATGTCCTTCCAGGACCAGAGACCTCACCTTATTCTAGGCGAAATCTGACCTTTCTGTGTGAGATTCAGAGAGCTCCTCTGAATCCAGGTTTTTGTGCCAATTGGGGACTGGTGTTTTGGGTTTTGCAGCTGTTCGAAAGGTGCTATAGTTGTAGATTTTCAGGCTTCCAATAACATCCACTTTTTCCTTTAAGATGGCATGGTCTCCATATCTGAACTGGTTGCTCTGGGAGAAAACCAAGCAGCAGTGTGGGGTGCCTGGTCAGAAGAACCCCGTCCAGCAGTCCCCAACCTTCTCCTGGAGTAAAGCTGTCCCTTAACTCGCCAACAAACACTCCCATTGTGACCCTCAGCTGTACTTTCTGTTTGCTCAAGGACAAGTCTTTTGACTCATCCGTCTATTCTGCCACCATTTTTCCTCACTTTTGCATTTCTTTTTAAAAATGTATATATTTTAAATTATTTTTTTACAGAGAGGAAGGAGGAGGGATAAAGAGCCAGAAACATCAGATGAGAGAGAAACATTGATCAGCCACCACCTACATACCCCTCATTGGGGATGTGCCCACAACCAAGACACATGCCCTTGACCGGAATTGAACCTGGGACCCCCCCAGTCCACAGGCCAATACTCTATCCACTTAGCCAAACTGATCAGGGCCCTTTAACATTTCCAGTAATACTGTCTTGGTGGTGATGAACTCCTTTTGTCTCATTTTGCCTGGGAATCTCTTTATTTGACCATCTAATTTGAATTATAGCCTTGCTGGACATAGTAATCTTGGTCTCAGATCCTTGATTTTCATTATCTTGAGTACCTCATCCCATTCTCTTTTGTCTTGTAGAGTTTTATATGAGAAAATAGGTGTCAACCTTATGGGAACTACTTTGTAGGTAACAGTTTTCTTTTCTCTTGCTGCCTTTAAGATTCTCTTTGTCTTTAATTTTTGGCATCTTAATTATGTTGTGTCTGGATGTGGGCCTGTTTGGGTTCTTCTTATTTGGGGTTCTCTGTGCCTCCTAAACTGGCATTAAATGGCGCTTGACACAAGGACAGAAATCTGGAAAAGAAGAATTCGCCTGAGTGGTAAAATAGCACCATTAATGGTAGAAAGATTAACTGTGCATAAAGCTCATGTCAGCTTTGGAACCCTGCAGATTTGGTAAGTGCATGGGTGGTACTTTTTGTTTAAGTCAGATCACAATTGGGAAGAATTTGTTAAAAGGCAAAATTCATCTTTAATATGATTTCTTGTTCAAATCATAAAATACCTAATTTGTATTGAGGATCAAAAATCTGTAATTTCTAAAAAGCTGCTAGATTCTCTGTCTCTGATTTTATAGGCAGCTGTAGAGGGCAGAGCTATCATCTCTCCCTCAAAAAATATCCCCTAATGCTTTGTTTAAGAACTATAGAAGAATGCATTGGGAAAAGAAAAATTTGGCAAAAATAACTCTAAAGGCTAATCATTACTTTGGAAAGTGAAATAGGAAAAAAATTAAAAATCTGTCTGTATCTATTAAGCATGCCTTTATTTCGGAAAAGAAACTCAGCAGAATCAGTTGCTGAAATTTCCCCCAAGGCAAGCAGGAGGTGGGGGAAGGGAGACACATGGTGATTCTATAACATAAACACTCTAATGTGCTAGAAAAAGTCTCTTTCTAGCCATGAAAAGTTTTACAAAATTTAGAAATGTGTCTGAGATTCCTGTACATGTGCAAAGAGAGAATCTAGCTTAAAAAAATGCATACAACTGACCAATTTCAGATTTTAGAGTTTTGAGCTAAACTTGACTCTCTTAAAGAATGGTACAGAATAAAACCCCAAAGACTGTTTTTTTCCTCAGTAAGATGGCGGAATTGACCCAGGAAAAAATATAGGCTGGTTCTAGCAACAAGATTGGTATTTCCATAACAAAGACTAGTTTATTTAAATAATAATGGGCTTTTAATTTTCAAAAGGTAACATTAAAGCCATCAAGAAAATCTGTAAATTATCTGTTACAAAATTTTTCCAAAGACAATGCCTTAAATAATCATAATGGAATTTAAATCTCAAAAAAATTGTGGAAACATAAATAAATAATATATTTATTATAAAATTCCAATAGCCCAGGGTGAGGGGGCGCCCTTCCCCCAGCAGAAAAATGTGGTCTTTTTAAATTAGGCAGGTAGGCCAAAATTTCTTGCCAGACAGCAATCTCTAAGGAAAGAATGTGGCCAATTTACATCTAAATAGACCAAGCTAGGCCAAAACCTGTTTTGCCAGCCTCAAAGGTGGCTTTCCAGAGCTGCTGATAACTTTATGAAATCAAATGATAAAAATTTGTTCAATATCTCAGTATTTTTGAAATGACAAATTACTGAAATATTAATCTGAATTTGCCTTATGACAAACTAGAGTACAGAATTACTCTATTAAGTGATTATGTCTTGTATTTTTAAAATTTATTCTTAAAAAGTAATATTAACTTTAAAAAAATGTTGAAACCTGTAAAGAATTTTTGAATTTATTTGAGCCAAACTGATAGATCCTCCCTCTCCCCAACTAGTGGGCGGAGTTATGGCATAACCAGCTTCTGCTACCGGGACATCCCTTAGACATTCGAACACCAGTTGGCACGTGCCAAGTGCCCTGGGCCCAACCCCTTCCTGTTCCCTCAAAAGGCATGGTCACCACAGCCCATGTTACTTCTCCCAGTCTGGAGGCGGCCCGGCCAGTCCCTCCTTCTTCTCTCCCTCCTCTAATCCTCCGTAATAAATCTGGCTGGTTAGTGCGGAATAAACCTGCTCTTTAGACATGCCTTGGTCTCTGGCTCTGGTTTCCTGCGCCTCAAACCTTACACTGTCAACTTAAGTCGGGAAGCAGAACCTCAACAAATTGCGATAATGCTCCGGAGAATGCGGGTTACATTTGTATTTATACATCGAGATCAGGGACCTAGGTGGGTTAAATGAAATTCATTGGTGATAGTTTAAGGAGGTGGGATAAAGCAAAGCAGTGAGAAACCTCTGGGACTGGATAAAAAGTAAAATGATGAACACATACTTAGGTGAGTGCAGAACAATTAACATGATAATGAAGGAATTTGTGGTATCTGTCCTGGCGCCCACGAATTTTGGTTGTGCCCCAGGGGCTCCAGAAAAAGGGAAATTACAAGTTACCCAGACATCTCACAGATGTTATCTTAGAGGCAAAAAGCAAATGGGCTCAGTAAATATCTAAATTGTTCTTTGTCAGGGAAGATTCTGGCCTAGGATGTAAGTGCCCACCATAACAGCATTTAGTTAAAGTTTAATTTCAGACCATCCTTTGTGGTTACTTTAGGTCTCTTGAGTTTGCAAGGCTGTCATGCAGGCCTTCTCTGAGCTTGTCAGGTCAGCATGTGGCCCCTTTCGTCCACAATATAAAAAGTTTTAATAATCTGAGAACTGCTAAATATTTGAATTGCCAGCTCTAAAAATTTAAGATTCAAATTAAATTGGGAGAAATTATATAGTTGTGGTGACTGTTGTGGGACTACTTCCATGACCAGTTGCAAATGACTATGGAGGCTGCTAAGTTGGTAATAAGCAAGCAAGGATTTATTGAGCTGGCCAGCATGGCCGCTTGGGTACACGAAGGTGGAGTCCACACTCTCCACGGCACGGTCCCAGGTGTAGGCAGTCCTTTTAAGGGCCTTAACAACAAAATTTTCTAAATTCTGCCAACAGGCGAGGAGGGTGGTTTTCAATGGGCTGCAACTGTTCATGTTGACTGCTCCTTATCTCCCAACCACACCCTGCTAGACATTGGAATGTGGACCTATCTTGCGAAAGCAGATTGTATGGAAGCAAAATTGAGCAAAGTTAATAATCTCTAAAGTTCATCTACAGTTTCAACTCCTGGAGCCACTGAGTCAACTGAAGTCAATCTTGTATGGTTCTGGTCCTCAGGCACAGGAGAATAACCTTTGTGATGTGGGATGGATTTATGGGACCTTCCAGGTCAAACAGCAGTTTTTACCGGAGATGAATGCTCTTAAGGTCCTATTTCAGTAACTAAATGCCTCAAGTATAGAAATTCATTTCTGAGGAAATAATTTTTGTGTTTTCTCTGAAATAATTAGGAATTCAAAATATGTTGCATATTGGTCTAATTAAAAAAAAGGATTAATTCTATGATCCCAAGTGAATTTTTAATACAAAAACCAGTTTAAATTTAATTGATATCCTTTAAAATAATTATAAAAAGTATATAATCTTTAAATCATATATATGTATATATTTGATGGTCTTTCCAAGTTAAATTTCAAGCGATAATTTTGGAGCTTTTCACAGGCCCTGAAATGTTTTTAAGTAGTTATTTTCTCTTAAAGAAAATATTTTTGAATTAAGCCAATCTAGTGTATTTGAAATCATGTGGAAAGCTTTATCAAATAAAAATTTATAACCATATTTTACTTATACACATAGATTTTAACTGTTATGAAAGTTTTGGCCTCTAAGAAGGGCAAAATAAAGTAACAATATATTTCTCAAGTACAGACAAATTTTTCAACAATGGAAATTTGAAAGACAAAAAGTCCTAGCTGCCTGCATTTTAAGTAGGGTGGAGATGGGGCAGTGTTTGTGCCTTGTGAATCAGACATATAAGTTTACTAAATTTGCTTGCTTTGCTTTTTAAAAAAACACACCTACTTTAATTACTTATATAAATTAGCTTTTTAAAATATAATCAAGATCTCATATAAAGTTATGAGAAGCCAATATTTTTGTAAGCAATTTGATCTTAGTGAAGTCTTCTAAGAAAGTTACTGAAGCCTTCAATAATCCCTCTATATATGCTATTGAAAGGAAATGGACTCCCCTCCATCTTGTCCTATAAGGGCTGAGACCCCTGCCTAAACCCCCTCCCTTTTCTGAGAGTGGCCACAGATGTGCTAGCAATGTCTTAACTTCCCTGACCCCCATCTGAAAGGACCAATGAAGCTCCAGGGACACAGCTAAGGTCCTAATTAGGCTTAACCACAGAAAGACCCCAATTCAAGTGACCAATCTCTGTAACCCTCATCACTTTCCTAAGCCCCCTAATTATCCTACCTCATAAAACTCATTGTTCCCTCCCGGTTCGCTCTCTCGCCTCGCTGCTGCGCCAGAAAAAAGCTGAGAGCCAAACCCAGGTTTGAATAAAGACTCTTTGCTTTTGCATCGGAAAAGGCTCCTTAGTGGTGGATTATTGGGGACCCCAAACTCTGGGCACAACACTATAAGCCAAAGGAAGTATTCTTTAAAAATATACGTAATTCTAAGCTTAATAAAAAGGAGAAATTTAAAATTTTAAAAAATCTCATCCACTAATATTTACAGGGTATACTAAAGATTGTTATTAAAATACTAAATCTGACTATAATTACAGTCACCATAAATGAAAAATCACTTGAAGTATATGACTTTGCGGCAATATTTGTCTAAATCTGAAAAGAACCAACTTTGTTATATTTGTTGCTTGGTGTCAAAAAGAAAGATGAAAACTATTAAGAAAGAAACTCTTAAATGTGGTCAAAAAGTTATTCTGGAGGGAAATAAAAAGAGGTTTCCTTCAAATATCTGAAGAACTGTAATTAACAACTCGATACATTAGGCCTTAAGAAGAAAATTATGTAATCTGTATTTTTGACTCCTTAAACAAAGTTTATATAAAGTTACTCAAAGATCAATAGCAGAAATTTAACTAATGTCATTTACTGTCCATAACAGGATAAGTAAAGTTAAAATAAATCTTATTTCAGATTGATTTAAATTGGCTAATTGAAATAAATGAATATTTAAAAGAACTTTGTTATACTGGGCAGGAAACTGTTCCTGAAGCATTAACTAATTTTTTACTGATAGTTCATCTCCTGGTAAACTTGCTTAACATGCAGTGAATCCAAAGCAGTCATATTTCTATGCAGAAAAGTTAAAATTTATCAAGACTGCATTACAAAATTTCCAAAAGCGCCCTAATATTTAAATTAAAAGGGTGGGATAGTGGAAAAATATCATGTAAGAAAATTACATCAAGCCTTAATTGCTTTAAATTTTTACTTTGAAAATTATTTTTCACTTATAATGCTAATACAAAGACACCCATGAACACACATGGTGTCAAAACAAGTCAAAGGAAAATTGTATGGGTAAAAATGAAAAGATCCCAAGTCTAATTTATAGAAAAGATTCCTTTATTAACCTTTGGTCAAGAATATGTTTGTTTATTTCCAGAAAACACCTCCAAACCTGTGTGGATTCCTGCAACAATGAATCCAGAGAGGAACTGACCAGACTGCTCCAGCCACAGAAATAGCAGTGGCCCCCCAAGAACAGAGGAGAAACAGTTCAGAAATTAACACCTTGCCATGCTAGCTGTGAGTAGCTGTGTATCACTGCAGGTTGCCCAGGACCGAACCAAAGGTCGGACCTGCATTGCCACAATTTGTCCATCATCCAGAATTAGCATAACATTGCTGGCATGTACACATAAGGAACTGTTGGACATTGAAAATTGGAACTCAAAGAACCATTGGCCCAGAAAGAAACTAACTACAGACTGATTCCTTTAATGCCTGATAGCAATTTAAAGAGATTTGATAGAACTCTGTGCTTTCCATTGAATTTAAGAATCTTAAAATATACATTCTTGTTAAATTTATAAAGTCAAAAAGGGTGAGATGCCGGAAGCCAATTCCAGCATGTCAACAGGGCTGAATCCTCTGGAGATGGCTAAGGGCATTTCCCCAAACCTGAAAAGGGTGTATTAAATGATTGCTTGCTGCCAGACAGCTAAGGGTATCTTAATCTATATGTTATTGCCTCCTACTGGCCAAACACCTGAACAGCCAAAGACAATTCTTCCAATCTGACGATGGATTGTGTATACAAACCTTATCAATTGATGTATATATCTCCACCTTGCCTTAGAACTAATTGTGTTAATAAAAAGAAAGGGGTCCTAGGACAAGGAGAACTTAGTTCCTTTAGCTAAGTCTTCTCTGGCTCCCCATAATATCTTCCAAAAATTATGTTTCATCTCTGGACTCTTAATTTATGCCTAGCACTTTCTCCAGGTTCCTGAACCCTTCTAGATGCTATATCAAGAACCCTGGCATTACCAACATGTGGTCTATCTTTGTGAATGACCCATGTGCACTTGAGAAGAATTTATATTCTGCATCTTTGTTGTGAAATGTTCTATAAATGTCAATTAAATCCATCAAATCCAGTGTTCCTTTGACGTCACTGTTTTCTTGTTAATTTATTTTATGGAAGATCCAGTGAAGTCAGCAGATGTACAATCCTCTATTATGATTGTATTCTTGTTGATCTCTCCCTAAAAGTCCTCTAGAAGTTTTTTAAAATATACTGTATTTTGTTTCTTCTATATTGGATGCACATGGATTATCAGGGTTATATCCTTCTGTTGGATCAATCCCTTTAGTATTATGTACTGGCTTTTGTTGTCTCTTGTGATGGCCTTCATATTGAAGTCTATTTTGTCAGATATGAGTATTGCTACTGTAGCTTTTTTCTTTTTTTTTTAAATTAAATCTTTATTATTCAGATTACTACATTTGTTTCTCTTTCTTCCCCTCCATAGAGCCCCTCCACCCAGCTCCCACCCCTCTCTCTACCCTCTACCCTTACCTCCACCCCATTGATGAGTCTCAGGGTAATTCCCCCTGAGAATTACCAGTCCACTCCCTTTTTGTGCTCCTGATTCTATTATATTCACCAGTTTATTCTGTTGATCAAATTTTTAATTCACTTAATTTTTAGATTCACTTGTTGATAGATATGTATTTCTTCATAATTTTTTATCTTTTAACTTTTTCTTCTTCCTCTTCTAAAAGAGTACCTTTCAGCATTTTCTTATCTGTGAAGCTCTTTATCTGCTCTTCAATTCTGAATGTTAGCTTTGCTGGATAGAGTATTCTTGGTTGTAGATTCTTGCTATTCATCACGTTGAATATTTTTTGCCATTCCTGTCTGGCCTGCATCATTTCTGTTGAGAAATCAGCTGATAGTCATATGGGTGCGCCCTTATAGGTAATCAATTGTTTTTCTCTTGCTGCTTTTAATATTCTCTCTTTGTCTTTTGCTCTTGGTATTTTAATTATGATGTGTCTTGGTGTAGTCCTCTTTGGATTCCTTTTATATGGGGTTCTGTGTGCCTCCTGGACTTGTAAGTCTATTTCTTTTATCAGATGTGGGAAGTTTTCAGTCATTATTTCTTTAAAAAGCTTTTCAGTATCTTGCTCTCTCTCTTCTCTGGCACCCCCACAATTCTGATGTTGGTATGCTTGAAGCTGTCCCAGAGGCTCCTTACATTATCTTCACAGTTTTGGATTCTTTTTTCTTCTTGCTTTTCCAGTTGAGTGTTTTCTGATTCTTTATATTTCAAATTTTTGACTTGATTCTTGCCTCCCTCTAGTCTGCTGTTAGGTCTCTGTATAATATTTTTTATTTCAGTCAGTGTATGTTTAATTTCTATTTGGTCCTTTTGCATCTCTAGTGGGATATTATGCATCTCTAGTTGGTCCTTTTTCATCCTCTCTTGGGACTTGCTAAATTTATCCATCTTTTCGAGGATACTCTTGAAAAACCTTATAAGCGTGGTTTTAAACTCTATATCCAGTCGTTTGTTTTCCTCCATTTCTTTTGTTTGTGATCTCTTCCCTTGTCTCAGCATTTTCATTATGCTGGGAGAACTTCTGTGTTGGATTCAGCCTTGTGATACCAGAGTTGAAAACCGCAGAAGCCTCTCTGTTGAGCTTGGGATGGGTGGAGTCTCAGAGCTTAAGGGACCGCCTTGCCTTCCAGTTGGGCCTGCCCTCCATGGCCCCCAAGTCTCACGTTATTGGGTAATCACTGGAATGGTCCCTGTGTGCACACGCTCACTCTCGCAGTGCCTCTAGACCTCTGCCTTTCCGGCTCCCCTGCATTCCAGGACCATAGGAGTCTCGGTCCCCAGGGTTTCACCGAAACTGGGGTTTACTGGAGTTAGAAGTGGCACATTTGGGAGGGTCTGTCTCCGGCTCAGTCCCTAAAGCCAGCGGCACAATCAGCAGTCGGTCCTCTGAATGCAATGCTGGGTGTGCCACCCAACTTCTGATCTTTTGCGACTCCCCTAAATTTCCGTGCACTTCTGCCCCTTCACAGTCCAAACTCCCCCCGTATGAGTTTTAGCTGGATCTGGGGTTTAGTGTCGTAGGATAAGGAGTTCAATGCCTTTGAGAGTCCCAGTCTCCCTACTGCCAGAGAAAGCCAGCCAGCCAGGTTCGCCGTCACCCGCTCTCTCCACGCGCGCATGCGTCTCCGTACCTCAGCTTTTTGCAGCTCTTCTGGGTCTCTGTGAGCCCCTCTCTTTCCTTCTAGTTGTAGAATTTCCACTCAGCCAGCTTTCCTGTGGTTCTGGATGATGTCTGTTCCATCTTTTAGTTGTATTTTTGAAATTGTTGTGCGAGGCAGCAGTGTAGGTATTTACCAATGCCGCCATCTTGGATTCTCCTACTCTAGCTTTTTTCTTTTCCATCCCTTCACTCTCATACTGTTAGAGTCTTTTGTTCTTAAGTGGTCTCTTATAGTCAGTATATAATTGGGTTATGCTTTTGTACACATTTAGCTATACAATGTCTTCTGATTGGAGCATTTAACCCATTTACATTTAAGGTTATTATTGATAGGCACGTATTTATTGCCATTTTTATTTTGTATGCTTAGGTTTCTTTCTCTAATTCTTCTCATTACAGTAGTCCTTTTAGTATTTCTTGTAATCTGGCTTGTTGGTGATGTATTCCTTTAGTCTTTTTTTTTTTTTTTTGTCTTGGAAGCTATTTACATAAATTTTGAATGATAGCTCGGCTGGATATAGTAATCTTGGTTTCAGATCCTTGCTTTTCATTATCTTGAATACTTCATGCCATTCCCTTCTGTCCATTCCCTTTTTCTGATGAGAAATCAGGTGTCAGCCTTATGGGAGCTCCTTTGTAAATAAGTTTGCTTTTCTCTTGCTGTCTTTAATATTCTTCTTTTGTCTTTAATTTTTGGCATTTTAATTATAATGTGTCTGGGTATGGGCCTGTTTGAGTTTTTGCTTAGGACTCTCTGTGCCCTCTAAACTGGTCTAACTTTTTTCTTTACTAGGTTAGGGAAGTTTTCTGCCATTGTTTTTTTAATCATGTTCTCTATCCCTTTTTCCTTTTCTGCCTCTTCTGGCACATCTACTCTTCAAATATTGTTATGTTTCATGTTGTCCCACAACTCCCTTAAGCTGTCCTCCTGTTTTTTAATTGTTTTTTTTTTTTTGGTCTCTGGTTGAGTGACTTTTTTTCTACCATGTCTTCTAATTCACTGATTCAATCATCAGCTTTTTCTAATCTTCTTTGTATTCCTTCTAATGTGTTCTTTATTAGTACTATGCTATACTTTATTTCCAGCTGTTCTTTTTTTACAGTTACTATATCTTTTCTCATGCTGTTGAGCATCTACCATCATTATGCTGAACTCTATATCAGATAAATTTCTTATCTCCATTTCATTTATCTCTTCTTCTGGAGAATTCTTTTGTTTTTTCATTGTGAGTTGTTTCTTTGTCTCATTTTGGCTGCCTGTTTGGGTTTGTGACTATGTACTAGTAGTAGATAGATCTGTTATGCCTCTCAATTGCTACTGTAAGACAATGTCAAATGCTATTTCTGATTAATTAGATGGAACAGATCTTTTAGGAGGAGGACCCCCACTTCTCAGTGGTGGTCCTCTTTTACTGGAAGTGGTCCCCTGGAAGAACTCATGTTAAAATTCATGGAATAGCCACCATCATCCATATGCCCTCAACATGAGGGAGGTCCCCTGGTTCCTCCACTTCCTCCTCTTCTAACTTGAAGACCGCTTGAAGAGCCTGTGCTTCTTGCAGGTGGAGGTGGTCCACATCTACCAGTTTCAAATGATGGTTTAGTGGCTTGTTCTACCTTTTGGAGGGCCACCGGCTCCAAAGACGGAAGAGAGAACCTGTAGGAACTACTGTGCAACGAGCTGCACTTAATTTTCTTGACTTTGTCCACATCACCCTTTAGTTTTTGGGATATCTTTAAGACAGCTGCTTAAAAGTCTTTATCTAGAGATAATTTCCAGAGAAACCAAGATGTCAGGATGGGTAAACACATGAACCTGCTGCCTCGCACAACAACTTCAAACTACAACTAAAAGACAAAACAGAGGTTATTCAGAACCACAGGAAAGCAGACTGAGTGGAAATTCTACAATTAGAAGGAAAGAGAAAAGCACACTGAGACTCAGAGGAACTATGAAAGTAAAGTGCAGAGGTACAGAGGCACATGTGCGTGGGAAGGGCAGACAACTGAGTATGCAGCTGTCTTTTACAATAGGGAGGGAAACAAAAGCTCTGACTGCTCTGAACTCCAGTTCCAGGTGAGACTTTGGGGACCCACACTCATACTGGGAGAAACTGGATTGTCTAGCGTCAGGTAGAAATTGAGGGTGGCTTTCTCTCAAAAGTGCTTGCAGCAATTACCAAGGGACACTGAGACCCAGAGGTCTCTTAGGGCAGGGCTGACGGAAAGCCATTACTGTTTGCTCTGCATGAGATCACACCCCACCCATGCTGTGTGCAGAGAATTTTGCATTTGAATAGCTTGGTCCTCTGAAATCTAAAATTACCTAACAAATTGCAGCTGAATCAGAGAGACCCAGAACATCCAAAAGAAGGCACAAGGCCCCAAAGCAACTTGCATTGCTTCACAGCTAGACCTCATCTAGGCACCTCCAAAACCCGAACAAAGAGGAGAAATCTGCAGATCTCTCTGTAGCTCCTGTGGGAGGCCTCAGGTAAAGGCTAAGCTAGTAATTCCTTGGAGATCCAAGAGCCAGTATACCCAGTGTTTATAGTGGGACCATCCAGATTACAACTCCTCAGATCCATAAGAGACACACTCAGGGGGCAGACTCAGTGAGCACCAAGGCCCACTGAAGCAAGACTTACCCCATAGGGGTGTCTCCAGCACACAAGTTCTCCCATCATAGACATAGCTGATCCTCTCAGCCAATTGGCCAGGAGGTCAATTCTTCCCAGTGATACCAACAACAATCAAGACTTAACTACAAGACTGTACACACAGTTCACAAAGGATTGCACCAAGAGAGTCCACCTTGGATAACTGGAGAGTCAGAGCTATTGGGCCACATAGGACACCTAAAATACAAAGCTACTCTATCAACTCAGGGAAGCAGTGAAATATGCAGAGACAAAAGAACAGATCAGAAATGAAAGAAATGGAGGAAAACAAATGACTGGATATAGAGTTCAAAACCATGGTTATAAGGTTTTTTAAGAATTTCCTAGAAAAATTGGATAAATTTAGAAAGACCCAAGAGGAGATGAAAAAGGACCAACTAGAAATTAAACATACATTGACTGAAATAAAAAATATTATACAGAAAGTGAGCAGCGGACTAGAGGATAGCAAGAATCAAGTCAAAGATTTGAAATGCAAAGAAGCAAATAACACACCACTGGAAAAGGAAAAAGAATCCAAAAATATGAAGATACTGTAAGGAGCCTCTGGAACAACTTCAAGAGTACAAACATCAGAATTATGCAGGTGCCACAAGAGAGAGAGCAAGATAGTGAAAATATATTTGAAGAAATAATGACTGAAAATTCCCCCCACCTGGTGAAAGAAATAGACTTACAAGTCCAGGAAGTGCACAGAACCCTAAACAAAAGGAATCCAAAGAGGACCACACCAAGACACATCATAAGTAAAATACCAAGAGCAAAAGACAAAGAGAATATTGAAAGCAACAAGAGCAAAACAGTTAATTACCTAAAAGGGAACACCCATGCAATTGTCACCTGATTTGTCAACAGAAACTGTTGAGATGGGAGTGGCAAGAAATATTCAAAGTGATGAAAGCAAGAACCTACAACCAAGATTACTCTACCCAGAAAAGCTGTCATTCAGAATAGAAGGGCAGATAAAAAGCTTCAAGAAAAAAAAAAAAAGCTAAGGGAGTTCATCACCACCAAACCGGTATTATATGAAATGCTGAAAGGTATTCTTTAAGAGGAAGAAGAAGAAAAAGGTAAAGATAAAAATTATGAACAACAAATTCACATCTATCAACAAGTGAATCTAAAAATCAAATGAGGGGAGAACCAAGATGGCATCATAGGTAAACATCTACACTGCTGCCTTGCACAACAATTTCAAAACTACAACTAAAAGACAGAACGGACATCATCCAGAACCACAGGAAAGCTGGCTGACTGAAAATTCTAAAACTAGAAGGAAAGAGCGGGGCTCACAGAGACCCAGAGGAGCTGCGAAAAGCTGAGGTACAGAGACGTGTGCGTGGAGAGAGCGGGTGCCAGAGTACCTGGATGGCTTTCTCTGGCAGGAGACTCGCAATGGCACTAAACCCCAGATCAAGCCCAAACTCATATGGGGGGAGTTTGGACTATGAAAAGGGAGAAGTGCACGGAAATTGGGGGAGGCGCAGGGCGGAATGCACAGCACTGCGCACAGAAGACTGACTCCTGATTGTGCCACTGGCTTTCACAAGAGTGGGGGAGACAAATCATCCCAAATGCATCACTTCTAACTCCACTAAACTCCAGATTTGGGCAAAGTCCTCAGGACCCAGATTCATAAGGTCCCAGAGCACAGGGGAGCTGGAAAGGCAGCAGTCTAGAGGCACTGCGAGAGAGAGAGCATACATACATGCACACAGGGACCACTCCAGCAATTACCCAGTCACGTGAGACTCAGGGGCCGTGGAGGGTGAAGCTGGCTGGAAGGCAAGATGGTCCTTTGAGTCCTGAGACTCCACCCATCCCAAGCTCAACAGAGAGGCTTTTACAGTTTTGCAAGTCTAGTATCATAAGGCTGAATCCAACACAGAAGTTCTCCCAGCAGAGTGAAAATGCCGAGACAAGGGAAGGGATCACAAACAAAAGAAATGGAGGAAAGCAAACGACTGGATATAGAGTTCAAAACCACGCTTATAAGGTTTTTTAAGATTATCCTAGAAAAGTTGGATAAAGTTAGTTAGACCCAAGAGAAATTGAAAAAGATACAACTAGAGATGGAAAAGGACCAACTAGAGATGGAAAAGGACCAACTAGAAATTAAACATAAATTGACTGAAATAAAAAAATATTGTACAGAGACCTAACAGCAGGAAGGCAAGAATCAAGTCAAAAATTTGAAATATAAAAAATCAGAAAACACTCAACTGGAAAAGTAAGAAGAGAAAATAATCCAAAAATGTGAAGATAATGTAAGGAGCCTCTGGGACAGTTTCAAGTGTACCAACATCAGAATTGTGGGGGTGCCAGAAGAAGAGAGAGAGCAAGATACTGAAAACCTACTTAAATAAATAGTGACTGAAAACTTCCCACATCTGGTAAAAGAAATAGAATTACAAGTCCAGGAGGCACACAGAACCCCATATAAAAGGAATCCAAAGAGGATTATACCAAGACACATCATAATTAAAATATCAAGAGCAAAAGACAGAGAGAATATTAAAAGCAACAAGAGAAAAACAGTTCATTACCTAAAAGGGAGCACCCATACGACTGTCAGCTGATTTCTCAACAGAAACGATGCAGGCCAGGCAGGAGTGGCAAGAAATATTCAACGTGATGAATAGCAAGAACCTACAACGAAGAATACTCTATCCAGCAAAGCTATCATTCAGAATTGAAGGGCAGGTAAAGAGCTTCACAGATAAGCAAAAGTTGAAGGAGTTCATCAACACCAAACCAGTATTATATGAAATGCTGAAAGGTACTCTTTTAGAAGAGGAAGAAGAAAAAGGTAAAAGATAAAAAATTATGAACCACAAATACGTATCTATCAACAAGGGAATCTAAAAATTAACGAATTAAAAATTTGATCAACAGAATAAACTGGTGAATATAATAGAATCAGGATCATAGAAAGGGAGTGGACTGATAATTCTCAGGGGGAAAGGGGTGAAGGGTGTACAGGGAGAGACTGGACAAAAATCATACACCTATGGATGAAGTCAATGGGAGGGAGGTAGGGCAGAGAGAGGGTTGGGAGCCGGGTGAAGGGGAGTTATGCAGGGAAAAAAAAGAGAAACAAATGTAATAATCTGAATAATAACAATTTAATTAAAGAATAAAATGAAAATCAAATAAATTAAAAATCTGATGAACAGAACAAACTGGTGAATATAATAGAATCAGGGGCATAGAAAAGGAGAGGAATGACAATTCTCAGGGGGAGAAAGGGATGTGGGGCATGGGCGACAAGACTGGACAAAAGTCTTACACCTATGGATAAGGACAGTGGGTGTGTGTGTAAGGGCATGGGGTAGAGGGGAATCAGGTAGAGGGGAGCTATTGGAGGAAAAGAGGAACAACTAATAGTCTGAACAATAAAGATTTATTTAAAAAATTAAAAAATAATAAAATAGAAGTCTTTTATCTAATTCACCACCAGGTCTTTTTGAGGGACAGTTCCTGCTGGTTTATGTTTTTCTTTTGCATGGGCTATACTTTTCTTTTTCTTTTGTTTTTTGTTTTAGTTAATAAATGTTTATTTATTTTTTTATTGTTATTGTGTTACATGTATACGTATCTTCCCATTGCCCCCCCCCTCCCAGATCCACCCCAACCCCTCATTGTCTTGTATTCATTGGTTATGCTTATATGCATGCATAGAAGTCCTTTGGTTGATCTCTTATCTACCCCACCTCTCCTTAATATTCCTGCTGTAATTTGATAATCTGTTTGATGCTTTACTGCCTCTGTATCTATCCTTTTGTTCATCAGTTTATAATGTTACTTATTATCCACAAATGAGTGATATCATGTGGTGTTTCTCCTTCATTGACTGGCTTATTTCACTTAGCATAAGGCTCTCCAGTGCCATTCAGGTTGCTGAAAATGGTAAGAATTCCTTCTTTTTCATGGCAGCATAGAATTCCATTGTATAGATGTACCACAGTTTTCTGATCCACTCATCTACTGACGGGCACCTAGGCTGTTTCCAAATTGTAGCTATTGTAAATTGTGCTGCTATGAACATAGGGGTGCATAAAGTCTTTCTGATTGGTGTTTCTTCTTTTTGGGGATATATTGCTAAGAGTGGGATTGCTGGGTCAAATGGGAGTTCCAATTTTATTTTTTTGAGGAACCTCCATATTGTGTTCCACAGTGGCTGCACCAGTCTGCATTCCTACCAACAGTGCACAAGGGTTCCTTTTTCTCCACATCCTCGCCAACACTTGTCGTTTGTTGATTTGTTGATGATTGCCATTCTGACAGATGTGAGATGGTATCGCATTGTCATTTTGATTTGCATCTCTTGGATAATTAGTGACTTTGAAAATGTTTTCATGTGTTTCTTGGCATTCCTTCTGTCGTCTTTCGAAAAGGTTCTATTTAGGTCTGTTGCCCTTTTATTTATTGGATCATTTATCTTCCTTTTATTAAGTTGTGTAAGTTGACTGTAGATGTTGGAGATTAAACCTTTATCAATGATAACATTTGCAAATATGTTCTCCCATACAATGGTCTTTCTTGTTGTTTTGTTGATGTTTTCTTTTGCTGTGCAAAAGCTTTTTATTTTGATGTAGTCCCATTTGTTTATTTTTACTTTAGCTTCTATTGCCCTTGGAGCAGTATCAGTGGAGAAGTTCTTTCGACATATGTCTGAGATTGTGCTGCTTGTGGATTCCTCTAGTATTTTTATGGTTTCCCGTCTTATGTTTAAGTTCTGTATCCATTTTGAGTTTATTTTTGTATTTGGTGTAAGTTGGTGATCCAGTTTTATTTTTTTGCATGTATCTTTCCAATTTTCCCAACACCATTTATTAAGAGGCTGTTTTGGCTCCATTGTATGTTCATGCCTCCTTTGTCAAATATTAGTTGAGCATAGTGGTTTGGGTGGATATCTGGATTCTGTATTCTATTCCATTGGTCGATATGTCTGTTCTTGTGCCAGTACCCGGCTGTTTTGAGAACAGTTGCTTTGTAATATAGCTTGAAATCTGGTATTGAGATTCCACCTACTTTATTCTTCTTTCTCAGGATTGCTGTGACTATTCACGGTCTTTTTTTGTTCCAGATGAATCTTTGAAGACTTCTTTCTAGATTTGTGAAATACGTCATTGGTATTTTAATGGGTAGTGCTTTGAATCTTTAGATTGCTTTGGGTAGTATAGACATTTTTTTAAAATATATTTTATTGATTTTTCACACAGAGGAAAGGAGAGGGATAGAAACTTAGAAACATAGATGACAGAGAGACATCAATCAGCCACCTCCTGCACACCCCCTACTGGGGATATGCCTGCAACCAATGTACATGCCCTTGACTGGAATCAAACCAGGGACTTTTCAGTCTGCAGGTCGACACTCCATCCACTGAGCCAAACTGGTTTTGGCAGTATGGATATTTTAATGTTGTTGATTCTCCTAATCCATGAGCATGGTATGCTCTTTCATCTGTTTACATCTTTCTCTATCTCTTCTTTCAGTTTTCTGTACTTTTCTGCATATAAGTCTTTTACCTCCTTAGTTAGGTTTATTCCTAGGTATCTTAATTTTTTTGGTGCGATGGTAAATGGGATTGCTTTTTAAATCTTTCCTTCTGTAATTTCACTATTAGTGTATAGAAATGCCACAGATTTCTTGGCATTAATTTTGTATCCTGCTACATTGCCAAATTCATTTATTAAGTCAATTAGTTTTGGGATGAAGTCCTTCGGGTTTTTTATGTACAGTATCATGTCATCTGCAAATAAGGACAACTTTACTACTTCTTTTCCAATTTGGATGCCTTTTATTTCTTCTTGTCTAGTTGCAATGGTTAATACTTCCAGTACTACGTCATACAGGAGAGGGGAGAGTGGGCATCCCTGTTTTGTTCCTGTTCTTAGGGGAAATGGTTTTAGTTTTTGCCCATTGTGTATAATATTAGTTGTGGGTTTATCATATATGGCTTTTATGATGTTGAGGTATAATCCTTCTATTCCCACCTTGCTGAGAGTTTTTATCAAGAAAGTGTGTTGGATTTTGTCAAAAGCTTTTTCTGCATCAATTGATATAACTATGTGATTTTTATCTCTCAATTTGTTTATGTGATGTATCACGTTTATTGATTTGCGGATATTGTAGCATCCCTGCATTCCTGGGATGAATCCTACTTGGTCATGGTGTATGATCTTTTTGATGTACTGCTGGATCCGATTTGCTAGAATTTTGTTGAGGATTTTGGCATCTATGTTCATGAGAGATATTGGCCTATAATTCTCTTTCCTTGTGTTATCTTTATCTGGTTTTGGTATTAGGGTGATGGTGGCTTTATAGAAGGTGTTTGGAAGTGTTCCTTCTTCTTGAATATTTTTGAATAATATGAGGAGGATAGGTTTTAATTCTTCCTTGAATGTTTGGTAAAACTCTCCTGTGTAGCCATCTGGTCTCGGGCTTTTGTTTGCTGGAAGCTTTTTGATTACTGCTTCAATTTCTTCCATAGTTATTGGACTATTGAGATGTTTAGATTCTTCCTGATTGAGTATTGGAAGGTTATATTTTTCTAGGAATATGTCCCTTTCTTGCAGGTTGTCCAATTTGTTGGAATAGAGTTGTTCATAGTATTTTTTTAACAATCCTTTGTATTTTGGTGGGGTCTGTTGTTATTTCTCCTCTTTCAATTCTGATTTTGTTTATTTGGGTCTTATCTCTTTGCTTCCTGGTGAGCCTGGCTAGAGGTCCATCAATCTTGTTTATCCTTTCAAAGAACCAGCTCTTTGTTTTGTTGATTTTTGAATTGTTTCTTTGGTCTCCATGTTGTTTATCTCCACTCTGATCTTTACTATTTCCTTCCTTCTGCTTACACTGGGTTTTTCTTGTTGTTCTCTTTCTAGCTCTTTGAGTTGTAGGGTTAGGTAATTTATTATCATTGTTTCCTGTTTTATGCAGTAGGCTTGTAGAGCTATGAACTTCCCTCTCAAGACTGCTTTCACTGTGTCCCATAAATTTTGTATTGTTGTGTTGTCATTGTCATTTGTTGCCATGATGTTTTTATTTCTTCCTTGATCTCTCTGGTTACCCAGTTTTTGTTTAATAGCATGCTGTTTAGTCTCCATGTGTTTGATTTCTTTCTATTGTTTTTATTGTAGTTGATTTCCAGTTTCATGCCACTGTGATCTGAGGAAATGCTTGATATGATTTCTATCCTCTTGCATTTGAAGAGACTTTGCCTATGACCCAACATGTGGTATATCTTTGAAAATGACCCAGGTGCACTGGAGAAGAATGTATATTCTGTTGCTTTGGGGTGAAATGTTCTGAAGATGTCAATTAATTCCACCTGGTCTATTAAGGCATTTAGGATTGATGTTACTTTGCTGATTTTTTGTTTAGAGGATTTGTCCAGTGGTGACAGTGGGGTATTAAAGTCTCCTATTATGATTGTATTGCTGTCAATGTCTCCCTTAATATCCTCCAGGAGTTTTTTTATGTATTTAGGTGCTTCTATATTGGGTGTGTATATGTTTACCAGAGTTATTTCTTCTTGTTGGATTGTTCCCTTTAGTATTATGAAGTGGCCTTCTTTATCTCTTGTTATGTCCTTCACTTTGAGATCTAATTTGTCAGATATAAGTATTGCAACCCCAGTTTTTTTTTTCATTTCCATTTGCCTGAAATATCATCTTTCATCCCTTCACTCTCAATCTGTGTGCATCTCTTTTTCTGAGGTGGGTTTCTTGTAGATGGCAGATGTATAGGTTGTGTTTTCTTATCCAATCTGTTACCCTATGTCTTTTGATTGGTGCATTTAATCCGTTTACATTTAAAGTTATTATTGATAGGTACTTATCTGTCATCATTTTTAGTCTTTACCCCTGAGTTCCTTTTTGCTTTTTTTTTTTTTTTAAAGCAGACCCTTTAACATTTCTTGCATTGCTGGTTTGGTGGTAATATATTCCCTTAATTCCTTTTCTGTCTGTGAAGCTCCTGATTTCACCTTCAATTTTGATTGCTACATACAGTATTCTTAGATTCAGACCCTTCCTTTGCATGACTTTATATATTTCATTCCATTCCCTTCTGGTCTGATGACTTTCTGTTGAGAAATCAGTATCTAGTCTTATGGCGGTTCCTTTGTAGGTAACTTTCTGTTTCTCTCTGGCCGCTTTTAAGATTCTTACTTTGTGTTTGGTGTTTGCCAATTTAATTATAATGTGCTTTGGTGTCAGTTTTTTGGGGTTCATTTTGCTTGGGACTCTGTGAGCTTCTTGGATTTGTGTGGGTTTTTTTTTTCCCCCTATATTGGCGAAGTTTTCTGTCATTATTTCTTCAAACAGGTTTCCTATTCCTTGCTCAGTTTCCACTCTTTCTGGAACCCCAATTATGCGGATGTTGTTTTGTTTTGTGTTATCCCAAATTTCCCTTAGGCTTTTTAATTTATCTTTCTAGAAGCTGCTGTACTTGTGTATTTTTTCGTAGCTTGTCTTCTAGCTCATTGATGTGGTCCTCTGCTTCTTCTAGTCTACTTTTGATGCTTTCTATTGAGTTCTTTATAACAGTGATGTCATTTTTCATTTCTTCTTGATTATTCTGCATTTATTCTTGCTTTTTCTTCATTTCCTCTTGACTCTTCTTCATTTCCTCTTGGCTCTTACTCACATTGTCGATTTTGTCTTCCATTCTTTTCAGCCACCTTATGACCATTTTTCTGAAGTCTTTCTCTGGCAGGTCTATTTCTTCTTCTATTTCGTTTACTTCCTTTTCTGGTGATACCTGCTTTTCTGTCATATGCGGGCTATTTCTTTGTCTGCCCATGGTCTTTCTTCTCTGGGTGTCTGGTTATGTAGTTCTTTCTCCTATGTTGATTTAAAGGCACAAACTACATCACGACCAGGTACAACACAAAAGGGTCTTATCCCAGGCAAAATCTGACCTTTCGGTGTGGCATGTAGAGCTCCTCTGAGTCCGAGTGTCTGCGTTGATTGGAGAGTGGTGTTCTGGGTCCCCCAGCTGTTCAGTGTGTGCTGCAGCTATAGCTTTTCAGATTGCTGTAGACATCTACTTCCCCCTGCAAGATGAAGCGGTCTCCGCATTTGCGCTGCTGGCTCCGGCAGACAAAAACCCCATGGCAGTGGGGCTGCCTGATCAGGGGAGCCCCATCCAGCAGCCCCCCACCTTCTCTTGGAGGATAACTAACTTAACTTGCCAACAAACACTCCCAGTGCGACTCTTAGCTGCTCTCTCTGTCTGCCCAGCAATAAGGCTCCAGACATGTCCGTCTATTCCGCCACCATTTTTTCCCCCAATAAATGTTTCTGTTTTTTTGTTTTGTTTTGTTTTGTTTTTGTTTTATTCCTTGTGATTTTCTTGTTATTTAATACTGTGCATTTAGCTTTAGCTGGTTTGCCCAGTGGATAGAGTTCAGCCTGCTGACTGAAAGGTCCCAGGTTTGATTCCAGTCAAGGGCATATGCCTTAATTGTGACTTGGTCCTTGGTTCGAAACTTGCAGGAGGCAGCCGATCAATGATTTTTCTCTCATCATTTATGTTTCTATCTTTCTTTTCCTCTCAAAAATAAATAAAAATATCTTTTAAAAAACTATACATTTAAATCTGATAATGTGTTAACTCTGAAAATCAGATTCTCCCCAAGGTTTGATATTTTTGCTTTGTTTTTGTTGTAGCCTGTCTCTGTACCAAGGATCAGATCTCAGGTCTCTTATGAGCCTGCACTTTCCCCTAGGAATGTGCAGTGACCTTCTAACTTGCCCTTCCATGCATTTGCTTTTTTATTTTTCTAAATATGTTTATACTAGAGGCCCAATGCATGAAATGTGTGCAAGGGACCCAGCCCTCACAGCCCTGGCTGCCTTGGACAGTTTTTCTAGCCTCTGCCAGCCCCAGACAGCCCTCATAGTCCCTCACTGCCCTTTGCAGCACTGATTAAGCCCTTGTAGTCCTTCACAGCCCTATCCAGTCCTCACAGCCCCTCACAGCCTCAGCTAGCCCTCAAAGCCCTGGCTGCATCTGGAAGGTCATCCAGATGGATTTCTGGAATATTGTCTGGATGGTCGTTTGGCTAATGGCTCTATTTAGCATATTACCTCTTTATTATATAGAATTGATTTCAGAGAGAAAGAAAGAGGAAGAGAGAGAAACATCAATAATGAGAAGGAATCATTGATCAACTGTGTCCTGCATGCCCTCTACTGGGGATCTAGCTAGCAACCCAGCATGTGCTCTGACTGAGAATTAAACCTGACCTCCTGGTTCACATCAGCTGGGCTGCATTTGTATTTTGAATGTCCTAGTTATCAATGTATCTGGCTTCAAGGGGTGAACTTCTCTGCAAATGCTGCCCTGCAATGTTAGGACTGGTCTTTCACAGCAGGTTGCTATTATTCTCCCTTGTACTGATTTTTTCACATGTATTAGTATACCAAACCTCTTTTCTTAATTTCATACTAGATTGGGGGAAAGAGACTAAGACTTTAAACATGATTTTATTTAATGTTCAGAAATAACAAAAGGAAATTACAACATAAAGAGCAATTTATATGTCTTAGTAGATGTAGTCCCAAATCCAGATCATGGACTCTCTCTGCCTAACTTCCTGTGATCCCCAGTAAGAGAGTTGTCAACTCTCCCTTTGTATGTGGGTCTTGAGCCTGTTTTTTCTAACTGGAATCTAAGCTCCCAAATTCTCTCGGGCTATGAAAGAAAGGCATATGTCTTAACTTTAATCAAAGCCCACCATGACTGTCCACCTCCAAATGACAATGGGAATGTCCACTCCATTCAGGAAATGTATTTACCTTTTCACTCAGAAAAGTGTGGTTTTTGACCCAAAAGGTAGTAAGAACTCAAACATTTTTGAGTCTGGATTCTTCAGTCTTAGAAAAAACCATGTGTGGCAGGAAGGATCACCTGTAGTCACTATGGATCGCATCTAAGCAAACCCAGTTCCATAAGGCTCAAGGTGAGGATCTGACCTTCACACCTTTCCCAGAATCCTTAGACTTGCTCTTGATTGCTTGTGAGCAACCCCTTAAATAACAGCACACATAACAATCCCTCAAAAACACATGAAATTTTACTGGGACAAAGTAGCCTAATCCCATACTTAACAAAGACATATCTCTGTAAGGGAATCACAATATGAAGACATACAAGTCTTTTAACCATGGTGACCATTGTCATATAGCCAGCCAAAATGTTTGTTAATTAACTAAAAAATCTCCCACTTAGAAAGTATGTCTGAGATTTGACTCAAAATTACCTAAGAGTGGGAATGGTTGAAACAGAGCAAAGTATATGTATGTGTATGTGTATGGAGGAGATGAAAAAAATTGCCCATGAATTAATCATTATTGAAATTGAGTGATGGACATATGAGGCATATTCTATCTACTTTTGTACATGTTTGAAATATTCTAGAGTTAGAAACAGTAACAACTGCATCTCTGCAGAGGGTTTTCCCAAGATGTTTCATCACTGGAAGATCTCTCTGTGTTTTCCAGAATAATGGGACCTGCAGCCCTATAGATGAAATCAGTCTCCACCCCTTGCAATAAGCTTCCTCCCTCCCTCCACATATTTACTCAATGTACACTTTCTGGCTGCTGAGTTCTTCCTTACAAGAACTCTCTTCAAGGGAACTTCTCATATTCAGCTCTAGTATGATGGTGCTTGGGAGTCTTGTTCTCCTTTCACTATGTTTAAGATATGCTATCTTGCTAGGTATATAGATAGAGGATTTAGGCACTGCAGTTCTAAGTGGAAAAATAAATTCTACTTGTGTTATTTTATTTCCCCTTTCAAAAGAACTTTAATGGTACAATTTGAATGGAAAGGTGTCTGTTCAGGGTGGCTTAAAGAATGACTGTCTGGCTACCAGTACAGGATAACATCTCTGGTCTTAGTAAAGTTTATGGTAGAGGTCTCGTACTAGAATATGGTCCTCAGTTTTATAAACTCATAAACTGAAATGTTAGGACACAATGAGCTTCCAAGGGCTGGTGAATATCAATAATAAACTTGCAATGGGGACTTAATTACAAGCAGACCCCAAATCCATGTTTGCTAGCTAGCAAATTTCTGTCTATGGGAAACTTTTTATGCAAAGCCAAGTTATAATCAGAGGGGCATTTGGTGAGAGCAACTCTAGGACAGTGGGTTTTCAACTAGGGAGATTTAGCATCAACTGGGGCTTAATCACAAGGAACAACAACAGTCTGTAATTATTGGAAACGAGAGTGTAGACCAATGGTGGGCAAACTAATTAGTCAACAGAGCTCACGCGAGCCACATATGACTTGTACGCCATAATTTGCTGACCACTGACCTGGGGGATGGGGAGAAGAAGGGAGCTTTCAGAGGAATTTTTCTATGTGGTGTTTTTTTTCTTTTTTAGCATGTCATTAGAAATGGCATACTTAGTGTTGTAATTCAATAATATATTTTTTGGGGGATTTAAACCCTATTTCTTTCATAATGAAAATTTTACAAAGAAAAGTTCCATAGAATCTTCTTGGCTGGTGACACTGTTTGGAGGGTGGGAATCCAGACTCTCTGAAGGGTCTTAGACTTTTTGTTTTTCAAAATGAGGCGAGAAGACATTGTTCACCAAGGCACTAGGCAAAACCCATACATGCGACAACTTACATTCACAGGATGCAAATCAAATTTTCTGTTCTCAAGTTTTTTCTCACTAAATAGCTTTGTGATGAATATAATCCATATTTAATTTATGATTAGTCACTAACTATGGGAATTGATGTAGAAATGAATTTATGTTACTTGTAAAGTATTGTGTACTTTATAATATAGTATCTATATATATAAAAGCCTAAGTGACCATTAGACCATTTGGCCATTTGACTGCACTGACCACCAGGGGGCAGACATTCAATGCAAAGGTATGGAAACATGGAACAGACTGATGAATCTCAGAGGTAAGGATGGCGGAGAGGGTGGGAGAAAATTACTTAAAGATATTATATGCATACTATAGGCCTGGTGCCTGGACTTGTGCACCAGTGGGGTTCCTTGGCCTGGTCTGTGGGGATAGGGCTAAAAGAAATAGACTTGTAACTCTATTTCTTTAATCAGGTGGGGGAAGTTTTCAGTCATTATTTCTTCAAATAAATTTTCAGTATCTTGCTCTGTCTCTTCTTCCTCTTCTTAAAGAGTGCTTTTCAGCCGAACATCTCCTGATGGTTCTTGGATTGTAAGAGGGGTCCTGGATTACATGTGTAAAAGCAGACATTTGATTGTCTCTGCGTTGATTTTTTTTTCCCTTCTCCTTCCTCAAACACCTTACTTTCATTTGAGGATTGCTATGGTTCCTAAGAAAATGACTCTACTCTTGTTTTAGAACATTCCAGCCCTTTGAACACTGGTTTATAACCTAAACCAATTCAGTCAAAGTGAATCTGAAAACACTTTTTTTTTGCTTCAGAAACTGTTGGTTTATTACTTTTCTCTTTATTTATATGTAACTAACACATCGGATGTCAAACAGGAAATGCATACATGGTTTTCTTGTTTTGTGACCAAGTGTCAGATCAGTTAAATTTTATTTCTTATTTTTATTATTTTTTAATTTAATAAATCTTTATTGTTCAGATTTTTACAATTGTTCCTCTTTCCCCCCAACCCCCAATAGATCCCTTCACCTCACTCCCACCCCTCCCACTGCCTTTACCTTCCCCACATTGTCCTCATCTATAGGTGTATGATTTTTGTCCAATCTCTCCCTGGAACCTCCTCAACCCTTTCCCCCTGAGAATTATCAGTCCACTCCCTTTCTATGCCCCTGATTCTATTATATTCACCAGTTTTTTCTGTTCATCAGATTTTTAATTCACTTGATTTTTAGATCCACTTGTTGGTAGATATGTATTTATTTGTTGTTCATAATTTTTATCTTTACCTTTTTCTTCTAGAAGAATACCTTTCAGCATTTCATATAATACTCGTTTGGTGGTAATGAACTCCTTTCGCTTTTTCTTATATGTGAAGCTCTTTATCTGCCCTTCAATTCTGAATGATAGCTTTGCTGGATAGAGTATTCTTGGTTGTAGGTTCTTGTATTCATCACTTTGAATATTTCTTGCCACTCCCATCTGACCTCATAGTTTCTGTTGAGAAATCAGCAGACAATTGCATGGGTGTTCCCTTGTAGGTAATTAACTATTTTTCTCTTGCTGCTTTTAATATTCTCTCTTTGTCTTTTGCTCTTGGTATTTTAACGATAATTTGTCTTGATGTGGTCCTCTTTAGATTCCTTTTTTTGGGGTTCACTGTGTTTCCTGGATTTGTAAATCTATTTATTTCACCAGGTGGGGGAATTTTTCAGTCATTATTTCTTCAAATAGATTTTCAGTATCTTGCTCCCTCTCTTCTTCTGGCACCCTCATAATTCAGATATTGATCTGCTTGAAGTTGTCCCAGAGGCTCCTTACACTATCTTCACATTTTTGGATTCTTTTTTCTTTTTTCTTTTTCAGTTGAGTGTTTTCTGCTTTTTTGTGTTCAAATCTTTGACTTGATTCTTGCATTCCTCTAGTTTGCTGTTAGGTCTCTGTATAATATTTTTTATTTCAGTCAGTGTATATTTAATTTCTAGTTGGTCCTTTTTCATCTCTTCTTGGGTCTTGCTAAATTTATCCCTTTTCTAGAAAATTCTTGAAAAACCTTATAACTGTGGTTTTGATCTCTATATCCAGTCATTTGTTGTCCTCCATTTCTTTCATTTGTCTCCTCAATTTTTGCTGCTTCCTTGAGTTGGTAAAATAGCTTTGTGTGCTAGGTGTTCTACATGGCCCAGTAGTGCTGCCTCTGCAGTTACCTGAGATGGACTCTCTTGGTGCATCCCTGTGGTCTGTGTATACAGCCTTGTTGTAGTTAAGTCTTGATTATTGTTGGTATCCCTGGGGGGAATTGATCTCCAATACAACTGGTTGTGAGATTCAGTTGTGTCTATGCCGGGAGAACTTCTGTGCTGGAGTCAGCCTTATGATACAAGACTTGCAAAATTGCAAAAGCCTCTGTGTTCAGTTTGGATGGGGCCGAGTCTCAGTGCTAAGCCGACAGCCTTGGCTTGTCATGACCCCTGCCCTATGTGGCCCCTAGGTCTTGGTGTCTCTTGGTAATCACTGCAGCCCTCTCTGCATGCACTCATGCTCACAAACCTCCAGACCTCTGCCTTTCCGGCTCCCCTGAGTTTCCATGCACTCTGGGGACTGGTATGAGTCTGGGTCTCCAGGTTCTCACCCCAAACTGGGTTTCAGTGTAGTTGGAACTGGATTTCAGTGCAGTTGGGAGGTTCTGTCTTCCTCCTGCTAGAGAAAGCCAGTGGCACAATCAGCAGTCAGTCCTCTTTGCGTGCACTTGTGTGCACTCTTCCAGACCTCTGCCTTTTGCAGCTCCCCTAAGTTTTCATGCACTCCTCCCTTTTCCCAACAGTCCAGACTCCTCCGTATGAGTCTCATGTGAAACTGGGGTTCAGTGCAGTCAGGAGTTTCCGTCTCCCTCCCACTAGAGGTAGCCAACGAGGCACTCCGCCGCCGGTAGTCTCCATGAGCGTATCTCCGTATCTCAGCTTTTTGCAGCTCCTCTGAGTCTTTGTGAGCCCCTCCCCTTCCTTCTAGTTGTAGAATTTTCACTCAGCCAGCTTTACTGTGGTTCTGGATGATGTCCATTCTGTCTTTTAGCTGTAGTTTTGAAATTGTTGTGTGAGGCAGCAGTTTAGGTATTCACCTATGCCACCATCTTGGTTTCTTCCTGATCAGTTAGATTTCTGAAAACATTTTCTAATATTGATACTGAGACAAAGTTGAGTTTGCTTTCTGGGTACTTTTAGCAGCTGTCATCTTTGGCCACGAGGAAGGCCTAATTTGGACAAAGATAATACTAAGACAGGTGAAAGAAGAAGAGAGATAAGTGATGGTCACTGGGCCACTGGGCTAAGTTTGCTGAAACCACATCTCTCTCTTGACAGTTACTTATACCAATGATTTCTTTTTACTCTATCAGTCATTGTTGTAGTTGAAAGCACTGGTGGTGCCAGGGCACTGATGAACCTGAAATGGTTGAGTTTCTTGTTCTTCAACAGGCTAAGTGTACCAATCACAGAAGAAAAACTCCAGCAACTATCATGTTCTTAACTTTTGCTGTATATCAGAATGATGTGGAGAGCTTTTACAAATTTCAGGCCAGTTAAATGAGAACCTATGAAGGTAGGACTCAGGAAACAGTAAATTCAAAGGGCATCCTAGGCTGAGAACCACTGGTCTCAGTAAATATCTTGCCCTGTCTATTCAATGGCATCTGCAGACTCAATGACCTCAATGTCTTCCCACTAAAGGGAGAAGGGAAAGGTTGACTTATAACTTATGATGTTAATGCAAACTATATAAAATGTGTGCAAATTTTGTATATTTATTTCATATTCATTTCTCCTTTCACATTAATAGGACCATTTACTAGTCACAGTGAAAGACACCAGGGATGCAGAGGAAAACAAGAAAAATGCATCTTCTACAATACAAGAAAAAAATAGATAATTAAGTTATTAATTACAACAAAACCTGTAAAACTTATGGTAGGGCAGCATGTGGCACAATGTAAGCAGAACAGGGCTTCTGGAGGAAATGAAGTTTAAGCTAAAATCAGAGAAATGCATATGAATTACCTTGGTAGATGAAGTAAACCCAGATAGTGAAAGTGAAGGAACTGAAAGAACACAGAAAGAAGGTGAGAATGCTAGAGAGATGAGGTTGGAGATAAAGACAAGGAGCCAGGACTTTATCCTAAAAGCAATGTAAATCAACTGAAGGGTATTAAGCAGTAAAGGATGTGATTTTTCTCTGTCTTTCTTTTAAAAAATTATTTTTATTGATTTCAGAGAGGAAGGTAGAAGGAGAGATAGAAACATCCTTCATGATAGAGAGTCATTGATCAGTTGCCTCCTGCACGCCCCATACTGGTGATCGAGCCCAAAACCCAGGCATCTGCCCTGACCAGAATCAAATCATAACCTCCTGGCTCATGGGTAAACACTCAACCATTGAGCCATGCTGGCTGGCTCTAATTTCTCTTTTTTTAAAAAATAACCTGGCTGCAGTGTAAGAAATGCATGGGAGTTGGGGATTAGCAAACTTAAGAGAGATTCAGAGAGACCAGTTAACTGGAGGGAGATACAGTAGCCCAGGCAAGAGCATAGAGGCCACATGTGGACTAATATGAGTGATAAGTAAGAAGGTGGAATTGATAGGAGATGGTAATTGATCAGCTTATGGTGAGTGAGGGGGGAAGGAGAAGCCAAGAGTGACACTCATGTCTCTGATTTGAGCAACTGTCTGGATGGCAACATCATTTCTTCTTTTTTTAAAATCCTTACCTGAGGACATGTTAAGAGGAAGAGAGAGAGAGAGAGAGAGAGAGAGAGAGAGAGAGAGAGAGAGAGAGAGAGAGAGAGAGACCTATGGTTTGCCTTCCATATGCTCCCTGACTGGGAATCAAACTGGCAACCTTTTATAGGTAGGACAGTGAGTTGTCCTCTGGCCAGACACAATGTAATTTATTGAATAAAGAATACTGGAGAAAATGAAGTTTGTAGGAGATGAGTTGAATTTTCCTCATCTCAAGTTGGAAGTACAGTACCTTGTATTTTATTATTATTTTAAAATATGTTTTTTATTGAATTTTAGAGAAAGAGGAAAGGAAAGGGACAGAGAGATAGAAACATCAATGAGAGAGGAACATCATCAATTATCTGCCTCCCACATGCCCCACACTGGGCATTGAGCCTGCAACTCAGGCATGTGCCTTATAAGAATCAAACCATGACTTTCTGGTTCACAGGTTGACACTCAACCACAGAGCCACGCCAGCTGGGCCTGAGTGCCTGTTAGACATCTAAGAGCAGAGAACTGATAGTTAAATGTGTTTCAAATTCAGAAGACTAATATGGGCTATACTTGATAGTCATCAGAAAATTAACAGTAATTAAAACCAAGAGAATGAACCAAATTACCTGGTACAAGTCTGTAGAGAGAAATGGCTTAGGACAAAGCTCTAGGTAAATCTACAAGCTCTGAGGAGAATCAAGGACAGAGTGTTGCAAAGAAGAACAAGAACACATTGCCAGAGATGTTGGAGGCAAAACAGGAGAGTGTTTTACACATACACAAGGATGGGGAAAGACATAGTGATACATTCACTAAATACTAATGAAAGATCTAGTAAGATAAGGACTGAAAAATGTATGCTAGATTTAGTAACATGGAAGATTCTGGAAATGTTACCAGATGTGTACTGGAAAGAGAAAGTGAACTTTCATGAGAAACATCAATCATGAGAGAGAATCATTGATTTGCTGCCTCCTGCACGCCCCCCATAAAGGATCAAAACCACAATCCTGATATGTGCCCTTGACTGGAATCAGTCCTAGAACCTTTTAGTTCGCAGCCAACACTCTATCCACTGAGCCAAACCAACTAGGGCATATTTATTTTCTTTTATTATCTACTAGTGACCCAGTGCATGAAATTTGTGCATGGTGGTGGGGTGGGGAGAGGGATGTCCCACAGGCTGGCCTGCACTCTCTCCAATCTGGGACACCTCAGGGGATGTTCGAATGTCAAACATCCCTCTCATAATCCAGGACTGCTGGCTCCTAACCAATCACCTGCCTGCTGGCCTGCTCACCCCCAACTGCATGCTCCCTGCTGGCCTGCTCGTCCCCCACTGTCCCCCCTCTGCCAGCCTGATCACCCCCACTGCCATCCTGCTCACCTGCAACTGGCCTGATCACCCCCAATGGCCCCCCTGTTCAACAGCCTGATCACTCACAACTGCCCTCTCTCTTGGCCCCTAACTGCCTCTACCTTGGCCCCGTCACCATGGTTTTGTCCACAAGAACATCCAGAAGGTCTCCTGGAAGGTCCCCCAGTTTAATTAGCATATTGCTCCTTTATTGGTATAAATAGAGGCCTGGTGCATGCATAGGGGGCCAGCTGGTTTGCCATGAAGGGTGTCCCAGATCAGGGAAGGGGGTTTCCTTGGGGGGTCAAGGTAGCCTGGGTGAGGGGCCTGTGGGGGTTTGCAGTCCAGCCATGCCCCCATTGGGGTAGAGGTCTCCACTGGGGATGGTACAGGACTGGGTGAGTGGTTGGGGCAGTTTGCAGGCTGGCCACACCCCCTTCAGGTTGGGAGTCATTGCTGGGGTGCCTGGCCAGCCTAGGTGAGGGGCTGATAGCTGTTTTCAGGCCTGTCATACCCCCCAGCAGGAACTTTCACCCGATGGGGGTGTGGCCAGCCAGGGTGAGGAGCTGATGGCTATTTTCAGGCTGGTCAAGTCCCCCATTGGGGACTCTCATCCGGATGGTGGCATGCCCAGCATGGGTGAGGAGCTGGCCATACCCCCTTCAGGGTAGGGGTCCCTACTAGGGTGCCTGGCCAGCCTGGGTAAGGGGCTGATAGCTGTTTGTAGGCTAGTCAAGCCCCCCAGCGAGGACCCTCACCTCAGTGGTAGCGTGGCCACCCTGGGTGAAGCGCTGAGAGCTATTTGCAGGACCCTACCTTGGTAGCCAGTCTGGGTGACCCAAGCCTCCCATGCACATAGGCTGGCTCCGTGGCCACCAGCCATAGGCCCCTCCTTCAGCTGGCCAGGGGCACAAGAAGCTTAGGTCACCCCCAGCGACCTTAGCCTCCTGTTCATTCCAGTCTGCTCCCTGGTCGCTGCCCACAGGATCCTCTTTTGGCAGCCGACCCTGGTGGGCAGGAAGCTTGGCTTCCTCCATCTAATTAGGTCTCTCAATCTAATTAGCATATTATCCTTTTATTGGTGCATGGATAGGGGGCTGGCTGGTTTGCCATGAAGGTGTCCCAGATCAGGGTGGGGGTTCCCTTGGGGCTGGGGCAGCACCATGGCTGCCGCCATCTTTGTCCTGCTAATTTACATATTTCCTCCTGATTGGCATGGACATCATGGAGTGTCAGTCAATTACCATATTTCTCTCTTATTAGTATAGATCCCACCATTAGAATGTATGCTCAATGACAGCAGTGATTTTTCTGTTGTTACTGTTGTATTCTCAGTACCTAAAACAGACCCTGGAATATAGTAGATGCTCAATAAATACTTGTTGAATAAATAGAGGAGAGAAAAGAGGAAGAATCCAGAAAATACATGAAAGGTAGCTATTTATGAACAGCATACATTCTAATGAGCTGAAGCTTTGAAACAAGAGTAAAAAGGGAAAGTTTGAAAGGCACAAGGGTAAATGATACTGACACCTCCTCTTCCATTCCTGAAATACCCAAAGCTCCAGAGAGCACCCACCTCCACTAAAAAAGGCAAAAGGAGAGAACCAGATCTACAGTTGCAATGACAGTGGGTCATTCTGCCCAGGAGCCACAAAAGGCAGCAGTCACAATCCATATTACAGCAAAAGTGACAAGGATACAGGCTCTGATTTCCCACTTCTGTGCTTTCATTCATATTCATCTCCTGCTTAGAATCCCATCTGTCTGTTTAATTCATGTCCTCCTCTCAACAACACAGCACCTCAGGCTAAAGTGCTATTTCCCTATGCTAAAGTTCTAGAGAGATTATTGTATGTACTATTCACTTACTCACATTTACTCATTTGTTTATTAATCTACACTAATAAAAAAGAAACATGCAAATTGGACCATCATCTGCTACACCTACCAGCCAATCAGGAGTGAGTAAACAAATTAACCCAACAAAGATGGCAGAGGCGCTGGAGCTAGCAAGAGGCTTGGGTTGCCCATTGGCGATGGAGGAAGCCAAGCTTCCTGCCCACCGTGGCCTCCACTCAAGCCTACAAAGTTTCAATTATAGAAGACATGTAAACCCCAGATACCTGCTTCCAGCTGGTCCTGGCCTCCACACAAGGAGGTGCTGAAAAGGAAGGAAGGAAGGAAGGAAGGAAGGAAGGAAGGAAGGAAGGAAGGAAGGA
>JAAGEH010000286.1:51400605-51477912 GCA_011751065.1 Lasiurus cinereus | reverse complement strand
ACGAGGGTCTCAGTGCCTCAGCCCCAGCCTCAGCACGAGGGTCTCAGTGCCTCAGCCCCAGCCTCAGCATGAGGGTCTCAGCCTCAGCCTCAGCACGAGTGTCCCAGCCCAGCCTCAGCCTCAGCCTCAGCACGAGGGTCCCAGCCTCAGCCTTAGCACGAGGGTCTCAGCCTCAGCCTCAGCACGAGGGTCCCAGGCTCAGCCTCAGCCTCAGCACGAGGGTCTCAGCGCCTCAGCCCCAGCCTCAGCACAAGGGTCTCAGCCTCAGCATGAGGGTCCCAGCCTCAGCCCCAGCCTCAGCACGAGGGTCTCAGCGCCTCAGCCTCAGCCTCAACACGAGGGTCCCAGCCTCAGCACCAGCCTCAGCACGAGGGTCTCATCCTCAGCCTCAGCACGAGGGCCTCAGCCTCAGCTTCAGCACGAGGGCCTCAGCCTCAGCATGAGGGTCTCAGCCCCAGCACGAGGGCCCCAGCCTCAGCCCCATCCTCAGCACGAGGGCCTCAGCCTCAGTGCGAGGGTCTGAGCCTCAGCCCCAGAGTGAGGGCCCCAGCCTCAGCCTCAGCGCGAGGGTCTCAGCCTCAGCCTCAGCGCGAGGGTCTCAGCGCGTGCAGCCTGGCCTCAGCGCCCCAGCGCCCCAGCCCTCCAGCCCCGTCCCTCTCCCCTGCGGGCATCGCCAGCAGCGGGGACTCAGTCCAGCACTGGGAGGAGGAGGGTGGGGCGCCGAGCGGGGCTCCTTTAGTCCGCGTTCCATGCCTGCGTATCCCCATTGTGGGGCCCAGCCCAGCCCGCTGTGCTGCGGGGCACGTCCCCCCAGGCCCCGGGGCCTCGACCTCGCCGGCGAGCCCGCCTCCGGGCCAGGGACGCGGGCGGCTCCTTCCCCGGATCCTGGTCCCCCTCAGTCATTATTTCTTTAAATAGGTTTTCAGTATCTTGCTCTCTCTCTTCTTCTGGCACCCCCACAATTCTGATGTTGGCACACTCGAAACTGTCCCAGAGGCTCCCCACATTATGTTCACACCTCTGGATTCTCCTCTCTTCTTGCCTTTCCAGTTGAATGTTGTCTGCCTCTTTATATTTCAAATTTTTTACTTGATTCTTGCCTTTCTCCAGTCCGCTGCCAGGACTCTGTACAATATTCCTTATTTCAGTCAGTGTATGTCTAATTTCTATTTGGTCCTCTATCATCTCCAGTTGGACCTTTTCCATCCCTAGTTGGCTCCCCTGCATCTCTAGTATGTCCTTTTTCATCTCCTCTTGGGTCTTGCTAAATTTATCCATCTTTTCTAGCATATTCTTGAAAAACCCCATAAGCGTGGTTTTGAACTCTATATCCAGTCTTTTTTTTTTTTTTTTCCTCCATTTCTTTTGTTTGTGATCCCTTCCCCTGTCTTGGCATCCTCACCATGCCGGGGAAACTTCTGTGTTGGATTCAGCCCTAGGATAGCAGACGCAAAGCCGCAGAAGCCTCTGCCGAGCTTCGGAGGGGTGGAGTCTCAGGGCTTAAGGGACCGCCTTGCCCTTCAGTCGGCCCCGCCCTCCACGGCTCCCGAGTCTCACGTGACTGGGTAATGGCTGGAGCGGTCTCTGTGCGGTCGCGCACCCGCAGTGCCTCTAACCGCTGCCTTTCCATCTCCCCTGCGCGCCGGGACCACACGAGTCTAGGTCTCCAGGGTTTCGCCCGAAACAGGGGCTCAGTGGACTCAGAAGTGGCACAGTTGGGAGGGTCTGTCTCCCGCCCACTGGCGAAAGCCAGCGGCACAATCAGCAATCTGTCCTGCGCGCAGCACCATGCGTGCGCGTGCGAGACCGGACCAGATCTTCTGTGACTCCCCTAAATTTCCGTGCACCTCTCCCTTTTCACAGTCCAAACTGCCCCGTATGAGTTTCGGCTGGATCTGGGGTTTAGTGTCGTAAGATAAGGGGTTCAATGCCATTGGGAGTCTCCGTTTCCCTCCCGCCAGAGAAAGCCAGCCAGGTCCTCTGGCGCCCGCTCTCTCAGCGTGCACGCGTCTCCGTACCTCAGCTTTTTTGCAGCTCCTCTGGGTTTCTGTGAGCCCCTCTCTTTCCTTCTAGTTGTAGAATTTCCACTCAGCCAGCTTTCCTGTGGTTCTGGATGATGTCCGTTCTGTCTTTTAGTTGTAGTTTTGAAATTGTTGTGCGAGGTAGCAGTGTAGGTGTTTACCTATGCCGCCATCTTGGATTCTCCCTTCTGATTCTTTATGTTTCAAATTTTGACTTGATTCTTGCCTTCCTCTAGTCTGCTGTTAGGTCTGTGTATAATGTTTTTTATTTCAGTCAGTGTATGTTTAATTTCTAGTTGGTCCTTTTCCATCTCTAGTTGGTTCTTTTTTATCTCCTCTTGGGTCTGGCTAACTTTATCCAACTTTTCTAGGATATTCTTGAAAAACCTGTAAGCATAGTTTTGAACTCTATATCCAGTCATTAGTTTTCTTCCATTTCTTTTGTTTGTGATCCCTTCCCTTCTCTTGGCATTTTCACTATGCCAGGTGAACTTCTGTGTTAGATTCACCCTTATGATACTAGACTTGCAAAACTGCAAAAGCCTCTCTGTTGAGCTTGGGATGGGTGGAGTCTCAGGGCTTAAGGGACCACCTTGCCTTCCAGTCGGCCCGACCCTCCCAGGTCCCTGAGTCTCATGTAACTGGGTAATCGCAGTCCCTGTGTGTGCGTGTGCGCTCTTGCAGTGCCTCTAGACTGCTGCCTTTTAAGATCCCCTGTCCTCTGGGACCATATGAATCTGGGTTCCCAGGGTTTCACCCGAAACTGGGGTTTAGTGGAGTTAGAAGTGGTACAGTTGAAAGGCTCTGTCTCCTGCCCACTTGTGAAAGCCAACAGCACAATCAGCAGTCGGACTTCTGCGCACAGTGCTGTGCATACCACCTGACTTCTGATCTTTTGTGACTCCCCTAAATTTCTGTGCACTTCTCTCTTTTCACATTCCAAACTCCCCCTGTATGAGTTTCGGCTGGACCTGGGGTTTAGTGTGGTAGGATAAGGGGTTCAATGCCGATGGGAGTCTCCGTCTCCTTCCCGCCAGAGAAAGCCAGCCAGGTATTCCGGCACCCGCTCTCTCCACGCGCACGTCACAGTACCTTGCTTTTTGCAGCTCCTCTGGGTCTCTGTGAGCCCCTCTCTTTCTAGTTGTAGAATTTACAACTATCCTGTGGTTTTGGATGATGTCCATTCTGTCTTTTAGTTGTAGTTTTCAAATTGTTGTGTGAGGCAGCAGTGTAGGTGTTTACCTATGCTGCCATCTTGGATTCTCCTAATATTTTTTCTTGAACATTAACTTACCAGACACTGAGTAACTGTACAAATTAAAAAGTGTAATGCTGGAAAATAAAAATATGGTGGTGGCATAGACAGATGCGTCTCGAGCCTTGTCATGGGACAGACAGAGAGAACAGCTGAGGGTTGCCCTGGGATTGTTTGTTAGCAAGGTAAGGGACAGTTATCTTCCAGGATAAGGGTGTGACTGCCATGGGGTTTTTTCTCCTGGAGCCACCGGTGCAAATGCGGTGATTGCATCATCTTGAAGGGGAAAGTAGATGTTTATGGCAGCCTGAAAAGTTACAGCTGCGCCACCCACCGAAAAGCTTCAGGACCAGAACACCGCTCTCCAAATGGTGCAAACACACGGATTAAGAGGAGCTCCATACGCCACATGGAAAGGTCAGATTAGAGAGACGTGCATACTGTGGAAATTGGACATGGGAAAAGCTGCACCTAGAGAAATCCATGGCATTGGGCAGGGCGTGATCCCTGAATGTGGAAGGAGGCCCTCAGAGCTGTTAACAGAATAAACTGGTGAATAGAATAGAATCAGGAGCACAGAATAAACTGGTGAATAGAATAGAATCAGGAGTACAGAAAGGGAATGGACTGAAACAGAGCTGTTTCAGAGAGGAGCTCTAGAAAGCAACCCATTTTGATCTGAGGCAGAAGGACAGCCTGGGAGTTATTAAAGTGTGCTAGCTGCTCAAACAGGAGCAGGGAAGGGGGAATGCACAGACTACACTCTTTCTTCTTCGGATCCTTGCTTCTGATTGCTAAGCCCAATACATAGGATCACCCAATTGAGAACATTCTAAGAGACTGCACAGGAAAGTTGTTTTTCTGGAACCTGGGGATCAGAGTGCAGAATAACCATCAGAGAACCAGCTCTGGGGCAACCAACTCCCACAAACCAGTATTGAGTGCCACAAAGAAAGCAGGATCTTAGTACAGGCTAGAGAGGACCTATAGGCTCGGAGATCAATTCCAAAACAGTGCCACCCAGGGGATGACACACAAATTGACTCTTGTGCAATCACAAAAGAATAAAGAGATTAAGGGATTAAGATACACTGCCGGCTTAAAAACCAGGACTGGCTTCCAACACTAAGCAGCAGTGGAACTCAGGGAACTGCAATACCGTCCAGACTGGAAAACAGGTGTGCCAAACAAAACAACAGAGGAAGTGAATAACCTCCACTACTGCACATTCTATACTTCTATTTTTAATTTTCTATATTTTTAATTTTTTAATCTTTTAATTAGAAAACTATTTTTTTATTTTTTCCTCAATTGATTTTACCTTTTTAATTATTACATTTTTATTTTCAACCAGTATTATTACTTCTACTATTTTATCTTTTTGAAAAAAAGAAGTGTCATTTTATTTTCTTTTTATTTTACTTTCGGATTAGAGTTCTACATTCTATTTTCATCTTTCCTTTAGCATCATTTTATTCTATGTCAACTCTACCTTTATGTCAACACTCTCTTCCTAATTTTTCCCATTTTGTTATCTTGTTTCTCTTACCCATTTCCTACTTTAGATTTTCCCTATTCTTTCTTTTTACCCAGTTAAAATTTCACCAAACTTATATATCTAATTTTCAATCCCTTACTCCAAATCCATACACACCTCTCTCTTCTTTGTCTTCACCATCCAAAAAATTATTTTTCTCTATGTCCTTTTGTTGTTGTTTGCTTAAACGTTGATTATATCGATTTTTTTTTTAGACTTACTTATACTTATTTTATTCTGAATTACAGACTTGGGTATGAACACCAGAATCTTTTTTTTTAATTAAATCTTTATTAATCAGATTATTACACTTGTTTCTCTTTTTTCCCCACCATAGCACCCCACCACCCAGCTCCCACCCTTCCCTCTGCCCTTAGCTTCCTCCCATTGATCTCATCCATAGGTGTATGATTTTTGTCCAGTCTCTCCCTGTACACCCCTCACCCCTTTCCTCCTGAGAATTATCAGTCCATTCCCTTTCTGTGCTCCTGATTCTATTCTATTCACCAGTTTATTCTGTTCATCACATTTTTAATTGACTAATTTTTAGATTCACTTATTGATAGATATGTATTTGTTGTTCATAATTTTTTGTCTTTTACCTTTTTCTTCTTCCTCTTCTAAAAGAGTACCTTTCAGCATTTCATATAGTACTGGTTTAGAGTTGATGAACTGCTTTAGCTTTTTCTTATCTGTGAAGCTCTTTATCTGCCCTTCAATTCTGAATGTTAGCTTTGCTGGATAGATTATTCTTGGTTGTAGGTTCTTGCTATTCATCACGTTGAATATTTCTTGCCACTCCCGTCTGTCCTGCATCGTTCCAGTTGAGAAATCAGCTGACAGTCATATGGGTGCTCTCTTGTAGGTAATAAACTGTTTTTCTCTTGCTGCTTTTAATATTCTCTCCTTGTCTTTTGTTCTTGGTATTTTAATTATGATGTGTCTCGGTGTGGTCCTCTTTGGATTCCTTTTATATGGGGTTCTGTGTGCTTCCTGGACTTGTAAGTCTATTTCTTTTACCAGATGTTGGAAGTTTTCAGTCATTATTTCTTTAAATAGGTTTTCAGTATCTTGCTCTCTCTCTTCTTCTGGCACCCCCACAATTCTGATGTTGGTATGCTTGAAGCTGTCCCAGAGTCTCCTTACATTATGTTCACATTTTTGGATTCTTTTCTCTTCTTGCTTTTCCAGTTGAGTGTTTTCTGCTTCTTTATATTTCAAATATTTTACTTGATTCTTGCCTTTCTCTAGTCTCCTGTTAGGACTTTGTATAATATTTTTTATTTCAGTCAGTGTATGTTTAATTTCTAGTTGGTCCTTTATCATCTTTAGTTGGACCTTTACCATCTCTGGTTGGCTCTTTTGCATCTCTAGTTGGTCCTTTTTTATCTCCTCTTGGGACTTGATAAATTTATCCATCTTTTCTAGCATATTCTTGAAAAACCTTGTAAGCGTGGTTTTGAACTCTATATCCAGTCTTTTTTTTCCCTCCATTTCTTTTGTTTGTGATCACTTCCTTTGTCTGGGCATTTTCACTATGCCGGGGAAACTTCTGTGTTGAATTCAGCCTTATGATACCAGACGCAAAGCCGCAGAAGTCTCTCTGTTGAGCTTGGGAGGGGTAGAGTCTCAGGGCTTAAGGGACCGCCTTGCCTTCCAGTCGGCCCCGCCCTCCGTGGCCCCTGAGTCTCACGTGACTGGGTAATTGCTGGAGCGGTCCTTGTGCGTGCACCCGCAGTGCCTCTAACCGCTGCCTTTCCAGCTCCCCTGTGCGCCAGGACCACAGGAGTCTAGGTCTCCAGGGTTTCGCCCAAAACAGGGGCCCAGTGGACTCAGAAGTGGTACAATTGGGAGGGTCTGTCTCCCGCCCACTCGCGAAAGCCAGCAGCACAATCAGCAGTCTGTCCTTCACGCAGCACCGTGCGCGACCAGACCTCTGATCTCTTGTGACTCCCCTAAATTTCCATGCACCTCTCCCTTTTCACAGTCCAAACTCACCCCGTATGAGTTTCGGCTGGCTCTGGGGTTTAGTGTCGTAAGATAAGGGGTTCAATGCCATTGGGAGTCTCCTTTTCCCTCCCGCCAGAGAAAGCCAGCCAGGTACTCGGGCACCCGCTCTCTCAGCGCGCGTGTCTCTGTACTTCAGCTTTTTGCAGCTCCTCTGGGTTTCTGTGAGCCCCTCTCTTTCCTTCTAGTTGTAGAACTTACACTCGGCCAGCTTTCTTGTCATTCTGGATGATGTTTGTTCTGTCTTTTAGTTGTAGTTTTGAAATTGTTGTGTGCGGCAGCAGTGTAGGTGTTTACCTATGCTGCCATCTTGTATTCTCCTCCTATATCAATTTTTTATACTTTTTTATGAGACTGTTTTTGCTTATTCTACTTGTTTAATTTGCTTTTTGTTTACTTTGTTTCCGTTTTTTTATCTCTGTTTTCCCTCATCTCCCTTGATATTACTTATTATTTGTCGTTTTTATTGACCTCCAGGTACTTGTTGCTGGCATTTGTTGGGATTAGTGGCTGTTCTATTGGAGTTTTTTCCTCATATATATAATTTGTTCCCCTTTTCTTTCTTATTCTCTTACTTTTTTTTCTTCTTTCCCCCCCTCTTTTTCCACCCTTCTCCCAATTTCATAGTGGCACATCTTTCTTTTCTATTTTCCTCTTTTCTCTCTTCTTCTTTCTCTACTTTTCCTTAATTTGTCTCTCATTGGTTCTCACCTTATTTGTGATTATTAACATCGTGTATACATTTCTCTTCAGTGCCTTGTGCGATGTACCTGGTAGTGTTGTATTTTGTGTCTTTAAATCAACGCAAGAGAGAGAACTACATAACCAGACACCTGGAGAAGAAAGACCATTGGCAGACAAAGAAACAGGCCACATATGAAAGAAAAGCAGGTGTCACCAGAAAATTAAATAAACAGAAAGGAGGCAAGCAACCTGCCAGAGAAAGAATTCAGAGAAATGTCATAAGGTGGCTGAAAAGAATGGAAGACAAATTCAACAATGTAAGAACCAAGAGGAAATGAAGAAGAACCAAAAGGAAATGAAGAATAATCATGAAGAAATGAAAAATGGCATTGCTGCTGTAAAGAACTCAATAGAAAGCCTCAAAAGTAGACTAGAAGAAGCAGAGGACCGCATCAGTGAGCTACAAGATAAGGTAGGAAAAAATACCCAAGTAGAGCAGCTTATAGAAAAAAAATTAAAAAGCAAGAGGAGAGCCTAAGGGAACTTTGGGATAACACGAAACAAAACAACATCCGCATAATAAAGGTACCAGAAAGAGTGGAAACTGAGCAAGGAATAGAAAACCTGTTTGAAGAAATGACAGAAAACTTCTCTGATATAGGGGAGAAAAAATCCCACACAATTCCAAGAAACTCATAGAGTCCCAAGCAAAATGAATCCCAAAATACTGACAACAAGGTACATTATAATTAAATTGGCAAACACCAACAACGAAGTAAGAATCTTAAAAGTGGCCAGAGAGAGACAGAAAGTTACCTACAAAGGAACCCCCATTAGACCAGCAACTGATTTCTCAACAGAAACTCATCGGGCCAGAAGGGAATGGAATGAAATATACAAAGTCATGCAAAAGAAGGGTATAAATCCAAGAATACTGTACCCAGCAAGGGTTTCAATCAAAATTGAAGGTGAAATCAGTAGCTTCACAGACAATAAAAGGACTAAGGGAATTTATTACCACCAAACCAGCAATGCAAGAAATTTTAAAGGGTCTGCTGTAAAAAAAAAAAAAAAAAAAAAAAAAAAAAAAAAAAAAAAAAAAAAAAAGAAGAAGAAGAAGAAGAAAGAAAAAGAAATAGGAAGCGAAGAAGGAACACAGGGGTAAAGAATAAAAATGGTGACAAATAAGTACCTATCAATAATTTTAAATGTAAATGGATTAAATGATCCAATCAAAAAACATGGGGTAACCGATTGAATAAGAAAACATGACCCATATATCTGCTGTCTAAAGAAACCCACCACAGAAAAAGAGATGCTCACAGACTAAGGGTGAAGGGAAGGAAGACAGTTTTTTAGGCAAATGGAAATGAAAAGAAAAACTGGGGTAGCAATATGTATATCTGTCAAGATAGATCTCAAAGTGAAGGACATAACAAGAGATAAGGAAAGCCACTTAAAAATACTAAAGGGAGAAATCCAATAAGAAGAAATAACTCTGGCAAACTTTTCCACACCCAATACAGGAGCACCTAAATTCATAAAAAAATTCCTGGAGGATATCAAAGGAGAGATTGTCATTAATACAATAATAGTAGGAGACTTTAACATCCCACTATCACTATTGGACAAATCCTCTAGATGAAAAAATCAGCAAAGAAACATCAATCCTAAATGACTAACTAGACCAGATGTAATTAATTGACATCTTCAGAACATTTCACCCCAAAGCCACAGAATATACATCCTTTTCCAGTGCACATGGGTCATTTTCAAAGATAGACCATATGTTGGGTCATAGGCAAAGTCTCTTCAAATGCAAGAAGATAGAAATCATATCAAGCATTTTCTCAGATCACAGTGGCATAATACTGAAAATCAACTACAATTAAAACAATACAAAGAAATCAAACACATGGAGACTGAACAGCATGCTATTAAACAATGACTGAGTAACCAGAGAGGTAAAGGAAGAAATAAAAAATATCATGGCAATAAATGACAATGATAACACAATTATACAAAATTTATGGGACACAGTGAAAGCAGTCTTGAGAGGGAAGTTCATAGCTGTAGAAGCCTATTGAAAAAAAACTAACTCTACAACTCAAAGAGCTAGAAACAGAGCAACAAGAAAAGCTCAGTGTAGGCAGCAGGAAGGAAATAGTAAGGATCAGAGCGGAGATAAACGACATTGAGACCAAAGAAAAAATTCAAAATATCAACAAAACCAAGAGCTGGTTCTTTGAAAGGATAAACAAGATTTATGGACCTCTAGCCAGGCTCACCAAGAAGCAAAGAGAGAAAAGCCCAAATAAACAAAATCAGAAATAAAAGAGGAGAAATAATGACAGACATCTCCTAAATACAAAGGAGTGTTAAAAAAAAAATACTATGAACAACTCTATTCCAAAAAACTGGACAAACTGCATAAAATGGGCATATTCCTAGAAAAATAAAACCTTCTAAAACTCAATAATGAGGAATCTAAACATCTCAATAGGCCAATAACTATGGAAGAAATTGAAGAAGTCATCAAAAAGCTTCCAGCAAACTAAAACCCAGGACCAGAAAGCTACACAGGAGAGTTTTACCAAACATTCAAGGAAGAATTAAAACCTATCCTCCTCAGACTATTCAAAAAATTCATGAATAAGTAACACTTCCAAACACCTTCTCTGAAGCCTGAATCACCCTAACACCAAAACCAGATAAAGACAACACAATGAAAGAGAATTACAGGGCAATATCCCTCATCAACATAGATGCTAAAATCCTCAACCAGATTTTAAGTTGTATTACAATGCAACTGTTCTCAAAACATCCTGGTACTCGCATAAGAACAGACACATAGACCAATGGAATAGAATAGAGAATCCAGATATTGACCCAAACCCCTATGCTCAATTAATATTTGACAAAGGAGGCATGAACATTCAATGGAGTCAAAACAGCCTCTTTAATAAATGGCATTAGGAAAATTGGACAGATACATGCAGAAAAATGAAACTAGTCCGCTAACTTACACCATACACAAAAACAAACTCCAAATGGATACAGGATTTAAATATAAGACAGGAAACCATAAAAATACTAGAGGAATCTACAGGCAGCACAATCTCAGACATATGCTGAAAGAAATTCTTCACTGATACTGCTCCAAGGACAATGAAAGCTAAAGAGAAAATAAACAAATGAGACTACATTTAAATAAAAAGCTTTTGCATAGCAAAAGAAACCATCAACAAAACACCAAGAAAGACCACTGTATGGGAGAAAATATTTGCAAATGTTATCACTGATAAAGGTTTAATCTCCAACATCTACTGCCAACTTTTACAAATTAAGGAAGATAAATGATCCAATAAATAAATGGGAAACGGACCTAAATAGAACCTTTTCGAAAGAAGACAGAAAGAAGGCCTAGAGACACATGAAAACATGCTCAACGTCACTAATTATCTGAGAGATGCAAATCAAAATAACCATGCGATACCATTTCAAAATGTGATACCTATCAGAATGGCAATCATCAACAAATCGACAAATGACAAGTGTTGGTGAGGATGCAGAGAAAAGGGAACCCTCGTGCACTGCTGGTGGGAATGCAGACTGGTGCAGCCACTGTGGAACACAATATGGAGTTTCCCCAAAAAACTAAAATTGGAACTGCCATTTGACCCATGAATCCCACTTCTAGGATAATATCCCAAGAAATTACAAACACCAATCAGAAAGGATTTATGCACCCCTATGTTCATAGAAGCACAATTTACAATAGCTACAATTTGGAAACAGCCTAGGTGCCCGTCAGCAGATAAGTGGATCAGAAAACTATGTTACATCTACACAATGGAATACTATGCTGCCACAAAAAAGAAGCAATTCTTACAATTTGCAGTAACCTGGATGGAACTGGAGAGTATTATGCTAAATGAAATAAGCCAGTCAATCAAAGAAAAATACCACATGATCTCACTCATTTATGAATAATAAAGAACATTATAAACTGATGAACAAAAAGATAGATACAGAGACAGTAAAACATCAAACAGACTGTCAAATTAAACCAGGAATGTTGGAGAGACCAAGGGATAGATAAGAAATCAACCAAAGTACTAGTATGCATGCATATAAGCATAACCAATGAACACAAGACACGGGGGGGTTAGGGTATGCATGGGAGTGTGTGTGGGGGGGCAATGGGAAGATATATATACATGTAATACATTAATAAAAAAATTTTTTTTAAAGTGTAACGCAAATAAGCCTATTCTTCTTGTTCTCCGAAAGCAAAACATTTCCTGTTGCACACACCAAACAAGTCAATACAAGACTAATGACTTGGCAATCAGCTGCTAAAATATTATTTGCTAGTATTAGTGGAGAGAAATGGTGTGCCTGCACATAAGGTGCATAAGAGAAATAAACGCAACATGATTATATTAATAGTAATCAGTCATTAGCAAATGTTGTAGTTCAGGATTAATAATCCTATAATATATACAGGTAATATGCAAATTGACTGTCACTCCAATACACAAGATGGCCACCACAAGTAGGCTGGCAGGGGAGGCAAGTTATGGGTGATCAGGCCAGCAGGGGAGGGCAGTTGTGAGGGCCCAGGCCTGAAAAGGAAGGTAGTTGGGGACGATCAGACCTATAGGAGAGGGAAGTTGGGGGGGACCTGGACTGTAGGGGAGGGCAATTGGGAGGGACAACACCTGTAGGGAGAACAGTTGTGAGGGATAAGGCCTGCAAGGGAGGGTCTTGGGAGTGGGATCTGGATTATAGGGGAGAGCAGTTGGGAGAGATAAGACCTGCAGGGGAGTGCAGTTGGAGTCAACCAGGTTGGCAGGGGAGGGCAGTTAGGGTTGACTGGGCCAGCAGGAAGGGCAGTTGGGAGAAGTCCTGCAGGGGAGTGTAGTTGAGTATGACCAGGCCAGCAGGGAAGGGCAGTTGGGGGCTATCAGGCTGGCAGGGGAGGGAAATTAGGGGCCAGCAGGGGAGGGCAGTTGGGGTGGCCACTCCTACAGTGGAGGGCAGTTGGGAGCAACCAGGTCAGCAGAGGAGGGCAGTTGGGGGTGATTAGGTCAGCAGGGGAAGGCAGTTAGTGGAACCAGGCCTGTAGGGGAGGACATTTGGAGGGGGACCAGGCCTGCAGGGGAGAGCAGTTGAGGGTGATCAGGCTGGCAGGGAAGGGCAGATAGGGGTGACCTAGTCAGCAGGAGAGGGCAGTTAAAGACAATCAAGCCAGCAGGGGAGAGCAGTTGGGGGTGACCAGGCTTGAAGGGAGGGCAGTTAGGGGTGACTGGACCAGCAGAAGAGAGCGGTTAGGGGCAATCAAGCAGGGAAGGGCAGTTAGGGGTGACTAAGCTGGCAAGAGAGTGCAGTTAGGGGTGACCAGGTTGGCAGGGGAGGGCACTTAGGGGAAGTTGGCTGACAGGGTGGCGGTTATGTGTCTAACAGGCTGGCACCAGAGTGGATAGGGGCAATCAGGCTGGCAGGTAGAAGCAGTTAGGAGCAATCAGGAAGGCAGGTAGGTGAGCAGTTGAGAGCCAGCAGTCCTGGATTGTAAGGGGGATGTCCGACTGCCCTATTTAGATTCAATCCCACCATGATTAGGCCTAAAGAAGCATTCAGATATTCCTCAAGGGGGTCCCAGATTGAAGAGGGTTCAAGCTGGGCTGAGGGGCAACCCCCATGCACAAATTTCATGCACAAGGCCTCTAGTCTACACTAATAAAAGACAAATATGCAAATTGACCACACCTCCATGACACCCACAGCCAATCAGGGTAAGTATGCAAATTAACACAACATAGATGGCGAGTTAATCTGCATACGCAGAGTGGCCAGGCGGGGCGAGATGCCTGTATGAGGAGGAACTTGGGGGGCAGAGGGAGCTATAGGAACAGTGCTCTGGCCGGAGCGAAGAGGACTTTCCTAACTTGTATCTGGGAAAGTAATTCTAGAAAACCATCATTATAAAAAATACCTTACTAAATCTGTCAAAGGTTCTCTTATAAACACTGTAAAATAAAATACAAGATTATTTTCATTGTAAGAGCAGGAATACTATAAAAAGCAAAGAAGTGTCCATACAATGGAATATTACTAGTACTCAGCCATAAAATGGTATGAAGTACTGACACATGCTCCAATATGAACTTTGAAAACATGATGCTAAGTGAAAGAAGCCTGACACAAAAAAACCACATATTGTATAATTCTACTTATATGAAATATCCAGACTCTGACTGGAGCGAAGACAGAAGGCAGCAGCCAGAGTGAAGGTCGGGGTCCTGGGTGCCGTAGGAAATCTGGTGCCAGCAGCTAGGGGAAGAAAGGTCTATTGCATGAATTCATGCAACAGGCCTCTAGTCTTCTATCTATATAATAGAGGAATATGCAAATTAGCTGAAACACCATAATGTTACAACCGAATAGCAAGGAAATGAGTCTGCGTGGCGCCTGGCCAAGGTAAGAGACCTCAGGCTGCGCCCCCTGCCTGGTGGGTCTTAATGGAGTACCTCAGGTTACATCTCTTGCCAGGTAGGGCTTGATGGGAGACCTCAGGCTGCACCCCCAACCCAATGCCAGGCTGGGAGACCTCACCTAGCAGGTCTTAATGTGACCTGAGGTCCCATCCCTCGCCAGGCGGGGCTTGATGGTGCCAGGCTGGGAGATCTAAGGCTGTCCCTCACCCCTGCACCAGGTTGGGAAACCTCAAGCTGTGTTCCCTGCCACAGCACCAGGCTGGGAGACCTTGCCTAGTGGAGCTTGCTGAGGGACCTCCGGCACACCCCTCATCCAGTGGGGCTTGATGGGGGGGCCTCAGACTACGCTCTCCCCAACCCCTGCCATAGTGCAGGGCTGGGAGACCTCAGGCCACACTCCCTCCCCCTTCGCCCCCCACCCCGTCATCTCAGCACCAGGCCAGGAGACCTCAAAAAGTCCCCCACCCTAGTGCTGGGTCAGGGGACCTCAGGCTGCACCCCTTGCCCAGTGGGGCTTGACGGGTATGGGACCAGCCAGGTCTAGGTCTCCTGTGTTTTCGAACTGTGTATGGGTAGTTGCGGGGACTTGACTCTAGGTCCCACAGCATGCCCAAGACTCTGACAGGAAGGAGACTTTCATATAATTTTCTTTCATCTCTGACACTTCTATTATAGAGAAAGGATAAATAGTAATATTAAAATATTTCCTCTAATTAATTTCCTTTTAATGTACACGAATTTCGTGCACTGATCCACTAGTTATGTATAACAAGATTTTGTAAAAATTATGTTACAAAATTTTTATTAAAACGTTTTTTACATACTGTCATATCAGCTGGGCCACAAAAATATTCGTTGTGGGCTGTACAGGGCCCACGGGCTGCAAGTTTGACATGCCTGGACTAGTGAGAGGAGAAATGGAGAGTGACTGTTAATGTATTTGGTTTCTTTTTGAAGTGATGAAAATGTTCTGTAATCAAATAGTGGTGATGATTGTACAATTTTGTGAACATACTAAAAACAACTGAATTGTACACTTTGAAAAGGTGAAATTTATGTGAATTATTTCTCAAAAATAAAATTTTAAAGAAAAGGAGAAGGCTTAATGAGAGGTTTGGCATGAAAATAAATTGCTGTAAGGGCCTAAGAAAGGGATGGAACTGGCTTGGTATTTATGTCAAGACAAAGACAAAGAAAGGGAGAAAAAAAGCATAGAAAAAACAAAAAAAGACCTGGGAGTCAATAAGAGGAAGAGGAGGGGGACATTGTAATAAAGATAAATTTTTAAAAATTCCCAACATTTAAAAAACGGTTTTAATTACATTGCTTATATCATGAGACAAATCATTTTTGACCTTTAAGTACTAAAAAAATCACCTGCAGCCATTCTTAGTTCTTATTCTATGAACTGTGCAACAGTCTCAGTTACAAACCAAACTATTTCATGATGTTGCAGCACTTAAACTGACTAGAGCTTTTTAAGAACTTTTTATTTATTTGGAATAAAAGCACAGTTTGCAGACTATGCCAGAAAATCATATCCTAATCATCTATATTTGCCCCAATGAAACTCAAAGACTTCCCTGGATTTTCTTTTCCTCATTCTCTGAATTTTAATCTATGTGTTTTTAGTCTTTGAGTTAACTGAGAAGCCTTTTCATTCTGTGAACTAAGCACATTCCTTCAAAACCACAGGCATCCACTTCTCATTGGATTTATGACAATTACAACAATGGCATGCAGGTAAAAAAAAGAACTCAATTTGCTTTTCCCATCACATCTCTGATTACCTCAGAGAACCCCACTTCAATGGGAAAGGAGGAAGGGTAACTTCTGGCATTATAACCATGTCCAGATATTCCACAATATTCTATAGTGATCTCCCCTTTCCTCTGCACATTTCTACAGCTCTAGCCAATAAATCATGTTTTTGTCTTCCAGAAGTTTCAAGGAAAAGAAGTTCCAGTAGACAGCAGCATAGAACATCCCTTTTTTAAGATAGCTTCCTTAGAAGACTTCTTTCTGCAGCCTACTGAGTTTATGGATTAAACTATTTTCAGGGATGAACAGGATGAAAAGCATGGGAGCATTCTAAATTGAGATTAGGACTTGACCCTTTGTTTGACACATAACATGGATCACTCTAAACACTTAATAAATATTTAACAAAACTGAGTCAAAAAGAGCTAGAAAATATTTTATATTTGCTTGTTTTTCTGATCAACACAATGCCATACATAAACTGGTGAATAATAGTTCAATATAAAAAGAGTAAAGAGTAAGAAAAATACGAATAAAAGAAGTAAAAGACTTTGTGGTTTGTGAAAAAGGCAAATATCTTTTTTCTCTGTGGCCTCTATTTAGCTCGTTGTTGGCAGACTGTTTTGCAAGAAAAGATACAACTGCAAGAGAAGAAAATGAAAATCTTTGCAATGAAAAAGCATCAATTTAGCCCTGGCTGGTTTGGCTGAGTGGATAGAGCATCAGCCTGCGGACTCAGGGGTCCCGGGTTCAATTCCAGTTGAGGACATGTACCTTGGTTGCAGGCACATCCCCAGTAGGAGGTAGCTGATTGATGTTTCTCTCTCATTAATGTTTCTAACTCTCTCTCCCTCTCCCTTCCTCTCTGTAAAAAACATCAATAATATATATATATATATATATTTAAAAAGAATCAATTTATAACTCATGAACACAACCAATAAGGTGGTGAAGGCCTGTGGTGAAGTGAGAGGCTGGCTGGAGGGGGTAAATAGGGAGGAAAGGAGGGCATACATAATACTTTCAACAATAGTTATTTAAAAAGATAAAATAACAAAACCTAAAAATAAAATGCATCAATTTAGCTTGGCCAGCAATGTGGCTCAGCAGTTGAACTTGGACTGATGAACTAGCAGGTTGAGGTTTGATACCCGGACAGGGCAGGCCACATGTAGGGTTGTGGGCTCGATCCCAGTATGGGGCATGCAGGGGGTAACCGATCAATGATTCTCTTTCATTATTGATGTTCCTATCTCTCTTTCTCTCTCTGAAATCAATAAAAATATTTTTTTAAAAATTAAGTAAAAGCATCAATTTGGGCTCAAGCACAGTAAAAGAGCATGGCCTCTAACTCTGATGGCCACATCATTAGAAATATTCCTAATAACAATCTCTCTCTATATAAAAGCCCAAAATGCAAAGTGTCCCTGTGCGAGTTCAAATGACTGGGAGTCCCATTGCTTCCTATGATGTATACTGACCACCAGGGGGCAGGATGGAACAAAGGAAGGCCACGGCCAGTAGCCACAAAGGACCCTACCCATGTACAAATTTTGTGCACTGGGCCTCTAGTTTACAATATAATTATTTTAAGAACTCATATAAAGTTGCTTGTGTTTAAAACAACCTGAGCATAAGCCACATTCAGAATACATTAATGCAGATTTTTGTATTCTTGAAACTCCTTTTCAGATTAAGCCCATTAAGGAAATAGAACTACCTTTCCTATACTTCCCCACTGTGAACTCATGGCTATCAAGCATAATTAAGTCATTTGAATTCCTGGGCAGAGCAGTGGAGTTATATAACCATAAAACAAAGAGCCATTACTATTTAGTGATATATATGTACTTTATTGAAATAAAGTATATCCTTGTTTTTTCAACTCCATAGTATACTGTTTTGCAAATATGGAAAATAATGAGATAATTCTGCTTTTATAATTAAAACATCATTTTCAAAGTTTGTACAGCTCACTGAACTAACCACATAATGACAAAGTTGGGCTTGCTTGTTTTTAAAAATAAGTTTTCAAATTTAAACAGTCACAATGGTTTAAAAAATGAATATATTTAAATTAGAGGCAAGTGTTTTATGATACCCTTTTCATCAAAATATTTTCTACTGTTTGTGACATAAAGGAAAAGAGAGAATAGCCTAGGATTATGGAAACTGTGGAAGGTAAACTAAGGAAGGACTTAATCAAATATATATTTTAAAAATAAGTACAGAGGAGAGTTACATAAATTATAGCAGGAAAATGTTAATATAGCAGCTGACAGAACTCTCTAACCATAAGGGCTGTAAAAACTACAAATGTGTTGCCTTAGAAGATTAAAAACAACACAGATAGTTCTTCAGTTAGATGTAATATTACCTGAACAAAGAGTTAGCTTAGATAACATCTTGAGCTTCTCCTGCCTTTTTCCCTAGTAGGGAGAGAAAAGATAGAAAAAAAGGAAGTCTTGACCAAGTTTCTGTGTAAAACCCTCAGCCTGACCACCTGAATCCTTTGGGGATGACTACTTTTGAATAGTTGAATTTTCTAGAGAACTATGTGTATATCATTCCAAGAATTAAAATTTGGATGAAATATTATTTTAAAATGTACTTGAATTCCTTGATCCTTTTTTTTCACCTTACTTCAAATTTCAAAGTTGTTTTTTGTTAATCCTCACCCAAGGATATTTTTCCATTGATTTTTAGAGAGAGTAGAAGAGAGGTGGAGAGACAGAGAGAGAAACACCGATTTGAGAGGCACAACAGTTGGTTGTCTCCCACATACTATGGGCACCAAGGATCGAGGTATGTGCCCTTGACCAAAATCAAACCTAGAATCCTTCAGTCTGCTGACCAACTGAGCCAAACTAGCTAGGGCTCAAAGTTGTTTTTTTAATATTATGAGTTGCAAACTTGTTTTAAAAATTAAGGAGGAAAATAAATGGCCATAATCTTACTATCCAGAAACTATTAGGTAACATTTTCTATTTCTTGAATTATATCTCAGTGAATATGAGACATAATTCAAGGCCATAAAATGAGATCTCAGTCTACATGAGTATTTTCTAAAGCCTGGTACTCTGATAAACATTCTATATATATAGTCTCATTTAAGCCAATAAAGTATGTATTATTATTCCTATTTTAGAGATGAAGAAAACAAGACTTGGGGAATTTATCAAAGACCTATAAACCACAGCCTAAATTCAAGCCCTTTTATTCAGCTCCAAAGGCTGACCTGTTAACTTTTTTATTTTTTTCATGGCATTATAGCCTAAAAAGTCACATATTGTTATATATTTTAAGAGCCCCCATATATGTACCCTTGACTCACATGCTTAATGATTTTTCAATCTCTCCTTACTGTCAAGTTCTTATTTTTCAGTTTTCAAAGAAGATATATATTTCTTCTTACCACTTCCCCATCACTTTTCCAATCTGCTTCTTTAGATTTGTGTAAGCGTGGACACATCAATAACAAGCTTATTGAAATTTTGTGAAACACAAAAGAGACTTCCAGTCAGTAAAGTATATATAGACTGTGTAACACATATTTATTTCCTACTCACAGCTTTGTCTGGGTTTAATGAAGGATATGACACGTCTAAACAAGCATCAGCCAATCCTGAAAAATCAGCACAATAATAATCCAAAACCTCTTTATATAAAATCCTAATATGCAAATAGATGGAACAGCGGAACAACTGAACACCCCATCGCTATGATGTGTGCTGACCACCAGGGGGCACATGTGGAACATGGCAGGTGTTGGCAACAGGCAGCAGAGCATGGAACATGGCAGGTGTCAGCTGTGGTGGGATGGTGGAGCAGGTGAGCAGGGGCCAGACCAAGGCAGGGCACCCACTGCTGTCATCAGGGTGAGCCTCTGGTGGTTATTGAAAATTCTTTGCTCCCACGTGCTGTGGACTCGCCCATTGCTTGCACCTGCTGCCAGTGCCGGAGTCGCTGCTCACATCTGCTCCGGCGCCCAGCACCAGTCCTGATCGCTTGGTGCCGTCAGCAGATGCAAGTGGTGGCTGCCAACCCTGATCAACTCTGAGGGCTTCTCTATCTCCCCCTACTCCTGAGGGGCGATTAAGGCAGCAGCCCCCACTCACACCTGCTGCTGGTACCAGCCCCAATTGCTCTGCACCATCAGTGGGTACGAGCAGGGCCAGTGCCATCAGCACATGGAAGCAGCAGTGGCGGGAGCGGGGTTGCCAGCAGAGGGGCTGGAGGCCATAGCAGAAGGGGCCAGGCGGGAGCACAGATGGGCTGAAACCCACCCCTGTTCCCTACCACAGCCTAACAGCCATTTCAAGATGCATGATTTCATGCACTGGGCCCCTAGTGTTTTAATAAGAATTTAGATAGTTATAGATGGAAAGGCACATTACTCAGAATCAGAAAGCTTGATCACAGAGGAGAGTAGAACAGTGAATGCATCTGTAGAAAATATGTTCATTTATAAACAACCAAAAAAAAAAAAAAAGCCCAAAATCAAATTGCAAAAAACCAACAAGGCAGAGTTGCCCATAAGGTATGGAATGTTTTAACAAGAAAAGGAAGAGGTTCCCTAAATGGCCTATACTAAAGAGTGAGCCCAGGTTGAAAAAGATGTTAAGAGACTGATACCTAACTCACGCTGGCCCCAAAAGGTAAAGAAGGCAGAACATCAGAAAGAATAATGGAAAATAGAGAGAGGCAGCCAGGTAAGTTTGATATAAATGAATGAGTAACACATGCTTTCTTATTTAGATTGGCGTTAAGAACAATGGATATGAGGTGGAAGAAAGGTTGCCCTGAAGGGACACAGGGCTATTATTTTAATCTTGGCTCCAGTCCTGCTTATCTTCCACCAAATATGGACAAAGAAGCTGCCTCACAGAACTTTTTTTTTTTTTTTAATCACAGAGCTATTTATATCATCTAAGCTTGGCAGACATGTTGCTCTAAAACCCGATGACATATACTATTTTATGTAGTTTTCGTTTGTGAAGTAAATATGAAATCTTCATTACTCATGTTATCATTAATAATTAAAAATTATTCACTTATGTTTGCTAGTATCTAATCTAGTTATTTCATAATTGCACAAATATACCACTGGGAAAGGACTATCCCACATGCCTGCAAGGGCTGATGGATGGCAATTTCAACTGTGCTTTTCTTTCAATGGCCTGTTTCCTGATAGGCTCTTTCAATGAGAGAAAGAAACATAATGTCACTCTGACCTAAAAATTCTCTCATTCTCAGGAGGCAAAGTGTTGGCAGAGCCTAGAGTGCAGATTAAAGTCTCATGGTTCTTAGGCCTTCCTGGGTTGTTCCAAGGGGATGACACTCTTAGAATAAGGTCCTGGACACATATTTAAGACCGAATCCCACTTCCATTGATTTTTCTTTGTAAGTCTTCTTTTTTCCTTAAGTCTTCCTGTGTCCCTGTACTCTATCAAGTTGACCTGACACACCAGCATCTGAGTTTTGCAGACCACACAGCTTATGGTTATTTACAAAAAAACAAAACAAAATAAAAATCAAGATTGTAAGGAAGAAAGCCTGGAATGTAGTAAACCGGGTCTTCCTTTGCCTTCTTTACACTTTATTTAAACGAAAATATAAAAAGTGGCTGTAATTTTTAGCCATATAATTAAGAATCAATTATATTATTCCTGCACGCATTGTTTATAAATGTAAATGACTGCATGTCTCTTAGATACTTTGGGTACTCAGGAAAAAGTAGTTCTTGATAAAATGTAATATATGACTGCACAGGTTGCTACATACTTAAGCTAATTAGCCACAACAACTCAAACTTAAGCAATATACAAAGAAAAATGCATGAAGTGCCTAAGCTATAGAGTATTTTAAAAAATTTGTATTTCCAATTATTCTGTGGCTATTAACATCCATGGGTTGCTTTTAAAGTTCAAAAACACTGAACTATCTAGAAATATTCTGAATAGTAATAGTAATACTGCTAATTTTATTTTCAAATTTTGGTCAATAAGGAGGAAAATAATAAGGTTAAGTAGTCAAAAGAAATACTAAGAAAAGTATAATCATTCATAGATTCACTTCCAGTTGATTCAATCCTATTTGCACATTTAAATATAAAATACATCCTAATTTGTCAAGAATCTGACCACACTTAGCACCAAGAAAGAAACTTTGAACATGACTTCATATCTTGTCATAGGAAAAAAAAACTTTCATAGAATCTATATGTAGTTATCACTATCAGTTAACTAAAAAAAATAGTTTTTAAAAGTAACTGTGGCACATCATTAATTTATACAAGCAATTAAAAATGAAATAAACCTTAAAACCAGGACTACTTGATACTGCGCACAACTCTCCTAGAATGGTTTGTTTTCATCTCCTCCAATGCTTGTTCCAGTTGCTGAACCAAGTGCAACAGGGTAGCTGGATCTGTCTGCAGAACTTTGGTGTTGTGATCTCCATTCTGATTAAGGTGTAGCTTTACAGTCACCAATGGTTTTATCTGTTGCCTGAGGCTTCTGCTTGCAAGCTTGATTTTAAATGGAATAAGAGCATAATATCTATTTATTAATCAAGCTAAATACATTACATTTATAATTACTTATATCATGTACAAAAATAAAACTTCAGATAAAGCATAGACTGCAAAATAAAAAGTAAACTTCAAAACTTTTTTTTGGGAAAAAAAAAGTATCATAACATACATGCAACCTTACAGTGTGGAAAAATTTCTTAAACATGATATAAAAGGCACAAAACATAAATAAAAAAGTGACAAATTTAACTATTTTAAAATTATTAAATTTTCTTCAAAGGTTACATAAAGATTGTGGAAAAACAAGCCACAAACTGAAAGTATTTTGTAAAAAATATTAGTATCCAGAATGCATGAACAACTGCTCTGATTTGTAAGGAACAAACATTAAACCAAGAGAAGAACATATAGAAGACTGAAATAAACACTAACAAAAGAATAACACAAACATAAACAGGTAAGTATGCTTAACTTTATTAGGATCAAGAAAATGGCCAAGCGTACCAACATAAGAATTATGGGGGTGCCAGAAGAAGAGAGAGAGCAAGATACTGAAAACCTATTTGAAGAAATAATGCCTGAAAACTTCCCCCATTTGGTGAAAGAAATAGACTTACAAGTCCAGGAAGTGCACAGAACCCCAAACAAAAGAAATCCAAAGAGGACCACACCAAGACAAATCATCGTTAAAATACCAAGAGCAAAAGACAAAGAGAGAATATTAAAAGCAGCAAGAGAAAAATAGTTCATTACCTACAAGGGAACACCCATGCAATTGTCAGCTGATTTCTCAACAGAAACAATGCAGGCCAGATGGGAGTGGCAAGAAATATTCAACATGATGAACAGCAAGAACCTACAACCAAGATTACTCTACCCAGCAAAGCTATCATTCAGAATTGAAGGTCAGATAAAGAGCTTCAGAGATAAGAAAAAGCTAAAGGAGTTCATCAACACCAAATCAGTATTTTATGAAATGCTGAAAGATACTCTTTAAGAAGAGGAAGAAGAAGAAAATGGTAAAGATAAAAATTATGAACAACAAATACATATCTATTAACAAGTGAATCTAAAAATCAAGTGAATAAGAAATCTGAAGAACAGAATAAATTGGTGAATATAATAGAATCAGGGGCATAGAAAGGGAGTGGACTGACAATTCTCGGGGAAATGGGTGACAGGGGGAACAGGGAGAGACTGGACAAAAATCATACACTTATGGATGAGGACAATGGGGGGGAGGTAAGGGCATAGGGTGGGATGGGAGCCAGGTGGAGGGGAGCAATGGGGAGAAAAAAGGAGGAATAAATGTAATAAGCTGAACAATGAAGATTTAAAAAAAAAAAAGGATGCATAAATTCATGTACTGAGTTCCTAGTACTATAATAATAAAAGCCTAATATGCTGTGTCTGACCATTTGATCAGTCGCTGTGATGTGCACTGACCACCAGGGGACAGACGCTTTGACTGGTTGGTTAGCTTGCTGCTGGGTGCAGCCAATCAGAACTGGGAGAGACTGGCCAGATGTGCCCTGGAGCCCTCCCACAATTCCTCCTCATCTGGCCAACCTCCTGCAGTCCCTCCCTGGCTTGCTGGCCCCAATCAGCCCTAACAGGCACTGGGCCAGATAGGAGCCCTCTCGCGCCCCCTCGTTGGTCCCAATCGTGCACCAGGGGGAACCCACGCAATTCAGGACCCCTTGGGTGATGTTGGAGAGCTAGTTTCAGCCCAACATCAGAATTGTGGGGGTGCCAGAGGAAGAGAGAGAGCAAGACACTGAAAACCTAGTTAAAGAAATAATGACTGAAAACTTCCCACATCTGGTAAAAGAAATAGACTTACAAGTCCAGGAGGCATACAGAACCCCATATAAAAGGAATCCCAAGAGGACCGCAGCAAGACACATCATAATTAAAATACCAAGAGCAAAAGACAAAGAGAGAATATTAAAAGCAGCAAGAGAAAAAGTTAATTACCTACAAGGGAGCACCCATACGACTGTCAGCTGATTTCTCAACAGAAACGATGCAGGCCAGACTGGAGTGGCAAGAAATATTCAACGTGATGAACAGCAAGAACCTACAACCAAGAATAATCTATCCAGCAAAGCTAACATTCAGAATTGAAGGGCAGATAAAGAGCTTCGCAGATAAGAAAAAGCTAAAGGAGTTCATCAACTCCAAACCAGTATTATATGAAATGCTGAAGGGTACTCTTAGAAGAGGAAGAAGAAAAAGGTAAAAGATAAAAAATTATGAACAACAAATACATATCTATCAACAAGTGAATCTAAAAATTAAGCGAATTAAAAATTTGATCAACAGAATAAACCGGTGAGTATAATAGAATCAGGAGCACAGAAAGGGAGTGGACTGATCATTCTCAGGGGGGAAAGGGGTGAGGGGTGTATAGGGAATGTCTGGACAAAAATCATACACCTATGGATGAGGTCAACGGGAGGGAGGTAAGGGTAGAGGTTAAGGGTGGGAACTGGGTGGAGGGGAACTATGGAAGGGAAAAAAGAGAAACAAATATAATAATCTGAATAATAAAGATTAAAAAAAAAAAAGAAAAACTGAAGTTTGGGGAGAGATCAACCAAAGGAATTATATGCATGCATAAAAACCTAATAAATGGACACTGACAACAGGGGAGGGGGGTAGCGGGTATTGGGAGAATAAGGACACATATGTAATACCTGAATCAAAAAAAAAAACACAAAAAAAAACTAAAGTTTTAGGCCTTCACACTATTGTCTGTGTCCATGGGTTATGCATATATGCATGTAAGTTCTTTGATTAAAAGGCCTGAGGAAGCGGTTTGAATGGGGGAGAGGATTAATGGGTACACCTATAATATTTTCAACAATAAAGATATATTTAGAAGATGTTACCTAAAAGACAAAGAAACAAAACCTCTCAAGTTTCAAAGCAGACTTTGGTTAAGGTGGTAAAGAATAGTCCTAAAGACATAAACCTAAAATTAATCTTCTATCTAATTCAGATTAATAATAATAAAAAGCCATACCTGTACATCTAGTCGCCATTCAAGGCTGTGGTAACTGGGGAGGTCTGGTGCTAGTTCACTCAGAATAGTTCTGATCTCCTTTCTGTTATCTAGATAAAGCTGAAGCAACAATTTGTTCAAATCTTCTGAGAATCCCAGAACAAAAACAGAGTCTTGGAAATCCAGTTCAGAAATCTAAAGTGATTTAATTTAACAGAACATCAAAATTGATCTTTGTCTAGAAAATGCTCAAACAGTAGATATGAACAAAAGAGTATGAAATCTCCAAATTCTTTTGGTAAATTCCCAAATTCTGTTTGGTAAAAGAAACAACACTCCTTAGTAAAAGGCAACCCTTCTCACTATTTTAAAATCTGAGTTTCTCAGACATAAAAGAACTTTATAAAAGTATAAAGAATTATTAATAATTCTCTCCTTTTCTTCATAATGCCAGATGCTGCTAATATACAAAAAAGTAAATCATTATATTCTCTCTTCTCTTAGGATACATACTATGGTATAAGGTTCAGTAACATACAGAATTAATGACAATTCTAATTTATACTAATACTAGAGTCCAATGCACGAAATTCATGCAAGAGTAGGTCTTCCTTCCCCTGGTTGCCAGCACAGGCTTCCCTCAGGCTACAGGTAGGCCCCCAGGACCAGGACTTCCCTCACAGCCCAGTTTGGTCTGGAAGGTCCGATTTAATTAGCATATTATGCTTTTATTATTATAGGTGGAGGCATTTATGACAGAAGACTGTTAGTCACATTGTTTAGGCCTGGCTTCATCAAATAAAAATAAGCCACGAATAACATTACTGAAATAAGCAGGTACTTGCCAGCACTATGATGTAGAGTATGCATGACCCTCTTAAGGTTTGGGAAATGCAAGACAGCCCACAGAAGCCCTTACCATGAGCTTTGAGCTTTCAGTGAGCAGGTATAATAATCCTTCCACGCCATGCTGGACAGTGTCACTACTCACATTGAGTTTTCCTGAGAAAAAAGGAAAAACGAGCAAATAAATTACTGTGTGGTTTTTATCCTTTTATTCAAACTCTTATTTAAAACTAAATATTGTCCACTATTCCATTTTTTCCTCAAACACTGCAATTAACAATAATGAGCTGGTAACGGCGTCCACGCCTTCTCCGCCCCCAGCACCGCGCCTCCATCCGTCCTTCAGCTGAGTTTCCGGAACCCATCCACTCCACCCCCCACCCCCCCCCCCCCCCCCCCGAGATCAGACCGGCGCGGCCCCCGGTGGGCCGCTCGCTCCTCAGGCCTGCGGCAGGGGAACGCAACAGGGGCCGCCTTAATCTGAGAGCCTGCCCCTCGTGCAGCGGGGGGAAATGTTTCACCGAAAGAGGATGTGTGAACAAGTAATAATAATAACCGGGCTAGTCCCCACACTTCGCTGAGCGTAAGCCTTGTAGTATGTTTCGCAGACGGTAGTACGTCCATTTCACCCAGGAGGAAGACGACTACTAGAAGCTCTAAAAACCTCGCCGCTTCTTAGAAACCGGCAGGACCTGCGCCCAGACTGAAGGGTCCTCCCGGTTTTACTCTACCACAATGGCACTAGATCCTCGGAGTCGCAATGGCCCCTTTCTCAGACAATGGCTAACACAGCCTGCAGGGCCGCGCCCCTTTCCTCTTACTGGCGGCGCCCTCGTAGATCCTGGGGTTCGCGCCTCGCCTCAGGAACTCCACTGCAATCCGCCCAAATTCGGCGACCACTGTAACACAAGCCAGGAGACAGTGAGCACCGGGCGCTGCCGCGGTTTCCCTCCCGGACCACACAACGCCACACCCCGCTGCCGCGCCCCGGACCTGAGCTGTTCACTCCCGGTAGAAAGGCCAGGTGCTCCTTGTGCTCCTCGGACAGGTCCAGCAGCATTTTCACTGGGCCGCTACCTTCCCTTGAGTGCAGACCGCCCTCTCCACTTCCGGTCCCGCGTCCGATCGCGAAGGAGGTCCGACGCCTCAGCGGCCCGAGCTTTGGGTTCTGGGCTGTGTTGGTCCCCTGCTCCAAGGAGGCCTGTGGTGCGTGCTGCGGCGCGGGGGTTAGCGGATTCTTCTGATCGCAAATATCAAATATGTAGCAGGCTAGGGCGGGCAAGTTGCTAGACTCTATGGGAGACAAAAAGGTGTTTACAATCCGAACGCTTTCTTCCCCCCCCTCCCCCATGCAGAGCTTACATTTATTTCAATAGCTATATTAAGCACTGCGTCAGGAACTGTTCTTACCATTATTGTTTCCATTAAAGGTAAGGAAACAGATTTCTTTACACTTTCTTTTTTTTTAAATTAAATCTTTATTATTCAGATTATTACATTTGTTTCTCTTTTTTCCCCTCCATAGCACCCCTCCACCCAGCTCCCAGCCCTCCCTCTGCCCTGAGCTCCCTCCCATTGACCTCATCCATAGGTGTATGATTTTTTTCCAGTCTCTCCCTGTACACCCCTCACCCCTTCCCCCCTGAGAATTATCAGTCCACTCCCTTTCTGTGCTCCTGATTCTATTATATTCACCAGTTTATTCTGTTGATCAAATTTTTAACTCACTTAATTTTTCAACTCACTTGTTGATAGATATGTATTTGTTGTTCATATTTTTTTATCTTTTACCTTTTTCTTCTTCCTCTTCTAAAAGAGTACCTTTCACCATTTCATATAATACTGGTTTGGAGTTGCTGAACTCCTTTAGCTTTTTCTTATCTGTGAAGCTCTTTATCTGCCCTTCAATTCTGAATGTTAGCTTTGCTGGATAGATTATTCTTGGTTGTAGGTTCTTGCTATTCATCACGTTGAATATTTCTTGCCACTCCCATCTGGCCTGCATCGTTTCTGTTGAGAAATCAGCTGACAGTCGTATGGGTGCTCCCTTGTAGGTAATAAACTGTTTTTCTCTTGCTGCTTTTAATATTCTCTCTTTGTCTTTTGCTCTTGGTATTTTAATTATGATGTGTCTTGGTGTAGTCCTCTTTAGTTTGCTTTTATGTGGGCTTCTGTGTGCTTCCTGGACTTGTAAGTCTATTTCTTTTACCAGATATGGGAAGTTTTTAGTCATTATTTCTTTAAATAGGTTTTCAGTATCTTGTTCTCTCTCTTCTTCTGGCACCCCCACAGTTCTGATGTGGGTAAGCTTGAAGCTGTCCCAGAGGCTCCTTATGTTATCTTCACATTTTTTGATTCTTTTTTCTTCTTGCTTTTCTAGTTGAGTGTTTTCTGATTCTTTATATTTCAAATTTTTGACTTGATTCTTGCCCTCCTCTAGTCTGCTATCAGGTCTCTGAATAATATTTTTTATTTCAGTCATGTATGTTTAATTGCTAGTTGGTCCTATTCCATCTCTAGTTGGTTCTTTTCCATCTCTAGTTGGTTCTTCTTCATCTCCTCTTGGGTCTCGCTAACTTTATCCATCTTTTCTAGGATATTCTTGAAAAACCTTATAACCGTGGTTTTGAACTCTATATCCTATCGTTTGTTTTCCTCCATTTCTTTTATTTGTGATTTCTCCCTTTGTCTCAGCATTTTCACTCTGCCGGGAGAACTTCTGTGTTGGATTTAGCCTTATGATACAAGAGTTGAAAAACTGCAAAAGCCTCTCTGTTGAGCTTGGGATGGGTGGGGTCTCAGGGCTTAAGGGACCGCCTTGCCTTCCAGTTGGCCCCACTCTCCACAGCACCTGAGTTTCACGTGACTGAATAATTGCTAGAGCAATCCCTGTGTGCATGCGTGCGCTCTCGCAGTGCTTCTAGACTGCTGCCTTTCCAGCTCCCCTGTGCTCTAGGACCATATGAGTCTGGTTCCCCAGTGTTTTGCCTGAAACTGGGGTTTAGTGGAGTTAGAAGTGGCACAGTTGGGAGACTCTGTCTCCTGCCCACTTGTGAAAGCCAGCGGCACAATCAGCAGTTGGTCTTCTGCATGCAGTGCTGTGCGCGCCACCAGACTTCTGCCCTTTTGTGACTCCCCTAAATTTCCGTGCACTTCTCCCTTTTCACAGTTCAAACTCCCCCCATATGAGTTTCGGCTGGACCTGGGGTTTAGTGTCATAGGATAAGGGGTTCAGTGCCGTTGGGAGTCTCCGTCTCCCTCCCACCAGAGAAAGCCAGCCAGATTCTCCAGCACCTGCCTCCATACCTCAGCTTTTTGCAGATCCTCTGGGTCTCTGTGAGCCCCTCTCTTTCCTTCTAGTTGTAGAATTTCCACTCAGCCAGCTTTCCTGTGGTTTTGGATGCTGTCCATTCTGTCTTTTAGTTGTAGTTTTGAAATTGTTGTGCGAGGCAGCAGTATAGATGTTTACCTATGCCACCATCTTGGATTCCTCCCCGTGTCCCTATTTGTACAACATTACACCCAATGGGGGCTCACAGTAGCTCCCAGGAGTGGCCTGTGGATTGATGGGCTCAGGGGGCCTGCATGCTGGCAATGTGCGACGATGGCAGTGTGTTTGTCAGCATGGAGCTCAGACACACTCTGAGGGGCCCTGGTGCTGAAATTGCACAGCTGGGGTGCCTGTGGGAAGTTATTCAGAAATAGAGAATACAGAATTTCTCCTGTGGGGCAGTGCACCCTTGTCTGTACAAAATCACACCTAGTGGGGGTTCATAGTGGCCCAAGAGTGGCCTGTGGAGTGTTGTGTCCTGGAGGCCTGTGTGCTGGAGGCCTGTGTGCTGGAAACACATGACTGTGGTGTCCAGAGGTCTGATGCTGTGAAGTTGCACTTAATGCTGCAGGAGCAGTGCACCTTTGGAGGTGGAGGTCCCAGGGTCTATGGTTCTGTGGGTGGGGCAGCAGGATTTTCGCTGAAATGGCTGATGTGTCATGGGTAGTTTCTAAGGGCTGTCTGAATGGTGGTGTTTATGAGTTCCTAGAAGAGGCCACTCTCCCCTTCAAGATGGTGTGGGCTCCATGCCTGAGTCCCACAGTCTGGGAAGTGTCCACAGTAGTGGTAGTTTTTCCCTGTCCAAGAGAGCCTTGTCTGCCTCCTGATCACTTTGTAGCTCATGCTATGTGGCCCTAGGTAGAATAGAGGAGGTGGCTAACCATGGCCTGCATCTCCTAGAAGGTCCCAGAGCCAGTGCACCTAGTAGACAGCTTCAGACCACATCAAAGCACCACCTAACCATCACCACAAGTGACACACTCAAGAGAAGACTCAGCCGGCACCAGAGCCCTGCTGAAGTAAGTCCTTCTCCATGGAGTGGGTCCTGACACACCTGATCCTCCAAGTCGTTGCAGGCGGTCCTTGTAGCTGATTGGCCAGGGGGCAAATAACTTTATCTCTGTGCCAACAGCAATCAAGATGCAACTACAACAGGATGGTGTATACAACCTACAGACACATAAGGGCACACCTGGAGTGCCCAGCTTGGGTGATCAGGGAGGCTGTGCCATTGAGGACACCTATTACATTAGGCCACTCTACCAAGCCTGGGAGATGTAGCAGCTCTATCTAATACATTAGAAACAAACACTGGGAGGCTGCCAAAATGAGGAGATAAAGAAGCATGGCCCAAATGAAAGAACAGAACAACACTCCAGAAAAGAAAATGGAGACAAGCAATCTACTAGCCACAAAGTTCAAAATACTGGTTTAGCCCAGTCAGCATGGCTGTGTTTGAGTGTTGACCTATGAACCAGGAGGTCACATTTTGAATACAGGTCAGAAAATATCTCCAGGTTGCAGGCTCAATCCCCAAGTGCACATGCAGCAGGCAGCCAATGATTCTCTCTCATCATTGATGTTCCTTTATCTCTCTCCTCCTTTCCTCTATGAAATCAACTAAAGTATATTTAAAAGAAAAACCACTGGTTATAAGGATGCTCAATGAACTTAGGGGAAGAGTAGATGAACTTCTTGAGAATTTAATGAAGAGATCAGAAATATAAAACTGGAGATAGAAAACATGAAAAAGAACCTCAGAAATTAAGAATACATTAACTGAAATCAAGAATACATTACAGGGAATCAACAATGAAGTAGATAAAGCAACGGATAAAGTCAGATATTTGAAAGATAAGAAACAACCGAGACCGGTTTGGCTCAGTGGATAGAGCGTTGGCCTGCGGACTGAAAGGTCCCAGGTTTGATTCTAGCTGGGGGCATGTACCTTGCTTGCGGGCACAACTCCAGTAGGGGGCGTGCAGGAGGCGGCTGATTGATGTCTCTCTCTCATCGATGTTTTTGACTTTCTATCCCTCTTCCTTCCTCTCTGTAAAAAATCAATAAAATATATTTTTTAAAAAATAAAGAAATAAAACACCCAATCAGAATAAAAAAAAAAGAAAAAAGAATAAAAAAAAAACACACACTGAGGATAGTAAAAGGAGCCTCTGAGAGAGCTTCAAGTACACTAACATTCACATCATGAGGGTATCAAAAGGAGAGGCGAGAAAATAAGGAATTTAAAACCTATGTGAAAAAATGATGGAGGAAAACTTCCCTCATGGGGTGAAGGATCTAAACATACAAGTCCAGGAAGCACAGAGTGTCCCAAACAAGATGAACCCAAAGAGGTCCACCCAAAGACACATCATAATGAAAATGACAAAGATTAAAGAGAGAGAGAATCTTAAAAGCAGCAAGAGAAAAGCAGTTAGTGATGACAAGGGAGCTTCCATAAGACTGTCAGCTTATATCTCAACAGAAATTTTGTAGGTCAGAAAGTATTGGTAAAAAATATTTAATGGCCTAACTGGTGTGGCTCAGTGGATTGAGCATCACCTCATGCACCAAGATGTTGCCAGTTCAGTTCCCAGTCAGGGCACATACCCAGGTTATGGGCTCAATCCCCAGTAGTGGGTGTGCAGGTAGAAGCCGATTAATGTTTATCTCATTGATAGTTTTATTTCTATCTCCCTCTTCCTTCCACTCCTTCTGAAATAAATAAAAGCATTTAAAAAGAAAGAACTATTCAAAGTGATGAAAAGCAAAGACCTATAACCAATATTAGTCTATCCAGCAAAGCTATTCATTAGAATAAAATAACCTATAAAGAGCATCCCAACAAGAAAAAACTAGAGTTCATCACCACCAAACCAGTACTACATAAAATGTTTATGAAGAAGAAGGAAAAAGGAGTAAAAGTATGAATAATAAAATATCAATAAATGCATATCTATCAATCATTGAATCTAAAAAACAAATGAATAAGCAGAACAGAAATAGGTTCATATAGAGAGAGAACTTTTTGATATTTCCATTTGGGAGGGGAGTTAAACCAGTATTTTGAACTCTGTGAGGAGGTGGATTAAAAAAGGTGAAGGGATTAGGAAGGACAATTTGGTAGTAACAGAATAGGATACAAATTATAGCATAGGGAATATAGTCAATAATATTGTAGTAACTATGTATGGTGTCAGATGGGTACTAGATTTATTGTGATGATCCTTACTAAGTTATATAATGTCTAATCACTGGGGTGTACACCTGAAACTAATATGATATTGTATGTCAACTGCAATTGAAAAAGAAAAAATTATTTTTTTAAAAAAAAGAAATTGTTGACATGAAAAAAACATGCTCTGACCCAAAAATGAATTTGGTTAGAAATGTGAAGAAGAGTCAACTTGGGAAAATCAGGTTTCCATTTTGGATAATGGACTTCAGCAAGCAAATTTTATTTACCGATATTCAAAGTACATTAAATTGTAAATTTTGAAAAAGTCAAATAAACACTATACTAACTTAATGTAATAATAAATAAGATACAAAAACAGGAATGATCATTGATGTCAAACTTTTGAGAGCCTCAATTAAAAATAACATAAAAGAATAAGTAAATATGATAGGAGAAGTAACATGAAAGCAGATTTAACATTTATAAACAGCAAAACTGCTTAACTCAAGAATGTCTACAAAGAGCTATTATAAGTTGGAAGAACTCACATTCTATTGCAACAAATGTTACAGCATGACACCACTTAAAAACGTGCTAATTGTCAGCAAAGATTCATTTGCTTCAAGCAAGAATTTCTATAAGGTTTGAAGCATTTTCCAATGTTGTTAAAACAAACTTGGCAGTTTTACTGGTGTATGACTAGCAGTACAGTATTAAAAGGGAGGTTGTATCTGCTGTGAAGAATGAATGCTAGCTCATTAAAGCAGTTCAGACTGCATAGTAGTGGCTTCACCTTGTTTAAAAGTTTAATATAGCTCTAGCTGGTTTGGCTAAGTGAATAGAGAATCGGCCTGTGGACCAAAGGGTCTGAAGTTCGATTCCAGGGCACATGCCTGGAATCAATTCCCAGTAGAGGGTGTGCAGGAGGCAGTCAATCAGTGATTCTCTCTCATCATTGATGTTCCTATCTCTCTTTCCCTCTCCCTTCCTCTCTGAAATCATTAAAAATATATATTAAAAAATAAAAGTTTAATATAATCAACATTTAAAAATGAGATTGCATAAAGCAAGGCTCAGAACAGTGTGTATTATATGCTACCACTGTGTTAAAAAGAGGAAAAAGAATAAGTACTTGGACTTGCTTTTTTTTAAAAAAAAAATACATTTTATTGATTTTTTATAGAGAGAAAGAAAGAGGGAATAGAGAGTTAGAAACATTGATGAGAGAGAACCATTGATCAGCTGCCTGCTGCACACTCCCCACAGGATACATGCCCCTGACTGGAATCGAACCCGGGATCCTTCAATACGCAGCCAAACCGGTTTCCGCTGAACTTGCTTTTATATATGCTGCAAACATATTTGAAAGAGAACAAGATAAGACTCTGAGACTTTTTTTATGTTTTAGTCTATAGAACTGAATACCAGAGAGCGGTTTTGATAAATTATAACCACACAGTGCTTACAGAAGTTTTAGTTTAGAAACAACTCCATTTGTTAAGAATCTGCTATCAAAGAACTCTAGTGCTGAGTAGTAGCTAGTATCAAGTGTAGAGGGCAGTACTGATCAGTCTGATAGTCTCTGAGGGTGTTACAGTCGAACATCTCCAGTCCCCTTGGGATCCAGAGGCAGAAAACACTCATAGGGAAGCCACATCTCAAAGATAACAGTGTTCTCAGCTCAGATGTTTTTTTTACCAAAAAGGGAAATGCTCTCCATTATCAACATTTTCTCTTGGGTAACAGCATTGAACACATAGAGAGTGGGTTTATCTTCTTCCTATGGGGAGAGAAAAGGAGAGAACTCAGGAATAAGCACGATCTGGAGGTTGGGACAGACAAATATTTTGAAGGGTGGCTCTAAGTGCCTCTAGCTAAGGATGAAAGCAAAGGTCAGTTACATCCCCTGACATCTGGTCTGAATCTTGCTATTTGCTCCTGCTTTGAGTAAAGTAAAGGAGACTAGGCAGGGCTTTAAGATCCTTTTTACTTCTTAATCTACAGGCCCAGCTGCAGTGTTGATCATTTACATGCACACTGAAGTTAAGGAGGTTAGTTTCAAAACAATTCCTCCATTGTGTTGCACTTTAATTTGGAAATTCCATGACTTCTATACCTTCACTTAAAAAAAAAAAGTGCTTTCTCTGAGGTTATCTCTGGAAAATGGAATTGAGTTCAGGTTGGGATGGGAATTTTGCTTACCATTTTATGCTCTTTATTGTCTGTATCACTTGACCTTAACAAAATAAGCATTTATGTTTATTATTTTAAAAAGGAAATAATAAATATGAGTAAAAAAAGTTTTTTGTTTGTTTGTTTGTTTGCTTGTTCCTTTTACCTTGTAACCTTAATAGGAAAGCAAGTAGAATGGAAATATTGGAAATTGAGTTAGGAATGAAAATTGGGGGAAAGTATCAATCCTTCTGTTAGTAACAGTTAAGTTAAGCAGAACCAAAACAAAAATCATAGGAAATGAGAAAAATGGAAAAGTGATAGAGAGGGAAAATTTATTAACATTTCTACTTTTCTAACAACCAAAAAAGAAACTGGCTTCACTTCCTCTTTAGAGGATTTAGGTCAATCACAGATTTTCTTCAGTGCCCTGTTGCTGGTTTGGCAGATGGGAGTGCACAGAGTTGACATGTAGTGTGCCTTCGTAACCCACCTCCTCTTTAAGTGGGGCCTTGAGCAAAATCTAGAAGATGAAAACGGTCTCCAGTTTCCTCAAGGCAGCTCCAGTGAGTCACTGCTCTCCTGGATGCCTTCCTGTTTCCCTCCCCCTTTCTCCCATCAAAATTCATCTCTAGTTTCTCCACGGGCTATCCTTGATTCAGGCTTATAATGAATTAAATGTATTCCCCACCTCCCAGATAACACATTGCCATACATAATCAACATGAAAATCTCTTTGAAAGAGCCTTGAGGAGTAATGTTATTGATGAAAGTTTAGGCTGCAATGGTTTAATCTAGGGTCTATTTTCATAACTCAAATTACTGAGGCTTAGTCATCCAGCGAGCTGAGCTTCTCCCTAAGTCTAAAGTGCTTGGAACAGGATTAAAAATGATGGCAGATCACTCCCAGAACAAAACTGGAACTACAACTAAAATACAAAAAAATAAAAATTTTCTGAATTATTCAACTGAAGTCTAGCTGGAGAAAACCCTGATAACCAAGGATGGAAAGTAGAGACCACATAGAGACGGGGAAGAAGGGTGGAGGCTCAGAGGGCTTGCTGGACTCCCACAGACGGCAGCTGAAGTTCTAGAAAAATATCTCAGCTATGGGGGTGTGTGAAACTGAGACCTCTGGGGTCTAGACTCCAAGCTGAGCCCCAAAGTCCACAGCAGCAGAACAAGAAAGGTGCCCACATAACATCTGGCTGTGAAAAGCAGCAGGGTTGCTGTCTGCCAGGGAGAGACGGCTGGAAATGCAGGAACCCCTTTCAATGGCAAAAATTTCATGTGTAGCCACTCATTTTGTGATCTGGCAGAGGTAGGGCAGAGTGGACTGGGGGTCTGTGAGCAGAAGCCAGGGTTGGGTGCTCTGGGATTAGAGCTCATAAGGCAGACACCCCAGTCTCTTGTGCTGAGTCATTCCTTCACATTGTAGAAGACAATTTGTTAGGCAGAACTTTACTATTCAGGCAGATTTACTCAGGGGAAAAATAGTTGACACATTCTATTGGAAAACACATTGCCCAATGGTGTGGAGGTCCATTAAGAGACAAAGAATAACAATTAGCCCCCAGGAATAAGCAATTGCCCCCCCCCCATGTTGGAAAAGCTCTCACCACGTATGGATGATTGCCTCAAAACTGAATCCAATCACTCTGCAGGCAGAGGTGGGTCTCTGGAGACTTTGAGTCTTTGCCTGATGTAATTAGTCAGAAATAGCATTTGACACTGTCCATAACTAGAGCTTGAGAAGTCTGGCAGATCTACCTAATACATAATCACAAACGCAAACTGGCAGCCAAAATGTGAAGACTAAAAATAAGCCCCAAATGAAAGAACAAGAGAATTCTCCAGAAGAAGAGATAAATGAATTGGAGATAAGAAATTTACCTGAGACTAGAAAGAAGGCAACTGGCAAGATGGCAGGAGAGAGAGAGAGAGCAAAAGAGGAGTGTGTGGATGTAGTGTGTGTGTGTTTGTGTGTGTGAGCTAGAGACAATTAGATCCTGCAAGACATTCAGGGGCTGGTAGACCAGACTGTGAGACTATGCTGCCCCTGCAAACACTGCCAGCCAGTTAGAGCTGGCACAGAAACCATGCCATATTAAAGGGCAGAATTGCTGTGACTAGGATCTGAGCCTCATCACCACCCAGACTGGCCTCAAATGCAACTGGGACCCTACAGCCACTCTGGACAAAGATCTTCTACCACAGCTGCAGACCCACAGACACTGAGACTCCAGACATCTCAGCTGCAGATTTCTGTGAGTCACAGAATGCATGCCTCTCCTTGCTGGCCTACTGCAGTGGCATAGGGCCTGCCCAATCCATGGCATGCAAGCAGGCCTCCTGCCAACACAAGGAAGCTGTGCAACCTGGCCTCCTATCAGGCTAGGAACTCTGATTATTGGCATACATGCATGGCCTGATTCTCAGCACTAAGCACCAGTGACTCTGATTCTCAGCATGCACATGCATGGCGACACTGATCCTTGTTGAGAGCGCAAGGTCACATGAGCACCAGAGACTCAGACTTTGATTCTCAGCACCTGAACACAGGGATTCTGATTCCTGGTGCATTCTTGGGGAATCTGATTTTAGGTTCACTCATGCAGGGATTGTTTCTCAGCACACACATGCAGGGACCCTGATTCTCAGCGCACATGTGGGGCCATGATTCTCAGCATGCACACAAGGCTGAACTGAGTGTTGTTGACTCTGATTCTTGGCACACACGGCTCCTGCTGACACACAGCAGCCACATGTCTCAGTGTCTGAGCTCTTCAGTGATTCTCAAGTGGTGCGGCGCTCCCACCTCAGATGGAACAGTCCCCCACAACTCAGAACTTGGATCTTCTGGTGATAGCTAGAATGGGAAGACAATGAAACAATCCACAGGGAAAGAAAAAGAGGAATTGTCAAGAAAAGAACTAAATGAAATTAAGGCATGCAATATGTCAGAAAAAGAATTCAGAATAATGGTCATACAGTTTATAAACAGAATGGAGAAGAAAATCAAAAGCCTATGCAAAGATCAGGAAGAAATAAAAAAATATTATGGAAGGTTTCAACAGTAGACTAGGAGAATTGGAAGACTAAATTAGTGAGTTAGAAGATAAGGTACAGAAACAAACCCAATCTGAACAGCAACTGGCGGGAAAAAAAATTAAAGAAACAGCAGGAGAGCCTAAGAGAGCTCTGAGACATCACAAAATGAAATAACATACATAGGGGTGCCAGAAGGACAAGAAGAGAAGCAAGGATTAAAGAATCCATTACAATAAATAATGACATAAAACTTCTCTGATATGGGGAAGAAAAAAGTCACACAAGTATAAAGGTTTTCGAATAACATGAATCCCTAAAGACCCACACCAACATACATCATAATTATAATGGCAAATGTTTGTTTTGTTTTTTTTTAATCTATTTTTTAATTAAATCTTTATTATTCAGATTATTACATTTGTTTCTTTTTTTCCCCTCCATAGCACCCCGCCACCCAGCTCCCACCCTTTCCTCTGCCCTTAGCTCCCTCCCATTGATCTCATCCATAGATGTATGATTTTTGTCCAGTCTCTCCCTGTACACCTCTCACCCTTTTCCCCCTGAGAATTATCAGTCCACTCTCTTTCTGTGCTCCTGATTCTATTATATTCACCAGTTTATTCTGTTGATCAAATTTTTAATTCACTTAATTTTTAGATTCACTTGTTGATAGATATGTATTTGTTGTTCATAATTTTTTGGCTTTTACCTTTTTCTTCTTCCTCTTCTAAAAGAGTACCTTTCAGCATTTCCTATAATACTGGTTTGGAGTTGATGAATTCCTTTAGCTTTTTCTTATCTGTGAAGCTCTTTATCTGCCCTTCAGTTCTGAATGTTAGCTTTGTTGGATAGATTATTCTTGGTTGTAGGTTCTTGCTATTCATCACGTTGAATATTTCTTGCCATTTCAATCTGGCCTGCATCGTTTCTGTTGAGAAATCAGCTGACAGTCGTATGGGTGCTCCCTTGTAGGTAATGAACTGTTTTTCTCTTGCTGCTTTTAATATTCTCTCTTTGTCTTTTGCTCTTGGTATTTTAATTATGATGTGTCTTGGTGTGGTCCTCTTTGGATTCCTTTTATATGGGGTTCTGTGTGCTTCCTGGACTTGTAAGTCTATTTCTTTTACCAGATGTGGGAAGTTTTCAGTCATTATTTCTTTAAATAGGTTTTCAGTATCTTGCTCTCTCTCTTCTTCTGGCACCCCCACAATTCTAATGTTGGTATGCTTGAAGCTGTCCCAGAGTCTGCTTACATTATGTTCACATTTTTGGATTCTTTTCTTGCTTTTCCAGTTGAATGTTGTCTGCTTCTTTATATTTCAAATTTTTGACTTGATTCTTGCCTTTCTCTAGTCTGCTGTTAGGACTCTGTATAATATTTTTTATTTCAGTCAGTGTATATTTAATTTCTAGTTGGTCCTTTTTCATCTCTAGTTGGACCTTTTCCATCTCTAGTTGGCTCTTTTGCATCTCTAGTTGGCCCTTTTTCATCTCCTCTTGGGTCTCACTAAGTTTATCCAACTTTTCTAGCATATTTTTGAAAAACCTTATAAGCGTGGTTTTGAACTCTATATCCAGTCGTTTTTTTTCCCTCCATTTCTTTTATTTGTGATCCCTTCCCTTGTTTCAGCATTTTCTCTATGCCAGGGAAACTTCTGTGTTGAATTTAGCCTTATGATACCAGACTTGCAAAACCAAAGAAGCCTCTGTTGAGCTTGGGATGGGTGGAGTCTCAAGGCTTAAGGGACCGCCTTGCCTTCCAGTTGGCCCTGCCCTCCACGGCCCCTGAGTCTCATGTGACTGGGTAATCGCTGGAGCGGTCCTTGTGCATGCGCATCCGCAGTGCCTCCAGACCGCTGCCTTTCCAGCTCCCCTGCGCACCGGGACCACACGAGTCTAGGTCTCCAGGGTTTCGCCTGAAACAGGAGCTTAGTGGACTCAGAAGTGGCACAGTTGGAAGGGTCTGTCTCCCGCCCTCTTGTGAAAGCCAGCAGCACAATCATCAATCTGTCCTCTGCGAAGTGCCGTGCGCGACCAGCCTCTGATCTTTTGCGACTCCCCTAAATTTCCGTGCACCGTTCCCTTTTCACAGTCCAAACTCACCCCGTATAAGTTTCGGTGGATCTGGGGTTTAGTGTCGTAAGACAAGGGGTTCAATGCCATTGGAAGTCTCCGTTTTCCTCCCGCCAGAGAAAGCCAGCCAGGTACTCCGGCACCCGCTCTCTTAGCGTGCGCGTCTCCGTACCTCAGCTTTTTGCAGCTCCTCTGGGTTTCTGTGAGCCCCTCTCTTTCCATCTAGCTGTAGAACTTCCACTCAGGCAGTTTTCCTGTGGTTCTGGATGATGTCCGTTTTGTCTTTTATTTGTAGTTTTGAAATTGTTGTGTGAGGCAGCAGTGTAGGTGTTTACCTATGCCGCCATCTTGGATTCCTCTCTATAATGGCAAATGTTAATGAAAAAGAGAGAACTTTAAAGGCTGCAAGAGAGAGAATAGAGAGTTACCGACAAAGGGTCCCTCATCAGATTATCAAATGATTTCTCAACAGAAACATATCAGGCCAGAGAGAATGGAATAAAGTATACAAAGTGATACAAAGTAAAGGTCTGAATCCAAGAATACTCTATCCAACAAGGCTATCAATTAAAATGGAAGGGGAAATCAGGAGCTTCACAGACAAAAAAGACTAAGGGAGTTTATCACTATCAAGCCAGCAATGCAATAAATACTAAAGGGAATGCACTAAAAAGAAGAACTAGGACAGGAGGAAGAAACACAGACATAAAGAATTGAAATCACTACAAATAGGTACCTATCAATAATAACATTAAATGTCAATGGATTAAATGCTCCAATCAAAAGACTTAGAGTGACTGATTGGATAAGAAAACATGACCCATATATATGCTGTGTACAAGAAACCCACCTCACAACAAGGGACTCATATGGACTGAAAAGTGAAGGGATGGAAAAATATCTTTCAGGAAAATGGACATAAATAAAAGACTAGAGTAGAAATACTTATATCTGAAAATTTTTTTCCTCAAAGTGAGGACCATAACAAGAGACAAGGAAGGCCACTTCATAATTCTAAAGGAATTGATACAACAAGAGAATATAACTCTGGTAAACATATATGCACCCAATGCAGGAGCATTCGAATGCATAAAAAAAATTCTGGAAGATATCAAGGTTTAAATTAACAGCAATACAATCATGGTAGGAAACTTTAATACTCAATTAACATCCTTAGATAAACCCTCTAGACAATAAATAAATAAATAAATAAATAAATAAATAAGCAAAGAAACAGCAATCCTAAATGATTCACTAGATCAGATATACTTAACTGACATCTTCAGAACATTCTACCCTGAAGCTACAGAATATAAATTCTTCTCAAGCACACATGGGGCATTTTCAAAGGCCACATATTGGGACACAGGCAAAGTCTATGCACATTCAAGAAGACTGAAATCATATCAGGCTTCTTCTTAGATTATAATGGCAAAATATTGAAAATAAAAACAATCACAAAAATTCAAACACTTGGAGGCTGAATAGCATGCTATGAAACAATGATTGGGTTACCAAAGAGATCAAAGAAGAAATAAAAAGCATACTGGAAACAAAACAATCCAAAATCTATGGGACACGGGGAAAGCAGTCCTGAGAAGGAAGTTAATAGCATTCCAGGCCTACCTCAAAAAACTAGAAAAATTAGTAATAAATCATGGGGCAAGGGTCTTGGCTGGGTGCCACTCCCAACCCTCACCACCCACCCCCAGTTCCCCGTTTGCCATAGGGTGATCAGAGCCTGACAGCCTGGGAAAGGGACTTAGAGGTGGTCAGTGCACCTCATAGTAACTGATTGAGCCATTGTTCTGGTCAGTCAGCTGTTAGGGTCAATTTGCATATTACCCTTTTATTATATAGGATAGAGGCTCAGTGCATGGGTGGGTCCAGCTGACCTTTCCTGATGCGAGCCTCAGATCAGACGGAGGGTCCCTGCTGGGGCAGGGCCAGCCAGGCCACGGTTGTTCTGGTCTCTGATCATTTTGGTCATTCTGGTCATTCTGCTGCTGTGGTCACTCACTGGACTTTTATTATATAGAATGAATTGATAATTATGAGATCAAGAAAGAAAGAAAACATTCCTAGAAACAAATGAAAATGAACACACAACTAAAATCTCTCCAACAAAGGAAAAGCAGTCCTTAGAGGGAAGGTCATAGCACTACAGGCCTACCTCAAAAAAACCAAGAAAAATTAATAACAGATTCAGCAAAATGGCAGCCAACAGGATGACAGTGAGGGAAATACTGTGAGTGAGTGAAGGAGCAAAAGGGGAGTACACGGATGTGTGGGGCGCATGCACACGCATGTGTGTGTGACAGTTATATTCTGCAGGACTGTTGGGGGCTGGCAGACAAGGCTCCCCTAGCCAGACAGCCTCTGCTACCACTGCATTCTCTCCCAGGGCAACCAACTCTGCTTTAGAGACTATGAATCTTGAAGAGGAGAGAAACTGTGACTGGGAACCCAGCCTCACCTACACCCGGGAAGACCTCTGACACCACCCAGGACCCTATAGCCACAGTGATGAGGGACCTGCTGCCTTGGCTGAAAACCCACAAATACCGAGACTCCAGCCTCACTGGCCGTGGGCTCCTAAAAATGTTTGTGCAGGGGGAGACAAAATGGCGGCTGAATAGGTGGATGTGTCCTGCACCTTCTCATGGAGCAGATAGAAGAAACAGCTGAATCAAATAACACCCACCTGGAATTGGCTAATTAAACACAGCTGGTGGGATAATCCATAGCCCCAAAGGACAAAGAATGCCTGGAGAACAGTAGGATCAGGGATATGGGCTGGAGAGAGAGAAACACAACTAGGACTAGAGGGTCAGAAGGAAATTGTATTGCACCAAGACTGCATTCCTTGGGGATACATGTAACACTTGACTGTGGAAGGGGGTCCACAGAGCTGCTGCAAGCTGGGGACTCTAGATCTAAATCCACAACCATTCGAGACTGTATCCAGAAAGTCAGCCTGAAGTTCTGCACCAGTCTCACAGTGCTGGGGGCAAAGAGATGTGCAGTGGCACGGTTGCTGTGCATTTATATTTTCCTTGCTTTTACTTGCTAAACCCAATGTATAGGACCCTTCCATTACAAACACTCACCAAGGCTGTGGTGCAGGAGAAGGTGGTTTTGTGGAGGCTGGGGAGCAAAATAGGGAGAGATGACCAGAAAGCCAACTCTGAGTCAGTCCAGTCCCTCCAAACCTGAACAGCTATTTTTCTCCTAAAGACTAGCTCCTTCTAGCAGCTCAGCTGCACCCAGACTTGAGTGCAGGGAAACAAAGATTCTGAATACCCACAGAGAACCTTTGTGGACTGGGTTGAGGGGCCATTTGGTCCCAGAATCTAATACAGCAGCACTGCCACCTACAGCCCATGTCATAAATAGACCCTGTGTAAATAAGATTGGAAGCAGGCAGACAAACATAGCAGGCAGATGATCCCACCTGCCTGAAACCAAGGCTGTGGAGTCTGACACAGAGGAGCAGTTAATTGCTGGGAACTTCAACACCGTGCTAGCTATCTAATTGGAAACTGAGATATGGCAGACAGAATAGTAGAGAGGGGTCTTAAACAATCCACCATGAAATATAAACCAGCTGAAGAGAACGGACTTCACTACTTCACTTTTTTATTTTTTATGTTTTACTTAAGAAATTAATTTTTTCTTTATTATTATTATTATTAGTAGTAGTAGTAGTATTAATATTATTATTACAAGAGGCCCAGTGCATAAAAATTCATGCACTGGAGAGGGAGGTTTCTTCAGCCCAGCCTTCCTCCTCTCACAATCCAGGAACCCTCAGGGGTGGGAGGCGATCAGGGGAAGGCAACGCCCCATCACACCCCTGCTGCTACCCCTGCCAGCAGCACAAGCCTGGGCTGGCCCTGGTTACCTGAGCCTTGGGTGGCCCTGGACAGCTGGGCAGCCACACTCCAAGGCTTGACTGCATCTTAAGCCAGCCCTGGACAGCTGCTCAGCTGAAATATCAGACTTGCTTTGCTCCTCGGACTGGCTCTGGGCAGCTGGGAGCGAGGGGACTGGGGGACTCCGGAAGCAGTCAATGGGGCTAAAGGAGCTAAGCTGCCATCTTGTGGCTGTGAGCGCTGCCACCTTTGAGGTCAGGGCAGTCAAATAGCATATTACCTCCTTATTGGCTCTGGGTGCCACCATCTTTGCGATGGCATGAGGGTCAATTAGCATGTTTGCTCTTTATTAGATAGTATTATTTTAACCTTTTATTTATTTATTTATTTATTTATTTATTTATTTATTTGGGAGGGAGTATAATGTAAGGCTGAAGCTTTTTTTATTAATGTATTACATGTATACATATCTTGCCATTACACCCCACCCCACTCCCATGCATACCCTAAACCCCCAGAGTCTTGTGTCCATTGGTTATGCTTACATGCATGCATACAAGTCCTTTGGTTGATCTCTTATCTACTCCACCTATCCCTAACCTTCCTGCTGTAATTTGACAGTGTGTTTGATGCTTTACTGCCTCTGTATCTATCTTTTTGTTCACCAGTTTATAATGTTCTTTATTATCTATAAATGAGTGAGATCATGTGGTATTTTTCTTTCATTGACTGGCTTATTTAACTTCACATAATGCTCTCCAGTTCTATCCAGGTTGCTGTAAATGGTAAGAATTGCTTCTTTTTTATGGTAGCATAGTATTCAATTGTGTAGATGTACCATAGTTTTCTAGTCCACTAATCTATTGATGGGCATTTAGGCTGTTTCCAAATCTTAGCTATTGTAAATTGTGCTGTTATGAACAATTTAATGAATTGTGAATATCCTTTCTGATTGGTGTTTCTAGTTTCTTAGGATATATTCCTAAGAGTGGGATTACTGGGTCAAATGGGAGTTCCATTTTTCGTTTTCTGAGGAAACTCCATACTGTTCTCCACAGTGACTGCACCAATCTGCATTCTCACCAACAGTGCACGAGGGTTCCTTTTTCTCTGCATCCTCACCAACACTTCTCATTTGTTGATTTGTTGATGATTGCCATACTGACAGCTGTGAGATGATATCGCATGGTCGTTTTGATTTGCATCTCTCAAGTAATTAGTGACTTTGAGCATGTTTTCATGTGTCTCTTGGCCTTCCTTCTGTCTTCTTACGAAAAGATTCTATTTAGGTCTGTTGCCCATTTTTTGATTTGATTGTTTATCTTCTTTTTGTGAAATTGTATGAGTTCCCTGTAAATGTTGGAGATTAAACCCTTATCATTGATATCATTGGCAAATATGTTCTCCCATGCAGTGGGCTTTCTTGTTGTTTTGTTGATGGTTTTCTTTGCTGTGCAAAAGTTTTTTATTTTCATGTTAGTCCCATTTGTTTATTTTCTCTTTAGCTTCCTTTGCCTTAGGAGCAGTATCAGTGAAGAAGTTCTTTCCACAAATGTCTGAGATTGTGCTGCCTATGTACAGTGGTACCTCGAGATACGAGTGCCCTAACATACAAGATTTTTGAGATACTAGCCGTCAAGCAAGCGATTTTTGCTTTGAAATACGAGCAACATTTGAGATAGGAGTAATTGCTTGGATCGGCCGGTTGCACACCACCTACCGGTTTACCATAACTCGAGCATCTCATAGTTTTCCACGCCTCAAGATTAAGGAACGAATTAAACTCATATCTTGAGGTACCACTGTATTCTTCTAGTATTTTTATGGTTTCCCATCTTATGTTTAAATTCTGTATCCATTTGGAGTTTATTTTTGTGTATGGTGTAAGTTGGTGGTCTAATTTTATTTTTTTTGCATGTTTCTGTCCAATTTTTCCAACACCATTTATTGGAGAGACTGTCTTGACTTATTGTAAGTTCATGCCTTCTTTGTGAAAAATATACTGAGCATAGTGGTTTGGGTAAATATCTGGATTCTCTATTCTATTCCATTGGTCTGTGTGTCTGTTCTTGTGCCAGTACTAGGCTCTTTTGAGAACAGTTGCTTTGTAATACAGCTTGGGTCTGGTATTGAGATCTCACCTACTTTATTCTTTTTAGCATTGCGGTGGCTATTTGGTTTTTTTATTTCTTTTTTTTTTAATTAAGTCTTTATTATTCAGATTATTACATTTGTTTCTCTTTTTTTCCCTCTGTAGCTCCCCTCCACCTGGCTCCCACCCCTCCCTCTACCCTTACCTCCCTGCCATTGACCTCATCCATAGGTATATGATTTTTGTCCAGTCTCTCCCTGCACACCTCTCACCCTTTTACCCCTGAGAATTATCAGTCCACTCCATTTCTGTGCTCCTGATTCTATTATATTCACCAGTTTATTCTGTTGATCAAATTTTTAATTCGTTTAATTTTTAGATTCACTTGTTGATAGATATGTATTTGTTGTTCATAATTTTTTTATCTTTTAACTTTTGCTTCTTCCTCTTCTAAAAGAGTACCTTTCAGCATTTCATATAATACTGGTTTGGAATCGATGAACTCCTTTAGCTTTTTCTTATCTGTGAAGCTCATTATCTGCCCTTCAATTATGAATGATAGCTTTGCTGGATAGAGTATTCTTGGTTGTAGGTTCTTGCTATTCATCACGTTGAATATTTCTTGCCACTCCCGTCTGGCCTGCATCGTTTCTGTTGAGAAATCAGCTGACAGTCGTATGGGTGCTCCCTTGTAGGTAATTAACTGTTTTTCTCTTGCTGCTTTTAATATTCTTTTTCTTTTGCTCTTGATATTTTAATTATGATGTGACTTGGTGTAGTCCTCTTTGGATTCCTTTTATATGGGGTTCTGTGTGCTTCCTGGACTTGTAAGTCTATTTCTTTTACCAGATGTGGGAAGTTTTCAGTCATTATTTCTTTAAATACGTTTTCACTGTCTTGCTCTCTCTCTTCTTCTGGCACCCTCACAATCCTGATGTTGGTACGCTTGAGGCTGTCCCAGAGGCTCCTTATGTTATCTTCACATTTTTGGATTCTTTTCTCTTCTTGCTTTTCCAGTTGAGTGTTTTCTGATTCTTTGTATTTCAAATCTTTGACTTGATTCTTGTGTTCCTCTAGTCTGCTGTTATGTCTTTGTATAATGTTTTTTATTTCAGTCAGTGTATGTTTAATTTCTTGTTGGTCCTTTTTCATCTCTAGTTGGTCTTTTTTCATCTCCTTTTGGGTCTTGCTAAATTTATTCATCTCTTCTAAGATATTCTTGAAAAACCTTATAACCGTGGTTTTGAACTCTATATCCAGTAGTTTGTTTTCCTCCATTTTTTTTGTTTGTGATTTCTTCCTTTGTCTCAGCATTTTCACTATGCCACGGAACTTCTGTGTTGGATTCAGCCTTATGATACAAGAGTTGCAAAAATGCAAAAGTCTCTCTGTTGAGCTTGGGATGGGTGGAGTCTCAGGGCTTAACGGACCGCCTTGCCTTCCAGTTGGGCCCACCCCCTGCGGCCACTGGGTCTCACATGACTGGGTAATCGCTGGAGCAGTCCCTGTGCACGAGTGTGCTCTCTCGCAGTGCCTCTAGACTGCTGCCCCTCCTGCTCCCCTGCACTCCAGGACCATATGAGTCTGAGTCCCCAGGGTATTCCTGAACCTGGGGTTTAGTGGAGTTAGAAGTGGCATATTTGGGAGGGTCTGTCTCCCGCCCACTTGTGAATGCCAGTGGCACAATTAGCAGTCGGTCCTCTGCGTGCAGTGCTGTGTGTGCCACCAGACTTCAGATCTTTTGTGACTCCCCTAAATTTCCATGCACTTCTCCCTTTTCACAGTCCCAATTCCCCCTGTATAAGTTTCAGCTGGATCTGGGGTTTAGTGTCGTAGGATAAGGAGTTCAATGCCTTTGAGAATCTCTGTCTCCCTCCCACCAGAGAAAGCCAGCCAGGTACTCTGGCACCTGCTCTCTCCACCCGCGTGTCTCCATACCTCAGCTTTTTGCAGCTCCTCTGGATCTCCATGAGCCCCTCTCTTTCCTTCTAGTTGTAGAATTTCCACTCAGCCAGTTTTCCTGTGGTTCTGGATGATGTTCATTCTGTCTTTTAGTTGTAGTTTTGAAATTGTTGTGAGAGGCAGCAGTGTAGGTGTTTACCTATGCTGCCATCTTGGATTGCCGCCCATTTTTATTCTTTACCCCAGTGGATCTTCTTCGCTTCCTACTTCCTTGGTTTGTTGTTGGTTTTTGTTTTTATGTTTTTGTTGTTGTTGTTGTTTTCAGCAGAGCCTTTAGCATTTCTTGCATTGCTGGTTTGGTTATAATATATTCTTGGATTCAGAACCTTCCTTTGCATGACTTTGCATATTTCATTTCATTCCTTTCTGGCTTGATGAATTTCTTTTGAGAAATCAATCGTTATTCTGATGGGGGTTCCTTTGTAGGTAACTTTCTGTCTCTCTCTGGCACCTTTTAAGATTTTTACTTTGCCATTGGTGTTTGCCAGTTTAATTATAATGTGACTTGGTGTCAGTCTTTCGGTTTTCATTTGCTTGGGACTCTGAGATTCTTGGATTGGTGTGAGTTTTTTCTTCCTTATATCAGGGAAGTTTTCTGTCATTATTTCTTTAAACAGGTTTTCTATTTTTTGCTCAGTTTCCACTTTTTCTGGAACTTATATTATGCGGATATTGTTTTGTTTTGTGTTATCCCAAAGTTCCTTTAGGCTCTCCTCTTGCTTTTTAATTTTTTTTTTCTAGAAGCTGCTGTACTTGTGTATTTTTTTCTACCTTGTCTTCTAGCTTACTGATGCAGTCCTCTGCTTCTTCTAGTCTACTTTTGATGCTTTCTATTGAATTCTTTACAGCAGTGATGTCATTTTTTATTTCTCCTTGGTTCTTTTTCATTTTTTCTTGGTTCTTACTCATATTGTCGAATTTGTCTTCCATTCTTTTAAGTTACCTTATGAACATTTCTCTGAATTCTTTTTCTGAGAGGTTGCTTGCCTCCATTTCTTTTACTTCCTTTTCTGATGATGCCTGCTTTTCTTTCATATGTGGGCTGTTTCTTTGTCTCCCCATGGTCTCTCTTCTCTGGTTGTCTGGTTATGTAGTTCTCTCTCTCCTGTATTGATTTTAAGATAGACAAACAACACAACCAGTATAATGCACAAGGCACTGAACAGAAATGTATTCACAGTATTAATAGCCACAAATAAAGGTGATCACCAAAGTGAGACAAATTGGGGTATAGGAAAGAATGAAGAGAGAAAAGAAGAAGAAGAAGAAGAAGAAGAAGAAGAAGAAGAAGAAGAAGGGAAAGGGAAAGAAGAGAAAAGGAAAGAAAAGAAAAGAAAGGAAAAGAAAAGAAAAGAAAAGAAAAGAAAAGAAAAGTGTGCAAAATGAAATTGGGAGAAGGGAGAAAAAAGAAAAAAAATTAAAAAAAATAAGAGAGAAAAGAAAGAGAGTAAGAAAAAGAAGGGGAACAAATTATATATGGGGAAAAAAATACAATAAAACAGCACTAATTCCAACAAATGCCATAACAAGCACCTGGAGATTAATGCCAACTACAAACAACAACTAATATTGAGGGAGGGAAGGGGAAACGGATGTATAAAAAAAAAATCAAAGCAAACACAAAATAAAACAAGAGGAATAAGCAAAACAATCTCACCAAAATGTGTAAAAAATCGATATACTCAACAATCAAGCAAACAACAACAAAAAGACAGAGAGAAAAACAATTATTTGGATAGTAAAGACAGAGAAGAAAGAGGTGTCAAAGGACTTGGAGCAGGGGATTGGAAATTAGATATATAAATAGCATGAAAATTTAATGGGTTACAAGAAAGAATAGGGAAAATCTAAAGTAGGAAAAGTGTAAGAGAAACAGAACAACAATAAGGGAAAAGTTATGAAGAGAGTGAAGGCATAAAGGTAGAGTTGAAATAGAATAAAATGATGATAAAAGAAAGATAAAATTAGAGTGTAAACCTCTAACACAAAAGTAAAATAAAGAGAAAATAAAATGACACTTTTTTTTTCAAAAAGGTAAAATGATAGTAGTAATAATAATGATTGAAAATAAAATGTAATAATTAAAAAGGTAAAATCAGGCGAGGAAAAAAGAAAAAAATTAGTTTCTTAAGTAATAGATGAAAAAATAAGAAATTAAAAAATAAAAAAAAAATTTTAAATAGAGTGTGTAGTAGTAAAGGTCATTCACTTCCTCTATTGATCTGTTTGGCCTGTTTCCCAGTCGTGACAGTATTGCAGTTCCCTGCGTTCCATTAGTTTTTAAGCTTTATTCTTTTGTGATTAGACAAAAGTCAGTTTGTGAGTCAGCCCCTAGGTGTCAGTGATTTCGAATTCACCTCCAAGACTATAGGTCCTCTCCAGCCTGTGCTTAGATCCCGCTTTCCCTTAGGCCCTCATTAGCAGTTTGTGGGAGTGGGCTGCCCCAGAGCTGGTTCTTCACTCTGATCCCCAGGCTTCTAAAAAACAACTTTCCCCTGCAGTCTCCCAGGCTGTCCCCAATTTGATGATCTTTTGTATTGGGCTTAGCAATCAGAAGCAAGGATCTGAAGAGGAGGCTGCGCCAGTTTGCACAATCCCCTTTCTCCATTCCTGGCGGAGCAGCCGACACACTTTAATAACTCCCAGGGGCTGTCCTTCTGTGTCAGATCAAAATGGGTTGCTTTCTAGAAATTCCCTCTGTTAGCTCTGAAAGCCGCCTTCCACATTCAGGGATCACGCTCTGCCTGTAGGTACGCCTTTCAGCTCCCACTATGCGCGCCTTTCTGTTCTTCTCGACCAGAGACTTCACCTTATCTCAGGTGAAATCTGACCTTTCCGTGCGGCATGTGGAGTTCCTCTGAATCCTAGTGTTTATGCCGCTGATTGGGGAGTGGTATTCTGAGCCTCGGAGCTGTTCGGTGAGTGCTGCAGCTGTAGATTTTCAGGCTGCCATAAACATCCACTTTCTGCTTTAAGATGGCTTGGTTTCCACATCCGAGCTGGCAGCTCAGGCAGGGAACCTGGCAGCTGTGGGAGTTGCCTGATTAGGGGCATATAGTGTATAGTTTTTCCTGGTGTATAGTTTTCATTAAATCACCAACAAACACTTCCTGTGGGACCCTCAGCTGTTCTCTCTGTCTGCTCAGGGAGAAGGCTGGGGACATGTCCCTTTATTCTGCCACCATTTTTTTCCCCTTAACCTTTTATTTTTGGGGGGTTAGTGTTCTACATTCTATTTTTTAAAATATATTTTTATTAATTTTAGAGAGGAAGGGAGAGGGGAGAGAGAGATAGAAACATCAGTGATGACAGAAAATCATTGATTGGCTGCCTTCTGCACAACCCCTACTGGGGATAGAGCTGGCAACCCTGGGCATGTGCCCTTGGCTGGAATCAAACCTGGGACCCTTCAGTCCACAGGCTGACATTCTATCCACTAAGCCAAACCAGTTAGGGCCTATTTTTTATCGTTATTTTACTTTATCTCACTTTTTCCTCTTTGCCAATATTTTCTTCCTCATTTCTCCCATTTTCATCCTGTTTTATTTCTTCTCTTCGTGCTTTATTTTTTCTCTCTCCTTTCTTTTTACTCCTTGTTAAAAAAGTGATCTTCTTTATCTGTTTTCTTGACACATTACTATTATAGTAGTCTCTGTTGGCTTACTCATATATCTAATTTCCTCTTCCCTGCTGCAAGTCCAGGCACCATTCTCTTTTCTCTTTATTCACTAGCCAATGTTTTTGGTTGTTGTTGTTGTTTGTTTTTGTTATTTTATTTTTCCTTTCCTCACTTGTTCTCTTCTAGTAATAGGTTAATTAGTTTCACTCACCAAACTCAAGCCTATTTGCTCTCTACTCTATTGTCTTTTTTCAAAAATAGATGAATATATAGACAAAAGAAAGGGGAAAATTATATATATATACATATATATACATATATATGTATATGTATATGTATATATGTATATATACATTTTTAAATTATATTTTTAATTTAGTATTTTGTGTTTTACGCTTCTTCTTTTACACTCATTCTCTTTCTACCTCCTCTATACTGAATTGTGGCCATTCTCCCATTCATTCAATTCTTTTATATTACCTTCTGAAATAAGCTCTGTCCCTTCAGATTCAGTTCCCCCCTTTTTTCTGGGTTTTTATTGTAAGCATTTTTTGGTTTATTTGTTGGTTTTCTGGAGTTTTCTCTCCATATATAGATATTTCTCCCCCCCTTTTTTTTTCTTCTCTCTCTTAACTTTTTTTCAATATCATTTTTGCACTCTTTTATCTTCCTTAATTCTTTTTTTCTCTGGTGGTCACCTTTACTTGGGGTTATCAGTATCATGAATATATTTGTATGTTTTTTCCCTCTGTGCTATCTTGTTGAGTTTTACTTTATGCCTCACTTATTTAGAGAGTAAGCCACATAACCAGACATACTGATAGGAGCAAAAATGGGGAAATAAAGAAACACCAGAAAAGGAGGAATCACCAGAAAAGGCAGTAAACAAAATGGAGGCAAGCAATTTGTCAGAAATATAATTCAGAGCAATGGGCATAACGATGCTGAAAAGGATAAAAGACAAATTTAACAATATGTGTAAGAAACAAGAGGAAATGAAGAAGAACCAAGAAGAAGTGAAGAATGACATAGTTGCAATAAACAACACAATAGAAAGCATCAATAATAAATTACTGCAAAAAAAAACCCAAGAAACAATGATAATAAATTACCTAACCCTGCAACTCAAAAAGTTAGAAAGAGAGCAACAAGAAAAGCCCAGTGTAAGCAGAAGGAAGGTAATAATAAAGATCAGAGTGGAGATAAATAACATAGAGACCATAAGAACAAGACAAAAGATCAACAAAACCAAGAGCTGGTTCTATGAAAGGATAAACAAGATTGATGAATCTCTAGCCAGGCTCACCAAGAAGCAAAGAGAGAGGACCCAAATGAACAAAATCAGAAATGAAAGAGGTGAAATAATAACAGACCCCACCGAAATACAAAACATTATTAAAAAATACTAAGAACAACTGTGTTCCAACAAATTGGACAACCTGGAAGAAATGGACATATTCCTAGAAAAATATAACCTTTCAAAACTCAATCAGGAAGAATTTACGCATTTCCACAGGCCAATAATTATGAAAGAAATTGAAGCAGTCATCAAAAAGCTTCCAGATGGCCTCTTTCCACAGCTGCCCCTACTGAGCCTCCCCCTCTGCAGCCTCCTACCCCACCTCCAGGGCAGGGAGGATGTCTAAACAGGCTGAGGAATAGCAGCAGTGGTGATATGGAGCTTGGGGCCACGGCACCATTTGCAAACATGGCGCAAGGCAGCAGCAGCTCAAGGAACAGAAGCGGAAGTGGGAGGAGAAGCTGTCTGGGGTAGTGAAGAGTGTCCACTGGCAGCTCAGCAAGAAGTACTGGGAAGTAAGAGATTTTGATAAGAGCTGGCGAGAACATTGCAAGGATGAGAAAACACTTTGTGAATATGCTGTTGCAATGAAAAATTTGGCAGATAATCACTGGGCAAAAATTTATAAAAGTGAAGGATATATTGAATTGTATAGTATATGCAGAGAATATTTTCAAAATGGTGGAAAGAGAAAAGCACTTGAGAAAGATAAAAAAAAGAGCTGTACTTGCCACTAAGACCACTCTAGCCTTAAATGCACACGAACAGTCTAAACTTGAGGGTCATTTAACCAACCTCAACTTTACAAATTCTGAAATTATAACTGAGTTGCTACAAAACTCAGGGAAGATCAGATTACTTGATGTTGGCAGCTGCTTTAATCCATTTATGAAGTTTGAAGAATTCCTAACTCTTGGCATAGACATTGTACCTGCCGTAGAGAGTGTATATAAATGTGACTTCCTGAACTTGCAGCTTCAGCAATCACTCCAGCTTGCACAAGATGCTATAGATGCTTTTTTGAAGGAGCTGAAAAACCCAATTGATTCTCTTCCTGGAGAACTTTTCCATGTGGTTGTTTTCTCCCTCCTTCTTTCTTATTTTCCATGTCCTTACCAGAGATGGATTTGCTGTAAGAAAGCTCATGAACTGTTAATGTTAAAGGAGTTCTTGCTTATCATCAGACCTCATTCCTCCCATCAGAATCATCATGCTATGATGATGAAAAGCTGGAAGATTGCTATAGAGTCTCTGGGCTTTAAACGTTTTAAGTATTCAAAATTTTCACATATGCATCTGATGGCATTTAGAAAAATATCCCTAAAAACTACAAGTGACTTGGTAGGTAGGAACTACACTGGGATGTTATATATTCCTCAACATTTCAACAGCATAGAAGATGAGGACTCTTCCTAACACTTCCTGCTATGTTTGATCAGATATAGAAGATGGACAACTGGCATATGGTTTTACAGAGCTCCCTGATGCTCCCTACAACTCAGATTCTGGAGAAAGTCAAGCCAGCTCCATTCCTTTCTATGAGGTAGAAGATTCCATATTGTTTTTAAGTTAATATATAGACAGAAAACCTTTCATTCCAGACTCCTAAACTAATTGCTTACACTAATGGAAAATACTAACATGAACTCAGTACTTAAAACCTGGTTTGCAAAGAAGAAATGCAAAGATTGACAGAGGCTTTAAAAAAAAAAATGGCCAGACTGTCAAAATTCTAAAATGGCGGCAGAGTAGACAGATGCGTCTGAAGCTTTGTCGCTGGGCAGAGGGAGAGAGAGCGGCTGAGAGTCACACTGGGAGTGTTTGTTAGCAAGCTAAGAGTCAGTTATCCTCCAGGAGAAGGCGGGGAACTGCTGGACGGGGCTCTCCCAGCCAGGCAGCCCCACTGCCACAGGGTTTTTGGTCACCAGAGCCACCAGCGCGAAAGCAGAGACCGCACCATCTTGCAGAGGGAAGTGGATGTTTGCGGCGGTCTGAAGCCAGTGGCTGGGGCACCCATCGAGCAGCCAGGGACCCGGGGACCCAGAACTCCACACTCCAATCGGCGCAGACACGCGGTGGAATCAGAGATCCACAGAGCACACGGAAAGGTCAGATTTCTCCTGGGATAAGAGGGAGGAGGATGTCTGCGGAGGTCTGAAAGCTGCGGCTGATAGAGGCACCCACAGAGCAGCTGGGGACCCAGAGCACGGCTCTCAGGCAGCGCGGATGCATGGGCGGTGGATTTGGAGATCCACACAGTGCGCAGAAGGGTCAGATTTCGCCTGGGACAGGGTGAGGTCTCCTACCCGCCCCCCCACCCCCACCCGCACAACAGAGACGCACACTGTGGGAACTGGGCTGCGGGAAAGCTGCCTCTGGAGAGGTCTGCAGAGGTGGTCAGGGCGCAATCCCTAAGTGTGGAGGCAAACTCACTGAGCTGTTGACAGAGGGGAGCTCTGGAATATGACTCATTTTTTTCTGGGGCAGAGGGACAGCCTGGGAATTATTACAGTGTTCTGGCTGCAAAATCCCCACAAACTGGCTTTGAGAACCACAGAGTAGCAGGATCTAAGCACAGCCTAGAGAGATCCTGTGCTTTGTCTCAGAAATCAATCCCGAAACACTGCCACCCAGTGGATGACACACAAATTGACTCTCGCTTAACCACAAAAGAATAGAGATTAAAACACTAAGAGGGGAACACAGGGAACTGCAATACCTTCCCTACTGGGAAACAGGAGTGCCAAGCAGAATAATAGTAGAAGTGAAGAACCATTCTATTTTTTTTCTTATTTTTTTCTTTTTCCTTTTTTTTTTATTTTTACATATTTTAATTAAAAGACTATTTTTTTTTCTTTCCATCTCAATTGATTTTACCTTTTTAATTATTATATTTTTGTTTTATACTAGTATTATTAATTACTACTAGTACTTTACCTTTTTGGAAAAAAACAAGTCATTTTGTTTTCTCTTTATTTTATTTCGGGATTAGAGTTCTACATTCTATTTTCATCCTTCCTTTAGCATAATTTTACTCCAACTCAACTCTACCTTTATGCCAACACTTTCCTCCTAACTTTCCCCATTTTGTTGTCTTGTTTCTCTTTCCCTTTTCCAACTTTAGATTCTCCCTATTCTTTCTCTTTACCTGCTTATAATTTCACCCCATTTATATATCTAATTTCAAATCCCCTACTACAAGTTCACACAAACCTCTCTCTTCTTGTCTTTACTAGCCAAAAAGTTGTTTTTCTCTATGTCCTTTTGTTGCTGTTTGCCTGAAAAGTGATTATATCGATTTTTTGAATTTTTTTGTGAGATTGTTTTAGTTTATTCTACTGGTTTTATTGTGCTTTTTGCTTGCTTTGTTTTTTACCTCTATTTTCCCTCACCTCCCTCGATACCAGTTGCTGTTTGCAGTTTGTATTAATCTCTAGGTAGTAGTTACTGGCCTTTATTGGAATTAGTGACTGTTCTATTGGAGTTGTCTCCTGACATCTATATTTTGTTCCCCTTTTCTCTTTTATACGCTTTCTTTTCTCTCTGACTTTTTTCTCTTCCTCTTTTCTTTTCCTTCTTCACCCTTTTATTTTCTTATTTTATTTTATTTTTTTTGTTCATTTATTCTTTTTCTCACTCTCCCAATTTGATTTTGGCATTTATTTCTTTTCATTTTTCCTCCTTTTCCTCGTCTTCTTTTTCTATTTACCCCTAATTTGTCTTTCATTGGTGGTCACCTTATTTGTGATTATTAACATCTTCAATACATTTCTACTCAGTGCCTTCTGTGCTGTACCTGGTCGTGTTTCAATCAACGTAGGAGAGAGAATTACATAACCAGACACCCGGAGAAGAAACACCATGGGCAGAAAAAGAAACAGCCCACAAAAAACAGAAAGGCAGGTTTCACCAGAACAGGAAGTAAACGAAATAGAAGCAGAAATAAGCCTGCCAGAGAAAGAGTTCAGGGAAATGATCATAAGGTGGATGAAAAAAATGGAAGACAAAATTGACAATCTGAGTAAGAGCCAAGAGGAAATGAAGAAGACCCAAGAGGAAATGAAGAAGACCCAGGAGGAGATGAAGAAGCAGCAAGAAAAAATGCAGAAGAACCTAGAGGAGGTGCAGAATAAACATGAAGAAATGAAAAATGACATCACTACTATAAGGAACTCAAGAGAAAGCATCAAAAGTAGACTAGAAGAAGCAGAGGACCGCCTCAGTGAGCCAGAAGACACGGTAGGAAAAAATACCCAAGTACAGCAGCTTCTAGAAAAAAAAATTCAAAAAGCAAGAGGAGAGCCTAAAAGAACTTTGGGATAACATAAAACAAAACAACATCCGTATAATTGGGGTTCCAGAAAGAGTGGAAACTGAAGAAGCATTAGAGAACGTGTTTGAAGAAATAATGACAGAAAATTTCCCCAATGTAGGAAAGAAAAACCCACACAAATCCAAGAAGCTCACAGAGTCCCAAGCAAAATGAACCGCAACAAACCGACACCAAGGCACATTATAATTAAATTGGCAAACAGCGACGACAAAGTAAGAATCTTAAAAGCAGCCAGAGGGAAACAGAAAGTTACCTACAAAGGAACCCCCATAAGACTAGCTACTGACTTCTCAACAGGAACTTATCAGGCCAGAAGGGAATGGAATGAAATATACAAAGTCATGCAAAGGAAGAGTCTGAATCCAAGAATCCTGTACCCTGCAAGACTCTCAATCAAAATTGAAGGTGAAATCAAAAGCTTCACTGACAGAAAAGGACTAAGGGAATATATTATCACCAAACCAGCAATGCAAGAAATGTTAAAGGATCTGCTGTAATAAAAGAAAGAGGAAGCGAAGAAGGAACTCAGGGGTAAGGACTAAAAATGGCAACAGATAAGTACTTATCAATAATAACTTTAAATGTAAACGGATTAAATGCTCCAATCAAGAGACATACGGTAACCGATTGGATAAGAAAACATGATCCATGTATCTGCTGTCTGCAAGAAACCCACCTCAGGAAAAGAGATGCACAGAGATTGAGGGTGAAGGGATGGACCATGGTATTTCAGGCAAATGTAAATGAAAAAAAGCTGGGGTTGCAATACTTGTATCTGACAAATTAAATCTCAAAGGGAAGGACATAACAAGAGATAAAGAAGGCCACTTCATAATACTAAAGGGAACAATCCAACAAGAAGAAATGACTCTGGTAAACATATATGCACCCAATATAGGAGCACCTAAATACATAAAAAAAAACTCTTGGAGGATATTAAGGGAGAGATTGAGGGCAATACAATCATAGTAGGAGACTTTAATACACCACTGTCATCATTGGACAAATCCTCTAAACAAAAAATCAGCAAAGAAACATCAATCCTAAATGACTCACTAGACCAGATGGAATTAATTGACATCTTCAGAACATTTCACCCCAAAGCCACAATATATACATTCTTCTCCAGTGCACATGGGTCATTTTCAAAGATAGATCATATGTTGAGCCATAAAAAATGTCTCTTCAAATTCAAGAAGATAGAAATCATATCAAGCATTTTCTCAGACCACAGTGGCATAAAACTGGAAATCAATTATAATAAAAACAATAGAAAGAAATCAAACACATGGAGACTAAACATCATGCTATTAAAACCAGAGAGATCACGGAAGAAATAAAAAACATCATGGAAACAAATGACAATGACAACACAACAATACAAAATTTATGGGACACAGTGAAAGCAGTCTTGAGAGGGAAGTTCATAGCCCTACAAGCCTACTGCAAAAAACAGGAAACAATGGTAATAAGTTACATACACCTACAACTCAAAGAGCTAGAACGAGAGCAACAAGAAAAGCCCAGTGTACTCAGAAGGAAGGAAATAGTGAAGATCAGAGTGCAGATTAACAAATTGGAGACCAAAGAAACAATTCAAAAGATCAACAAAACCAAGAGCTGGTTCTTTGAAAGGATAAACAAGATTCATGGACCTCTAGCCAGGCTCACCAACAAATAAAGAGAGAAGACCCAAATAAACAAAATCATAAATGAAAGAGGAGAAATAACAACAGACCCTGTGGAAATACAAAGGATTGTTAAAAAAATACTATGAACAACTCTATTCCAACAAATTGGACAACCTGCAAGAAATGGACATTTTCCTAGAAAAATATAACTTTCCAAAACTCAATGAGGAGGAAGCCTAACATTTCAATAGTCCAATAACTATGGAAGAAATTGAAGCAGTCATCACAAAGCTTCCAGGAAATAAAAGCCTGGGACCAGATGGCTACACAGGAGAGTTTTACCAAACATTCAAGGAAGAATTAAAACCTATCCTCCTCAGACTATTCAAAAACATTCAAGAAGAAGGAACTCTTTCAAACACCTTTTATGAAGCCAGCATCACCCTAATACCAAAACCAGATAAAGACAACACAATGAAAGAGAATTATAGGCCAATATCTCTCATGAACATAGATGCCAAAATCCTCAACAAAATTCTAGCAAATCGGATCCAGCAGTACATCAGAAAGATCATAAACCATGACCAAGCAGGATTCATCCCAGGAATGCAGGGATGGTACAATATCCGCAAATCAATAAATGTGATACATCACTTAAACAAATTGGGAGATAAAAATCACATAGTCATATCAATTGATGCAGAAAAAGCATTTTACAAAATCCAACACCCTTTCTTGATAAAAACTGTCAGCAAAGTGGGAATAGAAGGATCATACCTCAACATCATAAAAGCCATATATGATAAACCCACAGCTAACATCATACTCAATGGGCAAAAACTAAAACCATTTCCCCTAAGAACAGGAACAAGACAGGGATGCCCACTCTCACCTCTCCTGTTCAACATAGTATTGGAAGTATTAGCCACTGCAATTAGACAAGAAGAAGAAATAAAAGGAATCCAAATTGGAAAAGAAGAATTAAAGTTGTCCTTATTTGCAGATGACATGATATTGTACATAAAAAACCCAAAGGATTCCATTCTAAAACTAATTGACTTAATTAATGAATTCGGAAATGTAGCAGGATACAAAATTAATGCTAAGAAGTCTGTGGCATTTCTATAGACTAATAGTGAAATTACAGAAAGAGAAACTAAGAAAGCAATCCCATTTACCATTGCACCAAAAAAATTAAGATACCTAGGAATAAACTTAACTAAAGAGGTAAAACACCTATATGCAGAAAACTACAGGACACTGAAAAAAGAGATAGAGGAAGATGTTAACAGATGGAAGAGCATACCATGCTCATGGATTGGGAGAATCAACATCATTAAAATGTCCATACTACCCAAAGCAATCTACAGATTCAATGCATTACCCATTAAAATACTAACAACATATTTCAGAGACCTAGAAAGAATTCTTCATAGATTCATCTGGAACAAAAAAAGACCATGAATAGCTACAGCAATTCTGAGAAAGAAGAATAAAGTAGGTGGGATCTCAATACCAGATTTCAAGCTATACTACAAAGCAACTGTTCTCAAAACAGCCTGGTACTGGCACAAGAACAGACATATAGACCAATGGAATAGAATAGAGAATCCAGATATCCACCCAAACCACTATGCTCAACTAATATTTGACAAAGGAGGCATGAACATACAATGGAGCCAAGATAGCCTCTTCAATAAATGGTGTTGAGAAAATTGGACAGATACATGCAAAAAAAATGAAACTGGACCACCAACTTACACCAAATACAAAAATAAACTCAAAATGGATACAGGACTTAAACATTAGAAGGGAAACCATAAAAATACTAGAGGAATCCACAGGCAGCACAATCTCAGATATATGCTGAAAGAACTTCTTCACTCATACTGCTCCAAAGGCAATGGAAGCTAAAGAAAAAATAAACAAATGGGACTACATCAAAATAAAAAGCTTTTGCACAGCAAAAGAAACCATCAACAAAACAACAAGAAAGCCCACTGTATCGTCGAACATATTTGCAAATGTTATCACTGATAAATGTTTAATCTCCAAAATCTACAGCCAACTTATACAACTTACTAAAATGAAGATGAACGATCCAATAAAAAAATGGGCAATGGACCTAAATAGAACCTTTTCAAAAGATGACAGAAGGAAGGCCAAGAGACACATGAAAACATGTTCAAAGTCATTAATCATCCGAGAGATGCAAGTCAGAATGACAATGCGATACCATCTTACAGCTGTCAGAATGACAATCATCAACAAATCAACAAACAACAAGTGTTGGCGAGGATCAGGGGGAAAAAAGGAACCCTTGTGCACCGTTGATGGGAATGCAGATTGGTGCAGCCACTGTGGAGAACAGTATGGAGTTTCCTCAAAAAACTAAAAATGGATCTCCCATTGGACCCTGTAATCCCACTCTTAGGAATTTATCCTAAGAAATTACAAACACCAATCAGAAAGGATTTATGTACCCCTATGTTCATAGCAGCACAATTTACAATAGCTACAATTTGGAAACAGCCTGGATGCCCATCAGGGGATGAGTGGATCAGAAAACTGTGGTACATCTACACAATGGAATTCTATGCTGCCATTAAAAAGAAGGAATTCTTACCATTTGCAGCAACCTGGTTGGAACTGGAGAGCCTTATGCTTAGTGAAATAAGCCAGTCAATGAAGGAGAAGCATTACATGATTGCACTCATTGGGGGATAATAAAGAACATTATAAACTGATGAACAAAAGGATAGATACAGAGATAGTAAAGCTTCAAACAGACTGTGAAATTACAACAGGAAGATTAAAGTTAGGTGAGGTAGATAAGAGATCAATCAAAGGACTTGTATGCATGCATATAAGCATAACCAATGAACATAGACACGGGGGGGTTGGGGTTTGCCTTAGAGGGAGGGGGGGCAATTGGGAGATATGTATAAAAAATTAATAAAAATTTTAAAAAAAGATTGACAGTTTGCTATTTTCTTCTACTTTTGAATTTTAAAATTTATTCTTATATAGAAATCTTAAAAGTGTGACTCTTGTCATAGCAGAAACCACTGTTACATTAGCATTTAGCACTCAAATATAAATCATAGAAAGATACCTTTTTCTTAGTATTGTGAAAAATGAAGCAAAATTTACTATGTATTTTTTTCATATTTCCAATGTTGACTTTATTTTTATTTTTTTAAAGCAAGTACAATAATTTAATTAAGCAACGATTGTTCAAGGAGATCAAATCACTCAGCTTTTTGCAGCTCCTCTGGGTCTCCGTGAGCCCCTCTCTTTCCTTCTAGTTGTAGAACTTCCACTCAGCCAGCTTTCCTGTGGTTCTGGATGATGTCTGTTCTGTCTTTTAGTTGTAGTTTTGAAATTGTTGTGCGAGGCAGCAGTGTAGATGTTTACCTATGCCGCCATCTTGGATTCCTGTCCATTCCAATGTTGACTTTAAACCATTGCAATATGAAACTTTGAGATATGTAGAAAATTGTAGATTGCACTTTGATGGTTAACCAGTTAAGTGTATCACAGAAATAGGTTGATGTGGTTGTTTTGTGATGCACTCATTCTTTTTTCTAACTAAATTGCTATCTGTTATAGAAAGCCATTTTTGTTTGTTTGTTTTATCTGGTGATCCAGTGTTTCCTGAACTTTTCTGAATTAACAGTAATTTTTGTCCTTGTTCTTGCTCATTTGGCAACATCAGATATTGGGGGAGAGCTTTCCCCCTAAATATGTATTAAAATTTGATTAGCACAGTATAAAAACTATTGTTGTAACTTTCTTGTTGATTTGTGCCTTGGTGTTAAATATATTTAACTGTGCAAGTTCACTTTTATTTTTTTAAATTTAGAATTCATTTACAAATTATTCTATTTAAGTAAGGAATAATATACACTCAATATTAACCTAAAACACCTTTGTGAAAGGGTTTGCACTTGTAAGAGAGCTTATGTTTTATCTAGACTTAACTTTTTATAAAGGGTCCTCACAATTCCACTAAGGAGGTATACTGCACTGTAAGTCTGAAATTATATATATAAATTAAAAGTAACCTCTTCTGATAGTCTCATAAAATGGTGTTGAGCTTTTGGTATTCTTATTTCTATATAAATGCTAACTAAAATTTTTCTTTGAAAATATAAATCATTCATTGGCTGTGGAAATTTTCCCTTTCCACATGGATAAATCTTTCTGTGTTTCTGAATGAGAAGCAAATGGTTATGGAAAAATACATGGCCAAAGAAGACAAGATTTAGTTTAAATAGCTAAGAATATTTAGTCTATGTTGTCCTATCAGCCAGAAATTGTCATGTAAATTATCATTTTTAAGAGTGCCACTATATGCATTTTTAAGTGGTTTTTTTACATTAAAATTACCTCATACTGAGGTTTTTGCACTGAAATATCAGTTTTAGATTTCATGGTTAATGTACATGTGGTGTGTGTGTGTGTTTAAAGAAAACTTGTATTTTCAATAGTTGATCCTAAATTTCGTAAACTGCACTTCTTGACTCTGGTAAACTGATGTTTTTGTGCTTATTGTGAATTTCCGTAGTTAATTTTGAATGTCAAACTTTATTTAGAAGTACAAAGTGTATCTTTTAAGATACAAATGGTTAAATGTGTGTACCTGATATTTCAAATTAATTCTCACATTCTGAATTAATGAAAGTAATAAAATTGTAATTAACCTAAAAAAGTTAACTAAATGCAATAAATATTGATTGCTCAAATAAAATAAATAAATAAATAAATAAAAAGCTTCCAGCAAACAAAAGCCCAGGACCAGACAGCTTCACCAGGGAGTTTTACCAAAAATTCAAAGAAGAACTAAAACCTATCCTCCTCAGACTACTCCAAAAAATTCAAGATGAAGGAACACTTCCAAGCTCCTGGTATGAAGTCAGCATCAGCCTAATACCAAAACCAGATAAAGACAACACAATAAAAGAGAACTACAGTCCAATATCCCTCATGAACATAGATGCCAAAATCCTCAACAAAATTTTAGCAAATCAAATCCAGTATTACATCAGAAAGATCATACACCATGACCAAGCAGGATATTCTCAAGGAAGTAAGGATGGTACAATATCTACAAATCAGTAAATGTGATATATCACATAAACAAATTGAGAGATAAAAATCAAATGGTCATATCAATTGATGCAGAAAAAAGCATTTGATAAAATCCAACACCCTCTCTTGATAAAAACTCTCAGCAAGGTGAGACTAGAAGGATTATACCTCAACATAATAAAAGCCATATATGATAAACCCACAGCCAACATCATTCTCAATGGACAAAAACTAAAATATTTCCCCTAAAAACAGGAACAAGACAGGGATGTCCACTCTCACCACTCCTGTTCGACATATTATTGGAATTATTAGCCATTGCAATTAGACAAGAAGAAGAAATACAAGGCATCCAAAAAGGATAAAAAGAAGTAAAGCTGTCCTTATTTGCAGATGACATGATATTCTACATAAAAAAACCCAAAAGAGTCCATCAAAAAACTATTGGACTTAATAAATGAATTCGGGAATGTAACAGGATACAAAATTAATGCCAAGAAATCTATGGCATTTTTATATACCAATAGTGAACTTACAGAAAGACTAGAAAAGCAATCCCATTTGCCATCGCACCAAAAAAATTAAGATACCTAGGTATAAACCTAACTAAGGAGCTTAAAGTCCTGTACTCGAAAAACTATAGGACATTGAAAAATGATATAGGAGAAGACATAAACAAATGGAATAATACACCATGTTCATGGATTGGTAGAATCAACATCATTAAAATGTCCATACTACCCAAAGCAATTTATAGATTCAATGCAATCCCCATTAAGATACCAATGGCATATTTCACAGACCTAGAACATACTCTTCAAATATTCATCTGGAATAAAAATAAAAGACCTCAAATAGCCAGAACAATCCTGAAAAAGAAGAACAAATTTGGAGGGCTCACAATACCAGTTATCAAACTATATTACCAAGCCATGATTCTCAAAACTGCCTGGTACTGGCACAAGAACAGACATATAGACTAATGGAACAGAACAGAGAACCCAGAAATTGACCCAAGCCATTATGTTCAATTAATATTTTACAAAGGAGGCAAGAGCACACAATGGAATCATGAGAATCTCTTCAATAAATGGTGCTGGGAAAATTGGTCAGATACATGCAAAAAAATGAAACTAGACCACCAATTTACACCATTCACAAAAAAATAAACTCAAAATGGTTTAAGGACTTAAAAGTAATATGGGAAAACATAAAAATCTTATAAGACTCCATTGGCAGAAAAATATCAAACGTATGTCTTTGCAATATCTTCACCAATACAGCTCTTAGGGCAATGGAAACTAAGGGAAGAGTAAACAAATGTGCCTACATCAAAATAAAAAGCTTCTGCATAGCAAAAGAAACCATCAACAAAACAACAAGAAAGCCCACTGCATAAGAGAACATCTTTTCCAGTGCTATCTCAGATAAGAGTTTAATCTCCAACATTTATAGGGAACTCATACAACTTAACAAAAGAAAGATAAACAATTGAATAAAAAAGTGGGCAAAAGACTTAAATCGATACTTTTCAAAAGAAGATAGAAGGAAGGCCAAGAGACAGATGAAAACATGCTCAATGTCAATAATCATCTGAGAGATGCAAATCAAAATAACAACGAGGTACCATCTTATACCTGTCAGAATACCTATCATCAACAAATCAACAAACTCCAAGTGCTTGAGAGAATTTGGATAAAAAGGAACCCTCATGCACTGCTGGTGGGAATGCAGACAGGTGCAGCCACTGTAGAAGACAGTGTGGAGTTTCCTCAAAAAGTTAAAAATGGAGCTCCCATTTGACCCAGTAATCCCACTTCTAGGACTTTGTCCCAATAAACCAGAAACACAAATTAGAAAGGATATATGCACCTCTATATTCATAGCAGCACAATTTACAAGAGCTATGATTTGGAAACAGCCTAAGTGCCCATCAGCAGATGAGTGAATTAGAAAACCGTGGTACATCTACACAATGGAATACTATATTGCTATAAAAATGAAGGAACTTTTACCATTTGCAACAGCATGGATGGAACTGGAGAGTATTATACTAAGTGAAATTAGCCAGTCAGAGAAATATAAATATCACATGTTCTCACTCATATGTGGGATATAATGAACACCATAAAGTGATGAACAAAAATAGATCCAGCGACAGGTAACATGGCACAAATCATCCAACCTCAGAGACAAGGAAGGGGAGGAAGGGGTGTTAAAAATAAACCAAAGAACTTATATTCAAGCATATTAGCATAACCAATGGACACAGACACTGGGATGGTGGTGGCTTGTCCTGGGAGGTGGGAGTGGTTGGGTAAAGAGTCAATCCTCGAAAAAGGAGTCATATGTAAAGGAGTCATGTTTGTTTGTAACAAACAAAAATTTAATAATAAACTATTTATCCCTACCACTGAAAGAATTAGAAAGAGAACAATAAGAAATGCTCAGAGTAAGGAGAAGGAAATAATAAAGATTACAGCAGAAATAAGTGACATATAGATTTTTAAAAAAATACAAAATAATCAATGAAACCAAGAGTTGGTTCTTGGAAAAGATAAGTAAGATTGATGGGATCAGGACTAAACTGGCAAATGACTAAACTGGCAGTCAGACATCCCCTGATGGGGTCCCAGATTGGAGAGGGTGTAGGTTGGGCTGAGGGACACACCCCTCATGCATGAATTTCATGCATGGAACCACTAGTTACTTAATAATAATATTTTAGAATATTCCTTTTATATAGTTTTCCCACTTAGTCAATCAGTAAAAATGTTAAAAACAAAAAGAGTTAGCTTTATTGATCAGACTGTTAACCCTCATAGAGAAGGCATGGGAATGTGGGGGGAAGAGGGAGAGATCAAAGGACTTGTATGCATACATATAAGTATAACCAATGGACACAGACAGTAGGGGGGTGAGGGCATGAGCGGGGGTGAAATAGGGGGCAGTGGGGAGATAAGGATACATATGTAATCAATAAAGAAATGAAAAAAAAGATGTAATGGTGGACCAATGGACATAGACAGTTGTGGGGTGAGGGCATGTGTTGGGGGGTGGGAGCGACCGGAGAGAAGTCAATGGGGTGGGGGGAAGGAAACTTATATAATACTTTAAACAATGACGAATTTAAATAAAAAAACAAGAGTTAGCTCTGTTTACCATGAAACTTTTTTAATGTTAAATATGAGAAAATTAGTGTCTCATGTAGCAAAAAATATGCATTTTACTAGGTTTCCTGAGACTCATGTTTGCATATGGGGCAAAGAGCTGGTATTGAATAATACTTTTGCCCTAGAGCAGCGGTTTTCAACCTGTGGGTCGTGAACAGCTAGCAGGGTCTCCTAAGACCATCAGAAAACAGAGATATTTACATTAAGATTCATAACAGTAGCAAATTACAGTTATGAAGTAGCGACAAAAATAATTTTATGATTGGGGAATCACCACAACATAAAGAACTGTATTAAAGGGTTGCGGCATTAGGAAGGTTGAGAACCACTGCCCTAGAGAATATGTAACTCTTAAACTCTGTAGAGCCCAGTCGGTGTGGCTCAGTGGTTGAACATCAACCTGTGAACCAGGAGATCATGGTTCTATTCCCATTCAGCACATGCCCATATCCTTACTCAGTCCCCAGTAGGGGGCATGCAGGAGGCAGCGATCAATGATTCTTTCTGGTCATTTCTATCTCTTCCTCTTCCTTCCTCTCTGGAATCGATAAAAATATATTAAAACTAAAATAAAATAAACTCTGTAGGCCATCTGTTTCTTTAATAAATTGCCAAAAGTTATAACTCCTTTCACCCACCCTAACTGGTTTGGTTCAGTGGATAGAGTGTCAGCCTGAGGACTGAGAAGTCCCAGGTTTGATTCTGGTTATGGGCATGTACCTTGGTTGCAGGCACATCCCCAGTGTGGGGCTGTCCAGGAAGCAGCTGATGGATATTTCTCTCTTATTGATGTTTCTAACTCGCTATCCTCTCTCTTCCTCTCTGTAAAAAAAATCAATTAAAGTATATTTTTAAAAAAGTACTTCACCCCCAAAATCTCCAAGTAAAATAATTTTGCATATATTGCAATTTTAGGGTTTTGTCAAGTTCTTAAAGCCCATCTAGGGACCCCAAATTAAGCACCACAGATTAAGGGCCCTATAAATGGAAAAGGCTATTTCCATTATATATATATATACCTAATTCATGAATGGCTGTTCTGCTGGATTTGATTATAGAACATGCCCCTTCATGCTTGTTGTTGCTAAGAAGTGCTTCCTTTTCCTCACTACAGTGCCCATAATCCATTGTGGACTCATGGAAGTGCTCTACCTGCATCAATGTTTCAGATCCTTCCTTTGGTCTTGTTCCAATATTGATTTGTAGGTTGCTCTGTGGTGACTGGAGCAGGCAACAAGTTAGAGAGGGAGGGAGGGGAGAGAAGGAGTAAACAAGGGGAACTCTGTAGTCTCCATACCCTATCATGCCTTAAAGCATATATTGAAAAATGAAGAAGGCAAGAAAAGAAAACCTCTTCTTAAGCTATGCAATTACTTTCATTGATTTATCCACAATGTTATTCAAAATGAAGTAGACATCTTAGACAAATGTTATTTTGATCATCAAACCTTAACAAAGCATTTGAGAGTTGAAAAAAAAAAAAGATATTTCAACATCAGCAAGACTTCAGCTGTTCTTCAGGGCTGCTCCAGCATATATCAGCTCCAGATACTGACTGCCTTGTTCATCTTCAGAGAGAGGAATGTAGAAATAATCCTTAAAAATCAATAGCACTTTTTTTTTTCTCCATTAAATGATCTCACTTTATTGACAGAGAATTCTCACAGGTACATCCAAGTTAAAAAAAAATGCTTACACAAACAAAATACAAATGCTTCCAACATTATAGATACTACCCTAACCAGTTTGGCTCAGTGGGTAGAGTGCTGGTTTGCAGACTCAGGGGTCCCAGGTTCGATTCCGGTCAAGGGCATGTGCCTTGGTTGCGGGCACATACCCAGTGGGGAGTGTGCAGGAGGCAGCTGATCAATGTTTCTAATTCTATTCCTCTCTGTAAAAAAATAAGAATATATATATTTTAAAAATATTACAGTTACCACCATTTCTATTCCGTTAACATAGATAATAAAGAGCTAGCCTGTATAGAGCAATTAAAATATATTCTAGTGTATTGCTGATGAGTAATTTTCTGCATTAACATGAATGGTCCACAATTTATTCTGTTCTTTGTTTAAATTAAAATGTTATTTGCCATTTGATAACTTTGCCACCCATTAGACTCATGAAACAACACATATAGGCCAGGAAAAAATATGTATCAATGCACATAAAGTTGTGAAATGCACACACAACACACACTTTGTCAGAATTCCTTTCAGATACCATGAAATGTGCCTGAGACATAAAACTTGATATGCTTATGAAGTACAAATTATGCAGAAAAAATGAAAATTTTAGATGGACAAAACCTAACAAGCTAAGCAAAATAGTTTGATAGTTACAAGTCTTTTGCTCTAGCTTGACAACAGAGAGAGCTTTTTGAAGTCACAATAATTGAATTATTTCTGAATACAGCTAACAAAAACCAAATATTGAGAAGGTTACAGCTATTCTGGGTTGTATAAACTATCACCAATATCATAGTCCAATATATGCAGGTATTTGGCTTTTGGATTAATTTTATTTATTTATTTTTGGTAAATCATTTTTATAGTTATTTGTTTTCTTTGGTACCTAAACTTCCTTGAATGGTGTTTAATATGGTTCTAAAATAAAAAGCATATCACCCAATTTTTATTACCTTAGGTTTATCATTTATTTTACTTTTACATTTATTTTTCCTTAGGTTGATCAGTTAAATGAAACATCTTCAGTTACAGAAATAATATCCCTTATCCTAAGGATTATAAGCACACTTTTAGCTGTAGATATCTAGTCTGGTACTTCAAATTAATTTTACCCAACTTTTATTCTGTAGTTCTTTGATGTGACACAAAAGTCTTTTTCTCTTTTTAACCGAAGACTAATGAATCTCAGTTAGAAAGCCAACTATTAAATTTAAATCCAGAAGACAAATAATTATGCATAGCAATTCAAACTGGTATGCCAGTCAACAAAATCCAGGTCTGTAAGCTCAGCTTTTACTAAGAAACTTGAGTTCTTGAGCTTAATGACAAAAAGATAATGCTTCATCTTGACTAGGGTATTTTAACCATAAGAAATTTTAGGTTTGTCTACACATTGTATAAGCATTAAGTGCCCAAGATTTTATATCTACCAACCACCAAAAAGAATGAGGTTTTTTTCATTCTATATACATATCCAGATTTCACTAATTTTCCATATATAATTTTTTTTCAGTGTGAGATGGTACAACAAATGTTTAAAATAGTTGAAAAGCCAGGTTAAACTTTTTTTTTTTACTATTGGCTGTGCTGGTGATACACAAGGACCTAACTTTGAAAGCATTTCTGGTCAATTTCAGTTACTTGCTGTAATAGTTGATTCTCTCATGACCCAGTTGTTGGCACCTGGGTTTCCTCCCAGTATGTAGTTGTAAGCAAGACAACTGTATGGATTGTATCCCACAAATCCTAGTGTGCTAAGCATTTGTGTTGCATGAATTGGGGTCAGAGGTGGGGCATAAGATGGTCTTTTTGACAGTTTGAAAGATTAAGTTCTCAGTTCTTTAAGAATGAATCTGAGGCATTGCAGGCAGAAAAAGAGCCTACAGCTCCAGCCTCACTTCCCTTTGTCCCTCCCAATAGCATATTATAAAAACAGTACACCTCTAATTACTGGACCAACAATGTAATTTCTTTTTGTTACATTTTCCACTGAGCATTATAAAAGTGTTTAGTACAGAGGAAAGAAGTATTAGACAGGGGTTCTTAACTTGGAGTCTATAGACCTCCCCAAAGTTTATGAATATAATTTATATGGGAAAAACTATAACTGATTTTTATTAATTCTAAATGAAATTGAGATTTAAAAAAAATATGCATGTAGGACACATACTATGTGACTGTTACCAACAGGAATAACTGATATTTTCATATCACCTTATAGTTGCTGCAGATATCTCAAAATATGCTGATCACTACTTTGAAATTACAATAGTTATTAGATATACTGCTAGAACTTGTTAATGTGTTTATAATGAAGCCCACATGTCACTATATCACAAATTCGTTTTTTAATGTTTGCAAGTTGTATTTCAATATGATGGTTACTTTTTCTTTGTACGTATTTTAATTTTTTTATGCATTTAAAGGTATTCTGAGGAGTCCAGAGGCTTGCCAGATGCCAAAGGGATCTACAACCCATAAAGGTTAAGAACCTCTGTGTTAAAACATCTAGCTTGCAGTGATCACAGTAATCCACTAAATAACTTGATTCACTGTATGCTCCTTAGCAAATGGAAATGATCATCTCCAAGTTAAATGCCATTAGGTGGTCAGGACAAATATTTATCTTAATTTCCCATTTTAGAGTGAATATAAGAAGTTTAAAGGAAAATATTGCACCCAAATTATTTCCTATTCTAAGATGCCTTCCTTCACCCAGTTGCCAGCACCAGCTTCCCTCCAGCACCTGGGACCTGGGCTTCCCTCCTTCGGCTGCCAGCAGGCACCCAGGACCCAGGACCTGGGCTGGCTTTCCTCCCATCCTGGCTTCATCAGGAAGGATGTCCAGAATGATGTCTGGAAGACATCTGGTCTAATTAGTATATTATTCTTTTATTATTATAGACTAGTAGAGGCCAGGTGCACAAAATTCATACATGGAGAGGAGAGTCCCTCAGGTAGGCCTGCACCCTCTCCAATTTGGGACCTCTCAGGGGATGTCCGACTGCAGGATGTAACCTGCCTGACAGTCCTTAACCACTCTGCCTGCTGGCCTGATCACCCCTAACCGCCTCTGCCTCAGCCCTCGCCACTGTGGGATTGTCCAGAAGGATGTCCAGGAGGACGTCCAGAAGATGTCCATTCTATCTGGTCTAAATAGCATATTACCCTTTTATTAGTATAGATTGTGTAAGAAAACAAATATATTTTGAAATAGTTTTAGTTCCCTATTTGCTGCAAATGTACCCAGTAGCAAAATCTCTTCCCTGTGTGCAGTTTAAACTTCACTGCATAGTTAATATGCATCTTAATGGCTAGGTTAAAAAGTACATATGTACCTTTATCATTCACTTGACAGCTTCCACAATTTCATCTGCTGAAACTTCAAATGGTTCAAAAGATTCCTCAAAGGCTATGAAAATTCTAATTTCCTCAAAAACAAAACACACACACATAAAATAAACCCCACAACTTAAAAAAAAATAAATCTTGTTGGATAGTTGGAAAAAATCCAATTTGCAATTAAGGACAACAATGGTGGGCAGAGGCTACTATTACAGTTTAGACTCAAAGGTGAGCTGAGAGAATGTGAAGAGACAAGTCCCACAGTATCATAGTATTGGCAACACAGCAACCACATTTGAGGAAATGTTTCTCAGCAGATGGCAGCAATCAATAGCCACCTTGTTCCTATATGGTGGAAGCTATCAAACTTGACTATCACATTTGAGGCAAATGTGAACAACGGTCAAGCATGTAATATAAAACGCCAAATATAAATTACTCTTTTGTAATGTGACCACCATCCACTAACTCTTGAATCCATATTCATTCAGTACAACTTATTGAAAGTTCCTTCAAAACAGGTATTTAATTTGGATGCACTGGCACAGAGTAAAGCAAAGCAGGGTTGCTTTTATTGACTGTGATAATCCTTAAAGTTCTCTGTAAATAACTCTCAATTGAAGCATTCTGGTTTCCATAACAACTTTGTATACTTGTTCCCCAGCAGTATTTCTAATTCTGCCACGGGGATAGAACAATGCCCACTAGCACCCTGGAGATGAATATGTAGGCAAATGACTCTATGGCTTTCCCTTTCCATCTCTGCCCAACAGCAACACAATATAATTGGTATTTCTTTGAGCCTCCTCCTTTATATTATTTAGAACAATTTGCCTTTATCTTTTTCAAATTTCTGAAACTTGTTGGTGGAAAATATTTCAAACCCCACTCAATAAATGAGCAAACATATTCAGCACCAATATTCAAATTCATAGAGTAAACATTTTACTTAGAACTTAATTTTAAGATTCTTCTCTGAAAGTCCCAGTATAATACATCTGGTTTAATGTGATTATGTCTGATCATTTTTTCTTACACATATGTAAATATTGTCTTCTTCCTGAAATTCCTCCTGATCTAGAACAGAATCCTCATCTTGCATTTGTTTTCATTCTTAATGGTACTTAACCCAATGTAACTCATATGACAGGTGCTCAGTAAATGTTAACCGGTTGATTGATTCTGTTTTGATTCCGAACTTAAGTTCTAATTTTAAGAAATCTAAGAAAATGGAAAACATAAAGGCAAAGAATTTCATTGCAAAACTCTTTTTGGCTCATATTTTTCAAGTATTACCACATAATTCAATCTTATTATACTGTCAACATTTTAATAGAAAGTATATGGTAGTTGATGTTCTTTAGCTGTCTTGAACACTCTCCACTATGACTATTGACTGCTAAAGGCTCGTAGATCTACAAAAAATTGCCCTCAGTTGATGGGAGCTACTTTGCCAGGAAAGCTAGGCACTCCCCTCAATAACTGACTATGAAGAGGCTACAAAAGGCCCACCTTCTCATCCTAAGGGGTGGAAACTCTACAAAAGATCTCTAGATCAGGCTACAGATGGATTTTACCTGAGGCTGTATCCTTCCTTAGCATTCTCTTCTGTTCAATGCTAGTGAACTCTCTCCCTTACAGTTTTTCTTGAAGAATACTCCCTCAGTAATTGACATACATCTCAATTCCTCTCAGGCCCTGCTTCCAGAGAAACCAGCCAATTGAAGGCAGAGGATGTTAGAGCTCATATGCTTTAAGAAATCACAACCAAGTGCTTTGTAACTTCTCAAACTGTATGTTTATTTATACAATAGAGGCCAAATGCACGAATTTGTGCACATATGGGGTCTGGCTGGCCTGGCCTCAATTGAGGCAGATCGGGGCTTGGGAGGAAGAGATGCTGGGAGGTTGGCTGGCCAGCCTGCATAGATCAGGCAGATCAGGGCCAGCCTGCTCATGGGAGGGACCATGGATGATTGGATGGTGGGCCCCACCCTTGATTGGAGTTGGGGGGCTGATTGGGACAGGGCTAGCCATGGGGAGGGGCTGTGGGTAGTGGGCCAGCCAGCCCCACTCCTGGATGGGGTGAGGGGTGCTGATTAGGGGCTGGCTAGGGGAGGGGCCATGAGTGGTTGACTGGCCATCTTGGTCTCTGATCGGAGTGGGGGAACCAATCTGGGGTAGGGCCAGGCTGGGGGAAGGGCTGCAGGAGGTTGGCTAGCCAGTCCCACCCCCTATTGGGGTTGGGGGGAGATCAAGGACAGGGGTTGCCAGGGGGAGGGGATGCAGGCCGATCAGGGTGGTGCGGGCCCTTAGGGTGTGGGTCCAGTTGAGGGGAGGGGCTGTGGGAGGTTGGCTGGCTGGCCCTGCCACCTATTGGGGTGGAGGGTGCAATCAGGGGCAGGGCTGGCTGGGTTGAGTGGCTGCGGACCTATCATGGTGGGTTGGGCAGATCGGGGACAGGGCTGGCCAGAGGGAAGGAATGGGAGAGTCCAATCAGAGGCCTGTTGGCTGAGGGTAGGGGCCGAGAGAGGTTGGCTGGTGGCCCCATCCCCTGATAGGGCTGGCTTGCTAGCTACAGTGGGCATCATAGTTGTTCCAGTTATTTCTGTCGTTCTGGCATTACAGTCACTGTTTTTTTATATATATAGATGTGTGTTTTTGTGCACTGTGATAGGTTTGTCTTTCAGAATACATAAATGCACAGCTTAAAATTATAAAAATTATATCACTAAGCACTTATTCCCCCCATGCCTCCCCCCCCAGGCATATTTGTAATGTGACTTTATTCTCATCATCACAGTTAGATGAACCAGAATAAAACTGTCAGAATACTTTCTCTTTAGACTGAAGGAAAATATGACTTTGTGGTTGGATGTTAACCTGTAAGTTAATAACTGTGGGTGAACCATATTATTCCTCCAATGTGACTGAGTCAGCAGAGAAAGCTGACTAAGAAGAAAGAATGAATTAGACAGATAAAGAGGAAAAGAGGGCACAGAAAGATGGAGAGCATTCCCATAATTTCTGTTGCCCTTGAATATCTTGTCTATATATACTAAATTCTCCTCATTTTATTTAAGCATTCTGTAGTTGGTGTCTGTTCCTTAAAATCAAGAGTTCTAACTCAACTAATCATCAGAAAGATGCAAATTAAAACAACAAGGAGGTATTCTCTCACACCTGTCAGAATGGTAATCAACAAATGAACAAACAGTGCTGGGGAGGATGTAAAGAAAAAGAAACCTTAGTACATTGCTGATTGGAATTGAGACTGGTACAGCCACTTTGGAAAACAGTATGGAGTTTCCTCAAAAAATAAAAAATGGATGGAGAATCCAAGATGGCGGCATAGGTAAACACCTACACTGCTGCCTGGCACAACAATTTCAAAACTACAACAAAAAGACAGAACGGACATCATCCAGAACCACAGGAAAGCTGGCCGAGTGTAAGTTCTACAGCTAGAAGGAAAGAGAGGGGCTCACAGAGACCCAGAGGAGCTGCAAAAAGCCGAGGTACTGAGACACGCGCGCTGAGAGAGCCGGTGCTGGAATACCTGGCTGGCTTTCTCTGGCGGGAGGGAAACGGAGACTCCCAACGGCATTGAACCCCTTATTTTACGACACTAAACCCCAGATCCAGCGAAACTCATATGGGGGGAGTTTGGACTGTGAAAAGGGAGAGGTGCACGAAAATTTAGGGGAGTCGCAGAAGATCAGGTCTGGTCTCGCACGCGCACGGTGCTGCGTGCAGGACAGATTTCTGATTGTGCCACTGGCTTTCGCGAGTGGGCGGGAGACAGACCCTCCGAACTGTGCCACTTCTGACTCCACTAAGCCCCTGTTTCGGGCGAAACCCTGGGGACCTAGACTCGTGTGGTCCTAGTGCGCAGGGGAGCTGGAAAGGCAGCGGTTAGAGGCACTGCGGTTGCACGTGCGAACAAGGACCGCTCCAGGGCTTACCCAGTCACGTGAGACTCAGGGGTCATGGAGGGGGGGGCCGACTGGAAGGCAAGGCGGTCCCTTAAGCCCTGAGACTCCACCCATCCCAAGCTCAACAGAGGCTTCTTCGGTTTTGCGTCTGGTATCATAAGGCTGAATCCAACACAGAAGTTTCCCCGGCATCGTGAAAATGCTGAAACAAGGGAAGGGATCACAAACAAAAGAAATGGAGGAAAAAAAATGACTAGATATAGAGTTCAAAACCACGCTTATAAGGTTTTTCAAGAATATGCTAGAAAAATTTGATAAATTTAGTGAGACCCAAGAGGAGATGAAAAAGGACCAACTAGCGATGCAAAAGAGCCAACTAGAGATGGAAAAGGTCCAACTAAAGATGATAAAGGACCAAATAGAAATTAAACATACACTGAGTGAAATAAAAAATATTATACAGAGTCCTAACAGCAGACTAGAGAAAGGCAAGAATCAAGTAAAAAATTTGAAATATAAAGAAGCAGACAACATTCAACTGGAAAAGCAAGAAGAGAAAAGAATCCAAAAATGTGAACATAATGTAAGGAGACTCTGGGACAGCTTTCAGCGTACCAACATCAGAATTGTGGGGGTGCCAGAAGAAGAGAGAGAGTAAGATACTGAAAACCTGTTTAAAGAAATAATGATTGAAAACTTCCCACATCTGATAAAAGAAATAGACTTACAAGTCCAGGAAGCACACAGAACCCCAAATAAAAGGAATCCAAAGAGGACCACACCACGACACATCATAATTAAAATACTAAGAGCAAAAGAGAAAGAGAGAATATTAAAAGCAGCAAGAGAAAAACAGTTTATTACCTACAAGGGAGCACCCATACGACTGTCAGCTGATTTCTCAACAGAAACGATGCAGGCCAGACGGGAGTGGCAAGAAATATTCAACGTGATGAATAGCAAGAACTTACAACCAAGAATAATCTATCCAGCAAAGCTAACATTCAGAATTGAAAGGCAGATAAGGAGCTTCACAGAGAAGAAAAAGCTAAAGGAGTTCATCAACTGCAAACCAGTATTATATGAAATGCTGAAAGGTACTCTTTTAGAAGAGGAAGAAGAAAAAGGTAAAAGCCAAAAAATTATGAACAACAAATACATATCTATCAACAAGTGAATCTAAAAATTAAGTGAATTAAAAATTTGATCAACAGAATAAACTGGTGAATATAATAGAATCAGGAGCACAGAAAGGGAGTGGACTGATAATTCTCAGGGGGGAAGGGGTGAGGGGCGTACAGG
>JAAGEH010000286.1:51377224-51400205 GCA_011751065.1 Lasiurus cinereus | reverse complement strand
AGAATAAACTGGTGAATATAATAGAATCAGGAGCACAGAAAGGGAGTGGACTGATAATTCTCAGGGGGAAAGGGGTGAGGGGTGTACAGGGAGAGACTGGACAAAAATCATACACCTATGGATGAGATCAATGGGAGGGAGCTAAGGACAGAGGGAGGGGTGGGAGCTGGGTGGAGGGGTACTATGGAGGGGAAATAAGAGAAACAAATGTAATAATCTGAATAATAAAGATTTAATTTAAAAAAATAAAATAAAAATAAAAATAAAAAACGGTTTGGCTCAGAAGTAAGAGCGGTGGTCCATGGACTAAAGGGTCCCCAGTTTGATTCTGGTCAAGGACATGTACCTCAGTTGCAGGCTAAGTCCCCCCCTCCAGCTAGGGCATGTTGGTGAGGCAACCAGTCGATGTATGTTTTTTTTCTTTCTTTCTTTCCCTTCCACTCTAAATATCAATGGAAAACCAGGTGGGCATGGCTCACTAGATGGTGTCAACCTATGAACCAGAAGGTCATGGTTTGATTCCCAGTCAGGGCACATGCCCAGGTTGTGGGCTTGATCCCCAGTAAGGGTCATGCAGGAGGCAGCCAATCAATGATTCTCTCTCATCATTGATGTTTCTATCTCTCCCTTTTCCTTCCTCTCTGAAATCAATAAAAAAAAATTGAAAATAAATGAAAAAATATCCTCACCTGAGGATTAATAAAAAACTAACAAAACAAAAACAAACAAAATAAATCCAAAGAGGATTTTCAATTTTATGAAAAAAACCCTTACCCGATTAATGTCTTTGGTTTATACCATATTAGTTCTAAAAAGTTTCATAGGAACATTCTACTTTCTGATAGTAGGGGAAACCTGTATTAACTTAGGAAAAAAATATTACTTTAATGGTTTGAAAACTTCCCTACAAGATAATGGCATGCTGATATACTTGTTCAAGTCTTTTATGTTTTTTTAGTTGTATTTTTACATTTACTTTACCCATATGTGTTTTTTGCTAAGTTTACTCCCCAAAATTATCTTTCTTTTGTTTTATAAATGGAGCATTTTCTATTATTAATTCTTCTATATTGTCATTCATTTCTAGAGAGCTATTATTTTTTGTGTTTTAATTTCAAACATAACCACCTAATTGAATTATTACATTATTTGTAGTACCTTCAAATTTTAATTGTCATGATTTTCTTGGTTTACAAGTATGTGTTCTATGATGGGGTAATTTTACTTACGATTTTCTAATTTTTATTTTTCTCATTAAATCATTTTCGCTAGTATCTTGAGAACAGCACAAAACAACAACTGTAGTGATAATGAATATCTTTATCTTGTTGCAAAGGAAGCTGAATCTTTTATAATCTTTACCAGAGGCCTGGTGCATGAAATTTGTGCACTCGAGGGGGGTGTCTCCCAGCCTGGCCTGTGCCCTCTCACAGTGCGGGAGCCCCTCAATTGATTTCCTCAAAGAGGTAGGCCTGACGACCCATCCAGCGCTCCTGGATAGATTGTCCCAAAAAGGTAGGCCAGAGCCGGGGGTCCTGCCTCCACACCATGCAGAGCCGTGGGACCCCTGGCCTGGCCATGTGGAGCCACAGGACCCCCAGACCTTGCTGCACGGAGCCTCAGGCCCCACCTCCACACCATACACGCAGCATTAAGCCCCCACCTACCCGAGCACACCCACTGCTCATGCAGCCTCCTGGTGATTGCTTGTTGCTACGTAAGGGTCACAGCATGAGGGCATGACAACCACATAGGCTTTTATTAATAGGGTTGTTGAGAATATTATAGATGTCCTCTTTTTTAAGAAGCTAAATGATTTTTTAATTGTTGTTAGTAGAAACAAATACTAATGTAGGTCTTTTGTAAGAGTGAAATGGTGTAACCAAACTTTCAGTAAGCAGAGAATCCTATTTAATAAAGAGGAATATGCTAATTAACCATCACTCCATCACAAAGATAGCTACATCCACAGCTGAGGCCAAGTTTCCATAAGGAGACTTAACGAGCAATCAGCAGGGACCTGAGGCTATGCCCTTCTCTACCCCCATGGGGCTTGACAGGGGACCTCAAGGTGTGCTTCCCATCGTGGTGCTGGGCTAGGGGACCTCAGACTGCACCCCCAGCCTGGCAGGGCTTAACAGGGGATCACAGGCCACGCCTCCTGCCTTGGCACCAGGCTAGGGGACCTCAGGTCACAACCCCCACCTGGTGGGGCTTGATGGGGACCTCAGGCCACAATCCTTGCCCCAGTGCCAGGCCAGGGGACCTGAGGCCATGCTCCCTGCCCAGCGAGGCTTGACAGGTGACCTCAGGCTGTGCTCCCCACCCAGCAGGGCTTGATGGGGGACCTAAAGCTGCACCCCCCTGCCAGTGGGGCTTGACAGAAGATCTGAGGTTGTGCCCCCCCTCCCAGTGCTGGGGACCTGAGGCTGTGCACCCCTGACTGGCGGGGCTTGATGGGGGACCTCAGGCCATGTCCCACACCTGGCAGGGCTTGATGGAGGACCTCAAGGCATGCCCCCACCCGGGTCTGGGTTGGGGATCTGAGGCTATGTCCTCTGCCTGGCAGGGTTTGACAAGGGTGGGAGCGACCAGGTCTGGATCTCATGCGATTTTGAGGCAAATGTGGGTGGGCGAGGACTTGACTCTGGGTCCCATGGTGTGCCCCAGATTCTCACAGGAGAAGGTTTTCATATACATTTTACTAATTTTCCTTCATCTCTGACAGTTCTATTATAGAGAAAGGGCAAATAGCAATATTAAATTATTTTCTATATATATTTTATTGATTTTTTACAGAGAGGGATAGAGAGCCAGAAACATTGATGAAAGAAAGATCGATCAACTGCCTTCTGCACACCCTTCACTGGGATGTGCCCGCAATCAAGGCACATGTCCCTGACCAGAATAGAACCTGGGACCCCTCAGTCCACAGGCCGACGCTCCATCCACTGAGCCAAACCGGTTTCAGCAATCTCCTTTTAATGTGCATGAATTTTGTGCACGGGGCCACTAGTACCTATGTATAAATAAATATCCCAATAAAAAGACAAACATGATTTTTCTAGTTGTGTAAGTTTAAGGTATACAACATGATGGTTTAATATACATATATATTGCAAAATGATTACAACAATAAGGTTAGTTAATATATTCATAATCACAGAATCATTATCTTCTGTTTTCAGTGAGAACATTTAAGGCCTGCCCTTAGCAACTTTTAAGTTATATATGTATAACTCCATCCCCCCAAGCCTTGCAGCCTTGGATGATGAAGGTTTTACAATGAACATGAAAATACTTGATTCCGACAACCTTTGGCTTACTGATGGCCATTCTGATCTCTTTTGTAGAAGTTGTTGTGGTGTGGCCAGCTTGATGGACATAAAGATTATATCGTAAAAGAATGGGGCAACAAGACCTGTGACTGTACCTAAGACTATGCCTAAGGCAGTAGCTGGGATCCATGAAAGCAGTGGGAACTGAGCTGGTGAAAGTTATGTGTATGCAAATGTGGCTGGAACTACTAGCAGTAGAGGTGAATTTTGTCTGCGGGTGCATGTGCTGAAGTCCATTGCTAGGGATACCTGCATCACGAGGCTGTACTGTTGCCCAGTCCGCCAAAAAGTCCAGGTGCAGAAGTGTTGCTGCCAGAGGGCCATGGGGAGATTGGACAGACAGTATTTTGCCTGGACAAGGTGAGGCTTGTGTGTGGCACCCACACATAGCACCTATAGTTCTCCTATGTGGCTGGTGAAGAAGCCTGACAGTACCTGGCAGATGACCGTTGGTTTGCAGAGAACTAAGTGGATTGACTCCCTCACTACTCTCTGCAGTGCCTGCTGTAGCAGATCGCATGGATCACCTTGCACTGGTATTGGGTTGATGCCACTATGTGGTAGATTTGGCTGGTGCATTCTTTTCTATAGACATGGCCCCAGAGAATCAAGAACTGTTTGCTTTTGCATGGGAGGGTTGACAATGGACTTTTGTCATCCTCCCTCAAGGATGTTTGCATGGCCCTACCATTTGTCATAGTTTGGTGACACTGGATTTAGCTTCCTGGGACAAGTCTTCTACCGTGTTCCATTGTGTTGATGGTTATGCTAACCTCTGATTCTCTTGCAGATTTGAACACAGCTGCCAGTAATTAATAGCAGGCCATGGATTCATGGGGATGGGCAGTCAACGACTGCAAGGTCTAGGGACCTGGCTTATCTGTCAAGTTCTTGGGAGTTGTCTGGTAGAGTAAGACCAAGGTGATACCTGAAGCAGTCATTGACAAAATACAGACTTATCCCCAAATCACTTGGCACAGTTGCAGACCTATGTTGGTCTTTTAAAGTATTGACAATTGTTCATTCCTCACCTGGCACAGTTGTTATGCCATTGTATAAGTTGTCCTGGAAGGGGGCGACATGGAGCTGGACCCCCAAAATAGAGAAGCCTTTCTAGCTGCCAAGAAGGCAGTTACCCAAGTGGGTGAATAAGAGTACCCAGCTGCCAAGAGGGTAGTTGCCCAAGTGGATGGATAAGGGTATCTATAGTGTTTTGGTCTCAGTTATGGAAGGAAACTGAGAGCTGATACTCTCTTGTTGAGAGACATTTGACAGTCATGTGTGCTGCCTTTCAGGCCTGGGAAGCTATTACAGCACAAAGTAAAGTATTTGTAAAGACAGCATATTCTATAGCCGATTGGCTTAGGTCCTGGTGACCACATGCAGGTCCGGAGTGGTGCAAACCCCAACTGTAGCAAAGTGGGGGACCCCTATGTTAGCACCTGTGATTTTTGAGACCCTGTCAAGGGATGAAACTCCTATGGAGAGTTACTTCCCAGTCTGTTCCAAGAGGGTATACCACCCCTACCAGAGGCCATGTGGTATACAGACAGGTCTAGCAGGGGGGACCCCTGTTACATAGACAGCTGTGACTATCTGTTTGAATACTGACGATCTCTGTGGTTCAATTCAGATACTGAGCAAAGTAGCCCATTGGCTATGGAATCATACAGCTGGGCTGTCTACAGGCCTACCTTTATGATTGTCATAATGGCACAAAAACAGTGGTTCATAGGAGATTACCCCATGTGGGGACAGAGAGTGTGGCCTGTTAAAAGGCAAATGTTTCCTAAAGGTAAACCCACCTAAACTAGAAGATTGGGCTAGATGAGTATGCAGAAATATCCTCAGATACTGCATGTGCAAATAAAAACAACAGATAAACTGTTGTGACCCAAAGTACATTCATCTAGAATTTTGTTGCTGCCAACACCTGGCCCCTGAGCAGAGAGGCAAAAGGCAGTATGGATCTGGCCATAATCTGTTACTGGGGAAGGGCCCTAGGTAGCCCTCTTATCCCTGGGGCTAGCCCTTTGAGGGGCTGTCTGCCTACCTGATCACCCCTAACCAATTGCCTTACTACTTGATCACCTCTAACCACTGGTGTGCTTTCCTGATTGCCCTTAACCACTTGCCTGCCTGCCTTATTGTCCCTAATCACTTGCTTAGGGGCAGAGCCAGCCCGCAAGGGGCCATGGTGGTCTGGTCTCTGGTTGTTTTGGTCATGATGCCTCTGACTTTTTATTATATAGGATTGGGGCCAGAGTACTGGTTCTAACATGCTACAGTTTATATTGTTGTTGTGGGTTCTGTTCAAGAAGCTAGCATCTGGGACAAGATACCCCTAAAAGACCATCTGGTGTAAGTCATGGAGTATGGGGCCCTGACCAGAGTACACTGGATGTAAAAGGTCCATTTGTCATAAGCATGTGCAAAGGCAATGACATAGAAGTTTTTCTATACACACTGAGAAGGTGTACCTTTGTCTTATGTAACACTGATATCACTATTTGGCAAGAAGGCTCTTATCTGAGCTAGTATAAGAGTGTTGATGACCAGCAGGTGGCTTGCTTCTTTGTTTGCTGCTGCTGTTTTGTGGGACTACCTTGTGGGGCTGCTGTGTCAGCAATGGCTGCTGTGTCTGCTTGGTCTGCAATAATGTCTCTCCTACCTGGATACAGGTGTTCATGTCTTCTTCCAATTCCTGGCCTCCTCCAAGTTCAGCCTCTAGCAGAGGAGTTCAGACCCAACAAGTGTGACACTGGATCATGACGAGTCAGAAAATTTAATGGGGAAATAGAAAGCATGAAATTGGACTCACAAGAATTTAGTATAAAATAAAAGTGATAAAAGTGGCGTCTTGAATCAGTAGGGATGGTGTGAGAGAAATAAGCTAAAAAAATAAAAGAAAAAGTGCAGCTATATTTTTTACCTTGAAACATGAGAAATTAAAAATAAATAAAATAGCCCTAGCCGGTTTTGCTCAGTGGGTAGGGTGTTGGCCTTCAGACTGAAAGGTCCTGGTTTCAATTCCACTCAAGGGCACTTACTTTGGTTGCAGGCTCCATCCAGGCTCTGTGTGTGTGAGGCAACCAATTGATGTATATATCTCACATTGATGTTTCTCTCTGTGTGTCTCTCCCTCGCCCTTCCACTCTTTCTAAACAACAACAACAAAAATCAATGGAAAAATAACCTTAGGTGAGGATTAACAATAAATAAACAAACAAATAAATAAATAAATAAATAAATAAATAAAATGTAAAACTTAGTACTATGACAAATTAGTGTTATATTTTTTATGAATTTTTAATCACCTTTAGTGATAAGATCTTTCTATGACAAAAAACAACATTGAAGCCATAAAAGAATACATTGATGAATCCAAATGTATTTTAAAAATCTGAGTGGCAAAAACTACTTGATATATGTTCAGGACAAATGAGCTGAGAATAATATTTACAAATATTAAAGAAAAGGCTTAATTTCCTTAGTATATTATCAGTATCCACAAATCAGTAAGGAAATGAGCAAAATTCAGTAGAAAAATGAACAAATGATGTAAACAGCTCACAAAAAAGGAAATACAAGTGGCATTCAAATATTTATATATGTTTAACTCAGAAGAAATGTAAATTAAAACTATATAGCATAATGCTGGTTGCTGAGTCTCTCTTAGTCATACTTTGCCATAGGAAGTTCATTTTGGTACAATTCCATATAAAGGAAAATATGGTAATATATATTAAAATTAAAAATGCACATATTCTTTGACCTACCAATTCCATTTTAAGGACTTTAGTTTTACAAATATATGTGTCTATTTTCAAAATAACATTGGTACAATATATTCATTGTATCTATTTGTAACAACAAAAAATTAGAAACATCTTCCATGTTCATTAATAGGAGGCTGATTAAATAAATTATTTTTCATTCTTACAATGCTATCTATAATAATAAAAGCATAATATGGTAATTAGACTGGACAGCCAATCGACCTTCTGGATGACATTCTGGGCATCCTTCCAGATGACCTTCCTAATGAAGCCGCAGCAGTGCGGGCCCAGGCATAGATAGTTAGGGTCGATCAGGGGTAATCAGACAGGCAGGCAAGTGGTTAGGGGTGATCAGGCAGGCAGGAAGAGAGGTTAGGGGCTGTCAGGCAGGGCGACAGGCAGGCAGGCAAGTGGTTAGGAGCCAGTGGTCTTGGATTGTGAGAGTGGGATTGAGCCTAAACCAGCAATCAAATATTCCCCAAGGGGTTCCAGATTGCAAGAGGGTGGGTGTAGGCTGGGCTGAGGGCCTCCCCCATGCACAAATTTCATGCGCAAGGCCTCCAGTAGAGCTATAAAAAAGAATGTTCTTTCTGTCCCAATATAGAAAAATCTCTAAAGTATATTCTTAGGTGAGAAAAATAAGGTATCAAATAGAATGTTTAGTACATTGCCATTTGAGGAAAACAGAGAACAATTGTATTTATAGGTTCGATGTCTGATATTCCTTGGAAACATACTCAGGAAACTAGAAACATTTGTGCCTGTGGAGAAGAGCCCTGAGCAACCAGGACTTGAGGATGAGGATAACACTTTTCATTTTATATTCTTTTAAAATATACTTTATTTTTTCTAAGAGAACTTTTAGGTTCACAGCAAAATTGAGCAGAAAGTACATTGTCTCATATTTATATATCTCATCACACATTACAGTTCCCCCCTTATCAAAATCCCAAAATCAGTGGTATATTTGTTATAGTTGATGAACATGTATGATACATCATCTCTCTAAATCCATAGTTTACACTAGGGCACACTCTTGCTGTTGTACATTTGATGAGTTTTGGTAAATGTATAATATCATCTATCCACTATCTAACCAATGATAGCCTACATGGCATCCAAAGAGGGCCGTCACAAGATGGCCATGTGCACAGTGAAGGCGGGGCCCAGTGGCCACTTCGTGCAGTGAAGTTTGGGGGTCCCTTGGCTCTGTGTGGTATGGAGGAGACTGTTCCCAGCATCTCTACCACCTTGCACAGAGGAGGCAGGTCCTGGTAGAGGAGGCAGGTCAAAGCAGGGGAGGGCATTTGGAGGCAATCAGGCTGCCAGGGGAACAGTTAGGGGGTGATCAGCCTGGCAGGAAGAAGCCATTAGGGGCAATCAGGCAGGCAGGCAGGTGAGCAGTTAAGAGCCAGTGGTCCTGGATTGTGAAAGGGATGTCTGACTGCCGGTTTAGGCCTGTCCCTAAACTGGTAGTCAGACATCCCCTGAGGAGCCCAGATTGGAGAGGGTGCAGGCCAGGCTATGGGACAACCCCCCCATGCACAAATTTTGTGCACTGGGCCTCTAGTCATTGTATAAAACAGAATAGTTTCACTTTCCTAAAAATCTATTGTACTATGCTTATTCATCCCTTCCTCTTCCCTAACCTCTGGTAATCATTGGTCTTTTAGCTGTTTCCATAGTTTTGGCTTTTCCAGAATGTCATATAGTTGGAGTCATACAATATTTATCTTTTTTATATAAGCCTCTTTCACTTAGTAATATGCATTGATGCTTCTCCCATGTCTTTTCATGGCTTGATAGCTCATTTCTTTAGTGTGAAATAATATTCCTTTGTCTGGATATAACACATTTGTTTATCCATTCGCCTATTGAAGGACATTTTGGTTGCTTCCAAGGTTTTGGCAATCCTATATAATAAAAGCCTAATATGTTAAGTGCCTGGTCATCTGGTCATCCATTCAACCAATCAAAGCGTGATATGCTAATGATATGCTAAGGCCTCTCAACCACTTGCTATAACATTCACTGACCACCAGGGGCAATCGACTGATCAACCAGTTGCTATGATGTGCACTGACCACAAGAGGGCAAATGCTCCAATCTGTAGGTTAACTTGCTACTGAGGTTTGGCCAAATGGAACTGAGTGAGATGGGCTGGACTCACACTGGAGCCCTCCCGTAGTCCCTCCCTGGCTGGTCAACCTCCCATGTGCCTCCCCAGCCCCAATTGTGCAACAGTGGGGTCCCTTGGCCTTGCCTGTGCTCTCTTGCAATCCAGGACCTCTCAGGGGATGTCGTAGAGCCAGTTTCAGCCCAAACCCATTCAAGGCAAGATCTGTCCCCTGATGCTCAGTGTGCTTCCACAGGGGGGCAGTGCCCCACAGCCAGAAATTGGGCTCATGGCTGGTGAGTGCAGTGGCAGTAGTAGAATCCTCTCCCACCTCTGTGGCAGTGGAACATCCCCTGAGGGCTTCTGGACTATGAGAGGGAGCAGGTCAGACTGAGGGACCCCTCCCCCAACTGCACGAATTTTATGCACCAGGCCTCTAGTTATAAATAAAGCTGCTATAAACATCCCTGTGTAGGTTTTAGTGTGGACCTACATTTTCAACTCATTTAAGTAAATACCAAGGACACGATTGCTGCATAGTATGGTAAGAGTAGGTCTAGTTTTGTAAGAAACTGCTAAACTGCCTTCTAGAGTGACTGTAGTACTATTTTGAGTTTCCAATGGCAATGAATGAGAGATCCTGTTGCTCCTCATCCTCACCAGCATTTGTTGTTTGTATTATCTATTCTTTGAAGTTTTGAACAATGTGCATATCTTAGCTCATCCAAAAATTAAATGAGAAATAAAATTAAAAATAGATTAAATTAAGCTCAACTGTCTCTTTAAGATGCCTTCTTTTAAAAAATATATTTTTAAAATTGATTTCAGAGAGGAAGGGAGAATAAGAGAGATAGAAACATTGATGAGACACATTTATTGGCTGCCTCCTGCACACATCCTTTGGAGGATCAAGCCCACAACCTGGGCATGTGCTCTGACCAGGAATCAAACCCAGGTTATCTTGGTGCATGGGGCAATGCTCAGTCCACTGAGCCACACCAACTGAGCTCAAGATGCTTTCTTGATCTCCCCAGAAAAGTTAATCTGTCACTCTCTATTCCTCACTCAGCTGCATCATATATTTCTTTTTTAAACCTCACCCCAGGATATTTTTTCCATTGAATTTTAAAGAGAGTGAAAGGGAAGAAGGAGAGGAAGAAAGAAAAAGAGAGAGAGAGAAACATCGATATGAGAGAGACACATAGATTGGTTGCCTCCAGAATACACCCCAACGGGTGTCAGGGATTGAACCTGCAACTGAGAGACATGCAGTTGGCCAGGAATTGAACCCAAGACCCTTTGGCTGACCCTAACCACTGAGCAAAACAAGACAAGGCTCATATTATTTTTTTTCCTCATCATTCTCGTTTTTTTTTTTAAATATATTTTATTGATTTTTTTACAGAGGAAGGGAGAGGGATAGAGAGTTAGAAACATCAATGAGAGAGAGACATCGATCAGCTGCCTCTTACACGCTCCCTAATGGGGATGTGCCCGCAACCAAGGTACATACCCTTAACTGGAATCGAATCTGGGACCTTTCAGTCCACAAACCGACGCTCTATCCACTAAGCCAAACCGGTTTCAGCTCATATATTATTTAGTTATAAGATTTTTTTATATTGCATTCCATTATTACATCACTGTCAGCCTCCCCCATCAGATTTTGAGCTTCCCCGGGAGGGGAAGTATTTTAATCACCTTTTAAAATTAATTAATTAATTTTAAAATATGTTCGTATTAATTTTTAGAGAGAGGAAGGGAGAGGGATAGAGAGGTAGAAACATTAATTGGCTGCCTCCTTGGGATCAAGACCACAACCCAGGCATGTGCCCTGATCAGGAATTGAACTGGGGATGTTCAACCATTGAGGCACATCAGCTGGGCGCTTACTCACCTTACTATCCCTTGTGACTTAGCCCAGTGCCTTGCAGTAGCTGAATAAACAAGCTAGATTACTGTAGGTAGATATCACTAAAAGTTGGCTTGTAACAATGAACTAAGTAGACTTGAAAACTCTCTGAGGAATTTATCTAGGGAGAGCTCAAAATGATAAGAATTAGACTTAAAAGTTATCTAGGAACAGCTTGCTTTAGCATCTAGAGACCCCTTTTCCTTCTTTCTCTCTCTCTCTTTCTCTCTCTCTCTTTCTTTCTTTCTTTCCTTCTTTCTTCCTTCCTTTCTCCCTTTCTTTCTTTCTTTTTTCTCTAGGAATTTTTAATTAATTTAGTTGGCCTACTGAGTACCTCTTACATGCAATGGAATATGCTAGGTTTTGGAAGAGTTGGTGATGAATGTGACCTTAAGAGATTTGTTATCAATAAGGAAGATGATAGTTGTTCAAAATCACCTAGGAAGTAGTTAGGGGTGATCTGGATAAGAGATACAAACAATCTGGATGTTATGAAAGTGAAGAGACATTTGATCTGAAATGAAGATATACTATTAATTAATTTTATTCATTAAAACATATATACTAGCCCTTACTATGTGCCCTGCACTATTCTGTATTGGATCATTGGTGGCTGGACTTTTATTATATAGGATACCAATAGTTAGGCTTATATATAAAAGATAAATTTATTGTATGACTCCAACAAGACATGGAGCTTCCAGACTAGGATGAATGTGCGCATGTGTTTAGGGTGGAGAAAAAGTTAAGGAACGGTAAGGAAAGAGGAGGGGAGATGCAAAGAAAAACAGTAATTAAGTAAGCAATAAATAAATAAGTTTTATTTGAAGGGATTGGTCAGATAGTAGAGATAAATATGAAAAAAGTAAATAAGATAAAATAAACATAGAGAAACAGAAAAGGAATCACTTGCTAGGAATAATGTTAGGAAAGAATTAAGTTACATGCAGGGAAAACTAGTAAATAAGAAGATGACCCATACCAAGGGAGAAAGAGATCCTATCTAATAAAGAGGGAATATACTCATTGACCCTCACACTGTTCACTGTTGCAAAGATGGCGACGCCCACAGCCAATAAGGAGGGAATATGCTATTTGACTGCCTCACCCTCTAAGATGGCAGTGCACACAACCAAAAGGAGGGAATATGCTAATTGACTTCCCTACCCTTAATGATGGTGGCACCCACAACCACAAAATGTCGGTGCCTAGTCACCTCAGCCCTGCAAGGGCAGAAGGCGTGTAACAAGGCCAGGCCCATCCCCCAGGCGGGCCTGGCCACTCTGTGCCTGCTCCAGAGTCCCCCCAATCCCCTCATCCGCCAGCCACCTAGGGCCAGCCCAAGGTGCAGACGTCTCAAATAGTGGCTGCTCAGGTAACCAGGGCCAGCCGAGGTTTGTGCTGCTGGCAGTGTTATAAGAAGATCTGGACTAGGGTAAAAAAGAAATAACCATGTCACAGTCAGTGACTACTATTTTAGTACTCTGATCTCTCAAAAATTGTAAAGATGGAAATCAATTACTTGATTTTTATTTCTGTACTTCAAGTCATGGCATTCTACATAGTTTAACCCTTTACTTTAGGTTCTTTTAAAAATCTTTGAAATAATTATATGTTTGAATTGGCTTTAAGATATTTTCTGATTTATGACATGTTGATATGTTATATGATATATACAAAATAATAATAAACATAATTTCATGTCACATGGTAAATAGTATATGAAAGAATGCTAAATGATTGGTGGTGGTTTACAAAACTAGTCACCTTATGGGGATGAGGGAAGCAGGGGATCTTAATATATATGACAGGAGAAGATTTGACTTTGGGTGGTGGGCAAATGGTGCAATATACAGATCTTGTAACATAAAAACCTACACCGCAAACTTACATGTTCATGTTGACCAATGTCACCCCAATAAATTTATTTTTTAAAAAAAAACTAGTTACCTTAGGAGTATCTGCTTTTGTGTGAAACATGTTCAATGTTGATGTGTTGAGAAAAATAGGAACTGTTTTTAATATATAATCATGCTTTTATTATTGTAAATTTTAAAGTTTGTTATCTTTTTAAAAAGTTTGTTATCTTTAACTTTTTTCTTCAATGTCTTATAGAATTTTTAGTTTAGTTCTTTTACATCCTTGGTTAAATATATTCTGAGCTATTTTTTATGCAATTGTAGGTAGGATTGTTTTTTGTTTTTTTCTCTTTCTGATAGTTTGGTATCCTATATAATAAAAGGCCAGCCACCATGAGCAGAACGACCAGAACAACCAGATACCAGAACCATCACAGCTCCTTGTCAAACTGGCCCCAACCCCAAGCAAGCAGTTAGAGGTGATCAGGCAGACAGAGTGGTTAGGGGTGATCAAGTAGGCAGACCAGTAGTTAGGGATGATCAGGTAGTCAGGCCAGTAGTTAGGGGCAATCAGGTAGGCAGACAGCCCCTCACTAGACTGGCCCCTCCCTCAAGCAAGCAGTTAGGGATGATCAGGCAGGTAGGCAGAGTGGTTAGCGGTGACCAGGCAGGCAGACCAGTGGTTAGGGGTGATCAGGTAGGCAGGTCAGTAGTTAGGGGCAATCTGGTAGGCACGTGATCAGGTAGTGGTGATCAGGTAATCAGACAGCCCCTCGCTGGGCTGGCCCCAACCCCAAATAAGTGGTTAGAGATGATCAGGCAGGCAGGCAGAGTGGTTAGGGGTGACCAGGCAGGCAGACCAGTGTTTAGGGGTGATCAGGTAGGCAAAGGGCCCTTTGCAGGGCTGGTCACACCCCCGAGCAAAAAAAGAGGGAGGCCCAGGCCACCAGTGGCAACTCTGTAGCAGCTGTGCAGCCAGCCAGAGATCACCCCATAGAGAGAGACCCTGGCCAGCCAAGCCATCGCACCCCATACCTGTCACCTGTAGAGAGAGGCCACCGGTGGCAGGGAAGGGGATGGCAGTGCTGCCCAGATGGCAAGCAGTGGCAGAGGTGGGAATGGGACCAGCTGCCTGTAGCCGAGGGAAGGAAAGCCCTGATAGGCCCTGGTCTCAGGCCAGGCCTAAGGAACTGCCCAAGGGGTACTAAATTATGAGAGGGTGCAGGCCGGGCTAAGGGACTTTCCTTCCCAAGTACATGAATTTTCATGCACCAGGCCTCTAGTTAGTATATAAAAATGCAACCAAATTCTGAGTATTAATTTTGTATATTGCTAATTTACTGAATTTATTTATTCTAATAGTCTTTTTTGGTGGAATCTTCAGAGTTCTCTATATAAAGTACCATGTTGTCGGTAAATAATGATAGTTTTACTTCTTCCTTTTCAATTTATCAGTTTTCATTTCTTTTCTTTTTTTAATATATTTTATTGATTTTTTACAGAGAGGAAGGGAGAGTGATAGAAAGTTAGAAACATTCATGAGAAAGGGACATCGATCAGCCACCTCCTGCACACCCCCTACTGGGGATGTGTCCACAACCAAGATACATGCCCTTGACCAGAATCGAACCTGAGACCCTTCAGTCCACAGGCCGACACTCTATCCTCTGAGCCAAACTGGTTTCGGCAGCTTTTATTTCTTTTTCTTGTTTGTTTTCTATAGCTAGAACTTCCAGTACTATGCTAAATGAAAGTGGTGAAAGTGGACATCCTTATCTTGTTCCTGATTGTAAATAAAAAGCTTTTAACTTTATAGCATTTAGTATTGTGTTAGCTGTGGCTTTGTCAGATATGGCCTTTGTTTAGTTGAGGTATGTCCCTCTAATGTTACTCTTCTGAGAGTTTAATAATTTTTTTTATTGATTTTTAGAGAGGAAGGACAGGTAGAGAGAGAAACATCAATGATGAGAGAGGATAATTGATCAGCTCCCTTTTGCATGTCCCTCGTTGGAGACTGTGCCCAAAACTCTGGCATGTGCCCTGACAGGAATCAAACTGTGACCTCCTGGTTCATAGGTAGATGCTCAACCAATGAAACATCCAGGCCAGACCACTTTATGTCTTTTGACTGTAATATTTATTCTATTTATATTTAAAGTATTTATGGATAGGTATATAGTTATTGACATTTTATTGATTACTTTCTGATTTTTAAAAAATAAGTTTTTGATTTTTTTTAAAGAGAGAGGAAAGGAAGGGGATAAAATAGAACCATTGGTGAGAAAGAAACATCATCAATTGGCTGTCTCTTGCTTCCCCCCTGCACACCCCATACTGGTGTGCACAGTCCAGGAATGTGCCCTGACTAGGAATTGAACCAGGGACTTCTTGGCTCATGGGTAGATGCTCAATCTCTGAGCAACACTTGCTGTGCTCTGATTATTCTTCTCTGTTCTTATTCTCTTGCTGTCTTCTATGCTATGTGGATGACTTTCTATAATGTTATGTAAGTGATTCCACTTTATTTCTTATATGTCTTTTATAGATTATTAGAGGCCTCGTGCATACTGTCTCTCAGCCTGGCCTGTACCCTCTCCAATCTGGGAATACTTGGGGGATGTCTGACTACCAGTTGAGGACATCCCTCTTACAATCCAAGATTCCTAGTTCCTAACCACTCACCTGTGTACCTGTCTGATTGCCCCTTAAATGATCCCCTGCTGGCCTGATTGACATCTAACTGTTCCCCTGCCAGCCTGATCACCCCCAACTGCCTTCCTCTGCTGGCCTGATCACCCCTAACTGCCCTCCCCTGCAGGCCAGATTGTCCCCAACTGCCTTCCTCTCTGGCCTGTTTGCCCCCAGCTGCCCTTCACTGCTGGCCTGTTCACCCCCACCTGCCATCTCCTGCCAGCCATCTTGTAGTGACCATCTTGTGGCAGCCATCTTGTGATGACTTGGGAGCAGCCATCTTGTGGTGACCATCTTATGATGATGTGGGGGTGGCCATCTTGTGGTGGCCATTTTGTGATGATGTGGGGGTGGCCATCTTATCACAGTATCATGTGATGCCACCTATGCTTTTATTATATAGGATTGGTTTATGGTTACTATGCGCTTCATATATACCACACTATCGTTAGAGTAGTTTATTTTAAGTTGACCGTTGCTTCAGTTCTAACACACTAAATCTCTACAATTTTAGAACTACCATATGTTGTAGCAATTCCTCTTCTGGGTACCTACTTGAAAATTTTGAAAACATTTATTTATAAAGATAATATGTATGTTCATGTTTATTGCAGCATTAGTCATGGTAGCCCAGAAAAGAAACAACCTAAGTGTTTCTTGGTGAATGATTGGATAAAGAAGATGTGGTACATATATACAAAAAGTAATATTCCGCCATAAGAAAGGATGAAATGCTGCCAATTATGAACTTAGATCAATCTTGAGAATATTATGCTAAGTGAAATAAGTCAGATGGAAAAGACAAGAAGACAAGAACCATATGATTTCACTCATATGTGGGCTATATAACAGAAAACAAGAAACAAATTAACAAAATAAACAAACCCATAGACATGCAAAACAGTATAAAGGTTACCAGAGGGCAAGGAGGATTGGGGGAAGATGATTAGGAGAAAAGTGATCAAATATATGGTGACAAAGAAAGACTAGACTTTGGGTTGTTAGCACACAATGCAATATACAGGTGAGATATTATAGAATTATACATTTGAAATTTACATATTTTTATTAACCAATGCCACCCCAATAAATTTAATCCTAAATAATAAAAGCCTAATATGCTAAGTGTCTGATTGATTTTTCAACTGTTTGACCAGTCACTATGACATGCATTCACCACCAGTAGATTAGCTTGCTGCTGGGGTCCAGCCAATCGGGACTGGGTGAGACAGGCTGGACATTCCCTGGAGCCTTCCCATGGTCCCTCCCTGATCCCAGTCAAGCACCAGTGGAGTACCTTGACCTGGCCTGTGCCCTCTCACAATCTGCAGGCTAGGTTGAGGGAGCCACCAGTGCACAAATTCACTTTTTGTGTGTTTGTTTGTATCCCTTAATTTATTGTAGTTACACATGATCTTCCTACTTTTATCTTTTAACCTTTGTACTAGATTCATAATTGATTGATCCACTGCTTTTACTACATGTTTTGCCTTGTCAATGAGATCTTCCCTCCCCATATTTTCTTATTTCTTTTTTATCTTTTCTTTCCTTCTTAAAGAAGTTCCTTTAACATTTCTTGTAATACTGGTTTTATAGAGATGAACTTCTTTAGCTTTTTTTTTTTTTGGTCTAGGAAACTTTTTATTATTCTAAATGATAGTTTATTTGGTAGAGTATTCTAGGTTGTAAATCTTTGCCTTTCATCACTTTGAATTTTTCTTGTCATTCCCCTCTGACCTGCAAAGTTTCTGTGAGAAATCAGCTGACAGTGTTATGGTGCTTCCTTGTAAGTAACTAACTACTTTTCACTTGCTACTTTTAAGATTATCTCTTTGTCTTTAACTTTTGGCATTTTAATTATGATGTGTCTTGGTATGGGCCTTGGGTTCATCTTGTTTGGGATTCTCTGCGTTTTCTGGACTTGTATGTTATTTCCTTCACCAGGTTAGGGAAGTTTTCAGTCATTTCTTCCTTTCATTTTTTAGTCCTCACCTGAGGCTATTTTTCCACTGATTTTTAGAGAAAGTGGAAGGGAGTAAGAAGGGAGGGAGGAAGAAAGAGAGGGAGAGAGAGAAATAAGTGAGACACATTGATTGGTTGGTTGCCTCCTGAATGTGTGTGTGTCCTTCTGTTGTAGATGGGCCTCTATTGCTGCTGGTACATCAGTGGATGGTGTTGTGGCTGTGGGGGCTGGCCATAAACAGGGCACATAATTTGTTGGGTAGGGCCTGACCCCACAGAAAGGAATATGCTTTAGAGGGACTCTTCCTCTCCATTGTGTTGGTTGTGGAGCTATTTATATGCAGTTTCAAGCTGGTCTCCAAGTATGTTTGGGCTGGAACATTTGGGAGGGGCTTCGGTCTAGGCCAAGTTTGTCTGGCACTTATGCATGGCTTGAAGCTCTTTTATAAGAGGTACAAAGAGACCTGCAGTTGGTTGTTGTCTTTTCTTGTGTTTGGAGGACCCTGGGAGGGACTAGGTTGGCTGCCATTTTTCCCAGGCTTCGGACCCGTTGATGGGTACTATAGTATGAACTGAGGCCAGCCATCAGTTGTGCTGGGTTTGTGGCTACTTATTGAGAGTTACATTACACTTCAAGATTAACCACCACTAATGCCAGGTTTGAGGCCACGTGCTGGGAATTACATTGCAAGTTGAGACCTATCCCTGCTTATGTTTGACTCAGGGCCACTTGGTAGAAGCTGCAATGTACTGAGGCCAGCTACTGCTATGTATAGTTTGTAGACCTTTAAGAGTGTGTAGAGTATAAGCAAAGGGCAGGCACCACTTGTGTGGTATTTGCAGTCCTTTAATAAAATTTGGAGCACAAACTCAGGCAAGAGAAGCCAATGGAAGTGGCTCCCACTGAAGAGGATGTGTATGGGAAGGGGTCTCTGGGAATCACCAACGCTGGGTGATCTATGCAGGCCAGGTTAATGGAGAGCACATATTTGGTGCTAGCCTGTATTAGGTTCATCTGTCTGCCAGCTTAGGCCCATTCCTCATGGAAACAGGGCTAAGCCAACAATTGGAAATCCCTCTCACAGTTTGGGACCCCTCACTCCTTACCACCTGCCTGATTGCTGCTCCTTACCACTCAGCTGGCTGCTCCTTAGCATTGCCACGGAGGTAAAACAGGCTTTCACCACCACCACTGTGTTCACCAGCCATGAGCCACTATCTTTCTGTGTAGTTGTCTGTGGGCCAACTGCTCTCTTTCTTCTCATTTAGGGTGAACAGCATGTGAGGGCAGAGCATGCTGTTGTGGAACACAGAGGGATGGCCAGAACTAAGGGGAGTGGCTAGGCCCACAGGGTGAGATATGGACACAGACGATGCTATCTCACCTGTGGGGCGGGCTGGCCTTCATCTCCCTGATCCTACCTAGGGTGGGATCGAGCAGAGTGTCTGCCTCTCCATTCTCCATCCTTCCATCTGTGACACTTTTCATCCTTGCCAGGGCTCCACCAAAGTGAGTTCAGCTAAATCCCTGAATGTAAAAGGGCAATAGGGAGTTTCCACTCCAGTGTCCCCTGATTCCCAGTGACAGGACCTGGTCTCAGGACAGTAGCCACAGCTGCAGAACATAGATCTGTTTCAAGAAAAATTGGGAATGCAGACTTTCCTATGAGCCTTTATTCCAAAAGTGGTAATTTGTTCACATTGTGGCAAAGACATCGTCAAGAGTAACATAAATGGGTAAAGTCAGGGCCAAACGGGGTCATTTCCTCATCCAATCTCTCTAAGGAGTGTAGACAGAACCAAGTCTCAGCTCTTCACAGGGCACTTCTGGGTTTTTTTAAAGCCTAAAGGACAGTAGTCTGTCTCCATTCTTGTTCTTCGGGATTTTTTTTCATCTTCAGATAAAAGGATATATACTTTGGGACAATCCTCTCAAGTTATAATATTCCAGTTGCAATCATGTAATGGTTGATGACAGGGCCCTCAGAGGGAGGGAGCTAACAGATAGGGAGCAGGGAATTCTGAAAACCAAAACAATGGTTCAAAACACGGAAGAAGTCCTTGGTGTTCTACTGAGAAATCTGGATTCCTTCCTCTGCGGTCACACAACTATCACATGCCAGGCAGTCACTCAGAAATATCTTCACGTTGGCCAACTTATGAAATTCTCCCTTCTCTCTGTTCTCCTGAGCCGGACCCCAGACATTGACTGTGGAATTCTCTTGGTCATTTTTTCCCCAAAAAAGTTTATATGAACATAACATACAAAGATACAACCTCCTTTGTAGGAACAGGGAAGGAAGGGGTGGTTAAGTAAGGCATGCAGAGCTGCAGCAAGCACCATCTGTGGGGAGGGCTCAGGGGGAGAGGAGGTTGACACTGGGGCTGAACTCCTAGAGCCATTGCTGGGGAAGTAGGGATCCCCTCTGAGTGCCAACTAATTGGTCAAGCTGAGGCAGAGAAGGGTGGCCATATTAGCCATCTTTGGTGCTATTTACCCTTTCCCACCCCGGCTCTGTTGTAAAACTTCAAAGCCCTGGATTCCAAAGGCCACATCCAGAGCAGAGGCCCTGGAAGAGGGTGAGAGGAAGTGAGTAGGGCAAGTTTGAAGCCGATATGCCTGTGTGCTGAGGGATGGCCGGAGACAATTGGTAAGAGGTAGCAGAGTAAGGGCTCTCATACATTATATTCTGTGGGACCCACAGGTGAAGGAGGCCAGGGGAATAGAGTAGGGAGGGGGCATCATGGACCCAGCCTCTTAGGCATCCCTGTCTGTCTTCTGCAGTGTACATGGAGGAGGGGCCAGGCCAGGCCAGGCGACCTTCTTGAGTTCTAACTGAGGTGATGGTCATCACCCTGAGATGCTCTTTAACTGGTGATGGACCCAGGCCTGTCTCCTCTAACTGCCACTCCTGGGACCCAAGTTTGTCTCTGGCTGCAGCCACCATCACTGCTGCCACCAAGACCCAGGTGTTTGGTTGTCTGTTTCAGTAGTGATGGCCCTAGGCTATTATTAGTATAGATAATATATGTCCATCATTTAATCTCAAATGCTTTTTCTGCATATATTAAGATAATTTTATAGCTTTTCACTTTTAATGTATTAATGTGGTGAATCATATTATTACATTTAAAAAAAGTATTTCACATTTCAGAAATAAATATTATTTGGTCATTTTTAAAGCTTTGCCAGATTTTTAAAATATATGTTTTTATTGATTTTAGAGGGAAGAAGGAAGAGGAGAGAGAGAGAGAAATAGAAACATGGATGAGAGAGAAATACCAATCTGCTGCCTCCTGAAAGCCCCCCACTGGGGATAGAGTCCACAATCCAGGCATGTAACATGAACCAGAATGAAACATGAGACCTTCTGGTGCATGGGAAGATGCTCTACCAAATGAGCCACACCAGCTGGGCTTTGCCAGTTTTAGTTTACCAGTGTTTTATTTTATTTTATTTTAAATTTAATAAATCTTTATTTTTCAGATTATTACAATTGTTCCTCTTTTTTCCCCCATAGCTTAGCTCCTCCTCATGTCCTCATCCATAGGTATTCGATTTTTCTCCAGTCTCTCCTTACACCCCCCCACCCTTATCCCCCTGAGAATTGTCAGTCCATTCCTTTCTATACCCTGATTTTATTATATTCATATAAACTGTTCATCAGATATTTTATTCACTTGATTTTTAGATTCACTATTTGATAGATATGTATTTGTTGCTCATAATTTTTATCTTTACTTTTTTTTCTTGTTTCTCTCCTTAAAGAGTACATTTCAGCATTTCATATAATGGTTTGGTGTTGATGAACTCCTTTAGTTTTTTCTTATCTGTGAAGCACTTTATCTGAGCTTTAATTCTGAATGAGAGCTTTGCTGAGTAGAGTAATCTTGGTTGTAGGTTCTTACTACTCATCACTTCGAATATTTCTGGCCACTCCCATCTGGCCTGCATAGTTTCTGTTGAAAAATCAGGAGAGAATCCAAGATGGCGGCATAGGTAAACACCTACACTGCTACCTCGCACAACAATTTCAAAACTGCAACTAAAAGACAGAACAGACATCATCCAGAACCACAGGAAAGCTGGCCGAGTGTAAGTTCTACAGCTAGAAGGAAAGAGAGGGGCTCACAGAAACCCAGAGGAGCTGCAAAAAGCTGAGGTACGGAGACGCGCGCGCTGAGAGAGCGGGTGCTTGAGTATCTGGCTGGCTTTCTCTGGCGGGAGGGAAACGGAGACTCCCAACGGCATTGAACCCCTAATCTTACGACACTAAACCCCAGATCCAGCCGAAACTCATACGGTGTGAGTTTGGACTGTGAAAAGGGAGAGGTGCACAGAAATTTAGGGAAGTCGCAAAAGATCGGAGGTCTGGTCGCGCACGGCACTGCGTGAAGGACAGATTGCTGATTGTGCCGCTGGCTTTCGCGAGTGGGCGGGAGACAGACCCTCCCAACTGTGCCACTTCTGAGTCCACTGGGCTCCTGTTTTGGGCAAAACCCTGGGGATCTAGACTCGTGTGGTCCTGGCACGCAGGGGAGATGGAAAGGCAGTGGTCTAGAAGCACTGCGGGCCCACAAGCACAAGGACCGTTCCAGCCATAACCCAGTCACGTGAGATTCAGGGGCCGTAGAGGGCGAAGCCGACTGGAAGGCAAGGTGGTCCCTTAAGCCCTGAGACTCCACCCATCCCAAGCTCAACAGAGGCTTCTGTGGCTTTGCAAGTCTGCTTTCACAAGGCTGAATTCAACACAGAAGTTTCCTCGACATAGTGAAAATGCCGAGACAAGGGAAGGGATCACAAACAAAAGAAATGGAGGGGAAAAAAAAGACTGGATATAGAGTTCAAAACCACGCTTGTAAGGTTTTTCAAGAATATGCTAGAAAAGATGGATAAATTTAGCAAGAGCCAAGAGGAGATGAAAAAGGACCAACTAGAGATGGAAAAGGTCCAACTAAAGATGATAAAAGACCAACTAGAAATTAAACATACACTGACTGAAATAAAAAATGTTATACAGAGTCCTAACAGCAGACTAGAGAAAGGCAAGAATCAAGTAAAAAATTTGAAATATAAAGAAGCAGAAAACACTCAACTGGAAAAGCAAGAAGAGAAAAGAATCCAAAAATGTGAAGATAATGTAAGGAGCCTCTGGGACAGCTTCAAGCATACCAACATCAGAATTGTGGGGGTGCCAGAAGAAGAGAGAGAGCAAGATACTGAAAACCTATTTAAAGAAATAATGACTGAAAACTCTCTACATCTGGTAAAAGAAATAGACTTACAAGTCCAGGAAGCACACAGAACCCCAAATAAAAGGAAT
>JAAGEH010000286.1:51266263-51377124 GCA_011751065.1 Lasiurus cinereus | reverse complement strand
TTGAAATATAAAGAAGCAGAAAACATTCAACTGGAAAAGCAAGAAGAGAAAAGAATCCAAAAATGTGAAGATAATGTAAGGAGCCTCTGGGACAGCTTCAAGCATACCAACATCAGAATTGTGGGGGTGCCAGAAGAAGAGAGAGAGCAAGATACTGAAAACCTATTTAAAGAAATAATGACTGAAAACTCTCTACATCTGGTAAAAGAAATAGACTTACAAGTCCAGGAAGCACACAGAACACCAAATAAAAGGAATCCAAAGAGGACCACACCAAGACACATCATAATTAAAATACCAAGAGCAAAAGACAAAGAGAGAATATTAAAAGCAGCAAGAGAAAAACAGTTCATTACCTACAAGAGAGCACCCATACGACTCTCAGCTGATTTCTCAACAGATACGATGCAGGCCAGACTGGAGTGGCAAGAAATATTCAAGGTGATGAATAGCAAGAACCTACAACCAAGAATACTCTATCCAGCAAAGCTATCATTCAGAATTGAAGGGCAGATAAAGACCTTCACAGAGAAGAAAAAGCTAAAGGAGTTCATCAACTCCAAACCAGTATTATATGAAATGCTGAAAGGTACTCTTTTAGAAGAGGAAGAAGAAAAAGATAAAAGACAAAAAATTATGAACAACAAATACATATCTATCAACAAGTGAATCTAAAAATTAAGTGAATTAAAAATTTGATCAACAGAATAAACTGGTGAATATAATAGAATCAGGAGCACAGAAAGGGAGTAGACTGATAATTCTCAGGGGGACAAAAATCATAAAGCATCAGACAGACTGTGAAACTACAGCAGAAAGATTAAAGTTAGGTGAGGTAGATAAGTGATCAATCAAAGGACTTGTATGCATGCATATAAGCAATAACCAATGATCACAGACACTGGGGGGTTGGGGTATGCCTGGGAGGGAGGGGGGGCAATGGGGAGATATGTATAAAAAATTAATAAAAATTAATAAAAAAACACCTCTTAGCAAAGTAGGAAGAGAAGAAGCATATCTCAACATAAAAAAGGCCATATATGACAAATGTATAGCCAATATCATACTCAGTAGGCAAAAACTAAAAACCATTTCCTCTAAGAATAGAAAGACAGGGATGTCTGCTTTCAATACTTTTATTCAACATAGTATTGAAAGTCCTAGCCACAGTGATCAAACAAGAAGAAAAAATAAAAGGCATCCAAATTGGAAAAGAGAAAGTAAAACTCTCATTATTCACAGATGACATGATATCCCATATAGATAATCCTAAAGACCCCATGAAAAACAACTAGATTGAAATGAATTTGGCAATGTAGCAGGTTACAAAATCAACACCCCAAAATTGATGGCCTTTTTATATATCAATAATGAATTCTCAGAAAGTGAAACTAAACAAACAATCCCATTTACCATTTCAACAACAACAACAAAAATTAAGATACTTTGGAATAAACTTAACCAACGAAGTAAAAGACTTCTACTCCAAAAACTATAGGACGTTGCAAAAAGAGATAGAAAAAGATATAAACAAGTGGAAGAATATACCTGTTCATGGATTGGTAGAATCAACATCATTAAAATGTCCACACTACCCAAGGCAATCTACAAATTCAATGCAATTCCTACTAAAATACCAACAGGTTTAGAACAAATACTCCAAAAATTTATATAGAACCAAAAAAGACCCTGAATATCTACAGCAATCTTGAGAAAGAAGACAAAGTTGGAGGAATCACAATACCAGATATCAAGTTATACTACAAAGCCACCATAATCAAAACAGCCTGGGACTGACACAAGAACAGGCATATAGATCAATGAACCAAACAGAGACCCCAGAAATCTACTGAAGCCATTACACTCAATTAATATTTGACAAAGGAATCAAGCACATACAATGAAGTAAGGACAGTCTGTTCAATAACAGGTCTTGGGAAAATTAGACAGGCAAAAAAAAAAAAGAAAGAAAGAAAGAAAGAAACTAGACCATCAACTTATATCATACACACATACACAAAAATAAACTCAAAATGGATAAGATACTTAAATGTAAATTGGGAAGCCATAAAAATCCTAGTAGAAGCTATAGGCAGCAAAATTTCAGATATCTCTCATAGCAATATCCTTATGGATACATCTCTTAGGCCATAGGAAACTAAGAAGAAAAACAAATGGGACTACATCAAAATACAAAGCTCTGCATAGCAAAAGAAACCATCAACAAAACAAGAAAGCGGCCAAAACCTGTTTGGTTCAGTGGATAGAGTGTCGGCCTTTGGACTGAAAGGTCCCAGGTTTGATTCTGGTCAAGGGCATGTACCTTGGTTGCGGGCACATCCCCAGTCAGAGGCATGCAGGAGGCAGCTGATCGATGTTTCTTTCTCATAGAAGTTTCTGTCTATCCCTCTCCCTTCCTCTCTGTAAAAAAAAAAATCAATAAAATATATTAAAAAATCAACAACAACAAGAAAACCCATTGCATGGGAGAACATATTTGGTAATGATACATCTGATTAAGGATTGATATCCAAAATATATAAGGAACTCATAACACTCAACAAAAGGAAGACAAATAATCCAATTAAAAAATGGGCAAAGGATCTAAATAGACACTTTTTCAAAGTAGGACACACAGATGGCCAAAAAATGTGAAAAAAATGTTCATTCACTGATCATCAAAGAGATGCAAATTAAAACGACAATGAAGTATCACCTCACATCTTTTAGAATGACTACCCTCAAGAAATCAACAAATGAGAAGTATTGGAAAGGATGTGGAAAAAGGGAACCCTAGTACACTGCCTATTAGAATGCAGACTAGTGCAACCATTATGGAAAACAGTTTGGAGTTTTCTCAAAAAATTAAATATGAAACTGCCATTTGACCCAATGATCCCAGTTATAGGAATATATCCTAAACAACTCAAAATACCAATCAGAAAGAATGTTTGCACCTCAATGTTCATAGCAGCACAATTTACAATATCTAAGATCTAGGAACAGCCTAAGTGCCCTTCAGTAGAAGAGTAGATAAAGATGTAGTACATTTATACCATGGAATACTATGTAGTAGTAAAACAGAAGAGTCTCTTACCCTTTGAGACAGCATAGAGGGACCTGAAGAGTATAATGCTAAGTGAAATAAATCATTCAGAAAAAGACAAGTATCACATGATCTCACTCAGGTGTGGAATTAAGTAATAAACCGATGAAAGGAGTTAATACAAAGACATGGAAGCATGGAAGAGAGTGTGGAATCTTGGAGGGAAAACTGGGGAGGCTGGCTGGGTGGGAGGTGATCAAACAAAGAACTTGTATGCATCTATGTATAATCCATGGTGAAAGCCTGGGATGGGATTTGGGGGCATACTAGAGGGAATCAATGGGGAAAAAATGGAACAAATGTAATATTTTCAACGATGTTGATTAAAAAAAAACAAAAAACAGTAGCCAAAACTGGTTTGGCTCAGTGGATAGAGCGTCAGCCTGCGGATTGAAAGGTCCCAGGTTCAATTCCGGTCAAGGGCATGTATCTTGGTTGCGGGCACATCCCCAGTGGGGGTGTGCAGGAGGCGGCTGATCAATGTCTCTCTCTCTCATTGATGTTTCTAGCTCTCTATCTCTCTCCCTTTCTCTCTGTAAAAATTCAATGAAATATATTTAAAAAACAAACACAGTAATACTTTTACAAAAGTTATAAAACCTAATTATTTTCAGTTTATTGAATCCCATAATCAATTTTTGTTTCTCCTGATTTTCTTGCCAGTTCTCCTATAAATCCAGATGCTGTATAGAACTCTAATAATTTTCATCCAGTTTGAATAAGACAATCTGAAAATGTCAGAGCTCTTTCCATGGATTCCTCAGACGATGTAACATTTTTTGCAAAGGTATTATAACAAAACAGCCTGTTTCTAAACAACAAGTAGAAATTTAAAATGACATGATATGGATTTGATTATAATGCTAATGACATGAAATCTTGGTCTTTCTGTAAAACACAATATTCCAGAATAACTATTAGAAGAGTTATAAATGAAAGCATATCAGAATTTATTTTAATAATATCCTATCTAATAAAAGGCTAATATGCAAATTGACTAAATGGCAGAACAACTAGTCACTATAACACACACTGACCAACAGGGGGAAGATGCTCAATGCAGGAGCTGTCCCCTGGTGGTCAGTGACTCCCCCAGAGGGAGTGCTGCTCAGCCTGAAGCCAGGCTCATGACTGATGAGCGCAGTACTAAGGACCCCTTGGGGGATGTCTGACTGCCAGTAGGGAGCGGGCCTAAACTGGCAGGTGGATATCCCCCAAGAGGTCCCAGGCTGTGAGAGGATGCAGGCTGGGCTGAGGGACCCAACCCTCAGGGCACGAATGTTGTGCCAGGCCTCTAGTGCATATATAAATAAAAGATAGTTTTTATTTCTTTATTTGACAAAGCTTCCCATGTACATTATGCAGAATATTTTCCTTTGTAAGGAGAGAAAACAAATTATTGAAGCATTCTATGGCCTATTGGAATGACCTAAAGCCAATTCTAGGTTATAAAAAAGTTTCTTAAAATTCAAACACTGGGAAGCTTGCCAAACTTATTTTACCAAGAGATCATATGTCACTATTATTATGCTACATTCAAAGTGACGAAAGGGTATTAAACACAAAATGGCTAGCAAAGCTTTAATTTCCATGATTTAAAATGTGGCTTTTTTAAGTAATCAAGTACCTGATTAATATAACATAATATATAATCATTTCAATAATTTATACAACTTTTACTCTCTGGGCAAAAACAGGAAAGAATTTTTCCTTTTTTTAAAAAAATATATTTTTGGAGAATCCAAGATGGCAGCATAGGTAAACACCTACACTGTTGTCTCACACAACAATTTCAAAACTACAACTAAAAGACAGAACGGACAGCATCCCGACCCACAGGAAAGCTGGCTGAGTGGAAATTCTACAACTAGAAGGAAAGAGAGGGACTCATGGAGACCCAGAGGAGCTGAAAAAGCTGAGGTACAGAGACGCGCACGTGAAGAGAGTGGGTGCCAGAGTACCTGGCTGGCTTTATCTGGTGGGAGGGAGACGGAGACTCCGAACTACATTGAATCCCTTATCCTACGGCACTGATTCCCAGGTCCAGGCGAGACTCATACAGGGGGGATTTGGACTGATAAAAGGGAGGGGGGTCGTGAAAGGGAAGAAGTCTGGTGGTGCGCACAGCACTGAGCACAGAAGACCGACTGCTGATTGTGCTGCTGGCTTTCACAAGTGGGTGGGAGACAGAACCCCCCAACTGCGCCACTTCTAACTCCACTAAACCCCAGTTTCGGGCAAAACCTGGGGACCCAGACTCATATGGTCCTGGAGCGCAGGGGAGCCAGAAAGGCAGCCATATAGAGGCACTGTGTGAGAGCATGTGCGCACACAGGGACCGCTCCAACAAATACCCAGAGTCACGTGAGACCCAGGGTCAGTGAAGGGCAGGGCCAACTGGAAGGCAAGGTGGTCTGATAAGCCCTGAGACTCCACCCATCCCAAGCTCAACAGAGAGGCTTTTGCAGTTTTGCAAGTCTTGTATCATAAGGCTGAATCCAACACAGAAGTTCTCCCGGCATAGTGAAAATGCTGAGACAAAGGAAGAGATCACAAACAAAAGAAATGGAGGAAAACAAACAACTGGATATAGAGTTCAAAACCACACTTATAAGGTTTTTCAAGAATATCTTTAAAAAGATGGATAAATTTAGTGAGACCCAAGAGGAGATGAAAAAGGACCAACTAGAGATGAAAAAGGACCAACTAGAAATTAAACATACACTGACTGAAATAAAAAATATTATACAGAGACCTAACAGCAGACTAGAGAAAGGCAAGAATCAAGTAAAAAATTTGAAATATAAAGAATCAGAAAACATTGAACTGGTAAAGCAAGAAGAAAAATGAATCCAAAAATGTGAAGATAATGTAAGGAGCCTCTGGGACAGCTTCAAGCATACCAACATCAGAATTGTGGGGGTGCCAGAAGAAGAGAGAGAGCAAGATACTGAAAACATATTTGAAGAAATAATGACTGAAAACTTCCCCACCTGGTGAAAGAAATAGAGTTACAAGTCCAGGAACCCCATATAAAAGGAATCCAAAGAGGACTACACCAAGACACATCATAATTAAAATACCAAAAGCAAAAGACAAAGAGAGAATATTAAAAGCAGCAAGAGAAAAACAGTTCATTACCTACAAGGGAGCATCCATATGATTGTCAGCTGATTTCTCAACAGAAACTATGCAGGCCAGAAGGGAGTGGCAAGAAATATTCAAGGTGATGAATAGCAAGAACCTACAACCAAGAATACTCTATCCAGCAAAGCTATCATTCAGAATTGAAGGGCAGATAAAGAGCTTCACAGAGAAGAAAAAGCTAAAGGAGTTCATCAACTCCAAACCAGTATTATATGAAATGCTGAAAGGTACTCTTTAAGAAGAGGAAGAAGAAAAAGGTAAAAGATAAAAAATTATGATCAACAAATACATATCTATCAACAAGTGAATCTAAAAATTAAGTGAATTAAAAATTTGATCAACAGAATAAACTGGTGAATATAACAGAATCAGGAGCGCAGAAGGGGAGTGGACTGATAATTCTCAAGGGGAAAGGGGTGAAGCGGGGTGCAGGGAGAGACTGGACAAAAATCATACACCTATGGTTGAGGTCAATGAGGGGGAGGTAAGGGCAGAGGGAGGGGTGGCAGCCAGGTTAAGGGGAATTATGGAGGGGGAAAAGAGAAACAAATGTAATAATCTGAATAATAAAGATTTAATAAAAAATAAAAATTATATTTTTATTGATTTCAGAGAGGAAGAGAGAGCAAGAAAAGGATAGAAACGCCAATGATGAGAGAGAATCATTGATTGGCTGCCTTCTGCATGCCCCCTACAGGGGATTGAGCCCACAACCCAGGCATGTGCCCTTGACCAGAATGGAACCCTGGACCTTTCAGTCACTAAACAAGCTAGGGCGTTTTCCCCTCTTAATAGCTAAAAGAGGACTAAAAAATTCTGCATTTAGCTTACTTTACAGATTACTTATAATTTCCTTTTAATATTTCTTTCCACAACCCTTCCATAACTTTCACAAACCTTCTTTCCTCTTCAGAAATAACCAGCATTAGAATTTAGTTTCTTTTTCCTTCAAAATACCTCTCCATGCCTCATGCCTTCTAATACTAAAACTATAGAATTTCTTTCCAAATGGTTAAAATTCCTAAGTCTTGGAAATCTTAATTTTTAGGTGATCACTAAAAAGTAAGCAGTTAAGCCTAGCTAGCATGGCTTGATGGTTGAGCATCGGCCAATAAACCAGGAGGTCAAGGTTCAAATCCCAGTTATCATTGATGTTTCTTCTCTAACTCTCTTTCCCTTCCTCTCTGAAATCAATAAAAATATATTTATAAAAAAATAAAAAGTAAACAGCATTCTTTACATTGGCAAATACATTCACACTTTTGAGAGACCTCTCCTATATAATAAAAGCCTAATGTTCGAAGTGTCTGGTCGTCCAGTCGTCTGTTCAACCAAAGCGTAATATGCTAATGATATGCTAAAACTGCTCAACCTCTTGCTATGACGTGCACTGACCACTAGGAAACAGACAGTCGACTGGTTGACCAGTTGCTATGACATGCACTGACCACCAGAGGGTAGATGCTCCAACTGGTAGGTTAGCTTGCTGCTGGTGTCCAGCTGATTGGGACTGAGGGAAATGGGCTGGACACATCCTAGAGCCCTCTTGAGGCCCCTCCCTCTGGCCAGCCTTGCTCTTGATGGGCCCCCATCAAGGCAGGCCAGCCAGATCCCACCCATGCACGAATTCATGCACTGGGCCTCTAGTTTTTAATAAAGTCTAAAACTCACCCAAGAAGACTCCATGCTTGTATCCACCAAAGTCATCAGATTACATAATTGTACAATCAAGGGGTCTGGGCTGCCTGTCACTACTTCAGCCAATTAAGCAGAAATAGGATTGAGTCATATATGAGTGTATATTCCAATAATGGCAGCAGTATGGGAGAGCAGCAGGTCATTCACAAAAATCTGCTCTTTTTCTCCCGATCAGCCAGCTGCTTATATTAGGTAGAAGGACAAAGATTATGTGGAAAAGTAAGAATTACAGCCAGGGGAAAGTAGGCACAGTATAATCATTACAGATTACCAAGTTATGTGGGCTGGGAGTGTGGCAGAAGGTGGACAGCTCCAGGACTAGATTGTTTCATGCATGAAGTTGTAAATCTTTCCATAATGATAGGCAGTTCTTGGGAAAGAAAGATGGACTGCATTCTGATGTTAGCTCTCATATCACAGGGCATACAACTCTCAACCAGGTATGTGCTTTCTCTAATCAGAACAGAGCCATCACTAACAGAGCATAATTAATACTTTTTTAATTGTAGCTAGTCCCCAATATTCTCTTTCTACTCCTAACAATCCTCATATGTAAAAATCTAGGGTCCATAACATCCAAAACCAATGAAGGCTCAACTGACTGGAAGTCAGTCCTGCAGTCAGTGCTGTTGCCACAGCGACCTAGCACTGACTGCCGCTGCTGCAAGTGTGCTGAGGGGGCTGAGGATTAGGCCCAGAGAGAGGCCTGGGGAGAGAGATGCAGGGTCTGATCTACAGCCTCTGTGGCAGCTGTTGATCAGCTATTGCATCTCTCTCTCTGTGCTTCACTAGCAGCCATGCCTCTATTTCTCTCTGGGCCTGGGGGGCAGGGAGTGGGGGAGGTGGTGCTGATCAGCCCCACCTCTTTGATCAGTACTGGAGATAGGCCTGGAGATGCTGACTGGCATAGAAACTGACCAATCAGAACCAAATTGGCTGTCAGGGGAGGGAGTTGGGGGCAACATCAGGCTGGCAGGGCAAGGCAGTTAGGGGTGATCAGACAGACAGAGGGAGTTAGGGGTAATCAGGCTGGCAGGGGAGAGCAGTTGGGGGTGAGATCAGGCTGGAAGGGGAGGGCAAGTGGGGGAGATTAGGTAGGCAGGCAGAGGCAGTTAGGGGTGATCAGGCAGGCAGGTAGAGAGGTTAGGGGCAATCAGGCAGGCAGAGGCAGTTAGGGGCAATCAGGCAGGCAGCAGGTGAGCAGTTAAGAGACAGCAGTCCCAGATTGTGAGAGAGATGTCTGACTGCTGGTTTAAGCCTGATCCCAAAGGTGTCCCAACTGGAGAGAGTGCAGGCTGGGCTCAGGGAACTCCTCCCCTCCATGCATGAATTTTGTGCATTGGGCCACTATTGTTAGCTATAAGAGAGAGGTACAATTCATCTCAAGGGAAACAATGACCAGGTCATTTCTTAAAGGCATTTAACTTTATACAGCTCCCCGACCCCCCCCCCCGGGGTGATGGTCTGAACTTTCTCAACTGGAAAATATATTTTTTTGAAAAACTCTTTTGACTGATACCTGACTTTTTTAATCTGAAACTTTCAGTATCTTACAAAATGAACTTATTTTTTATCTTAGAAATTTATAAGGAAATGGGAGTCTGTTTTAATCTTTGGCTAGAAATTTCCTAAAGCAGTTTTTAAAAGTTCTGTTTGGTGCTTTTTCAAATGTGCCAATTTCTTATCTATGTTGATGTAAGAAACATTCAAACCTTCAGAGAGCTTTTATAAGAATTTATTTGAGCCACATTGATGACAGTTGCTGGGAACCAAGATTTCAAATGCTTCTGAGAAAAACAGTTTTGCAGTTTCTCTTACACATTTGAATTTATAGAGGGAAGTGAAGAAGAGTAGGTGAAGGTGGGATCAAGCTGGGTGGGGATTAGATAACACTATAGTTAACAAAATTATGTGCTCTCTGGAGGGAGGTTACACCTTCCAGAAGTATTTCAAAGTTCAAAGGTGTGTTAACCTATATGCACAGAAACAATGAACAGAACTTGCTTAGAAACCTTTCACTAAAGAAATTATATGCTTGAACATGACTACCTCTTATGACTTGCCCAGTTAGAAATTTATGATTATACTAGAAACTTATCATTATAATCCCGATCCTGTAGGGACTAAATGGTCAGTCGGACATCTCTCTCACAATCCAGGACTGCTGGCTCCCAAATGCTACCTGCATGTTTTCTTGATTGCCCCTAACCACTTCTGCCTGCCAGCCTTATCACCCCCTTGACCACACCCCTGTAAGCCTGAATTATGCCTAATTGCCCTCCCCTGTAGGCCTGGTCCCCCCCAACTACCCTCCCCTGCAGGCCTGGTCCCCCTCAACTGCCCTCCCCTGCAGGTCTGGTCCCCCACAACTGCTCTCCCCTGCAGGTCTGGTCCCCCACAACTGCTCTCCCCTGCAGGCCTGGGTCCCCTCCTCCCCCAACTGCCCTTCCCTGCAGACTTAGTCACCCCCAACTTTCCTCCTCTGCCAGCTTGGTCGCTCCTAACTGCCCTCCCCTGCAGGCTTGATTGCCCCCAACTGCCCTCCCTTGTAGGCCTGGTTCCTCCCCAATTACTCTCCATTGCAGGCCTGAGTCCCCCTGCAACTGCCCTCCCCTTCAGGCCTGATCCCTCTAACTGCCTTTCCCTGAAGGCCTGATCCCCCCAAACTTCCCTCCCTTGAAGGCCTGGTCCCCCTCAACTGCCCTTCCATGCAGGCCTGATCAGCCCCAACTTGCTCTTCCCCGCTGGCCTGATCACCCAAAACTGCCCTTCCTTTCAGACCTGGTCCTTCCTAAATGTCCTCCCCTGCTGGCCATCTTGTGTCCACATGGGGCAGCCATCTTTGACCACATGGGAGCAGCCATCTTGTGAATTGGAGCGACAATTTGCATATTACCTCTTTTATTAGATAGGATCATCCTATGAGATTACCTTGAGGAGGAAATTGGTCTTGCAAGGCTTGTCAGGCCATAAAAACTGTGAACAATACACTGCTCTGGGGAGTGGGGTGGGGGGAGGGTCACTATCACTGGCCCCAAGACAGATCCTTGGATATGGCCTGGGGACCCCCAACACCTGGGGGCCTTCCTGTAAACCCAAGAAAAGAAGATTATAAAAAGTGAAGCTCCCTGCGTGTTCACTCTGATTTGAAAATTATTCCCGGAGTCCCTCTCTTTTTCTAGGAAGGGTGCTAGGTATTTCTTTTGCTGAGTCCTGGAGTTGGCCCCTGTCAGGCCCAGAGTGCTAATGTCTGCGCAGTTTCCAGCCAGGCAAGGTCGGGCATGTAGCCCTCCGGGCGCTCGCACCTCTAACCACTGCACCGGGACTCTAAGGCGCTGGCCTACGTCCCTCCAGTCTCCTCTCTCAGCCGGCAGACAGCGTGTAGAGGGGATGAGGCCTCGCCCTCGCTGCTTCAGCCGGTCGGGCCAGTGGGTGCAGGAAGCGACTTCCCCGGACAGCTCCAGGGCCGCCCAGGAGCAGCCGGCCAGCTGGGTGTCGGGCTGCTTCCGCCCTACAGCCACATCAGACCGGGGCTGCCGGCCGGCCGCTCGGCCAGGCCCCCTCCAGACCCCACGGCCTCCACTCGTGGGGGCACAATCCTCTGGGCCAGCCTGCTCCCTTCCCGGCCTAAAGCAGAACTCTGCCCCACCCTGTCCGCAGGGGAAGACCGATCACAAAGCGAAGAACTCGACTGCACCAACCCTGCATTTCTCAGAGCTGGGCGCAGCGGGCGGAGACACCGCATGGGTGTGGGAAGGAGCCTTAGCAAGCAGCGCCAGGGCCCAATGGTTACTTCCGCCTTCGGGTGCAGGCCAATGAGGAGCGCGGGGCGGGACTTCCGCCTTGCAGCCGTGCTGTGGTGTCCCCTGCTCCTCTGGAATCTGGAGTTGGTGAGCACACTCAGTCATGGCATCAGGTTAGGACTTCTCCCTCAGAGACGAGGCCTGCGAGCCTATTTGTGTTGTGGGGCCAGCTTCCAGGTAAGAATTCCCGCGGTCTCGGAGCGGCCGGGCGCCGGGCCTGGGCCAAGAGCACCCCCCCTCGCCTGACTGGGAGCTGCGAGATCTTTGCTGCTCCTCCCCAAGCGGGGCGCGGAGGAAACTGGGCTTTTCGTAAAAGGTTAAAAAGACAAAAAGCTCTGCCGTGGGAAGGCCGAGACCCCCCACTCTACCTCCCTCTCTTAAATTTGTTTGCATACGAAATTGCTGATTTATCCGTTTGGCTTCTCACAACCCCCTGCGGAGGTGGCAGGAGCTTGGGAAGATGTTCGGAAGGCTTCTCTTGACCGAAAGCCCCCAGGCTAAGCGCTAGACTTTAGTTGCGGGGACTCTTTAATCTGTGGAAAACAGAACCCGCCACCTCCTTTCTTCCCAACCCTGTCTCTTTTCCTTTTTTCAACTTCCCTCAACCCTTGCCCAATGGGAGCTCAGATTGTAGGTGGGACATGACTCTGCTGGAGACCGATTCCACGTCCCTGCCTCTTAGAGTCAGCTGCTCTGCCCGAAAGCTTATTGCGTGACACTCCAGAACTTGCGCGGGAAAGGGAGCAGCCCCACCCGAGGCCAAGCGATCCCAGAAGCACGAAGGCTACCAGGTAACTTTGGTGGCAGCCACTGAGTGTTCTGTCAGCTTGTGGTCAGCTCCTCAATTTTAGTCTAGTTTGGCAGTAACAAATTTCCGAAACTATCGTTTTGTCCTCAGTTTCAGCACCGTGGGCAGCCACTCAAGTCCTCTTGTGTCCCCAGACCTGACCGACTGTTATTTGTCAGCAGGGACAGTGGAAACAAAGACATTTCTTTCAACAATGATCTGTTGTTTTCCAAGGAGAACATCTGCAGTTTTGATATAGGTCAGATGGGGTGTGCCACCAAAATAGTTTAATATATTAACGGATTTTGGAATCAATTTAGTGCATTGACATTAACATTAAAAAGAGAGGGAGAAATATCAGAGGACATCCTATGGAGTAAGAGTAGGTGTTTATTTCATGAAGCTTTTGTTGGTTTTTAAATATGTGTATATGAAGATGTTAATGTTCTTATTAATTGAAATAATGAATTGATTTACATAAATGGTTACATAGTTAAGCCTCAGTGCTTTGCTTTTAAATAATTGGATAGAGCCCAGTTATTTTTTGTGTCAGAAATGACAACGTTTAATAATGCATTTTTACTTCTGCTTTAATTTGAAGCTAACCAGCTTGATGTTTCCATGTATAATAGTAAATCATGTGGACAGAATCTTGGTTTGTGAAGTTTCAGTACTTGAAGGGTTTGGAGTAAATTTTCATCGATCCTTGTTTAAAGCTCATTTCTCTCAAGCATTTTGTTACTAGCATTCAATACCCTTCTTTTGATAGTTTTCTGCATCAGAGTAACATAGATGTAGTAGAAGTTTTGCAGGTACTAATTTTAGCAAAGTAAGGGTAGGACTAAGGGTATGATAGATTTATGTCCTCCAGTTCCATTGGATAGGAAGGCATTTTATGTTTTATAGTTATTGCCATAGAAAAATGAAATGAAATGGCTTGGTCAAATTTCATGGTATGCTTACTTTTTATTGGTATGATCTAGAAACAGTTGGTGTTTAAGTAAAAAGTATTTTTGACATTTTAAAATCTGGGAATTAATGTTTAGCAGAAGGCAAGATAAGTTTAAATCAAAATAGTATTTTGCATCATTTGACATATTACTGCCATATGGCATTGCATATGGTAATTTTGCAGAAAAAAAGGGAAGAAAGTTGGTAAGCATTGTTAGTTTTCTTAAAAGAGGAAACAGTGAATTTCTTTTAATACAACATGGAGATTAATCATTGTTTAAAAATTAATGTATTCTGCAAATATTTATTGAGCATATATAAAAATACAGTATTAAGCTTTCACATTATGCAAAAGTTGATTTGGAAACAGAACATACAATTGATTTAGTCTATTGTCTTACATATTATAGCATATAAATAGCAAAAACAGTAATAATAGCTAACATTGATTGTTTATTATGGGCCAAATACAATTCTAAGCATTTTATATTATATTATCTCGTGTAATTCTCACTGCTATCAATGTGGTAAATAGTACTATTACCCTCTTTTTATATGGGGAACAAAGGCATCACAAAAACATAACTTGCTGAGTTCACACAGGTTGTTACTGGAGTTACTAGAATTTGCATGTAGGCATTCTGAAGTAAAGCCTTCCAACTTGTGTTATTTTATTAAAAAATACAGAACACTATGGAGTTATTTTGGATTATTTCCTTGCTGGTTGGATGACTACGTAAGCTCTTTTGGCCCTAAATTTCGTCAACTTTTTCTTAAAAAAAATGTAGTAAGCCGTTAAGTTTTTGTGGGGAGTAGGATAATTTGTAAAGCACTAGACAGAATATGTGTTCAATGAATGGAATGCTATGCCTCAGGTGTTTTTCTTTCTTTGGGGATGTGAACATTCAAAATATTGTTAGCAGTTGCAGGAGGATGGGAGACAAAAGCTAGCTCCACATAAGGACACTAAATCATCAAAAGTACTGAGGTAGGAAAGTAGAGAATATTTGCCAAAGTTGTATGTTTAAGGAACAAGCTGGTAAGAATATCTATTTGCAGATTTTGTAGATCCTTAATGCCAACATAAGGATTTTGTACATGATTCTTAGTTGAAAAGAAACCCTCTTTATGGATATTAATCTTTTTTTTTAATTTTTTATTAATTTTTTATACATATCTCCCCATTGCCTCCCCTCCCTCCCAGGCATACCCCAACCCCCCAGTGTCTGTGATCATTGGTTATGCTTATATGCATGCATACAAGTCCTTTGATTGATCACTTATCTATCTCACCTAACTTTAATCTTTCTGCTGTAATTTCACAGTCTGTTTGATGCTTTATGATTTTTGTCCTCCTTAGAATTATCAGTCTACTCCCTTTCTGTGCTCCTGATTCTATTATATTCACCAGTTTATTCTGTTGATCAAATTTTTAATTCACTTAATTTTTAGATTCACTTGTTGATAGATATGTATTTGTTGTTCATAATTTTTTGTCTTTTACCTTTTTCTTCTTCCTCTTCTAAAAGAGTACCTTTCAGCATTTCATATAATACTGGTTTGGAGTTGATGAACTCCTTTAGCTTTTTCTTCTCTGTGAAGGTCTTTATCTGCCCTTCAATTCTGAATGATAGCTTTGCTGGATAGATTATTCTTGGTTGTAGGTTCTTGCTATTCATCACCTTGAAAATTTCTTGCCACTCCCGTCTGGCCTGCATCGTACCTGTTGAGAAATCAGCTGACAGTCGTATGGGTGCTCCCTTGTAGGTAATGAACTGTTTTTCTCTTGCTGCTTTTAATATTCTCTCTTTGTCTTTTGCTCTTGGTATTTTAATTATGATGTGTCTTGGTGTGGTCCTCTTTGGATTCCTTTTATTTCGGGTTCTGTGTGCTTCCTGGACTTGTAAGTCTATTTCTTTTACCAGATGTGGGAAATTTTCAGTCATTATTTCTTTAAACAGGTTTTCAGTGTCTTGCTCTCTCTCTTCTTCTGGCACCCCCACAATTCTGATGTTGGTATGCTTGAAGCTCTCCCAGAGGCTCCTTACATTATCGTCACATTTTTGGATTCTTTTCTCTTCTTGCTTTTTCAGTTGAATGTTTTCTGCTTCTTTATATTTTAAGTTTTTGACTTGATCCTTGCCTTTCTCTAGTCTGCTGTTAGGACTCTGTATAATAGTTTTTATTTCAGTCAGTGTATGTTTAATTTCTAGTTGGTCTTTTTTCATTTTTAGTTGGACCTTTTCCATCTCCTCTTGGGTCTCACTAAATTTATCCAACTTTTCTAGCATATTCTTGAAAAACCTTATAAGCGTGGTTTTGAACTCTATATTCAGTCGTTTTTTTTCCTCCATTTCTTTTGTTTGTAATCCCTTCCCTTGTCTTGGCATTTTCACTATGCCAGGGAAACTTCTGTGTTGAATTCAGCTTTATGATACAGCAGAAGCCTCTATTGAGCTTGGGATTGGTGGAGTCTCAGGGCTTAAGGGACCGCTTCGCCCTCCACGGCCCCTGAGTCTCACGTGACTGGGTAATCGCTGGAGCGGTCCTTGTGTGCGTGCCCGCAGTGCCGCTAACCACTGCCTTTCCGGCTCCCCTGCACTCCAGGACCACACGAGTCTAGGTCTCCAGGGTTTCGCCCGAAACAGGGGTTTAGTGAAGTTAGAAGTGGCACAGTTGGGAAGGTCTGTCTCGCGCCCACTCGCGAAAGCCAGCGGCACAATCAGCAGTCTGTCCTGCGCTCAGTGCTGTGCGCGCCACCAGGCCTTTGATCTTTTGCGACTCCCCTAAATTTCCGTGCGCTTCTCCCTTTTCACAGTCCAAACTCCCCCCATATGAGTTTCAGCTGGATCTGGGATTTAGTGTCGTAGGATAAGGGGTTCAATGCCTTTGAGAGTCTCCGTCTCCCTCCCGCCAGAGAAGGCCAGCCAGGCACTCCTGCACCCGCTCTCTCCTTGCGCGGTCTCCGTACCTCAGCTTTTTGCAGCTCCTCTGGGTTTCTGTGAGCCCCTCTCTTTCCCTCTAGTTGTAGAACTTCCACTCAGCCAGCTTTCCTGTGGTTCTGGATGATGTCCGTTCTGTCTTTTAGTTGTAGTTTTGAAATTGTTGTGCGAGGCAGCAGTGTAGGTGTTTACCTATGCCGCCATCTTGGATTCCCCTCTGGACACCTTAATCTTTTTTTTTCAGACACCTTTCTAAATGTGATTTAGGTTCTGCTCATCAGACTCTTTCACACTATACACTAATTTGGATCTGGATTAGGTGAGGGGAGAGACTGAACACAGGACATCCCTTTTGCTGGAACAAACTGCACCAGAGGCAGCATAGATAGAGAGCTAGCACCTGTAGCAAGCGCTTCCTGATTCTGTGCCTTCTACATTATGGCAAAGACAATAGCCTCCTTGAGAGCTCACTCCTTCAGTGCAATTTGGGGAATTAGTTGCTGGAAGCTCAGCCCAGGTCCATTTCTTCTACTTTTCTAAAGACTCTTTCCTTGGAGGGTGGGGTTAGGGGGAAGACACCATCTTAAACAGGTGATAACAATAAAAATACTATACCAGATTGCACTTAGTTTTGTCGAGCACTTTGAAGGAACAATGTCATTCTTACATGTGTCTCCCCATTTCCCTTCCCAATGGAATGATTTAGATGTATTTAATAATTAGCAAATGTAGGTACTAACTAACGGGGAGAACGAGGGTGTATTAAGGTGGGGGCCAGATCTTAAAGATAGAGAAATCAATTAAATGTAGCAAGTATTAAGGACCTATATCCTCTCAGTAGATTGGAGGTAGGGAAAAAGAAAAGGGTGCTATGAATTGCATTGCCTGGCTTACCTTTGAGGTTGAAATGGAAGTAGAGTTATATGTAGCTGAAAACATAAATATTAAGGGTGACTATGCATAAATAACTTGACCTTTGTTAATTTCCTCATTTATAAAATGAGGTAGTTGAAATTTTCTAGTTAAAAAAATCTGCTTTTAGATTGGTACAGCCACTGTGGAGGACAGTATGGAGTTTCCTCAAAACACTAAAAATGGAACTCCCATTTGACCTAGTAATTCCACTCCTAGGAATATATCCCAAGACACTAGAAACACCAATCAGAAAGGATATATGCACCCTTATGTTCATAGCAGCACAATTTACAATAGCTAAGATATGGAAACAACCTAAGTGCCTGCCCATCAGCAGATGAGTGGATTAGAAAACTGGTACATCTACACAATGGAATACTACTATGCTGTAAAAAGGAAGGAATGCCTACCATTTGCAACAGCATGGATGGATCTGGAGAGCATTATTTTAAGCGAAATAAGTCAGTCAGCGAAAGAAGCATTGATCTGATGATCAAACCTCAGAGGGAAGGTATGAGAGGAGATGGGGAGGGGGAGAAGTCAACCAAAGGACTTGTATGCATGCATATAAGCCTAACCAATGGACACAGACAATACTGGAGTGAGGGCATGAGTGGGGTTTGGGGGGTGTGGGGAGGGCAATGGGGGGGATAAGGACACATATGTAATACCTTAATAAAGAAAAAATATCACATTAAAAATCTGCTTTTAAGATTTCTGACAGTCTTTACAGTCTCTATTGCAGAAATGTTATGTTTAACTTTGTAATATAGATAAAATAGAGGTGATCATGAGCTACCATTGAATAATAATAGGAACTAAATTTATATTCTTTTTAACAAACCAGATGTTTTAAAAAAAGATGCCTACAAAATTAATGTTATCTATTTCATGTTACTTACTAGTAAGATCACATTGTAATTTCAAAAAAAGCAAATTATAGCCTAATATATAGTTTTCCCTTTAGCATTACATAAAAAAAGCACTAATATTTTATATATTAGTAATAGGTCTTTAAAAAAAAATTATTGTTAAATGTATTACAGGTGTTCCCGCCTTTTTTCTTTTCCCATTGACTTCCTCCACCTCAAGCCTTCATCAGCACACTATTGTCTGTGTCCATGGGCTACGTATATAAGTTCCTTGGTTAATTTCCCCCCCTCCTCCTGCCCTTCCCTCTTGTTATTGGTCAGCCCGTTCCATGCTTCTGTCTCTGGACCCATATTTTCATACTTTAATTTTACAGCAACGTTTCATTATTGTGTTAGATGCTATTATATACTAGATTGAAAGGGTTTGATTTCTAACTTCAAGGAGTTTAAAGAATAATGGAAGTGATAATTAAATTAGTTTAAATTGGCACGATGGCTGGGAAGAGAAAAAGTTTATATGGTCAGAGAACAAAGAAGGAATAGCAAGAGATAAAGCTAGCATTATAAGCAGAGCCAATTTATGAAGAACTTTATGTGCTAAATCACTAGCTTTGAGCTTTATTCTGAAAGTTATTTTTATCTGTTAAGACATTTTATGCAGAGTAACATGATCAGGTATTTTTATATCTACCTTTATATTTCTTTTAAGGAAAGAGGCCATTAGGAAGATACTCAAGTTATTTCTAGTAACTTTAACATTGTAGTCCTACTTGAGGAAATCAGTCTTTTAACTGTGAAATAAATTGAGGAACAATGTCAATTTTGTGATTTATAGCGTATGAGTAACCTTGAAAAATTTAGACATTAAAACATTGCAGCACAGGCAGTGTGGCTCAGTGTTTGAGTGTTGGTCCATGAACCAGGAAGTCATGGTTCGATTCCCTGTCAGGGTACATAACCAGGTTGTGGGCTTGGTCACCAGAGGGGGCATGCAGAAGTCAGTCAGTCAATGACTATCTTTCATCATCGATATTTCTGTCTCTCACTCCCTGTCCTTTCCTCTCTGAAATCAATAAAAATATATTTAACCCCTCCCCCCCCAAAAAAAATATATAAAACAAAACAAATATTTCAATGTTGTTGGTTGGAGTGTCATCCAGTACTCCAGAAAGGTTGCAGGTTTGATCTGGAGTCAGGATACTTACAATAGGCAATGGATTGATATTCTCTCACATTGCTGTTTCTCTCTCTGTGTGTCCTTCCTCTCTCTCTAAAATCATTAAACATATCCTTGAATGAGGATCAAAAAAAGAATGAAGAAAACCCACAAACATTTCAGTGTTCATAGACATAAATTGAAAAGATAGCTGAAATTTTGGGATATTCTGCTCATTGAAATAAGAGACCTGCTCTGGTCAACTACAAGAATTTGATTTATAATCATTTTGAAGGTGCTAGAAATTTGTCAAATTTTAATTGAATGTGACTCTGGCTCTGGCTCTCTTTTTTTTTTTCTTTTTTAATTTCAATTTTTTATTAATTTTTTATACATATCTTCCCATTGCCCCCCCTCCCTCCCAGGCATACCCCAACCCCCCAGTGTCTATGTTCATTGGTTATGCTTATATGCATGCATACAAGTCCTTTGATTGATCTCTTATCTACCTCACCTAACTTTAATCTTCCTGCTGTAATTTCACAGTCTGTTTGAAGCTTTACTGCCACTGTATCTATCCTTTTGTTCATCAGTTTATAATGTTCTTTATTATCCACAAATGAGTGAGATCATGTGATGCTTCTCCTTCATTGACTGGCTTATTTCACTAAGCATAAGGCTCTCCAGTTCCAACCAGGTTGCTGCAAATGGTAAGAATTCCTTCTTTTTAATGGCAGCATAGAATTCCATTGTGTAGATGTACCACAGTTTTCTGATCCACTCATCTGCTGACGGGCACCTAGGCTGTTTCCAAATTGTAGCTATTGTAAATTGTGCTGCTATGAACATAGGGGTGCATAAATTCTTTCTGATTGGTGTTTGTGATTTCTTAGCATAAATTCCTAAGAGTGGTATTACAGGGTCAAATGGGAGATCCATTTTTAGTTTTTTGAGGAAACTCCATATTGTTCTCCACAGTGGCTGCACCAGTCTGCATTCCCACCAACAATGCACAAGTGTGCCTTTTTCTCCGCATCCTCGCCAACACTTGTCGTTTGTTGATTTGTTGATGATTGCCATTCTGACAGCTGTAAGATGGTATCTCATTGTCATTTTGATTTTCCTCTCTCGGATGATTAGTGACTTTGAACATGTTTTCATGTGTCTCTTGGCCTTCCTTCTGTCGTCTTTCAAAAAGGTTCTATTTAGGTCCATTGTCCGTTTTTTTATTGGATCGTTTATCTTCCTTTTATTAAGTTGTATAAGTTGGCTGTAGATTTTGGAGATTAAACCTTTATCAGTGATAACATTTGCAAATATGTTCTCCGATACAGTGGGCTTTCTTGTTGTTTTGTTGATGGTTTCTTTTGCTGTGCAAAAGCTTTTTATTTTGATGTAGTCCCATTTGTTTATTTTTTCTTTAGCTTCCATTGCCTTTGGAGCAGTATGAGTGAAGAAGTTCTTTCGGCATATATCTGAGATTGTGCTGCCTGTGGATTCCTCTAGTATTTTTATGGTTTCCCTTCTAATGTTTAAGTCCTGTATCCATTTTGAGTTTATTTTTGTATTTGGTGTAAGTTGGTGGTCCAGTTTCATTCGTTTGCATGTATCTGTCCAATTTTCCCAAGACCATTTATTGAAGAGGCTATCTTGGCTCCATTGAATGTTCATGCCTCCTTTGTCAAATATTAGTTGAGCATAGTGGTTTGTGTGTATATCTGGGTTCTCTATTCTATTCCATTGGTCTATATGTCTGTTCTTGTGCCAGTACCAGGCTGTTTTGAGAACAGTTGCTTTGTAGTATAGCTTGAAATCTGGTATTGAGATCCCACCTACTTTATTCTTCTTTCTCAGAATTGCTGTAGCTATTCATGGTCTTTTTTTGTTCCAGATGAATCTATGAAGAATTCTTTCTAGGTCTGTGAAATATGTCATTGGTATTTTAATGGGTAGTGCATTGAATCTATAGATTGCTTTGGGTAGTATGGACATTTTAACGATGTTGATTCTTCCAATCCTTGAGGATGGTATGCTCTTCCATCTGTTAACATCTTCCTCTATCTCTTTTTTCAGTGTCCTGTAGTTTTCTGCATATAGGTGTTTTACCTCTTTAGTTAAGTTTATTCCTAGGTATCTTAATTTTTTTGGTGTGATGGTAAATGGATTGCTTTTTTAGTCTCTCTTCCTGTAATTTCACTATTAGTGTATAGAAATACCACAGACTTCTTAGCATTAATTTTGTATCCTGCTACATTGCCGAATTCATTAATTAAGTCAATTAGTTTTGGAATGGAGTCCTTTGGGTTTTTTATGTACAATATCATGTAATCTGCAAATAAGGACAGCTTTACTTCTTCTTTTCCAATTTGGATTCCTTTTATTTCTTCTTCTTGTCTAATTGCAGTGGCTAATACTTCCAATACTATGTTGAACAGGAGAGGTGAGAGTGGGCATCCCTGTCTTGTTCCTGTTCTTAGGGGAAATGGTTTTAGTTTTTGCCCATTGAGTATGATGTTAGCTGTGGGTTTATCATATATGGCTTTTATGATGTTGAGGTATGCTCCTTCTATTCCCACTTTGCTGACAGTTTTTATCAAGAAAGGGTGTTGGATTTTGTCAAATGCTTTTTCTGCGTCAATGATATGACTATGTGATTTTTATCTCTCAATTTGTTTATGTGATGTGTCACGTTTATTGATTTGCCGATATTGTACCATCCCTGCATTCCTGGGATGAATCCTACTTGGTCATGGTGTATGATCTTTCTGATGTACTGCTGGATCCGATTTGCTAGAATTTTGTTGAGCATTTTGGCATCTATGTTCATGAGAGATATTGGCCTATAATTCTCTTTCATCGTGTTGTCTTTATCTGCTTTTGTTATTATGGTGATGCTGGCGTCTTAGAAGGTGTTTGTAAGTGTTCCTTCTTCTTGAATGTTTTTGAATAGTCTGAGGAGGATAGGTTTTAATTCTTCCTTGAATGTTTGGTAAAACTCTCCTGTCTAGCCATCTGGACCCTGGCTTTTATTTGCTGGAAGCTTTGTGATGACTGCTTCAATTTCTTCCATAGTTATTGGACTATTGAGATGTTTAGATTCCTCGTTGAGTTTTGGAAGGTTATATTTTTCTAGGAAAATATCCATTTCTTGCAGTTGTCCAATTTGTTGGAATAGAGTTGTTCATAGTATTTTTTAACAATCCTTTGTATTTTGGCGGGGTCTGTTGTTATTTCTCCTCTTTCATTTCTGATTTTATTTATTTGGGTCTTCTCTCTTTGCTTCTTGGTGAGCCTGGCTAGAGGTCCATGAATCTTGTTTATCCTTTCAAAGAACCAGCTCTTGGTTTTGTTGATCTTTTGAATTGTTACTTTGGTCTCCAAGTTGTTTATCTCAGCCCTGATCTTCACTATTTCCTTCCTTCTGCATACACTGGGCTTATCTTGTTGCTTTCATTCTAGCTCTTTGATTTGTAGGGTTAGGTAATATATTACCATTTGTTCCTGTTTTTTGCAGTAGGCTTGTACGGCTATGAACTTCCCTCTCAAGACTGCTTTCACTGTGTCCCATAAATTTTGTATTGTGTTGTCATTGTCATTTGTTGCCATGATGTTTTTTATTTCTTCCTTGATCTCTCTGGTTACCCAGTCGTTGTTTAATAGCATGATGTTTAGTCTGCATGTGTTTGATTTCTTTCTATTGTTTTTATTATAATTGATTTCCAGTTTTATGCCACTGTGGTCTAAAAAAATGCTTGATATGATTTCTATCTTCTTGAATTTGAAGAGACTTTTCTTATGACCCAACATATGATCTGTCTTTTAAAATGACCCATGTGCACTGGAGAAGAATGTATATTCTGTGGCTTTGGGGTGAAATGTTCTGAAGATATCAATTAATTCCATGTGGTCTAGTGAGTCATTTAGGATTGATGTTTCTTTGCCCATTTTTTGTTTAGAGGATTTGTCCAATGGTGACAGTGGTGTATTAAAGTCTCCTACTATGATTGTATTGCTGTCAATCTCTCCCTTAATACCCTCAAGGAGTTTTTTTTTATGTATTTAGGTGCTCCTATATTGGGTGCGTATATGTTTACCAGAGTTATATCTTCATGTTGGATTGTTCTCTTTAGTATTATGAAGTGGCCTTCTTTATCTCTTGTTATGTCCTTCCCTTTGAGATCTAATTTGTCAGATATAAGTATTGAAACCCCAGCGTTTTTTTCATTTACATTTGCCTGACATACCATCTTCCATCCCTTCACCCTCAATCTGTGTGCATCTCTTTTCCTGAGGTGGGTTTCTTGTAGACAGCATATATGTGGATCATGTTTTCTTATCCAATCGATTACCCTATGTCTCTTGATTGGAGCACTTAATCTGTTTACATTTAAAGTTATTATTGATAGGTATTTATCTGTCGCCATTTTTAGTCTTTACCCCAGAGTTCCTGCTTCGCTTCCTATTTCTTTTTATTATAGCAGACCCTTTAACATTTCTTGCATTGCTCGTTTGGTGGCAATATATTCCCTTAGTCCTTTTTTGTCTGTGAAGCTTCTGATTTCATCTTCAATTTTGATTGAAAGCCTTGTAGGGTACAGTATTTTTGGATTCAGACCCTTCCTTTGCCTGACTTTGTATATTTCTTTCCATTCTCTTCTGGCCTGATGAGTTTCTGTTGAAAAATCAGTAGTTAGTCTTATGGGGATTCCTTTGTAGGTAACTTTCTGTTTCTCTCTGGCTGTTTTTAAGATTCTTGCTTTGTCGTCGCTGTTTGCCAATTTAATTATAATGTGCCTTGGGGTGTTGATTTTGTGGGGTTCATGTTGCTTGGGACTCTGTGAGCTTCTTGGGTTTGTGTGGGATTTTTCTTTCCTATATTGCGGAAATTTTCTGTCATTATTTCTTCAAACAGGTTCTCTAATCCTTGTTCAGTTTCCACTCTTTCTGGAACCCCAATTATGCGGATGTTGTTTTTTTTCATGTTATCCCAAAGTTCCCTTAGGCTCTCCTCTTGCTTTTTAATTTTTTTTTCTAGAAGCTGCTGTACTTGGGTATTTTTTCCTATTGTGTCTTCTAGCTCACTGACGCGGTCCTCTGCTCCTTCTAGTCTACTTTTGATGCTTTCTATTGAGTTCTTTAAGGCAGTGATGTCATTTTTTGTTTCTTTGTGCATTTCTTCATGTTTCTTCTTCATTTCTTCTGGGCTCTTACTCACATTGTCGATTTTGTCTTCCATTCTTTTCATCCACCTTATGATCATTTCTCTGAACTCTTTCTCTGGCAGTCTTATTTCTGCTTCTATTTCATTTATTTCCTTTTCTGGTGATACCTGCCTATCTGTCGTATGCGGGCTGTTTCTTCTTCTGCCTATGGTTTTTCTTCTCCGGGTGTCTGGTTATGTAGTTCTCTCTCCTACGCTGATTTAAAGGCACAAACTACAACATGACCTGATATAGCACACAAGGCACTTATCCCAGGTGAAATCTGATCCTTCTGTGTGCCGTGTGGATCTCTGAATCCGCCGCCCGGGTGTCTACGCCGATTAGAGAGCGGGGTTCTGGGTCCCTGGCTGTTCGGTGAGTAATTCAGCCACAGTGTTCAGATCGCTGCAGACATCCACCTCCCTCTGCAAGATGGTGTGTTCTCCGCGTTCGCGCTGGTGGCTCTGGCCGACAAAAGCCCCGTGGTAGTGGGGCTGCCTGGCCAGGAGAGCCCCGTCCCTCTGGCTCTATGTTTGATGATCTTGCCATCCAGTCACACTTTATAGAGGGAAGGAATTTCTAGGGTGAAATAACTGCACTTGGTGATTAGTATTTCTAAATCAGGCCATGAAAGAGAATAGGAGTTGAATTTGTATTTTGCTTAGTTATAAAATTCAAATATTGAAGAGTGCTTTATTTGCCTAATTAACAGTACTTGTAATTTATATGTTTCACCTTCAAAACGGAAGAACTGTGATTGTGATTTATACATTTGTCAACATGTATTCATAAAAATTAATTACTTTAAAATTTTTATGAGGTGAAATGAATGTAATATAAAATTAATGATTTTAAAGTTAGCACTTAAGTGGCATTTAGTTCATTCACAGTGTTTTAAACCACTATTTCCATCTAGTTCCAAAACATTTTTATCACTCCAAAATAAACCTATATCCATGAAGCATTACTCCCCATTTCCTGCTGCCCCCAGTCCAGCAACTACCAGTTTGCTTTCTATTTCTGTGAATTTCCTGGACATCTCATATTGATTCAGGAAATCTCATATAAATGGAGCTATAAAATATATGACCTTTTGTATTTGCTCCTTCCACTAGCATATTATTTTTGAGGGTCTTCCATATTGCTGCAAGCCACATTGTATATATCAGTACTTCTTTGCTTTTTATAGGAAAGTCATTATTGTTTGGTAGTATATACTACACTTCATCCACTTATCTGTTGATGGACATTTGATTCTTTCTACCATTTGAACATTGTCAATATTGTTGCTATGAATATTCATGTATAAGAATTCATCTGAATGCCTATTTTCATTTCTTTTGGGTATATACCAGGATTGCAATTGCTTGGTCATATGGTAATCTTCTGTTTAGCTTTTGTTAAAAAAATAAAGTTTTTATTGTTTAAAGTAGTACGCGAGTCTCCTTTTCCCCCCATTGACCTCTCCCTGGCCATCCCTAGCTCCCAGCACATACCCCCCCTGACTGTCTGTGTCCATGTGATATGATCATATGCATGCATACAGGTCCGTTTTTTTCCCTCATTGACCTCTGTCAACTACAAGAATTTGATTTATAATAATTGCTAAGGTGCTAGAAATTTTTGATCTCTTATCCCCTTACCCCCACCTTCCCTCGTAGGTTGGACAGTCTGTTCGATACTCCTATGTTTCTGGTTCTTTTTGTGTTCATCAGTACTACTATATGTTGTTCATTCTATTCCACAAATGAGTGAGATCATCTGATATTTATCTTTCTTGGACTGGTTTATTTTACTTAGCATAATGCTCTCCAGTTCCATTCATGCTGTTGCAAATGGTAAGAATTTCTTTCTTTCTTTTTTTTTTTACAGCAGTAAGGTGTGAGATGATATCTCATTATTGTTTTGATTTGCATCTCTCAGATGATTAGTGACTTAGAGCATCATTATGTCAACTTTTGAAAGGTGTCTGTTTAAGTCCTTTGCCCATTTTTTGATTGGATTGTTTATCTTCCTTATTAAGGTGTATGAGTTCCCAGAAATTTTAGAGATTAAACCCTTATCTGAGATACCATTGGCAAATGTATTCTCCCATGCAGTGGGCTTTCTTCTTGTTTTGGTGATAGCTTCTTTTACTGTACAGAAGCTTTTTATTTTGATGTAGTCTCATTTGTATATTTTTTCCTTAGTTTCCACAGTCCTAGGAGCTACATTGATGAAAATATTGCTACAACAAATGCCTGCTGTTTTGCTGCCTATAGTTTTTAAGATTTTTATGGCTTTCCGTCTTACGTTTAAGACCTTTCTCTATTTTGATTTTTTTTTGTGTATGGTGTAAGTTGGTGGTCTTGTTTCATCTTTTTGCATGTATTTGTCCACTTTTCCCAACTATTAATTGAGCATAATGGCTTGGGTTAATAATGTCAAATATGAATTGAGCATAATGGCATGTTTTTTTTGTTCTGTTCCGCTCTTGTATATGTCTGTTCTTGTGCCGGTACCAGGCAGTTTTGGGAACAGTGGCTTTGTAATATAACTTAATAATCTGGTATTGTGATCCCTCCAACATTGTTCTTCTTTCTCAAGATTATTGCAGCTATTTGGGGTCTTTTTTTAATCCAGATGAATTTTTGGAGAGTTTGTTCTATGCATTTGAAATATGCATTGATATTTTAATGGGGATAGCATTGAATCCATAGATTGCTTTGGGTAGTGTGGACATTTTAATGATGTTGATTCTACCAATCCATGAATGTGATATATTCTTCCATTTGTTTAGATATATTCTTCCATTTGTTTATGTCTTCCTCTATTTCTTTTTAGCATCCTGTAATTTTCTGAGTACAGGTCCTTTATCTCCTTGGTTAAATTTATTCCTTAATTTTTTTGTGGCTATGTTAAATGGGATTACTCTTTTAGTTTCTATTTCTGTGAATTCATTATCCTATGTAATAAAAGGCTAATATGCAAATAGACTGAATGGCAGAACAACTGTACAACCTAACAACCAGTCTCTATGATGTGCACTGACCTTCAGGAGGTGTGCGGTAACCATGATGGGTATCCGCAGCAGGGAGCAGAGCATGGATGGTGGAGCAGGTAAGCAGGGGCGCCAGGCCAGGGCAGGTGCCAGCCGCTCTCATCATAGTGAGCCTCTGGTGGTTACTGAAAATTCATTGCTTCTGCATGCTGTGGTTTTGCCCAACACTTGCACCTGCTGCCTGCATCAAAGCTGCTGCTCGCACCCACTGCTGGTACCTGGTGCTGGCCCTGATCACATGGAGCCATCAGTGTGTGCAAGCGGCTACTGCTTTGATTGCCCCTCAGGACTTCTCCACCTCCCCAGACCCCTGAGTGATGATCAGGGCAGGCAGCTGCCTCTTGCACCTGCTGCTGGTGACGGCCCTGCTTGCACCTGCTGCTGGCACCAGAGTTGCTGCTCTCACCCATAATTGGCGCTGGTCCTGCTCGCACCCACAACTGATGCCAGAGCCACCGCTTGTACCTGCTATGGCACTTGGTGCCAGTCTCGATGGCTCAGTGCTGTCAGTGGTGTGAATGGTGGCTGCCAGTCCCTATCGCCCCTTAGAGGGGTTCTCCACCTCCCCCTGCTCCTGAGGGGTGATTGGGGCAGCAGCTGCCACCCCCACCTACTGCTGGTGCTGGCCCTGCTCGTATCTGCTGCTGGCTCCGGCCCCAGTTGTTCTGTGCCATCAGTGGGTGTGAGTGGGACTGGTGCCATCAGCAAATGGGAGTGGCAGCAGTGGGAGCAGCTCTGCTGGCATACAGGGGACTGGGGGCCATGGTGGGAGGGGCCAGTAAGGGGTGTGTAGAATGGGCCCAGACAGGCCCTGTGCCCACTGCAGCCTCATGGCCCACAGTTTATCCTTTCAAAGAACCAGTTCTTGGTTTCATTGATCTTTTGTATTTTTTTAATATTTTGGTCTATTTGTCATTTATTTCCACTTTAATCTTTATTTCCTTCCTTCTGCTCACTCTGGGCTTTTCTTGTTGCTCTCTTTCTAATTCTTCAATAGTAGATGCCTTTTATTTCTTCTTGTCTTATTGCTGTAGCTAGCACTTCCAATACTATGTGAAACAGGAGTGTTGAAAGTGGGCATCCTTGTCTTGTTCCTGTTCTTAGGGAAAATGGTTTTAGTTTTGCCCATTGAGTATAATGTTTGGTATAGTTTTGTCATATAATTTTATTATGTTGAGGTATGAACCCTTTATTCCCACTTTGCTGAGAATTTTTATGAAGAAAGGGTGTTGTACTTTGTCAAATGCTCTTTCTGAATTGATTGAATGATTATGTGATTTTTGTCTCTCAATTTTTTATGTATTATATCATGTTTATTGATTTGTGGATATTGTACCAGCCTTGCATGCCTGGAATAAATCCCACTTTGTCGTGGTGTATGATCTTTCTTTTATAATGCTTCATCAGTTTTGCTAGAATTTTATTGAGGATTTTAGCATTTATATTCATCAAGGATATTGGCCTGTAGTTCTCTTTTTGTGGTATCTTTGTCTGATTTTGGGATTAGGGTAATGCTGGTTTCATGGAAAGAGCTTGAAAGTAAGCCTTCCCCTTTAATTTTTTAGAATAATCTTAGGAGGATAGGTTTTATTTCTTCTTTTAATGCCTAGTAGAACTTCCCTGTTAAGCTGTCTGGACCAGGGGTTTTGTTTGCTGGAAGATTTTTTATTACTGCTTCAATTTCTTCCATAGTTATTGTCCTATTCAGGGTTTTTTATTATTCCTGATTGAGTTTTGGAAGCTTGTAGTTTTTTAGGAATATATCGATTATGTCGAGTTTGTCTAGTTTGTTGGAGTAGATTTGTTCCTAGTATGTATGTATGTATGTATGTATTTATTTATTTACAATCCTTTGTATTTATGTTGGGTTGGTTGTTCACCTCTTTCATTTCTGATTTTGTTAATTTGCATCTTCTCTTTTTGTTTCTTGGTGAGACTGGCTAGAGGCTCATCAATCTTGTTTACCTTTGAAAGAACCAGCTCTTTGTTTCATTCATCTTTTGTATTGCTTTTGTTGTGTCTATGTAGTTTTTTATTTTTCTCTGATCTTTGTTATTTTCATACTTCTGCTTAGTCTGGGCTTTTCTTGTTGCTCTCTTTCCATTTCTTTAAGTTGTAGGTTTAGATTATTTGTTACCTTTTTGTCTTTTTTTTTTTTTTTTGAAGTAGGCCTATCGAGCTATGAACTTCCCTCTCAGGACTGCTTTCACTGTGTCCAGTAGATTTTGGATTGTTCTGTTTTCATTGTCCTTTGTTTCCAGGATACTTTTTATTTCTTCTTTGATCTCTTTAATAACCCAGTCATTGTTTAATAGCATGTTATTTAGCCTCCAAGTGTTTTGAATTTTTTTTCAGTGTTTTTATTGTAGCTGATTTCTAAATTTATGGCATTGTGATCTGTGAAGATGCTTGATATAACTTCTGTCTTCTTGAATTTGAAGAGATTTTGTATCCCAATATGTGGTCTCTCTTTGAAAATGTTCTGTGTGTATTTGAGAAGAATCTATATTTTCTAGCTTTGTGGTGAAATATCCTGAAGATGTCAGTTAAGAACATCTGATCTAGTGAATTACTTAGGAATACTGTTTTTTTGCTGATTTTTTTATTTAGAGGATTAATCCAGTGGTGTAATGGGGTATTAAAACCTCCTACTATGATTGTATTGCTGTCAATCTTTCCCTTGGTATCTTCCAGAAGTTTTTTTGTGTATTTGGCTGCTCCTGTATTGGTTGCATATTTGTTCCCCGGAGTTATATCTTCTTGTTGAATTGCTCCCTTTAATATTATGAATTGACTCTTTTTATTTCTTGTTATGACCTTCACTTTGAAGTTTATTTTGTCAGATATAAATATTGCTACTCCAGTTCTTTTCTCATTTCCATTTGCCTGAAAAATTTTCCCATCCCTTCACTATTAGTCTATGTGAGTCCTTTGTTTTGACGTGGGTCTCTTGTAAACAGCAAATATATGGGTCATATTTTCTTATCTATTCAGCTATTCTATGTCTTTTTGTTGGAACATTGGATCCCTTTATATTTAAGATTATTATTGATAGGTACATGATAGTTAGCCATTTTTATTTTTATATTTCTCCTTTCATTTATACTTATTCTTTTTTCAGCACTCTCTTTAGCATATCTTGCATTGCCCACATGGTGGTAATAAACTTTCTTAGTCCTTTTTTTTGTCTGAGAAGCTCCTGCTTTCACCTTCAATTTTGATTGATAACCTTGCTGGGTATTCTTGCAATTAGTTCCTTGTTTTTCATCTCTTTATATTTTTCATTTCATTCCCTTCTGGTCTGATGTGTTGATTGTCTAATGGAAGATTTTTATAGGTAACTTTCTGTCTCTGTCTGGCAGCTTTTAGGATTCTTACTTTGTTGTTGATGTTTACCAATTTAATTATGATGTGTCTTGGTGTCTGTCTTTTTGGGTTCATGTTGTTTGGGACTCTGCTTCTTAGACTTGTGTGGCTTTTTTTCCCCCCTTATATTTTTATTTCTTATAAAACTTTTTACAATAAGTATATATTATTTATATATAGGGGGGAATCCACATTATTAAGGAAGGAAGAAAATAATCTGGATTGCTAAAATATAAATTTTGCACTCAAGAGCTATTCCAGGTTTAAAATACCAAGAGATTGGTTGACATCCTGCAAGACTGGCCTGTTTACCTGCGGGCCAGTTAGTTTTAAACTCAGGAAAACCTCTAACCTCATTCACAGAGGAGAAGGAACAATAATAGCTACCATTTACAGGGTAGGCCTTGTGCTTTGCTATTTATATCTCCAACAATTCTGTGGTAGGTGTTATTACCCCCATTTTATAAATTAGACTAAGAATTTACATAACTGAGTTTAAATCCTTCTCTGATAACAAAAAACCACCTGAGAGGCATGTACCACTTGAAGGGTAAGCAAGATGCCATCTTGGTATAAACAGTAACAAATTACACAACACTCTGACCCAGAAACTACTGAAGAACAGTGTCTAAGAATATTTGTTGGTAAAAGATAGGTATTCAAAGATGACCCAAATTCTATTCTAGTTGCCTTCAAAAATTAAATGCTACCTAGCTACAAATTCACTGAGAAATTTATTCTTTATAGGTAAGTTTGTTAACCAAATGCAAATTTAACTTGGTTTAAAATCCTAAAATTAGAATTTTGAGCTAAATAACTTTCCCCATATTTTTTTCAAATTTCCAAACTTAGATGATAAATAGACTCATCTGTATGAAGCATAAGGCCAAATTAGAAAGTGGATATGTGAACACCTCGCTACCTACTGCCCTCTCCCACTGTGGGCTGCTGGGTCTGCTGGCCACTCCTTGTTGAAGAGCAGCAATCCGTTTTCCTCAGAGGCTCTTCAATAACAGTAACAATGATGCCTGAACTTGTATCTTTAAACACCTGTTTCAGGGGTTGGGAGTTTCTGGGACCATAACTTTAATGCAGCCTTCCATAACAGTCTTTTCACTTTCTCTTACACAGCAATAGCAGCAATGAACTGTTTCAGCCTTTTCAGTTCTACAGAAGCTACAATAATTTCTTCAAATATAAAGAGCCTGGAAAATGAATTTCCTGGGAAATAAATATATAGCCTGGGCCTGGCATTTTAGTACCCAGGAGAGCTGAAATAAGTCCATTGTACAGTTGTCTTTCCAAACTTGATATACTTTGCAAAATCTTCATTTAAATGCAAAGGATTGACATCCTTTGTTAGTGCTGAGAAGGCAACCACATCCCTTTGTGTGAAGGCTCTGCTGAGTTCATCCCAGTCTCCAACTTGAATGTGCATATGCGGAAAGTGCTGCTTGATTACAATTGCTTGGTTCAGGCAGATTCTCCTCTGAGGAACGATGGCTGGAAATTATGGGAAACATCTTCGGCATCCTCAAATTCCATCAACAGGAGCACTGAGCCTGTTTCAGTCATCAAGCATTATGCTGACACCAAAAGATAGTTTTGAGGGCAGAGGAATGTTTCTGAAATTGAAGACTATTCAATCCATTACTAGTTCCCTACTATTACCACATATGAGAGAATAGTTTACAAAAATTCCTCTGAACACCCTACATGAAAATCTGCCTAGAATTAGATTTACTACTATTTCCAGATTATGCAAGGAGAAATGGAGAAACCTGAATCACTCTAAAGGCACATTTCTTGCCTTTATAGGATCCTAACAGGGTCAAAGAGCCCCACAATCTGACAAGACCACTGCTACATATTCTCAAGATGGCTGACAAGATCTTCTCTTCGTAGGTTAGTAAGTCCAAGGGTAAGGCAGCATCAACCACCCCCAAACAGGACCTGAAATAAGCAGCTGTTTGAACTGTGCAGCATTCAGTCGAACCCCATGTTCTTGAAATTCTAGGCAGATTTTCATGTAGGGTGTTCAGAGGGATTTTTGTAAACTATTCTCTCATATGTGGCAGCTGGGGCTGGCATCTTTTCCAATCCTGATTGTACCGCTCTCCCTGGACCAGCCTGATACCTTCCAACTCCTGTTCACTGCAAGAACCTTGCAGGCTGTGCTGGAGCTTGGGCCTGAGAAACTCCGGGGCTCTTTGTGTTTGGCTTCTGCTGCCCGCTCCTAGAGAGCCCTGTGTGGCTTTTTCTTCCCTACATCAGAGAAGTTTTCTGTCATTATTTCTTCAAACAAGTTTTTTTATTTTATTTTATATATTTTATTGATTTTTTACAGAGAGGAGGGAGAGAGATAGAAAGTCAGAAACATCGATGAGAGAGAGACATCGATCAGCTGCCTCCTGCACACCCCACAGTGGAGATGTGCCCGCAACCAAGGTACATGCCCCCGACCGGAATCGAACCTGGGACCTTTCAGTCCGCAGGCCGACGCTCTATCCACTGTGCCAAACTGGTCTCGGCAAACAAGTTTTTTATTCCTTGCTCCACTTCCTCTCCTTCTGTACCCTTGTTATGTGAATGTTGTTTCATTTTGTGTCATCCCAAAGGTCTCTTAGGCTTATCTCCTGCTTTTTAAGTTTTCTTTCCAGCTGCTGTTTTTTTTTCCCCCTTCCTTGTCTTTTAACTGGCTGATGTGGTTGGTGCTCAGCTTCTTCTAGTCTACTGTTGATGCTTTCCATTGTGTGTGTGTGTGTGTGTGTGTGTGTGTTTTAATAAATCTTTATTGTTCAGATTATTGTAATTGTCCCTTTTTTTCCCCCCATTCCTCCCCTCCACCCAGCTCCCAACCCTTTCTCTGCCCTTAATCCCCCTGCATTGTCCTGATACCCCTTACCCCCTGCATTGTCCTGATACCCCTTAACCCCTGAGAATTGTCAGTCCACTCTCTTACTATTGTCCCTGATTCTATTATATTCACCAGTTTATTCTGTTTATCAGATTTTTTATTCACTTGATTTTAGATTCAATTGTTGATAGATATGTATTTGTTGTTCGTAATTTTTATCTTTATATCTTTACCTTTTTCTTCTTTCTCTTCTTAAAAAGTACCTTTCAGCATTTCATATAGTACTGGTTTGGTGCTGATGAACTCCTTTAGTTTTTTTTTTTTTTTTTTTTTTATCTGTAAAGCTCTTTATCTGGCCTTCAATTCTGAATGAGAGCTTTGCTGGATAGAGTAATCTTGGTTGTAGGTTCTTGCTATTCATCACTTTGAATATTTCTTGCCACACCCATCTGGCCTGTATAGTTTCTGTTGAAAAATCAGTTGACAATCGTATGGGTGCTCCCTTGTAGGTAATTAACTGTTTTTTTCTTGCTGCTTTTAATATTCTCTCTTTGTCTTTTGCTCTTGGCATTTTAATTATGATGTGTCTTGGTGTGGTCCTCTTTGGATTCCTTTTGTTTGGGGTTCTGTGCGCTTCTTGGACTTGTAAGTCTATTTTTTTTCCCCACTAGGAATAGAAAGTTTTCAGTCATTATTTCTTCAAATAGGTTTTCAGTATCTTGCTCTCTCTTCTTCTGGCAACCCCATAATTCTGATGTTGGTATGCTTGAAGTTGTCCCAGAGGTTCCTTACACTATCTTGTCATTTTTGGATTCTTTTTTTTTTCTTTTCCAGTTGAGTGTTTTCTGCTTCTTTGTATTTCAAATCTTTGACTTGATTCTTGCATTCCTTTAGTCTGCTGTTAGGTCTCTATATAATATTTTTTATTTCAGGCAGTGTAAGTTTAATTTCTGATGGTCCTTTTTCATCTCTAGTTGGTCCTTTTTCATCTCTTGGGTCTCGCTAAATTTATCCATCTTTTCTAGGAAATTCTTGAAAAACCTTATAATCGTAGTTTTAAACTCTATATGCAGTGGTTTGTTTTCCTTCATTTCTTTTGTTTGTGATCTGTTCCTTTGTCTCTACATTTTCACTGCTTTCCTGAGTTGGTAGAATAGCCTTGTATGCTAGGTGTCCTATATTTCGCACTAGCTCTACCTCCCCAGTTACCTGAGGTAGACTCTCTTGGTGCACCCCTTTGTGGATTATGTGTACATCCTTGTTGTTGTTAAGTCTTGATTGTTGTTGGTATCACTGGGGGAATTGACCTCCAAGCTAATTGGTTGTGAGGATCAGCTGTGTATATGCCAGAATTTCTGTGCTGGAGTCAGCCTTATGATACAAGACTTGCAAAATTGCAAAAGTCTCTCTGTTCAGCTTGGGTGGGGCAGAGTCTCAGGACTGAGAGACTGCCTTGGCTTCCCATCAGCCCCGCCCTATGTGGCCCCTGGGTTTCAGTATCTCTCAGTAATCGCTGCAACCCTCTCTGTGTGCATGTGCGCCTCCAGACTTCTGCCTTTCTGCTCCCTTAAGTTTCTGTGCACTCCAGGGACCCCTATGAGTCTGGCTCCCCAGCGTCTTGCCTGAAACTGAGGTTCAGTCCAGTTGAAAGTGAATTTTAGCGCAGTTGGGCGGTACTGTCTACTTCCCGCTAGAGAAAGCCAGCAGCGCAATCAGCAGTCAACCCTCTGTGTGTGCCCTCATGTGCCTCTAGACCTCTGCTTTTCTGCGGATCCCCTAAGTTTCTGTCCACTTCCCCTTTTCACGGCAGTCCAGACTCTCCCCATATGTGTTTTGCCCGGAACTGGGGTTTAGTGCAGTTGGGTCTGGGGTTTAGTGCAGTCAGAAGTTTCTGTCTCCCTCCCGCTAGAGCAGCGGTTCTCAACCTGTGGGTTGCGACCCCTTTGGGGGTCGAACGACCCTTTCACAGGGGTCGCCTAAGACTATTGGAAAACACCTATTTCCCATGGTCTTAGGAACCAACACACGGCTCCTCGGTGTAGCAAAATGTAACAATGTAGTTTACTGTTGTCATATGAAGACTGTTACCCATGCTACACCACGATTCAAGACAAAATTTCATTTATTTGTAATTAGAAATAAATATTTCACAACATATAATTACATATTGTTTTTGTGATTAATCCCTATGCTTTAATTATGTTCAATTTGTAACAATGAAAATACATCCTGCATATCAGATATTTACATTACAATTCATAACAGTAGCAAAATTACAGTTATGAAGTAGCAATGAAAATAATTTTATGGTTGGGGGTCACCACAACATGAGGAATTCTATTAAAGGGTCTCAGCATTAGGAAGGTTGAGAACCACTACGTTAGAGGAAACAAGCCAGGCACTCAGCTGTCCGTCCTCTCCACGTGCGTGTCTCCGTACCTCAGCTTTTTGCAATTCCTCTGAGTCTCCATGAGCCCCTCTCTTTACTTCTAGTTATAGAATTTCCACTCAGCTAGCTTTCCTGTGGTTCTGAATGTCTGTTCTTTTAGTTGTAGTTTTGAAATTGTGCGAGGGAACAGTTTAGTATTTACCTATGCCGCCATCTTGGTTTCTCTCCTTCCATTGTGTTCTTTATTGTAGCTATGTCATTCTTCATTTCCCCTTGATTCCTTTTCATGTTGGTGACATTCAGATTCAGCTTCTTATAATTTTCATTCTGTTTGTGTGTATTTGTCATCCAGGAATTTGCGCATCCTTATAAGCATTACTTTGCATTCTTTCTGTGACTAGTTACTTGCTTCCATTTCATTTAATTCCTTTTCTTGTGATTCCTTCTTTTCATTCCTTTGGGGATTTTTCTTTCCTCTCCCTGTTTTTTTGGTGTAATGTTTTAATTGTTTCTATGTCTTAGATCCAACTGCTTTTCTACCCAGGTTCTTTTGGGGGTCATGCTATGTAGTTGGTGATTTTTGATAGCCAGTGGTGGAGTCTTTCAGATCCTCTTGGCTTGGTGATCTAGTGGAGCCCCCCACTTGAGCTATTTGGATTCTTTTGATGAAGTTGCATCTTGAATGTCAGTTTCTTGTTCATGGATAAAGTCTTGCAACAGATTGTCTGGCAATTTGACTCATCCCCAGCCTTGTTGTGCAAACTGTTGTGGATATGATTGTGGTTCCGTCTTTTGTGGAAAAGGTTTCCTGAGGTCTCAGTAGTTTGTGCTCACGGTGAGTTTCTGGAGTCCATGGCCTGGGAGGAAGGGGTCTTGGGGCCTGAGGCTCAGGTACTGTGACTTTGGCCAGTGTTGTGTGACTTTTGCTGGGTAGCATCACTGTTCAGCTCACTATTATGATTCTGGAGCCCATGACAGTGGTGGGGGCAGCTGTCCCATAATCTGTGTTTGAAGCAATGAAACTGGCCAATTTGATTTCTCTCTGTGAATCACGAGGGGATCTAGGAGCCAGCTGCTGGGGATGTGGGAACCTTGGAGTTTGTGGCTCAAACACTGTGGCTTTGTGCAGGGAGGCAATTTTTCAGTAACTCACCAAGGTGGCCAGAAGCAGGCAACAGGAGGGGAAAGTCATGGATCCTGCTGAGGGATCTATGTGTCCTTGGTTGGAGAGGCTTGCACCCAGTGCCAGTTCACAGAGGGCCCAGGAGCTGACCGCCAGGGCTGTGTGCTTGTGAGGCCACATACTTGAGCAGCATGACTGCAGAGACTGGATGCTGGCGGCTGGGGGGTGCAAGACCCAGCTTCTGCTGCAGGAGCCCTCTGCCTTGGTTGGGGATGCTTGAACCTTGCAGCGGCTCACAGAGGTACCAGGAGCTCTCTGCTGTGGCCACTGGCTTGGGGGTCCCCCTCCCCCTGCACTGGAACAGCGTGACCACTGTGTCCAGAGGTCAGCAACCAAGGAGGAGGAAGTCCCACTTGCTACTGCAGGGGCCATGCGCCCTTGCTTGGAAATGTGTGTGCCCAGTGGCGGCTCACAGAGGCACCCTGGAGCTGTTAGTTGGGGCACAGGGCTCTTGGTGAACCCGCAGGTGCCCTGTTGTGGCACGACCATCAGTGTCTGTGGGCTGGTAGCTGGGGACAGGGGAGTCGTGGTTTCTGCTTCAGGAGCCATGCACCCTTGGAAGTGGACAGATCTTCTGCAGATCTATAGTCGAGGCAGCAAGACTTCTGCTGGTGTGGTTGCAGGATCCAGAACAGTGTCCAAGGCTAGTCTAGGTGATGGTGATGTTGAGTTCCTAGAGGAGGCTCTTCTCTCCTTTAAAATGGTGTGGGCTCTGTGCCTGAGCCCTTAGTGGTGGCAGGAGTGCCCTGTCCAGGAGAGCCTGGTCTGCTAGCTTCTGATACTCCTCCAGTGGCTGACTGTCCCTTATTCACACACAAACCACTCATGCCCACACACTTCCCTTTCATCCTGTCCCTCACCTCTGCCCTGCCAGCCACCATCTTCCACATCTCTGAACTTTATTCCTATGTTTAGCTTTTTGAGGAAGTACCAAACTCTTTTCTATAGTGCCTGAATCATCTTAACATTCGGACTGGCAATGTTCGAGGTTCCAGTCTGTCCATATTATTGTCACCAGCACTTATTTGTTGTTTTCTATTTTTTTTATAATTGCTATCATTGTGGGTATCAAGTGATGTCTAACAGTAGTTTCTTTTTTTATTGATTAAGATATTATATATGTGTCCTTACCTCCCCCCATTTTCTGCCATCCTACTCCTGTTCATGCTCTCACCTCCTTGATGTCTGTGTTCATTGGTTATGCTTATATGCATGCATACAAGTCCTTTGGTTGACCTCTTCCCCTTACCCCTACCTTCCAGTAGTTTTAATTTGTATTCCATTAATGACATTGAGCATCTTTTTATGTTCTTGTTGGCCATTTGTATATCTTTGGAGAAGTATTTATTCAAGTTCTTTGAACATTTTTAAAATGGGTCATAAATGTGTTTTTATATATTCTAGATACTAGACTCTTATCAGATACATGATTTGTAAATATTTTCTTCCATTTCATGGGCTGTCTTTTCACTTTCTTGATAATGCCCTTTGATGCCAAAAAGTTTTAAATTTTGATGAAGCCCAGTTTAGTTTTGCAGTTCATGTTTGTAGTATCACATTCTAAGAAACCATTGCTGAATCCAGGTCATGAAGATTTATCCCTATGTTTTCTTCTAAGAATTTATAAATAGTTTATAATCAGTTATAATATAGTTTAGTTCCTATACTTAGGTCATTGAACCATATTTTAGTTACTTTTTATATACTAGAGACCTGGTGCATGAAAATTCATATACTGGAGGCGGGTCCTTCAACTCGGCCTGCCCCCTCTCACAGTTCAGGAGCCCTCAGGGGTGGGAGGTGACCCGGCAATCAGGGAAGGCTACGCCCCATCACACCTCTGCTGCTGCCACTGCTGGCAGTGCAAGCCTCAGCTAGCCCTGGTTAACTGAGCCTCAGGTGTCCCTGGGTAGCTGGGCAGCTGCATTTCGAGGCTTGCCTGTGCTTTGGGCCAGCCCAGTGGGGCTGAGGGGACTTGGCACTGCCATCTTGTGGCTGTGGGCACTGCATATTTGAGGGTGTGGCAGTCAATTAGCATATTCCCTTATTGGCTGTGGGTGCCACCTCTGCGAAAGTGTGAGGGTCAATTAGCATATTTCCTCTTTATTAGGTAGGATTATTAGATAGGATAGTAATAGCGGCCTGGTGCATGAAATTCATACACTGTTGGGCGTGTCCCTCAGCCCAGCACTCTCTTCAATCCAGGACATCCCTCTCACAATCTGGGACTACTGGCTCCTAACCGCTTGCCTGCCTGCCTACCTGATTGCCTTTAACCACTTCTGCTTGCCAGCCTGATCATCCCCTAACTGCTCCCTTATCAGCCTGATTGATGCTTAACTGCTCCCTTGCTGGCCTGGTAAACCCCAACTGCCCTCCCATGCCTGACCTGTTGCCCCCAACTGCCCTCCCGTGTGGCCCATTCCCCCCAATTGCTCTCCCCTGCCAGCCTGGTCTCCCCCAACTGCCCTCACCTGCAGGCCCAGTCCTCCCCAACTACCTTCCCCTGCCAGCCTGGTCGCTCCTAACTGCCCTCCCTGCTGTCCTGGTCGCCCACAACTACATTCCCCTGCTGGCCATCTTGTGGTGGCCACATTTGACCACATAGGGGTGGCCATCTTTGATCACATGGGGGTGGCCATCTTGTGCAAGGACATGAGGGTCAATTTGCATATTACCTCTTTATTATGTAGGATTATTATATAGGATATGCATTACCTATGGACACAGACAATAGGATGGTTAAGGCCTGGGTTGGATCAGGAACCAGGTGGATGGAGGAAAAAAAGGAGAGACATCTGTAATACTCTCAACAATAATGGTGTTTTTTTGTTTTTAATATATTTTTATTTATTTCAGAGAGGAAAGGGAGAGGGAGAGAGTGATAGAAATATCAATGATGAGAGAGAGTCAATTATAAAGATTTTTAAAAAATTAAAAATAAAGATAAATGATAGTTCAGAGAGACTACAAGTGCTTTTTCAGATTCTTCACGTTAATACACACTAATGGCCACATACTTTTTTTTTCCTACTGTTAAATGAGAGAAGCATTGTTTTATTTAAATACTGTTAAAAACAGAAATATTACTGTGTCAGTTATCAGTATATTTCTGCTTCAAATTCATCCTTCAATAGATGCTCTTCAATAATGGACTGGACTCTTAAGCATTTTTCCTTTCATAGAGCATGATATTAAGCTTTATCAGGTGTTGGAGAGGACTAAGTACTAGAGAAAACTTACTGGAGGAAGAGTTATTTTCTTTTCTTCCTAGGTCACGTGAGCTGTGCTTTCCATTTTCTTCTACTGCATGGTCTGTTAACAGTACATATGGGTGGGAAGATATGGTGTTGCTCTGTCTTAGCCATGTGCCCAAAGAACAAAGGATTTCAGTGACCTTGTAGCCCCAGACCTGGTAATCACATTGTTAGGCCCTTCTGAAGTGGATACTGCCTACCTCAGGCCTTGTGCCTGTAGTGCCCAGATTACCACTGTCTGCCTGCATTCCAGAGGATTGTTTCCTGTTTGTCTGGCAACAGTGGATCAACTCTGGTTTTGGAAAACTCAGTGAAATTCTCTATTATCAAGTTTGCTGCAACCATACCTTCTCCAGTGAGAAATCCCAGCCTTGGGGATTTCTCCCAAGTTATTCCTTTTGGGTTCTCTCCCTCAGCACTGTTTTCCCAACTTAGTTTAATTATTATTTTTAAAAAAATAAAAACAGCTTTGCAGGCTTAAAATTGACATATAATAAACTGTACATATTTAAAGAGTATGCTTTAATGAGCTTTGAGATACAGTGGTACTTCGAGATACGAGTTTAATTTGTTCCGTAACCTTGAGGCGTGGGAAACTATGAGATGCTCAAGTTGCGGTAAACTGGTGGGTCGTGTGCAGCCAGCCGATCCACGTGATTACTCCTATCTCAAATGTTGCTCGTATTTCAAAGCAAAAATCGCTCGTTCGACGGCTCGTATCTCAAAAATCTCGTATGTTAGGGCACTCGTAGTATCTTGAGGTACCACTGTATTTATATTACTAGAGGCCTGGTGTACGAAATTCATGCACTTGGATTGAGGGGTGTTAGTATAAATGAAACCATCACCATAATGAAGTTAATGAATATATACATCTCCCGGAAGTATCATCGTGCTCCTTTGGAATCCCTCTCTCTTGCTCCTGTTACATCTTTATAGCTATTATCCTACCATAGTTTAATAATTATTTTGCAAAGCACTGTGTTTAATTTAGTATATAGTTTCTGTCTCTTGATTGAACCCCTTCTGATACAGATTTGGTGCCTGGTGAGGTTCTAGGAGATAGACCTAAGAAAGTGAGGTTTTTTTGGTTTTTTTTGGTAATGTGTATGCAGTTTTATTTGCATTTCTGTATCTGGTTCAATAGTCTTCTAGAATGTTGTTTTCTTGATGGCCTCAAGTCCTGCTGCGAATTAAAGAATTATCTTGGCATGGCTGTTGTACTCAGGAAGATGTTCAGTTGCTGGCAATGGCATTATTTATCCAAGAGATGTAAGCAGAGACTCGGGTGAAGACTGTGGGCTTCCTGGTGACATTACAGCTCTGGCTGGACACAAAGCTGGTCACTCCATGGATAGTATACTGACCATTCATCAAGCAGTGGAGAGGGCCTCCAGAATCACCCTCAGCTTTTTGCAGCTTCTCTGGGTCTCTGTGAGCCCCTCTCTTTCCCTCTAGTTGTAGAACTTCCACTCAGTCAGCTTTCCTGTGGTTCTGGATGATGTCCGTTCTGTCTTTTAGTTGTAGTTTTGAAATTGTTGTGCGAGGCAGCAGTGTAGGTGTTTACCTATGCCGCCATCTTGGATTCCTCTCTCAGAAAGTGAGGTTTTAGTATTGGTTTGGTCATGCCTTTGGGATTGAGCCCAGTGTTGAACTCCTTGCCCATGGAAATGGGATGCTAGTCTTCCATGTTATCACAGTTTGTCAAGCTGTTACTTGTAGTTGATGGTAATGTAGTAATGTGCTGCATAATGACATTTAGACCAATGAAGGAATACATATGTGAGGGTGGTCCCATCTATAATAATAAAAATTAATATGCTAAATAGACCAGACATTCTTCCAGATGATCTCCCCGATGAAGCAGCAGTGGTGGGAGCTGAGGCATAGGCGGCCACCATGGTGGTGGAGGCCGAGCCTTTTGTACAAATTTATGCATTGGGCCTCTAGTCTATACTAATGAAAGGGTAATATGCTAATTAGACTGGAAATCTTCTGGACGTCCTCTGGAGAAAGCCACAGTGGCAGGGGCTGAGGCAGAGGCCATTAGGGGCGATTAGGCCTGTAGGGGAGGGCCGTTGGGGGTGAGATCAGGCCGGTAGGGGAGGGCCGTTGGAGGTGACCTGGTTGGCAGGGGAGGGCGGTTCGGGGTGAGATCAGGCCAGCAGGGGAGGGCAGTTGGGGGTATGATCAGGCTGGCAGGGGAGGGTAGTTGGGGATGACCAGGCTGGCAGTGGGGGGCATTTGGGGCGACCAGGCCGGTTGGGGAGGGCAGTTGGGTCAATTGAGCTGGCAGTGGACCATTTAGGTGTTGATCAGGCTGATACGGGAGTGATTAGGGGGTGATCAGGCTGGCAGGCAGGCGAGTGGTTGGGAGCCAGTGTTACGGAGCAAGTCCCCAAAAGATAGACCACCGAAACCCATTTGATCAAACAAGCAAGTTTTATTACAGATTCGAATCTGGGTTCAAACCGCGATTGACGCAGCAGCCAGCAAATGCCTTGGTGAGAGCCCCGATGGAGGGGCAGTCCCTCCTTTTATATCCCTCCTGACCTATGCTAGCCTGGCACTTTCTGATTGGCTCCTTGGTATCAGGGACAAAGAGTTTTAGAGATGAAAATTTGAGCTTTATTATGGCTGGTTTTATAGCCCTATCGCAGGGATGAGCAAGCAAGCATTGTCTACAGAAGCGAATATTTGTGGTTAGCCTGATCACCCCCTAATCACTCCCATATCAGCCTGGAGGAGTTATCCTAAGAGCAGTGTAAAATTTTAACAGAGACATTTACTGGCTCGGGGGAATGTTCTGTTATCTTACCCTGTTCCAGGGCAAGTTTGGCCCGGGGTTGGGGAGTTAAAGGTTATGCACACAGGGGCTGTTTGGCCATGTCACAACACCAGCAGTGCCAGATTGTGAGAGGATCCCAGATTGGAGAGGGTGCGGGCTGGGCTGAGAGACACCTCCTCCCCTAGTGCATGAAATTTGTGTACCAGGCCTTTAGTTTATAAAATCACAGCTGTAGAAGAAATCATTCCTAGAAGAAATGGGTTTAGGAAATAAGTTATAGATGTAAAGGAAGTGCACTTGGAGCTTGGGAGTGAGGAAGATAATGGTGTTATGCTTGATGGGAGGAGAAGAGGAAGGAGAAGGGAAAGGAAAAGACAGTGGTGTGCTGCATGGGGAGTAGGGGGAAGAGGGTGCACTGGGTTCTCCAGCCCAAGGGTTTTAAGGGTGGAAATTTTAGGGAAGGTCCTAAGGGAAGATCTTAATAGAATAATCAGCAGCTTTGTCCTTTCAGGGTTGTGTTCTCCACTGATTGATAGGCAGGCACCAGGGAAGGGGTCATTATTCAATGCAGTTGGTCCTGTGGCTGGTTTTGTGCTTATCTGGGCCTGGAACTGAAATACAACTGAGGCATAGATGTTATCTCTAGGGAGGAAAGGACAGAGGGTCCAAACTTGATGACCAGTGATATGCTAGGGGAGAAAAAGTCACCCTGGAGGCCAGGTTCTACCCTACAATTGATTGATTGTTCGTTATTTAGGCATTTGGGGCTTTCCACCTTGGTTGGCCTTTTATACCTGGCCTATTTTCTGTGCCCTGCTCATGTCTGTCCAGATGCCTACATTACAATAGCATAAAAAACAATAAAATACTTAGGAATGAATTTACCTAGGCAAAAGATTTGTACACAGAAAACTATATTATGTTGCTGAAAGACATTAAAAAAGGTACAAGTAAATGGGTAGACATCCTATGGCTTGATAGACTTAATATTGTTAAGACATCAGTATTGTCCAAAGCAATCTAGAGATTCAATGTAATCCCTGTTAAAATCCCAAATACATTTTTTTTTTCTGAAATAGGAAAATCCATCCTAAAATTCATATGGAATCTCAAGGAAAACAATTTTGACAAAATAATATTGACAAAGAACGAAAACCTATAGTAATCAAAACAATATGGCACTGGCATAAAAACAGACAGATAGACCAGTGGAATAGAATAGAGGATCCATAAATATATCCTTACATATATGGTTAAATGATTTTTGACAAGGCTGCCAACACCATTTAATATGGAAAGGAGTTAGTATCAGTGGGTTGGAGTGACATCCCAGACAACAAAATGTTGAGAGTTCGATTCCTAGTTAGGGCACATACCTAGGTTTCAGGTTGATACCCTGTTGGGGTGTATATGGAAGGCAACAGATTGATGTTCTCCCCCCCTCCCATCTCTAAAAATTAATAAACATATTTTGCAGTGGGGATTAAAAAGAAGAAAGGGTTTAAGCTTGTTAACCTTTGCCTCCAGAAGATTTCTTTGAGAAGGGAAGATTTAACAACAAAAAGACTCCTTTTGCCGAGACCGGTTTGGCTCAGTGGATAGAGTGTCGGCTTGCGGACTGAGGGGTCCCAGGCATGTACCTTGGTTGCGGGCACATCTCCACTGTGGGGCGTGCAGGAGGCGGCTGATCGATGTCTCTCTCTCATCAATGTTTCTGACTTTCTATCTCTCTCCCTTCCTCTCTAAAAAATCAATAAAATATATTAAAAAAAAAGACCCCTTTTGTGCTTTTTTGAGAATCCTATCTAATAAAAGAGCAATATGCAAATTGACCATACCTACGCTACACCCACAAGCCATGCCCACAAGCCAAACAAGAGCGAGTATGCAAATTAACCCACCCAAGATGGCTACGGCCACAGAGAGAGCATGAGGTAGGCTTGCGTTGCCCCTGATGGAGGAAGCCAAGCTCTCTGTACACCCTGACTGGCCCAGACCTCCACTTAAGGTAACAAAGTTTCAGTGGCTGCCATGAGCAGAAGACTTGGCTCTGGTCCAGGCTACAAAGTTTCAATTTTAGAAGATAAATCCCAGATACCAGGGCCTCTGCTTGGGTTGCCGGTGGGCATGGCTGGCCTGCAAACCAACACAGGCCCCTCGCCCAGGCCACCCCAAAGGAACCCCACCTTGATCTGGGACACCCACCCTGATCTGGGACACCCACCTTGATCTGGGACACCCACCTTGATCTGGGACACCCTTCAGGGCAAACCAGCTGGCCCACACCTGTGCACCAGGCCTCTATCCTATCTAATAAAAGAGTCATATGCAGATTGACCATCACTCCAACACACAAGATAACTGCCCCCATGTGGTCAAAAGATCCTGCCCCCATGTGGACACAAGATGGCCATCACAAGATGGCCTGCAAGGGAGGGCATTTGGAAGGGACCAGGCCTACATAGGAGGGCAGTTGGGATGATCAAGCTTGAAGGAGAGGGTAGTTAGGGATGACTAGGCTGGCAGAGGAGGGAAGTTGAGGATGAACGGGCCTGCAGGGAAGGGCAGTTGGGGGGAACCCAGGTCTGCAGTGAGGGCAGTAAGGGGTGATCAGGCCTGCAGGGCAGGGCAGTTAGGGGCAAATAGTCTGGCAGGGGAGCAATTAGGCATCAATCAGGCTGGCAGGGGAGTGGTTAGGGGGTGATAAGGCTGGCAGGCAGGTGACCAGAAGCATTTAGGGGCAATCAGGAAGGCAGGCAGGTGGCAGTTGGGAGCTAGCAGTTCTGGATTGTGAGAGGAATGTCCTCCCTGGATCGGGCCTAAACGGGCAGTTGGACATTCCTCAAGGGGCCCCAGATTGGAGAAAGAGCAGGCTGTGCTGAAGAACACTCTCTCCCCCCATGCACAAATTTCATGCACTGGGCCTCTAGTGTGTTAATAATGATGGATCTCTTTAACAGAAACTACATATACTTATACATACAAACATTTGCAAACAACTTCATATGATTCTTAGTTTTTCCCTAAATTTTCCTTTGAAGGTAGAGGAAAGTGTATTTAATTTCTGGATGACACATGACTAAAGACACAGAGCTGGTCATAGCACAGTGCATTCTTGAAAATAAAGAGGTGGTCAGCGCAAGGGCACCTATTAGAGTATAAGGGAATGAAATTGTTTGGATTGGACAGGTCCTAAAATGGGAAAATTTTTGTGCTTTTTGCCTCTTTTCCAGCATTTACTTCATTGGCTCCCTTTCTCTCTCCACCTCCTCCACTCCCGTCCCCTCCCCATTTATCTCAAAATTTCTTTTCTTTCTTTACGTTGGTGAAATCAGTCTCTCTTTTTTTTTTTTTCTGCTTTCTTCCCCTACCCTTAAATTTAGGTATTCTTCAGAGTTCTCTCTAGTCTCTTTTCATTTTAATTTTTATTTTTACATCACGGATTTGTTGGTGCTTCTTAAATATCTATGCCTTGGACAACTCCTGACTCTACTCAAGAGTGTGGTCTTTGGAGGCACATAGCCTCGGTTTCAACCCTGGTTCTGCCGTTATTTATTGTTTGACTTTGCACAAGTTACTTAACAGCACGTTTTCTCCATCTATGAAATGATACTTACCTTATAGGGAGTTGTTAGAATTAAATAAAATTAATTCAATAACATGCTTAGAACAATGCCTGTTGCTCTAAGTATAAGTGGTCTATAATAGTTGTTGTGGTTATTATTCCTATTTTTAGAGTTATTTTTCCTTTAAACCAGGGATTGGAAACATCCAGCCCAGAGGCCATATAAGGCCTGCAAAATCATTTGGTCTAGTCTTGCCAAAGCATTAGGGGTGAGTTAATTAAATTGTTTGCACAAATATAGCAGGCTAATTTTAAGTTGATAATTTGTATGGCGAATGATGTTATAAATATCCAAATGGCCCTGACAGAAGAAAGGTTCCCCACCCCTGCTCTAAACTCCCTCCTCATCCCCATACTTGGCAATTGCAGAACATTATAAGGGAAGTCAAATAGGTCAGTGGTCAACAAACAGAATATTTTTTCTTCCTAGCAACTATGCCTTATTTAATAAGGATTTGTATGTTTTTAGGGTATGGTTTTTGACCAGAAATTGTCTAATGTGGTTGTGTTGGGGGTCCGTGGGACACCTCAAGTTCAGTGATTCATGAGGACTCAGAATAGGGTTTATTACAGTGAAAGGATATAAACAAAAATCAACAAGGAGAAAAGGAGCACAGGGTCAAGTCCAGAGGAAACCAGGTGTCAGATTTGAGTCTTCCTCCAGTGGAGTCACATAGAATATGCTTAATTCCTCATCAGTGAGTTATGACAATATTTGGAAATATCTGCTGGGGAAGCTCATAGATACAGTGCCTATGGTTTACACTGGGGGTTGTTCATGTAGCTTAACATGTACCCAAATTTCAGATTCCTGGAAAGAAAGTTTAGGCACAGTGAGCTGTTCCTATCAGGGAATGATAGGAACCCTTCTGAAATCTAAGTTCCCAGGTGCCAGTGAAGGGCCAACCTTGAAAGGAGACCTTTCTAAGGATAGTAACTTCAGGCCTGTTATATTAATTTTTTCTGCACAGAGGTATATTATAAAATGTACTTTACCTAAGAAAACACTAGCAATAAATCTATACATTTTGCCCTAACCGTTTTTTGGCTCAGTGAATAGAGTGTTGGCTTGCAGACTGACGGGCCCCAGGTTCGATTCAGGTCAAGGGCCCATACCTCCCCTCCCCTGCTCCACCCCGCCTCCCCCCCCCCCCATGCCCTGGTTGGGGCTCCTGCAGAAGGCAACCAATCCATGTGTTTCTTTCACATCAATATTTCTGTCTTTCCCTCTCTCTAAAAATCAATGGAAAAATATCCTTGGTGAGGATTAAAACAAATATATTTTAAAAACAGTTTTATTGATATAAGCATATCTCATAACATTTACCCATTTAAAATGAACAGTGCAGTGATTTAGTATACACTGAGTGGCCAGATTATTATAATCTCTGAATGCATAAAAATCTGGCCACTCAGTATATATATTAGAGGCCTGGTGCATGAATTTGTGCATGGGTGGGGTCCCGCCAGTCTGTCTGTCCAGGGGGGGGGGGTCATGGACAGTTGGCCGGCCTGCCTGCTGGTTGAACTCTTGGTCAAGGGGACAATTTGCATTTTAGCCTTTTGTTATATAGAATATACATTGAGTGGCCAGAATATTATGTGTCCAGAAATCATAATAATCTGGTCACTCAGTGTATTTATTCAGTTGAGTATCCATCACCTCAATCTGATTTTAGGGCATTTTTATCACCCTGAAAAGAAACTGTTCATATCTGTCCATCCCCTCCTTTAATTCTTAACCTCAGCCACAGGCAACCACTAATCTGCTTTATGTTTCTGTGGAACAAATCTATAAATTTAATAGGTTTTCACCATTATTTAATCTCTGATCTTAATGGGTTTTTAAGGTTATTATTATCCATAAATATTTCTCTTTCAGTGCTTGTTAAAGAACCAGTGTTTGAGTCCGTGTGTAATCTCCTTATCAACAGTAGTCATCATCAGAGTTAGTATTACAAGAGTTGGTGGTATTTAAAGAAATAGTTATAAAGGCAAACTTTATGCTCACCTTTAAGTATGCTGTATAGTTGGTTGAGGCTTACTGATGAGAATTTTGAACTCAGCTTGGTTAACATTTAGTCCTTTCATGATACCTTTTGCTGTGAGCTAGGTAGAGGCTCTCATGTAGAGAATTGCATGAGATTGGGAGAGTTAGCTGCACTATCGCTATTAGGATGTAGAGACCGAAAAATGTATATATTAGGAGAGAAAGAACAGAAGTATTACTTATAAGTGTTTTGTTTTCTTTTAACATTCTCTATAGGCACAATATGCAATAATAAAAAGTAAATTTATATGTGAATTTATAAATTATATTTAAATAATTATACAAATTCTTTAAAATTGTAAAAAATTTAAAGCAAAGGTGCTTGTGAGTTTTTAAATAATTATTTGGATTGAAATCTAGTTTCCCCATAATTGAATTAGTAGATAAGTTGTACTGTAAACCAACAACTATGGGAAAATATTTGTTTTGTGGTTAAAACACAGAACTCAATCACCATGAGTTATGTAAGTTTTGACTAATTTTGGATGTTTATCTAAATGTTCAAATCTGTGTAAATCCCTATGCTTTTGAATATGTTTAATTTTAATGTTTTCATGATCTTAATTAAAAGATATTTTTAGACATCAGGAATTAATATAGCAAGTCACTTATTTTTAGGGTCAAAGCACCAGAGTTCATTTTTACTTACTTGTTTATCTTCCAGGTGATTTGACAGCGAGATGCTGCTCTCCATAGGGATGCTAATGCTGTCGGCCACACAAATCTATACCATCTTAACTGTGCAATTGTTTGCATTTTTAAACCTACTGCCTGTAGAAGCAGACATTTTAGCAGTAAGTATTGTAAAATTTATTCATGCCTAAAAACATTCCTTAAAGAAAAGCTTTAAAAGTCTTAAATGGTAGAATTTTATAAGGTGTTTACCTACAAATATATGGGCATATCCACATAGTTGTTACTTGAAAGTGGTGGACCTTATTCATCTTTTTACTGCTTAATATTTAATGTAAGATTTAATATACAGTAAATACCTGATAGATGTTGTTGTTCTTGCGAGTATATGTGCTCCCAGGAGTGCTCATATGTATGTATAGCTATATGCTGTGTGTTTCTAGAATTTTACTGTTTTTCTATAAATGTAATGAAATTAAATAATGTTATTTTTAAAAATTGCAGAAGATATCCATAGAAAATATTAAACTGTCCTACCTGATTTGGCTCAAAGGTTAGAGTGTCAGCCTGTGGGCTGAAGGGTCTCAGGTTCAATTATGGTCAAGGGCACATACGTAGGTTGTAGGCTTAATCCACGTGCACGTGTGGGAGGCAACCCATAGGTGTTGTTTCTCTCTGTCTCTTCTCCCTTCCATTCTCTCTGAAAATCAGTGGGGAAAAAAATCCTCTGGTGAGGATTAACAAAGAAAATACTAAGCTAAAATTAATGTTAATGAGTAAGTAAAAAAGCACAATGGTCTTATGTGTAATGATGGATAGAAAAGATTTTAGAGAACATTGTTCCTCAAAATCTTAGGTGTCCTTTCTAGGTGTCTTACTATCCTCTAAATTGGGAAGTGTATCTGTTTTCTCTTTCTCATTTCTGTGAAGCTAGAAAGAGAAGAATTAACTCTATGCATGTGTGCATATGTGTACCCAGGCACATTTATACTCTAGATACTGTGCTAAGGTTTATTGTTTTTACTTTTTCAGAATTGCTTGGTGACATTAGGTGAGAAATAGAAAGGCTGGAATTGTTGCTGATCAAAGCTTGATGTGGTCCTCAGCCAGAAGTCTGCATACTGTAGCATTTATGGAAGAGTCCAGGATCACATTGTAGAGCCTGGTTTCTATACCCTGGCTTTTGAAGACATAGAAATTCTAATCCCTATGAGACTTCTCACCCTCTATTTCCCTCTTCACTAGAGAAATGGCTAATTAGATTATTTTTTAGAAAAGTAGATTTTTTTTTTTAATTTGGAATGGAAACAGAATTAAGAGTCCACTGTTATTCATATCTCTCCTCCAAATTATCCCCAAAGTGCTTGGAATATTTTTGGAATGACCTCGAAATGAGGTAGAGAATGTATGAATGGACTGATCAAGGAGTGAAGTTCTTGTTGTCTACCTTTTTTCCTTTGATTTCTTTTATTTCCTCCTCCCCTCTCTCCCTCCTTCCCATCTTCCTCTTTTCTCGGTCCTTTCTAACATCTGCCACTCCTTATTGTCTTTCTTTCCTTTTTACCTGAAGTGGATTATTACTCTGTGGTTCAGCTATGATGAGTTCAATGACTGTCTATGAACTGCTCTGAGAACTGAATTGCTGTGTAATTTTTTTGTTTTTTATTGTTTGAAGCAGCCGTCACCAACCGGTCACCCATTGACTTCTCCCTGGCCACCCCCAACCCCTGGCACATGCCCTAAGCCACTTAGTGTCTGTGTCCATTGGTTATGTTTATATGCATGCATACAAGTCCTTTGGTTGATTTCTTACCTTCCCTCTTCCCCTGCCTTCCCGCTGAAGTTTGACAGTCTGTTTGATGCTTCTCTGTCTCTATATCTATTTCTGTTCATCAGTTTATGTTCATTATATTACACAAATGAGTGAGATGATGTGACATTTATCTTTCTCTGGCTTATTTTGCTTAGCATAATGCTCTCCAGGTCCATCCATGCTGTTGTGAATGGTAAGAGTTCTTTCTTTTTTACAGCAGTGTAGTATTCCATTGTGTAGATGTACCCCGCTGTGTTATCTTGATCAAATTACTTAGCCACTGTATGTGCCTCAGTTCCTTTATTTATAAGCTGAGGTTTGTAGTGATGGTTAAGTAAGATAAACTTCTTAGAACAGTATCTGACACACAGTAAATGTTTTATCTGTTTTACCTGCATTTCTAATTATCATTCTCTTCATTCTTCACTCACTCCCTTGAGCAGTGTATGAGACTGCCCAAGATGATTTTTTTTAATAGAGACAAAACAAAATATTAAGTACAAAAGAACAATCAGTTCTTGCAATCAGTGTTCCCCGTGCTTTAGGCAAGTGAGAAATGTATAATGTTATCTGGTGAAGGAACTATGAACATGGGGGTTGCTCATGGTGGCAGGAGGAGGAGAAAGGAGGGGGCATGGGGAGGGGGGTGAACATGGGAGTTGTTTAAATCTGGCTGACATGAGTGCAGCAATAGCAGGAGGGGAGAGAGTTGTAAAGACTGAGGAACTGGATGTAATAACACAATTATTCAAAATAAGTGAGTCAAGAGGTAGAAAATATTAGTCTTCCTTTTAACTGAATGAGAATATCTCTGAAATCTGAGTTTGCAGCAACACAGAATTCAATAAGTTGGGAAAGATCAATTCTAATTCCATTTTAAATCGGTATTAGTATTTTGCTTTTGAAATGATAAAGTCTAGTCATGCTATTTGTATGTCAGATGATTTTATTTTTGGCATTTGAATTCTCCCACTTAACTGTTAATATCCTGACAACAGTACTCTTAATTTACTAGAGCAGTACTGTTGTCTGGATATTAACAGGTGAATAGAAGAGACTATTGGAGATGTCACTATAGTGTGTTGCTAGCTAGTCAGTAAGCTCCTGAGTACCTGGAAGTCAGGACTGTCTTACTAAACATTACATCTCGTGCCTAGAGTAAGTTACACAGTAGAAATTCAGTAAATTTTTGAACTGATAAATAGCTTTTCACTGGATATTTAGTTATTTTATGTTTTCTTTTAGTAATATTCATTCCTTGGTACTTTAGATTGTTGTTGTTTCTGTTAGCAATTCATTCTTTTCATTTCTTATCTCATTTCTCTTTCCTTTGATCCAAAAGGAAATGTGAAATTATTAATTATGTAGGTTTATATATAGAAACATGGAACCTTAGGATTGGCAGGGGCATGACACTTTAGAGGTAACCAGGCTCATAAGCTACTAGAGACTTAGTAGCTTTGAGTAGGGCCATGATTTTATTGAGAAGTAGAATCCATATTATATTGTTTTAGAGCGAGTCAAACAAACCAGTTTTGGTTTACTCCCAATCTGTTTTTTGATTCTGTTGAAGGGATTTGTCAGGGACAGAATTTGTTGCTTGGTAGGTGCTTGTGAGGCCAATGGGCAGAATAGGAGAGTAGCACCCAGTGATGTGAATGGATTGGATTACACAGCATGGTAGCTGTAGCGGTTGAGCTAAATTTAATGCCTTTAAGTCTCACTTTACTTCTTATGAAAATGAGACTGAGAGATAATGTAGGGCAATAGGTTAAGAGCCAGGGTTCTGGGCCAGATGGCATAGATTAGAATCCTGGTTCCTCTAATTTACTAGAGCAAGTTATTTTAAACATTTGTGGTCTCTCTAAAATGAGGATGAAAATAAGAGTGACTAACTTTAGGGTTGTTGTAAGGATTAAATAAGTGAATACCTATTAAGTGTTTAGCATGATGTCATGAATGCTCAATAATTGTTACTTTCTAAATTAAATGAAATTTTCTACTAAGGCTGCTGTCAAAGAGAAGAATTGGTTTAGGAAAACACCTTTTCAAAATATGTGCATTAAAACAGAAGAGTAACTTTATTTTCTAAATAGAGGCCTGGTGCATGAAAATTTATGCACTGGAGGGGTGGGTCCCTCAGCCCAGCCTGCCCCCTCTCACAGTCCGGGAGCCTTCAGGGGCAGGAGGCGACCCGGCAATCAGGGGAAGGTGATACCCCCATCACACCTCTGCTGCTGTCACTGCTGGCAGTGCAAACCTTGGCTGGCCCTGGTTACCTGAACCTTGGGCAGTCCTGGATGGCTGGGCAGCCACCATCTGAGGGTTGCCTGCGCCTCAGGCCAGCCCTGGGCGGCTGAGGGGCTAAGAGAACTGGCAGACTCCAGAGGTAGAAACACAGCATGCCTGTGGCCCTGTCGGGGATGAGGGGGATAGGTGCCGCCATCTTTGAGGACATGACAGTCAGTTAGCATGTTCCCTCCTTGGCTGTGGGTGCTGTCATCTTTGAGGGTATGATGATCAATTAGTATATTTTCTCTTTATTAGATAGGATTCAAACATTTTAATAGTGAACATGCTTTAATTTCAGGAGCAGGAATCTCCCCTCAGTAGTAAAAATGTAAAACACTTTGTGCTAAAGGATGTTTCCATTTTTCTTATTCATGATAAGAACTGTTTTTTTTAATTTATTTTATTTTATTTTTTTATATTTTTATTGATTTTTTACAGAGAGGAAGAGAGAGAGGGATAGAGAGTTAGAAACATTGATGAGAGAGAGACATCGATCAGCCACCTCCTGCACGCCCTCCATTGGGGATGTGACCGGAATCGAACCTGGAACCTTTCAGTCTACAGGCTGACGCTCTATCCACTGAGCCAAACTAGTTTTGGCAAGAACTGTTTTTTTAAACAATCTATCATCCATCCACCACCTATCTATCTATCTATCTATCTATCTATCTATCTATCTATCTATCTAGAAGCCTAATATGCAAAGTGTCCCCTTGGGAGTTCAACCAGGAGTTCGATCACCTGCTATGATGTGCGCTGACCACCAGGGAGCAGCATGGAATGAAGAAAGGCCGTGGCTGGCAGCTGGCAGCCTCTAGGGACCCTACCTACCCATGCACAAATATTGTGCACTGGGCTTATAGTAGGACTATAAGAAGCCATGTGAAACAATCCTTATTTTGCTATTAAGAAAACACAAGTAATTTAAAAATGGGTCTCACTTAATAACAAAACTGATTCTAAGTCCTAATATTACAAGTACTATGTAGGTCAAGGCAGATATTTTATTTTTGAACTTCTAGTAAAAAAGTAAAACTCCTCAATAATAAGAAATGATAAAAAAATACATTAGTACAGTTGTAGATTTTCCATTTCCTAATTTTAAACAAGTATAGATTTTCCATTTCCCAATTTTAAAAGTACTTTTTAAAAAAGTACTGTCTGCATGCATTTGTATTTTTCTTTGGTCTACTTATGTTGATCTAGATCAGTTTCTTTATTTCACAGTAGTGTCTTTGGCCTTGGAAGAGTTAAATAACTTTCTCAAATTCAACACAGAGCTGATCATAATTGAATTAAATCAGTTAAAGAAAGGTCTTTTACTTAGGAGATTAAATGATACATGTGGTGATGGATATAATAGCACTGTTTGACTCTAAAGCACTTTGTGATCCTAGTGCACTCTGCAAAGATGAGTTAGTGTTATAGTAGGAAATGACTCAGAAGCAGCGTCATCTTCCAAGTATACCATCAGGCTGACTATTCTAGAGGTGACACAATGGGTAGGTTCAAAGACTAAATTAGGGTGCTTGAATCACAGAGTTTATTGAATTAATTACAAATACATATACAGTGAGAAGTACAGGGAATAGATGAATATGCTGAAGCACTTGGGATAGGATACAAGTGGAATGCAAGAACTATACTGCCCGAGGCCTGTTTTGTTGTCATCATTTTGTCCAGTTTCTCTCTGCTGCATCAGTTTTCCCTGGTGACAGGGTGTTTACTAGGGCATGAGCTGAGGTTAGCAAGGGGACTTGACAGATGGAAGATGTCTAGATCCAACCTTTGCTTGCTCTATGGGAGAGATGTGAGGTTATTTGCATATGAACGTAGCTGTAACTTGCTGTTAACCTGAAGAGCTATTTATCTTGCATGTCTCTGGCAGATGACACATGAAGCTAGAATGGGGATCACCAATAGGTGTTTGATTTAGGGATGATATAGCCATCAAGCTGGATGTGCGACCTAATCTATGTTTATGAATATTTAAGTTTTGCTCGATCCTTCTATCCTTTGCTACCTATACGTAACACTCTTGCTTTGTTCCATTCTTTTTATCTATATTCAAACAAATATGTTCTATTTTTTGCCTACAGTGTATGACAACTATCTGAACTTCTAATGTACAATACACGTTTTGTCTGTGTTTCTAAAGTTATTTACTATTTATTTCTTTTGTTTTGTTCTGCATTGGTAGAGGACTGATAAATATTTTAGCATAGGAATCTCTATTTATAAAAAAGGGGAAAATTTTTAAAATAGGTTTTCTATATATATGTACTTCATTCGGTTTAATCCTTTCATTGTTTAGCCCTAGATTAAATTTTTCAGATTATATAAAAAATGACAATGCTTTAAAAGTAGGATTTGATTACTCTATGAAATGCATTTTTCATAGCTAGGGATAGAAATCCTGTAAATCTCTTCTATTAAGTCAGACCCTATAATATAGGGAAAATAAAGTGGAATCCTGCTGGCAAATAATCTTTCTAGAAAATCCCTTGTCTAAGGTATTGTCCCTGGAAAAAACTAAGAAAATAATCAGTAGTTTAATGTTATAGAATTATTGCTGTTGTTTAATTATTATATGAAATCAGAATCCAATTTAAGCAGCTATATCTGTAGTAAATTGTATATATACCTTGCTATTTTAGTGGATGCACATTTGAAAATTATTTTTCTTGTAATAAACTGTGATAAACCAGAATTATGGAAATGACAACTCAAATAATTTAATAAACCTATTGTTTTTAATGCTATGTTTAAATTGGTTGTAATTGGATTGTTTCTAATTTTATTTTTAGTATAATTTTGAAAATGTGTCTCAGACATTTGATGATCTTCCAGCAAGATTTGGTTATAGACTTCCTGCTGAAGGTTTAAAGGTAAGAAAATAGTAATATATGATTACAGTACAGAGCATTTAATAAGGTGACTTTATTGCTCTTGTTTCAAGAATGAAAATATTTATTACTATTTCTCATCAAAAAACCCATACATATTCATTTGTACAGGTTTTAAACTACCCGTATTTTCCGGCGTATAAGACGACTTTTTAACCCAGGAAAATCTTCTCAAAAGTCGGGGGTCGTCTTATATGCTGGATGTCATCTTATAGGGTGAGTATATTCCAAACTCTATATTTTAATTGGAAAAGTTGGGGGTCGTCTTATATGCCTAGTCATCTTATATGCCGGAAAATACGGTATTCAAGAGGTATGAAGAAGAAAGTGAAAATCACCTGATTGTATTATTCTGGACTAGCCACTGTAACATTTTGGTATGCAGTATTTTAGACCTGTTTTCTAGAATATATGCTGTGGTGTGTATTTGTAGATATGTGTGCATATATATAAATGCTTATATAGATATGTATTTAACACTAATAGAAAATACTACTTGGTTGCCTGCTTTTTTCACTTAACCATATATCTAGAAAATCTTTTCATGCTAACAGTGGTACATTTTTATTGGTTGCATGGTTTTTCAATACTATAAAACACTATGGATTTTTTAATGTTTAATTTTTCATAGTGCCTGAACGTCTTTGTCCTTGTATGTCTGTTTATTTGTATAAGACACTTTCCAAATGTAGAATTGCTTTGTTTATGGAACACATGTTTAAACTTTTGTTGGTATTCCAGGTTGCCCTTCTAAATTTAGTGTCTGAGGCTGTCCTTTTCCCTATACCATATTTAATACTAGATATTACCAAATATTTGTTGATTGATAAAATAACTTAGATTGACCATTTTAATGTTTTTTTTTGCCGTGTGTGTGTGTAAGAGAGAGATGCCTACTAATGCTCCTTGCCTATTTTTAAAGTAAGATGTTGATTCTTATTGATTTGTAAGAATTCTTTTTATATAGGAAGTATCAATCTATTACTTGCCATTATGCTTCAGATTATTTCCCTCAGTTTTTTGCTCATCTTTTAACTTTATTTAAGGTTTAACTTTTTTATTTTAGTTAAAAATAGCTATTTTTTTCTTTGTACCTCTGGGGTCATAGTTAGAAAGTAGTACCCATATTATCCATTCCAAGGTAATATGAAGTTTTTATAAGTCAGAATACATGAAATTGTGTATATATATGTACCATACAATGTTTTAGTTTGTTAAGTACAGTAAAACTATTATTCTCAATGAGGTTGACAGGCACCTTTGGGTTTTAATTTTTTAAATTAAAAAAAATTACTTTTAGTATATTTACTGCATGCATGATTTTAAATTATGTTTTTTAAATTCCCAGTACTGTATGACTATTTCTTATTGTAAAATATATTTAAACAGAAGAGAAGTAAGTATACAGAAGAAAAATGAAAGCCTTCTTCACCGCTTCATTTACCTGTACATGTCAATCCCACTTTTCTCTTTAGAGTTAAACTTTAGGGTGTTATTTGCTATTATAGTCCGTTAGATCTTTTTTTCTGAATATGTAGTGCTTTTAGTTTATAAATTTATAGACCAAGTTCATACTTGGTTATCATTTGTGTATATGAAAAGTTTCTTAATTTTTATAATGGAATCCCTTTTAGCTAATTTACCTAGAAAGGGATAGAGATGTTCAGAGTATCAGCCTGGAAAAGCAGTTTCCAAACTTTTTCAGGAAAAAAACCCAGAAACACCTGTAGACATGGCTTGATAAAGGATTAATGCAGCTACTGACTTCCAAAGCACATCCCCTTTTCTCTGATCAGGAGGCCTCTGTGATTTCACCCCAGAATATTCTGATTCTACTGCTACCCAGCTAATCAAGGAGCTATTCTTTGCCAGCCTGTTTCCCCAAATCTAACACGTGCATTTTTCTCCCTGACCAGTTGCATGCTAGGTAGTGACTAGCCACATATTTAGTGAAATACTAGCTATGAGGGAGGCTGCTCTCAACCTAAGAAATGTTCAACCCCGTAGAGACATTTTATCTGTTCTTCCCCAAGTTCATTGAACTTTGTATCTGGTAGATTGCATGTCTCCATTTGGTTTAGTTCTTTTTCTGGAGTTTTTCCCTTTTATTTCATTTGGGATGTGTTATTTGTGTCCTCATTTTGGCTGCTCCTATGTGTTTGTTTCTATATATTAGGTAGATCCTTATATAATACGGGTGTTGTGAAGCCCAGTGGCACAGTCTTTCTGACAACCTCAGCTGGATTCTCCAAGAATGTGGGTTGTGTGTGCCCTATGGTTGCAGTTCATTGGGAGGGGGTTGAGCCTCAAACTGGCTGACTGGAAGGATTAGCCATGATCATAGTGTACCAGCTGCTGTGCAGGAACTGACTGCATAGAGTGTCATTTGCCCCAGAGAAGCTCTGGTGCCTGCTGAGACCACCCTTTAGGTATGCTGTTTGTGGATCTAATGAGTGGTTCTCCGTTGTGGTCTGAAGCCAGCCACCAGGTATGTTGATTTTGAGGACTCTTGGGTGGGGCTTCTCTTCAGGTCAAGGTCAGCCACTGCCTGTGCTTGGCCCTGGGCTACCTGATAGGAGCTACAAAGTGATCCACAGTTGGTAGCTGCCTGTGGTGGGCCTAGAGGCACATGGGAGAGGCCACAGGGTGAACCAAGGCTGGCCACTCTACAGAGTAGGCTTGGGGCCAATCATCAAGAGGCATAGGGCATGGTGTGTTCATTAGCCACCTTCCCAGACCCTTTGGACCTTTGAGAGTTATTAGGCAGCACTAGTGAGATGCAGCCTTTGGGGAATAGCCAGAGCTTTGGGTGAAGCAAGGTCTCAGGGAGTTTCAGGGTAAGGCAAATGGTGTTCACTAGGTTAATGTTCACCAGGTTAATGAATATTCAGATTTGGCACCATTGCTGTGGCTGGAGTCTTTCAGCCAGAAGTAAAGGGCATTCTGAGGCCAATTCTTGCCTGCCTGGGGTCTGAGGATCCTGGAGAATTTTTAAGTCTGAAGTGCCTGTACCTTCAGGCCATGTTGGGGGTGGGTCCAAGATAGGAGCAATCTCTGCTGTCCCTCCACCCTTACCCAAAGCCTTGTAAGTCAGTTTCTCTGTATATATTTTGGATACCTTTCAAACTACTGTCCCTTTAAAGGAGCTTAGGGTGAGTGTGGGCAGGTGAGACTGTACACAGGCCCTTTAAGGGGATACCTGGGTTTTCAGCAGCCCTCTGTCTCATCTGGATAGAGTCCCTGCTGATTTTCCCAGCCAGATGTTGTAGAGACTCCTCTTCCTGGCACCATAACTGGGTTGGGGAGCCCATTATGGGACTGGGACCCCTTGCTGCTTAGGTGGGATCTCTGCAGATGAGATATCCCTCCTGATGATTTTCAACCATCACATGTGGTGTAGGTCTCTGCCCCTCCTACAAAATGTGGCTTCTTTATGTCTTTAGTTATGGGAATTCTGTCCAGCTAATCTTCAGATGGTTTTCCAGGTTGATTGTTCTATAATTTATTTGTAATTTTGATGTGGTCATCGGAGGAAGCAAACACAGTGTTTACCTATTTCACCTTGGCCCGAGCATTTATAATATCTTTTAATCAGATTTTATTATAATCTAAAATCTAACTCATTGATAAAATGTTTAATCTAAAAAGGTTATAAATCTAAAATCTGATAAAATATATAACCAAAAAAGAATATTGGGAAGAATTCTAATAGTATGTAAAAGATGAGATGTTACTTTGAGGTGAAAGTTACTCAGTTACTGCTCTGAATAATGTTATAAATATAATATCTAATATGTGAAGAGGTTTTTGAAAACCCTTTCTTTTGATCCAGTTAACCTTTTATTTTATTTTTTTAAAAATTCTCATTGGAGGATATTGATTTTAGAGAAAGGGAGAGAGGAAGGGAGGGAGGGAGGAAGGACGGGGGGGGAGGGAGGGAGGGAGGAAGAGAGGGAGGGAGGGAGGGAGGGAGGGAGGGAGAGAGAGAGAGAGAGAGAGAGAGAGAGAGAGAGAGAGAGAGAGATGTGAGAGAGAAACATTGGCTATTCTTGCCTCAACCGGGGATTAAACCACAACCTAGGTATATGGCTTGACCGGGAATCAAACCTGAAACCCTTTGGTATATGGCATAACATTCTAACCAACTGAGCCATCTGGCCAGAGCAAGGGCTTAGCTTGTTTTTGTTTGTTAATCTTTATCCGTGGGAAATTTTTTCATTGATTTTTAGAGAGAGTGGAAGGGAGGGGGAGAAATAGAGAAACATCAATGAGAGACACATTGCTTGCCTCCCCTGTACCCCATCTGGGACTGGGGATCGAGCCTGCAATCAAGGTACATACCCTTGACCGGGAATTGACTGGGAATTGATCCTTCAGTTCGTGTGTTGACTCTATCCACTGAGCCAAACTGTCTAGGGCAAGGCCTTAACTTTGATTTCAGAGAGGAAGGGAGAGGGAAAGAGAAACAGCTATAATGAAAGAATCATTGAACAGCTGCCTCCTTCATGTCTCCTACTGGGGATTGAGCCCACAACCTGGGCATGTGCCCCTGACTGGAATCGAACCCGGGATCCTTCAGTCTGCAGGCAGACACTGTCCACTGAGCCAAACCAACTAGGGCAAGGGCTTAACTTTGAGTTTGTCTATAACATACCTCACATTTCTATCTTATTTAGTGAATTTCTTGATGTGCAGAAAGACTTCGGAGGAATGACTGTTGGATTTGTAGATGGCATAAGGCATGGAATGGTTAATATACTAATGTTTGCCCTTGAGTCTTAACTGATAGGTACTGAAAAGATTAGAAATACAGCTTAGATGCAACATGTCAAAAATTTGTTGAAATAACTGATGTGCTTGCCAAAAACCTAATTTGATTTTATAGTGTATCAATAGAAATATAATTTCTAGAACATGTTAAAAGATTGATAGCTTAGGGCACCTTTCCATTTACTAGGTAGAATGCTGCCCGATTCATGAATTATTGAATAAAGCCAATTTGATCTTGAACTTAAAAAAAAAATAGAGCAGTATCTGCTGTTATATTGGTCAAGTCATTTATAGTAGTATGGTCAGTTTTTGGCAATCAGCTGAAATAGTCAAGTTTAAGAACCAAGACAAACACCACTTTCTGTTACTGCTTCTCATAGAGAAGATTAGCTCTGTTCTATGCAGTTGTACTACATGTTGCTTATTCTTTGTTTTGTTTTTCTTCTTCTCTTATTTGAGTTAGTTCTTTTCAGATATTACTAGGGTAGGGCCTCAGTCTTATCCATCCTAACACTTAAACAGAGCCCTCATGAAATGCAGCCGGTATATGCAGAACAGTGTTAAAGGAATTTGCTATGTTCTGAATTATAGTTAAAGGCTGTTTTGCTGCATAAGAGGAGCATAATGTCCAATTATTTGTAAAAAAGGAAATAAATATATCCTGTATATAAAAGTTACTGGTATATTTTTAAAGAATGACCTAATAAAGAATTAGAGGAAAAGGCAGTAGATATTTTTAGCATTCTGGGGAAGTTCTTGATATAAATAAAATCATCTGGGGGTTTTTTACATTGGACAAGTATGGCGGTAGGCAGTGCTCTTGCTTGCCCTGGCCCCGGCCCCTGCGCCTGGGAGCGCATCTGCATGCCTGCCCAGCGCCTGAGGTGAGGAGCACTGGCCCAGCCCACCTGCGCAGGTACCAGGCTGCATGGTCGCAGATATAGCTGGGTGGAGTGGGCAGGAGGGGGGACTCTGGTAGGCATTTTGCAGGGCTGGGCTTCAAGGGGGGCAGGTCTGGAGGAAGCAGAAAGCCATGCGGAGTGGCTGGGGATCTCAGCAAACCATGTTGAACCCTGCCAATGGGTGCAGATCCACCTGGTGAATTATGTGGAGGGCTACCTGGACTCCATTGGGTCTCTGCTTTTTGACCTGCAGAGAACCGTATTACTGATGCGGGAGATTGGCTGGAAACAGCAAGAAATACTAAAGGAACTAGATGAGTATTATGAGATGTTTCAATAGAAGGCGGAGAGCAACCAGAAGAGGAGAGAGTTGCACTGTGTTCAGAGAGCCCTTATCTGGAGCCAGGAGAAGATCCATATTGTGAGTCAGATGGTCAAGCTGGTGGAGAACAGGATCAGGCAGGTGGACAGTCATGTGGAACTCTTTGAGGTACACCAAGAAGTCAGTGACATCGCTGGCCACAGTGGCAAAGACGGCCAGGATAAGTCCAAGAATGAGACAATCACACAGGCAAAAAAGCCCAATAACAAGAGATCTCTGAGACAGTGCAAGAACGAACAACGAGAATGCAGCCAATAATCACAACCATAATGATATTGCTTTGGGAACACCTAAGGAGAAGAAAGCAAAGGACTCCAAGAAGAAGAAACGGTCCCAAGGACAAAGCAGAGAGGGAAGCCTTTGCTGCAGACCTTCCCATCAACTCGAATGAGCCTATGTGTGCAATCCGGTCTCCTATGGAGAAATGAACAGCTGTGACAATGACGAGTGCTCCATCGAGTGAATCATAAACTAAAGGGCAAGTGGTACTGTCCCAGTTGTTGAGGGGAGAACAAGGAAACCATGGACAAAACCTTGGAGAAATCCAAAAAGAAGAGGGCTTATAACAGGTAGTTGGTGGACCTTGCTGAACAGGGAGGAGAACTAAGCCAGTACATTTATTACATTGCCACTTTTGGTGAGGCACAAAGACTGTACAATGTATATTTTTAAAGAAAGTTATAAAAGGAGCCATTCCTTTTATAGGGATGGCAGTGATTCTCTGCTTTTTGTTATTGTTGGTACCCACGTGTAACAAGAAAGTGGTGTGTGGATCAACATTTTAGAAACAACAAATATAGGTTTGAATTAAATGCGCAAATAAATAAATAAAATCATGTGTCTCATAGTAGGAAAATGATAGCTGATAACATCTGATTAAAGAGTATAACTCCTGGTCTAGAATTGAAGGTAAAAATTATGACAGAAAGGTTGATACCTCTTTTTTAAATCCTCACCTGAGGAGCCAAAACCAGTTTGGCTCAGTGGATAGAGCGTCGGCCTATGGACTAAAAGGTCCTGGGTTCGATCCCAGTCAAGGGCATGTACCTTAGTTTCGGGCACATCCCCAGTAGGGGGTGTGCAGGAGGCAGCTGTTTGATGTCTCTCTCTCAGGTCTCTCTCTCATCGATGTTTCTAACTCTCTATCCCTCTCTCTTCTTCTCTGTAAAAAATCAATAAAATATATAAAAAAATAAAACAAAACATCCTCAGGTGAGGATTTAAAAAAAAAAATATTGATTTTTTTACAGAGAAGAAGGGAGAGGGATAGAGAGTTAGAAACATCGATGAGATAGAGACATCGATCAGCTGCTTCCTGCACGCCCCCTACTGGGGATGTGCTCACAACCAAGATACATGCCCTTGACCGGAATTGAACCTGGGACCTTTCAGTCTGCAGGCCGACACTATCCACTGAGCCAAACCGGTTTTGGCGAGGATATGTTTTTATTGATTTTACAGAGAGAGGAAGGGTGAGGGAGAGAGAAAAACATTGATTGATTGCCTCCTATGCACACCCTAACCAGGGATCAAACCCACAAATAAGATATGGACCTGCAACCTTTGGTATATGGGATGATGCTTTAACAACTGAGCTACCCACTGGTGAGGGGGTAAGGTTGACATCCACATCACTTGAAATATTTGTATCAAATTTTGGAATCAGCCTTAATTTCCCTTTTGACTAACATTTTTGCTTGTTCATTGTTGTAAATGTCCATCCTCTTCTTGTTGTCCATATTGCTCCTCACCCACTTTTTTTTAATCTTATGGAGGCAATACAGCATAGCATCTGGAGTCAGAATTTCTGGGGATTGCATTATGTGTAACCTTGGGCAAGTTACCTTTTTTGAGACTTAGATGATTCCTCATCTTTAAAATAGGGATGATAGAGAACCAAGATGGCAGCATAAGGTATACATCTATACATGCTGCCTCTCGCAACCACACCAAAACTACAACTAAAAGACAAAACGACTATCCCCCAGAACCATGGGAAAGCTGGCAGAGTGGAAGTTCTGCAACTAGAAGGAAAGAAAAAAGTGCATTGAGACCTGGTAGGATATGCAGAGGCTCAGAAAGGCAGAGGTTCGGAGATGCGTTTGAATCGGGCTGGTGTGTGAGGTTCTTTTCAATTGGGAGGCAGTTGCAAGTAGCGATTCTCTGAATCCCTGCCCTGCCCAATTTACAAACCCTCCCAGCTGTGCGAGGCTTTTGCATATGAATGGCCTGCCCTCTAGCAGCTTAACCTAACAAATTGTCACTGGGTCAGACAATTCCAAAACTTCCAAACTCCAAGCAAAGAGGAGAAATCTGCAGAGCTCCCTGTAGCTCCTGCTGGGTGGCCTCAGACACTAGCTGACTTGCACTTCCTTGGAGATCCAGGAACCAGTGTCCCTAGAGGTCAGTGTGAGATGACTCCAGATTTCAACTCCTCACATACGTAAGTGACACACTCAAGAGGCAGACTCGGTGAGCACCAAAGCCCTACTGAAGCAAGTCCTGCCCCATAGGGGTGTCTCCAGCACAGCAGTTCTTCCATTAATAGATACAGCTAATCCTCACAGTCAATTGGCCTGGAGGTCAGTTCCTCCCAGTGTACCAATAGCAATCAAGGCTTAACTACAAAACTATGTAACCGGCCCACAAAGGGGTGCACCAAGAGTGTCCACCTCAGGTGATTGGGGAGGCAGAGCTACTGGGCCTTAAAGGACAACTAGCACAAAAACCTACTCTATCAACACAGGGAAGCAGTCAAAATGCGGAGACCAAGAAACATGTCATGAATGAAAGAAATGGAGGAAAGCTAACGACTGGACATAGAGTTCAAAACGACATTTATAAGGTTACTCAAGAATCTTCTACAAACCGCCAAGAAGCTTAGTGAGACCTCTGAGAAACTTAGTGAGACTTTCACGATCTTAATGGGAATGCAAAAAAAATTGGAAAAGGACCAGTCAGAAATTAAGCATACACTGTCTGAAATAAAGAATAATATACAGAAATCCAACGGCAGACTAAAGGACCCCAAGAATCAAATCAAGGATGTGAAATATGATGAAGCAAAAAACACTCCACTGCAAAAGAAAAAAGAATGAAAAAATGTGAAGATAGTGTAAGGAGCCTCTGGGACAACTTTAGCGTACCAACATCAGAATTATGGGGTTGCCAGAAGAATAGAGAGAGCAAGATACTGAAAATCTATTTGAAGAAATAATGACTGAAAACTTTCCCTACCTCGTGAAAGAAATAGACTTACAAGTCCAGGAAGTGCAGAAAACCCCAAACAAAAGGAATCCAAAAAGGACCACACCAAGACACATCATAATTAAAATGTCAAGAGCAAAAGACAAAGAGAGAATATTAAAAGCAGCAAGATAAAAACAGCTACCTACAAGGGAGTACCCATACGACTATCAGCTGATTTCTCAACAGAAACTATGCAGGCCAGAAGGGAGTGGCAGGAAATACTCAAGTGATGAACAGCAAGAACCTACAACCATGATTACTCTGCCCAGCAAAGCTTTCATTCAGAATTGAAGGTAGGATAAAGAGCTTCAGAGACAAGAAAAAGCTAAAGGAGTTCATTACCACCAAACCAGGATTATATGAAATGCTGGAGGATATTCTTTAAGAAGAGGAAGAAGAAAAAAAGGTAAAGATAAAAATTATGAACAACAAAGTGATAACAAATACATACCTACCAACAAGTGGATCTAAAAATCAACTCAATAAAAAAATCTGATGAACAGAATAAACTGGTGAGTATAATAGAATTAGGGGCATAGAAAGGGAATGGACTAACAATTCTTGGGGGTAAGGGGGTATAAGGGGTGTGGGAAAAGATTGGACAAAAATCTTACACCTAAGGATGAGGACAGTGGCCGGGGTGCGGGGGGGGGGGGGGGGGGTGTGGTAAGGACATAGGGTGGGGGTGAGGAATCAGGTGGAGTGGAGCTATGGGGGTGGGGGAAGAGGAACCATCTGTAATAAACAGAACAATAAAGATTTATTAAAAATCAATAAGTAAATAAATAATAAAATGGGGATGATAATAATAATAGTAGTTATCTCATAGGGTTGCAAAGATGAACTAACTGAATTAGAACATTTAAAGGGCATAGTGCTTGACATACAGTACTGAGTGCCATAGCTCAGCAAATGTTAAGTGTTTGATGTTACTGCGATTATTAATTCATAGCTTTGGATATTCACTGAGATACCAAATTATCACTTCTTTTCCTCCTTTTATTCAGAGAGGAAGAGAGAGGGAGAGAGAGAAATAAAAATATCAAGGATGAGAGAGAATCATCAGTTGGCTGCCTCCTGCACACCCTCTACACGGAATTGAGCCTGCAACCTGGGCATGTACTGAGACCCAGAATGTAACCCTGACTTCCTAATTCATAGGATGATGCTCAACCACTGAGCAACACTTATTGGCCCTGCTTATACTTAAAAAAAGAAAAAAAAGAAATCCTCACTCAATGATATTTCCCATTGATTTCAGACAGAGTAGAAGGGAGGGAAGGTGGTGGCGGTGATTGGGGTGGGGGGGGGGGCGGTGAGAGGGAAAGGGAGAGAAGAGGGAGAAGAGGGAGGAAAAAAGAAAGAGAAACATCAATGTTAGAGAGACGCACCGATTAGCTGCCTCCTGCATTCAGCCTCACTGAGGTCGGGGATTGAGCGTGCAACCAAGGTATGTGCCTTTGACCAGGAATAGAACCACAAACCCTTCAGTCTGTGGGCTGACATTCTTTTTTTTTGGGGGGGGAGAGGGGGGGTTAGAGCTGATTTAAGAAAAAAATATATATATTGTTTAAAGTATTACATATATTAGATGTATGTAATTATTATTCTTAAGATCCTACTTTGTAACAATTATTCCCCATTGACCTTTCCCCAGCCTTCCCGACCCCCTGGCGCATGCCCTCATCCTACCGTCCCCTCCCCCTCCCCAGTGTCTTGTGTCCATTAGTGTGCTTATATGCATGCATACAAGTCCTTTTGTTGATCTATTTCCCTCCCCCACCAACGCTCTCCAGCCTTCCCGCTGTAATCTGACAATCTGTTTGGTGTTTTACTGCCTCTATATCTATTCATCAGGTTCTCTATTCTCCATAAATGAGTGAGATCATGTGGTATTTTTCATTCATTGCTTGGCTTATTTCACTGAACAAATACTCTCCAGGTCCATCCATGTTGCTTAAAATGATAAGAATTCTTTCTTTTCTATAGCAGCGTAGTACCATTGTGTAGATGTACCATAGTTTTCTAATCCACTCATCTGTCGATAGGCATTTTAGGCTGTTTCCAAATCTTAGCTATGGTGAATTGTGCTGATATGAACATATGGGTGCAATATATCCTTCCTGATTGGTGTTTCTAGTATCTTAGGATATATTCCTAGAAGTGGGATTACTGGGTGAAATGGGAGCTCTATTTTTAGTTTTTTGAGGAAACTCCATACTGATCTCCACAGTGGCTGCACCAGTCTGCATTCCCACCAGCAGTGCACGAGGGTTTCTTTTTCTCCACATTCTTCCCAGTACTTGTCATTTGTTGATTTGTTGATGATTGCCATTCTGACAGGTGTGAGATGGTACCGCATTGTCGTTTTGATTTGCATATCTTGGATAATTAGTGACTTTGAGCATGTTTTCATGTGTCTCTTGGCCCTCCTTCTATCTTCTTTCAAAAAGATTCTTGCCCATTTTTTTTATTGGATTATTTATCTTCCTTTTATTAAGTTGTATAAGTTGCCCATAAATGTTGGAGATTAAACCTTTATTAGTGATATCATATGCAAATATTTTCTCCCATCCAGTGGATTTTTGTTGTTTCGTTGATGGTTTCTTTTGCTGTGCAAAAGCCTTTTATTTTGATATAGTCCCATTTGTTTATTTTCTCTTTAGCTTCCATTGCCAAAGGAGCAGTATTGGTGAAGAAATTCCTTCAGCATATGTCTGAGATTCCTCTGCCTGTGGATTCCGGTCTTATGTTTAAATCCTGTATCCATTTGGATTTTATTTTTATATAGGGTGTAAGTTGGTGGTCTAGATTCATTTTTTTGCATGTATCTTTTCAATTTTCCCACCTCCATTTATTGAAGAGACTGTTTGGACTCCATTGTATGTTCATGCCTCCTTTGTCAAATATTAATTGAGCATAGTGGTTTGGGTTGAAATGGTTTTAGTTTTTGCTCATTGAAGTATGATTTTAGCTGTGGGTTTATCATATATGGCTTTTATTATGTTGAGGTATGATCCTTCTATTCCCACCATGTTGAGAGTTTTTATCAAGAAAGGGTGTTAGATTTTGTCAGGTGCTTTTTCTGCATTAATTGATATGACTATGTGATTTTTATCTCTCAATTTGATTATGTGATGTATCACATTTATTGATTTGCAGATATTGTACCATCCTTGCATTGCTGGGATAAATCGTACTTGGTCATGATGTATGATTTTTCTGATGTACTGTTGGATTCGATTTGGTAGAATTTTGTTGAAGATTTTGGCATCTAGGTTCATGAGGGATATTGGCCTGTAATTCTTTCTCATTGTGTTGTCTTTATCTGGTTTTGGTATTAGCGTAATGCTAGCTTCATAGAAAGATCTTAGAAGTGTCCCTTCTTCTTGAATTTTTTGGAATAGTCTGAGGAGGATAAGTTTTAGTTCTTCCTTGAGTGTTTGATAAAACTACCCTGTGAAGCCATCTGGCCCTGGGCTTTTATTTGCTGGAAGCTTTTTGATGAATGCTTCAATTTCTTACATAGTTATTGGCCTATTGAGATGTTTAGATTCTTCCTGATTGAGTTTTGGAAATTTGTATTTTTCTAGGAGTATGTCCATTTCCTCCAGGTTGTTTGAATAGAGTTGTTCCTAGTATTTGCTAAAATCCTTTGTGTTTTGGTGGGGTCTGTTGTTATTTCACCTCTTTCATTTTTGACTTTGTTCTTTTGAGTCCTCTCTCTTTGCTTCTGGTGAGCGTGGCTAGAGGTTCATCAATCTTGTTTATGCTTTCAAAGAACCAGCTCTTGGTTTTGTTAATCTTTTGTATTGTGTGTTTTTTTTTTTTTGGTCTCAATGTGGTTTATCTCTGCTCTGATCTTTATTATTTCCTTCTTTCTGCTTACTCTGGGCTTTTCTTGTTGTTCTCTTTCTACCTCTTTGATTGTAGGGTTAGATAATTTATTACCATAGTTTCTTGTTTTTTGCAGTAGGCTTGTAGAGCTATGAACTCCTTTGCCAAGACTGCTTTTGCTATGTCCCATAAATTTTGGATTGTTTTCATTGTCATTTTTTGTCATGATGTTTTTTATTTCTTCCTTGATCTCTCTGGTAACCCAGTCATTGTTTAATAGCATGCTGTTTAATCTCCATGTGTTTGATTTTTTTTGCTTTGTTTTTATTGTACTTGATTTCCAGTTTTATGCCACTGTGATTTGAGAAGATCCTTGATATGAGTTCTGTCTTCTTGAATTTGAATAGACTTTGCCTATGACCCAACATATGGTCTATCTTTGAAAATGACCCATGTGTATTAGAGAAGAATGTTTATTCTGTGTCTTTGGGGTGAAATGTTCTGAAGATATCAATTAATTACATCTGGTCTAGTGAGTCATTTAGGATCGATGTTTCCTTGCTGATTTTTTGTTTAGAGGATTTGTCCAATAGTGATAGTGGGGTATTAAAATCTCTTACTATGATTGTATTGCTCTCAATCTACCCTTTACTCAAGGAGTTTTTTTTTTTTTTAATGTATTTTGGAGCTCCTGTGTTGGGTGCATGTATGTTTACCGGAGTTATTTCTTTTTGTTGGATTGCTTCCTTTAGTATTATGAAGTTGCCTTCCTTATCTCTTGTTATGTCCCTCACTTTGAGATCTAATTTTTCAGATGTAACTATTGCTCCTTCAGTCTTTTCTTTTTCCCATTTCCATTCACTTGAAAAACCTTATTCCATTCCTTCACCCTCAGTCTGTGTGTGAATCTTTTTTTTTGAGGTGGTTTTCTTGTACATAGCTGATATATAGTTCATATTTTCTTATTCAATTTGTTACCCTCTGTCTTTTACTTGGGGCATTTAATTTATTTACATTGAAAGTTATTATTGATGGGTACTTATTTGTTGCCAATTTTCTTCTTTCTTTCTTTCCTTCCTTCCTTCCTTCCTTCCTTCCTTCTTTTCTTCCTTCTTTCCTTCCTTCCTTCCTTCCTTCCTTCCTTCCTTTCTTCCTCCTTTCTTCCTTCCTTCCTTCCTTCCTTTATTTTTTTAAAATTAAATCTTTATTATTCAGATTATTACATTTGTTTCTCTTTTTCCCCTCCATAGGTCCCCTGCACTCTGCTCCCACCCCTCCCTCTACCCTTACCTCCCCTCTATTGACCTCATCCATAGGTGTATAATTTTTGTCCAGTCTCTCCCTGCACCCCCCTCACCCATTTCCCCCTGAGAATTAATCAGTCCACTCCCTTTCTGTGCTCCTGATTCTATTATATTCACCAGTTTATTCTGTTGATCAAGTTTTTAATTCACTTAATTTTTAGATTTCCTTGTTGATAGATATGTCTTTGTTGTTCATAATTTTTTATCTTTTACCTTTTTCTTCTTCCTCTTCTTAAACAGTACCTTTCAGAGGTACTGTTTAATATAATATTGGTATGGAGTTGATGAACGGCTTTAGCTTTTTCTTATCTGTGAAGCTCTTTATCTGCTCTTCAATTCTGAATGATAGCTTTGCTGGATAGAGTATCCTTGGTTGTAGGTTCTTGATATTTGTCATGTTGAATATTTTTTGCCATTCCCGTCTGGCCTGCATAGTTTCTGTTGAGAAATCAGCTGACGATTGTATGAGTGCTCCCTTATAGGTAATTAACTGTTTTTTTTTCTGCTGCTTTTAATCTTCTCTCTGTCTTTTGCTCTTGGCATTTCAATTATAATGTGTCTTCGTGCAGTCCTCTTTGGATTCCTTTTGTTTGAGGTTCTGTGTGCTTCCTGCTCTTGTAAGTCTATTTCTTTCAACAGGTGGCGGAAGTTTTCAGTCCTTATTTCTTCAAATAGTTTTTCTGTATCTTGTTTTCTCTCTTTTTCTGGCACCCCCACAATTCTGATGTTGGTACACTTGAAGCTGTCCCAGAGGCTCCTTACATTATCTTCACATTTTTGGATTCTTTTTTCTTGCTTTTCCAGTTAAGTGTTTTCTGCTTCTTTATATTTAAAATTTTTGACTTGATTCTTGCCTTCCACTAGTCTACTGTTAGGTCTCTGTATAATGTTTTTTATTTCAGTCAGTGTATGTTTAATTTCTAGGTGCTCCTTTTTAATCTCTAGTTCGTCCTTTTTCATCTCCAATTGGTCCTTTTTCATCTCTTCTTGGGTCTCGCTAAATTTATGCATCTCTTCTAGGATATTCTTGAAAAACCTTATGAGTATAGTTTTGAACTCTATATCCAGTCGTTTGTTTTCCTCCATTTCTTTTGTTTCTGATCTCTTCCTTTGTCTTTGCATTTTCACTATGCTGGAGAACTTCTATGTTGGATTCAGCCTTATGATACAAGACTTGCAAAATTGGAAAAGCCTCTCTGTTGAGCTTGGGATGGGTGGAGTCTCAGGGCTTAATGGACTGCCTTGCCTTCCAATTGGCCCCGCCCTCCACAGCCCCTATGTCTCACGTGACTCTGAGTAATCACTGGAGCAGTCCCTGTGTGCGCGCAGTGCCTGTAGTCCGCTGCCTTTCTGGCTCCTCAGCGCTTCGGGACCATATGAATCTGGTCCCCAAGGTTTCACCTGAAACTAGGGTTTAGTGGAGTTAGAAGTGGCGCAGTGGGGATCCTCTGTCTCCTGCCCACTTGTGAAAGGCAGCGGCATAGTCAACAGTCGGTCTTCTGTGCGCAGTGCTGTGCACGTCACCAGACTTCTGCCCTTTTGCCCTTTTGCGACCCCCTAAATTTCCGTCCACTTCTCCCTTTTCACAATCCAAACTCCCCCTGTATGAGTCTTGCCTGGACCTGGGATTCAATGCTGTAGGATAAGGGGTTCAATGTAGTTGGGAGTTTCCATCTCCCTCCCACCAGAGAAAGCCAGCCAGGTACTCTGGCACCCTCTCTCTACACATGTGTGTCTTTGTACCTCAGCTTTTTACAGCTTCCCTGAGTCTCTGTGAGCCCCTCTCTTTCCTTCTAGTTGCAGAATTTCCACTGAGCCAGCTTTTCTGTGGTTCTGGATGATGTCCGTTCTGTCTTTTAGTTGTAGATTTGAAATTGTTGTGCGAGGCAGCAGTGTAGGTGTTTACCTGTGCTGACATCTTGGATTTTTATCCAGTTGTATTCTTTACCTGTGTTCCTTCTTTGCTTCCTTTTTCTTTTTTTACAGCAGACCTTTTAACATTTCTTGCATTTTTGTTTTGGTGATAATAAATTATTTATTTATTTATTTATTTTGTCTGTAAAGCTCCTGAGTTTACCTTCAATTTTGATCTGCGGCTTTGCTGGGTATAGTGTTCTGGGATTCAGATCCTTCCTTTGCATGAGTTGGTATATTTCATTCCATTCCCTTCTTGCCTGATGTGTTTTTGTTGAGAAATCAGTCGCTGGTCTGATGGCGGTTTTTTTGTAGGTAAATTTCTGTCTATTTCTGGCCACTTTTAAGATCATTACTTTGTCGTTGGTGTTTGCCAATTTAATTTTAATGTGCCTTGCCATTAGTCTGTTGGGGTTCACTTTGCTGGGGACTCTGTGAGCTTCTGAAATTTGTGCGAGTTTTTCCATATCTATATGCTGGAAGTGTTCTGTCATTATTTCTTCAGTTTTCTATTCCTTCCTCACTTTCCTCTCCTTCTGTTATCTTTGTTATGTGGATGTGGTTGTGTATGTTTTTTTTTAAAGAGGGTTTCTTTTTTTTTTTTAATATATTTTATTGATTTTTCACAGAGAGGAAGGGAGAGGGATAGAAAGTCAGAAACATTGATGAGAGAGAGACATCAATCAGCCGCCTCCTGCACACCCCACATTGGAGATATGCCCACAAGGAAGGTACATGCCCCCGACCGGAATCGAACTTGGGACCTTTCAGTCCACAGGCAGATGCTCTATCCACTGAGCCAAACATTCTTGGCTGGATGTTGTTTTGTTTCATGTTTTCCCAAATTTCCCTTAGGCTTCTTGCTTTTTAACTTTTTTTTTAGAAGCTGCTGTACTTGGATATATTTTCCTCCCTTGTCTTCTAGCTCTTTGATGCAGTCCTCTGCTTCTACTAGTTTACTCTTGATGCTTTCTATTGAGTTCTTTACATCAGCGATGTCATTTTTTATTTCTTCTTGATTCTTATTCATTTTCTCTTGGTTCTTCTTCATTTCCTCTTGTTTCTTACTCATATTGGTGAATTTGTCTTCCATTCTTTTCAGCTACCTTATTACCATTTCTCTGAATTCTTTCTCTGGTAGTTTGCTTGTCTCCATTGCATTTACTTTCTGTTTCTGGTGATGCCTGTTTTTCTTTCATATGTGGACTGTATTTTTTTTTTTTTTCCTTTCCATGGTCTCTCTTCTCTGGGTTTCTATTTATGTAGTTCCGTCTCTGCTGCGTTGATTTAAAGGCACAAAATACAACATAACTAGGTACAACACAGAAGACACCGAACATAAATGTATTCACTATATTAATAACCCCAAAAAAGGTGACCACCAGAGACATGCAAATTAGAGGATAGGGGAGAAAAAGAAGATAAAAAAAGAAAAAAAAGAATGGAATGCAAACATGAAATTGGCGAAAGGGAAAAAAACAGTACAAGAGAAAAGAAAGAGAATAAGAAATAAAAGGGGAAGGAACTATATATATGGGGAGAAAATTCCAGTAGATCCACCACTAATCCCAACAAATGCCTACAACAGATACTTGGAGACTAATTCAAACTATAAGCAACAACTAATATCAAGCTAGGTGAGGGAAAATAGAAGCAAAAAATAAACTAAGACAAAGCACAACAAAAGAATAAATATAACAATATCACAAAGCAGCTTAAAAAATTGATATAATCAGCATTCAAGCAAGCAACAACAAAAGACAGAGAGAAAAATAATTTTTTGGTTAGTGAAGTCAGAGAGAAGGTGTATGGATTTGGAATAGGGGATTGGAATTTAGATATATAAGTAGTGTGAAATTTTAACAGAGAATAAAAAGAAAGAGTTGGGATAATTTAAAGCAGTTAAAGGGTAAGAGAAACAGGACAACATAATGGGGAATTTAGGAAGAGAATGATGGCTCTAATGTAGAGTTGTGATAGAGTAAAATGATGCTGAAGGAAAGATGACAGTTGAATGTAGAACACCAATCCCAAAGTAAATAAAGAGAAAATAAAATCACATTTTTTTTAAAAAAAGGTAAAAAGTAGTAGTAATAATACTGATTGAAATAAAAATGTAATAATTAGAAAGGTAAAATAAAGTGAGAAAAAATTAGTTTCTTAAGTAAAAGATGAAAAGAAATTAAAAAATTAAAAAAAAATTAATAAAAAATGTGCAGTTGTGAAGGTCATTCACTTCCACTGTTGTTTTGTTTGACACGTCTGTTTTTCAGTCAGGACAGTATTGCAGTTCCCTGAATTCCACTGCTCCTCAGTGTTATAAGCCAGTTTTGATTTTTAAGCAGGCAGTGTGTCTTAATTTCTTGTATTCCTTTATTTGTGATTACACAAGAGTCATTTTATAATTCAATCCTTGGGTGGCAGTGCTTCTGGATTGACTTCTGGGTCTATAGGTCCTCTCTAGCCTGTGCTTAGATTCTGCTTTCCCTCTGGCACTCAGTGCTGGTTTGTGGGAGTTGATTTGCCCCAGAGCTGGTACACTGATGTTTCTTCCCTGCTTTGATCCCCAGGTTCCAAAAAAACAACTTTCCCCTGCAGTCTTTTATGGTGTCCCCAATTGGGTGATCCTATGTATTGGGCTTAGTAATCAGAAGTAAGGATTTATTGAGGAAAAAGTGTAAGTGTGTAAACTCTGGAACTGCAGGCAAGTTTGTGCAGTTTTTTGTTACTCTTCCTTGTTCCTAAGCAGTAGGCACACTTTAAAAATTTTTAGGCTGTCCTTTTTCTTTTTCTTTTTTTAAATTATTTATTCTTTTGTTTAATTATTTTTATGTTTTTAATTTAATAAATATTTATTGTTCATATTAATACAATTATTCCTCTTTTTCCTCCCATAGCTTCCCTCCACCCAGTTCCCACCCACCTTCTACCCTTACCTCCCAGCGATTGTCCTCATCCATAGGAGTATGATTTTTTTGTCCAGTCTCTTCCTGAACCCCCCGTACCCCTTTTGCCCTGAGAATTGTCAATCCACACCCTTAATATACCACTGATTCTATTATATTCACTAGTTTATTCTGTTCATCAGATTTTTAATTCACTTGATTTTTAGATTCACTTGTTGATAGATATGTATTTGTTATTCATAATTTTTATCTCTACTTTTTCTTCTTCTTCCTCTTCTTAAAATGTATCTTTCAGCATTTCATATAATACTGGTTTGGTGTTGATGAACTCTTTTAGCTTTATCATATCTGTGAAGCTCTTTATCTGACCTTCAATTCTGAGTGGTAACTTTGCTGGGTAGAGTAATATTGGTTGTAGATTCTTGCTATTCATCACTTTGAATATTTCTTGCTACTCCTATCTGGCCTGCATAGTTTCTGTTGAGAAATCAGGTGACAGTGGTCTGGGTGCTCTCTTGTAGGTAATTAACTGTTTTTCTCTTGCTGCTTTTAATATTCTCTCTTCGTCTTTTGCTCTTCGTATTTTAATTATGATGTGTCTTGGTGTGATCCTCTTTGCATTCCTTTTGTTTGGGGTTCTGTGTGCTTCCTGGACTTGTAAATCTATTTCTTTCATCAGGTAGGGGAAGTTTTCAGTCATTATTTCTTCAAATAGGTTTTCAGTATCTTGCTCTCTCTCTTCTTCTGGCACCCCCACAATTCTGAAGTTAGTACACTTGAAGTTGTCCCCTAGGCTCCTTACACTGTCTTCACATTTTTGGATTCTTTTTTCTTTTCCAGTGGAGTGTTTTCTGCTTCTTTGTACTTTAAATCTTTAACTTGATTCTTTTGTTCCTCTAGTCTGTGTTTAGTTCTCTGTATAATATTCTTTATTTCAGTCAGTGTAATTTCTAGTTGGTCCTTTTCATCTTCTCTTGGGTCTCGCTAAATTTATCCATCTTTCTAGGTAATTCTTGGAAAATTTTATAACCATGGTTTTTAACTCTATCTGCAGTGGTTTGTTTTCCTTCATTTCTTTTGTTTGTGATCTGTTCCTTTGTGTCTACATTTTCACTGCTTCCCTGAGTTGGTAGAGTAGCTTTGTGTGCCAGGTGTCCTATATGGCCCAGTAGCTCCGCCTCCCCAGTTACCTGAGGTGGACTCTCTTGGTGCACCCCTTTATGGATTGTGTGTACAGCTTTGTTGTAGTTAAGTCTTGATTGTTGTTGGTATCAGTGGGAGAAATTGACCTCCATGCCAATTGGCCGTGGGGATCAGCTGTGTCTATGCCAGGAGAACTTCTGTGTTGGAGTCAGCCTTATGATATAAGACTTGCAAAATTGCAAAAGCCTCTGTGTTTGGCTTGGACTGGGTGGAGTCTCAGGGCTGGGCAGACATCATTAGCTTCCCACCAGCCCTGTCCTATGAGCCCCCTAGGTCTCAATGTCCTCTGGTAATTGCTCCAGTCTTCTGCCTTTTGCGGCTCCCCTGAGTTTCCATGCACTTCGGGGACCTGTATGAGTCTGGTTCCCCAGGGTCTTGCCTGAAACTGGCGTTCAGTGCAGTCAGGAGGTTCAGTGTTTCTCCTGCTAGCAAAAGCCAATGGCACAATCAGCAGTCAGTCTTCTCTGTGTGCAGTCACATGTGCGCATGCCTCCCGACCTCTGCCTTTTGCAGTCTCCTGAGTTTCCATGCACTCCTCCCTTTTTCTGACAGTCCAGACTTCTCCCATATGAGTCTTGCTTGTAACTTGGGTTCAGTGCATTCAGAAGTGGGGTTCAGTGTAGTTGGGAGTTTCTGTCTTCCGCTAAAGGAAGCCAGTCAGGCACTCTGTAGCCCGTCCTCTCAAGGTGTGTCTCTGCATCCTTCAGCTTTTCGCAGCTCCTTCGAGTTTCTGTGAGCCCTTCTCTTTCCTTCAATTGTAGAATTTGTTCTCAGCCTGCTTTCCTGTGTTTCTAGATGTTGTCCGTTCTGTTTTTTTATCTGTAGTTTTGAAATTGTGCGAGGCAGCAGTTTAGGTGTTCACCTATGATGCTATCTTGGTTTCTCTCCTGTTTCTACTCTAGGCTGTCCTTTTGTGTCAGATCAAAATCATTTGCTTTTTAGAGATCCTTTCTGTTAGATGGTCTGAGGACCCCCTTCCACATTCATGAGTCATGTCAGCCCCAACAGCCACCAATTTTTTAGGCGCAGACTTCCCCCTTGTCCAGTTCCCGCAGTGTGCGGGTTTTTCTGTCCTTCCAGGTCCAGAGACCTCACATTATCCCAGGCGAAATCGGACCTTTTCGTGGTAGAGTATAGAGCTTCTCTGAATCCACTTGTTTGCACCAGTTGGTGACTGATGTTCTGGGGTTCACAGCTGTTCATTGGGTTCCGTAGTTGTAGATTTTCAGGCTTCTGATAACGTCCACTTTCCTCTTCAAGACGGCACAGTATCTGCGTCCAAGCTGGTGGCTTCGGGAGGGAACCCAACAGCAGTGGGGCTGCCTCGTTAGGGGAGCCCCATCCAGCAGTCCCTCCCTTTCTGGTATATAGCTGTCCCTTAACTTACCAAAAAACACTCCTTGTGCGACCCTCAGCTATTCTTTCTTTCTTTAAATATATTTTAAGTACATTTTATTGATTTTTCACAGAGAGGAAGGGAGAAGGACAGAAAGTCAGAAACATCGATGAGAGAGAGACATTGATCAGCTGCCTCCTGCACATCCCACACTGGAAATGTGCCTGCAAGCAAGGTACATGCCCCTGACCGAAATCGAACCCCAGTCCGCAGGCCGACGCTCTATCCACTGAGCCAAACTGGTCTTGGCAATCAGCTGCTCTTTCTATCTGCTCCGGGACAAGGCTTCGGACTTGTCTATCTATTCTATCACCATTTTTTTCTCCTCAGGGCTGACAGTCTTATCCACAGTGCCAAACCAATCAGAGCCCTGCTTTTACTTTTATACTCTAATGAAGGCAAAGTTGTTTAGCTGCCTTGCTTTTAGCATTTTTATTGACATTATCAATATGTATATATTCTTCATTTTACTCATTACATAGTTTGACATTCAGTGAAATCTGAAGGTAAGGAAAGTTTACTTTTCAGTTAGAAAGTCTTTTCAACAAAACCATTTTATTGAATTATCTATCTCTTTAACCAGTGTAAATTTATTTATATAAGTACTTTAATCTTTACCCCACAATATTGTAATTCTGAAAACCTTTGAAGAACTAAAGTAAAATTATATTTGTATGATTTTTATGTTTAGATTGCTTCAGTTGAAAATTGTAACCCAAATTACCTTGGAAAACTGGTTGGTGGTATTTATTAAAACCTAATACCTATAATCCTGCTGGATAGCCTATGGTTCTATTTCAGTGCACATACTTCACTGACATATACATGTGTTCATGAAAAGACTTGTAGTAGAATGTTTTTAACAGCATTATTTGTAATAACCTAGAAATTATCCAAATGCTCATCAACTGTAGAATAAGTTTTGGCATACTCACACAATGTAATACTACATAGAAATAAAAATGAAAAAAAGTATACTATGTATATCTTAATAGTATGGAATCTCATAAATACGGCCCTGAGAGAAAGAAATCTAAAAGAGCATTTATTTTACTGTATAGTTCTGTTTATGTTAAGTGTCAAATTGAGCCAAAACTAATCTCTGCTCTTAGATGTTCCTGCAGTGACATTGGGGATTGGGTTGGGAAGCAGTGAATGAATGGCAGGGAGGATGAAGGGAACTTCTGGAGGGCTGTTTATGTTCTATGTCCTGATAAGGTATGTCAGAAAAGCATCAAGTTGAAAAATTATACTTTATGCACTTTGCTTTATATATAGTCATAAAAGCTTTTTAAAAATCAGTACATTAATATGCTGTAAACTTACTGCATTATGCATTTTATGATAATTGAGGTGCTCTAATATACATAAACTATTTTTGTCCAGAACCTTGTTTAATCATCATAGAATTACAATAGCAAAGAGAAGAAAGATGGGCATCCAATTTCTGAGTATCCTAGGCACTGGTAGTTTTTTTGGGTTTCCTATGTATTGGCATAAAGGACCCCATTCAGAAGATAAAGATGAGGAGGGTTCTTAATTGTGGAGCACGCCCCCCACTGGGAATTATTCCTGCAACCTGGGCATGTGCCCTGACCGGAATCAAACCTGGGACCTCCTGTTACATGGGTCGACACTTAACCATTTAGTCACAAAAGCAAAGACCTTTTTAAAGTTCCACTTGTAGCCCCCCCTTTTTTTGGGTACATATCATAAATTTATTTATTCTAAGATGCATTTCAGCCCTGGCCCAATAGCTCAATTGGTTGGAATGTTGTCCTGGTACACCAAAAGGTTGTGAGTTTGTTTTCTGATTTTGGGTTGTATCCCCAGTCAGGGCATCAATGGGAGGCAACTTTCTCACATGGATGTCTCTCTCTCTCAAAAAGGGGGGTCTACAAGTGGAACTTTAAAAAGGCCTTTGCTTTTGTGACTAAATGGTTAAATGTCGACCCATGTAACAGGAGGTCCCAGGTTTGATTCCAGTCAGGGCACATGCCCAGGTTGCAGGAATAATTCCCAGTGGGGGGCGTGCAGAAGGCAGCCTATAGATGTTGATGCTTTGATGTTACTATCTCTCCCTCTTCCTTCCCTCCCTAAAATCAATAAAAAGATTTTTTTTTCTTTTTTTTTAAATATATTTTATTGATTTTTTACAGAGAGGAAGGGAGAGAGATAGAGAGTTAGAAACATCAATGAGAGAGAGACATTGATCAGCCGCCTCCTGCATGTCCCCTACTGGGGATGTGCCCGCAACCAAGATACATGCCCTTGACTGGAATCGAACCTGGGACCTTTCAGTCCGCAGGCCGATGCTCTATCCACTGAGCCAAACCAGTTTTGGCAAGATTTTTTTTTTTCTTGAAAAAAGGTATTTGCTTTTAATCATTTCTATATTGTTGAATGTGTTAGGACAAGCATGTATTATTTCTCTCCACCCTCCCCTTCCTCCCTTTCTCTCTCTGAAACAAACAAACAAAAAAAACCACAACATATCCTTAGGGGAGGGTTACAAAAACCCCATATTTTCTTACCCAATGTTTTACATCTCTGACATTGGGAAATTTTTCAATTGATATCCATCAGGTGGCAGTCATGATTGACCTGTCACCAGGGAATTTGGCCAATAGCTCTCTTGCTTCTTTAGTTTAGTTATATGCCTTAATAGTACAGATTCATTTTAATTGCTGTTATAAGCATCTTGTAAAGAATTGCATGTACTATGTGATTTGGCATATCAGCAAAAAGTTTGTGTGCATAAAGGTGCAGAAAAAGGTGTAAATTTAACATGAGTGAGTTAAATATTCATTGGAATGATAACCACAGTTCCAGTAAAAACCAAATGCTTTATGGAATCAAGAAGGGCAACTATTCCATGAGTAAATGGTATGCTGCATTTTATTCCTGAAATGTGCAAAAGCATTCCCTAGCACAGCTAAGCAATGAAACTTACGGCAGGAGGAATTACCAAATTCTGTGGAATAGATGGTGTGACTGCTAGACCATAGAGATTATAATTAAGGCAATGTGATATAACCATAATTGGATTTAGTGAATTTGATAATCTTTATGCATTTATTCAGTGTTTTTTATCTATTGACATAGTCATTTGGTTTTTCTGTTTTAACCTATTAATATAACATTAATATGTATCAAACACTTATTAATATAAATATAATGTAACATTTAATATTAATAACATATTTATTATAATAATGTTACTTTTTTATTAATACATTTTCTGATGTCAAACCATCTTGTAGTTCTAAGAAAGCAACTTGCTACTTTCTTTTTAAGTTAATAATTACTTTGTGGACATCTTTCCAATTTAATTTATATAGATTTACCTCATTCTTTTTAATGACTTCATTATTTTTTGTTGTATGAATATATTGTAATTTTTAAATGGCTGCCTTATTGATGTGAATGTTATCAAGTTTTTGCTATTAAAAATATAGCAGGGGCCATTTTTCTACCTATGCCTTTGCTAATTGAGGCTAGTGTTTTCATAGACCAGTGGTTGGCAAACTGCGGCTCGCGAGCCACAGGCAGCTTGCAAGTCACAGTTTGCTGCTCTGTTGACTAATAAGTTTGCCAACCACTGACCTAGACTCTCGATTCCAATAATTGTTCTTGTTCCTTGTGATTAAGCCCCTATCCAGTGGTTGGCAAACTCATTAGTCAACAGAGCGGCAAACCGCAGCTCATGAGCTGCAGTTTGCTGACCACTGCCATAAATTTCTATAAATTCTATGCATTTTCATTGTTTGATAACATAAAATAAAATTAAGAGTTAATTTTAAATAAATGATTGAGACTATAAAAAAGTTAATTTAAAAAAATATTTATTTGTTTTAGAAATGCCAATCATTGTTTTGAAATATACCAAGGTGCTAATAGTGATTGTCTTGGGGTAATGGGCTTTTGGTGACATTTAAAAATATTAATAGCAAAAACAGAACTTACTTAAAAAATCTAAATGCTTATAAAACCAAACACTACTTAGAAGTTCTGGGATTATGAGCATTTGGGGAATAGGAACTGTTGTATTGCCAGATAATTCATCTAGCATAATGCAAAACACATGAAACAAATTCAAAACATGCTTATAGAAACAAGTTTATTTTTTATTTTATTTTTTGGTTTACCAGAGAAAAAATTTACTACTAATTCTTTTTCAGGGTTTTTTGATTAACTCAAAACCGGAGAATGCTTGTGAACCCATAGTACCTCCACCACTAAAAGACAATTCATCTGGCACTTTCATCGTGTTAATTAGAAGACTTGATTGTAATTTTGATATAAAGGTAATGTTTGCTTTTTATTTTTTTGTTTTTGTTTGCTTAATTAGTATCTTAAGTACTCTCTTATTTCAGAAAGGATTTAAGTAAGTTTACATAATTTATTCAGGTGAAAAAATGAAAAAAGTGAGGACAAAAGGAAAATGAGATGGTGAAGGCAAAAAATACAGGAGCAAGTTTACGTAAGTCATTCATTTGCTACAGAATTTACTCTAACCTTTTAGCAAAGTACAAAGAGGAAGCCACCATTGGTTTCATGATTCACAGTTTTAGTAAGACTGAAAACAAACAAATTGACTAGGATATAAATAATTGCTATTGTCCTAAGAATTTCCACGTGGTTGTTGGGCATCTTTGGATTATGATTGAATAGTTGAATCTGACTTGATCTAATCTAGGAATGGAAATGTTAACCTTTAATTTTATGTCTTCACCCTTCTGTTATACCTATATATGTATCTGTATTAACATTGGTATTTCTCAGTGTAATAAGCTGATTTTATTACCTGTATAAAGTTTGTCTCCCCAGAGTGAGTTAAGCTGGCATTTCAGATACAGTTTATCATAGAACTTCCCTCACTATCATTGGTACTACTCTAGAGATGTGGTTTTATGATACTTTCAATACTGTTTTTGGACTATGCCTGAATTTTGTCTCTACTCAGGAAAGAAATAACACCTCCACAGTAAACTTACTAAAGCAATCCTTTATAATAAAGAGGTAATATGCAAATTGACCATCACTCCAACACACAAGATGGCCACCTCCATGTGGACACAAGATGGCTGCCACAAGATGGCCAGCAGGGGAGGGCGGTTGTGGGGGACTGTGCCAGCAGAGGAGGTCAATTGGAAGCGAACAGGCCTTCAGGGGAGGGCATTTGGGGGTTACCAGGCCAGCAAGGGAGGGAAGTTAGGGGTGACCAGGCTGGCAGGAAAGGCAATTAGGGGCAATCACACAGCATGGAAGCAGTTAGGCATCAATCAGGCTATCAGGGGAGTGGTTAGGGGTTGATCAGACAGGCAGGCAGAAGCAGTTGGGGCAATCAGGCGGGCAGGCAGGCAGGCCTGTGGTTTGGAGCCAGCAGTCCTGGATTGTCAGAGGGATGTCCCAGATTGGAGAAGGTGCAGCCTGGGCTAAGGGATACACCCCCTCTCTCCCTCTCATGCATGAATTTTGTGCACTGGGTAGAGCACTTTGTAAATAATAGGTATTATTATATTGAATATTTGTTCCAAATCTAAACTCTCAATTGCCTTTTAGTGGGAAATAAATTAGAACTTGAAATCACATGTGGATTTACTGATCTTCAGAGTTCGCATAATATGCTAATTAGACCAGATGTCCTTCTGGACAAACTTCTGGATGAAGGGGCTGCGAGGAAAGCCCGGGTCCCAGGTGCCTGCTAATGGCCAGAGGGCAGCCTGGGTCCCCAGTGCCAGAGGGAAGCTGGTGCCAGCAGCTAGGGGAAAGAAGGTCTACTCATGCACAAATTTTCTTTCCTTTTTTTCCCTTCTTTGATTTCACAAACTTTTTTTTTTTAATTTAATAAATAGTTATTGTTCAGATTATTACAATTGTTCCTCTTTTTTCCCCCTCTACCCGACTCCCATCCCTCCCTCTGCCCTTACCTACCCCCATTGTCCTCATCCATAGGTGTATGATTTTTGTCCAGTCTCTCCCTGTACCCTCCTCACCTCTTCTCCCCCCGCCCCCCTGAGAATTGTCTGTTCACTCCCTTTCTATGCCCCTGATTCTATTATATTCACCAGTTTATTCTGTTCACCACATTTTTTATTCACTTGATTTTTAGACTCACTTGTTGATAGATATGTATTAGTTGCTCATAATTTTTATCTTTACCTTTTTCTTCTTCCTCTTCTTAAAGAGTACCTTTCAGCATTTCATATAATACTGGTTTGGTGCTGATGAACTCCTTTAGCTTTTTCTTATCTGTGAAGCTCTTTATCTGACCTTCAATTCTGAATGATAGCTTTGCTAGGTAGAGTAATCTTGATTATAGGGTCTTGCTATTCATCACTTTGAATATTTCTTGCCACTCCCATGTGGCCTGCATAGTTTATGTTGAGAAATCAGTTGACAGTTGTATGGGTGTTCTTTTGTAGGTAATTAACTGTTTTTGTCTTGCTGCTTTTAATATTTTCTCTTTGTCTTTTGCCCTTGGTATTTTAATTATGATGTGTCTTGGTGTGATCGTCCTTGGATTCCTTTTGTTTGGGGTTCTGTGTGCTTCCTGGACTTGTAAGTCTATTTCTTTCTTTCTTTCTTTTTTTTTTTAAATATATTTTATTGATTTTTTACAGAGAGGAAGGAAGAGAGATAGAAAGTCAGAAACATTGATGAGAGAGAGACATCGATCAGCCGCCTCCTGCATGCCCCACAGTGGAGTTGTGCCCGCAAGCAAGGTACATGCCCCCAACTGGAATCGAACCTGGGACCTTTCAGTCTGCAAGCTGACGCTCTATCCACTGAGCCAAACCGGTCTCGGCTGTAAGTCTATTTCATCAGGTAGGGGAAGTTTTCAGTCATTATTTCTTCAAATAGGTTTTCAGTATCTTGCTCTCTCTCTTCTTCTGGCACCCCCATAATTCTGATGTTGATATGCTTGAAGTTGTCCCAGAGGCTCCTTATACTGTCTTCATATTTTTGAATTCTTTTTTCTTTTTGCTTTTTCAGTTGAATGTTTTCTGCTTCTTTGTATTACAAATCTTTGACTTGATTCTTGTGTTCCTCTAGTCTGCTGTTAGGTCTCTGTATAATAGTTTTTATTTCAGTCAGTGTATATTTAATTTCTAGTTGGTCCTTTTTCATCTCCTCTTGGGGTGGACATGGCTTGTGGGTGTAGTGGAAGTACGGTCAATTTGCATATTACTCTTTTGTAAGATAGGATGATATCTGGCCCAACTTTTTGATTATTACGTGAGGTAAATTCCTGAAAATGTAACCATTCAGCCCAGGAGTCTGAATATTTGCTGTATCCTGTCAGACTGTCTCCCTATACACTGGAGTAGTGCTGTCAGGTATCAGTTTCATCACATCCTCTCCAGTACTGAATATTGTGATTTTTTAAATGTTCCAGGTATCTTTCACTTGCAATTACTTGATTACCTTTGAAGTGAACTTTTCTCACGTATATTAGTTATTTTATTTCTTCTTTAGTTCAAGGTCTTTGCTCGGACATATTGTTCTTTGACTTATCATTTGAATTCATGGGAAGCAACAGCAGCTTCCATGGAGGAACGTGAAGGATTAGAAGGGGGAGAATGGTGCTCAACCAGATGTGGTTTTCAATGGCTCCTGTTAAAGGTTAGACCAGAGATGAGGGGGTTAAGGGAAGTATTAGGTTCTGAGACTGAAATGTTAAGGTAAGGGTGAGTAGTCAAAGGTTACCATTTGGGAGGTTGGGCCTCTGTGGTCTGGTGGGGAAGACGAGGTTCAGACCCAGGTTTAGAGAGGGATGTAGGAGGGGGGCAGTCTAGGTGGGAAGGCTCGTGGGTCTGGATGGCACCTTGGATTCAGGTGCCCAGCACTTGCCACCAGTGCTGGGGCCACTGCACTGTCCAAGCCTCACAATAGCCAGACGGACCTGCAACTTCAACTCTGGCCATGCTGCAGGGGCTGTGGGGAGTCCTGTGGCCCCCAAACTTGTTCTTCCTCACTTCTGAGCTGGGCACATGCCCCTCTTCAGGAAACTGCCTGAGCAGCCTCTCTAAATGATATCACCTGGTAATGCCATCAGCAGGCATGTGCCACACAGCCTGAATCTGTATGGCCTGGGGAAGACTTTATGGGAGGAGGTCCTCTGTCCTCTAACTCTGCCACTGCAGACCAGGAGCCCTCATCCCTGTGCACATGGTTATCTGTAACCGGCACCCAGAGTCTGGGGTGGAGGCAGGGAATTCCCATGGTGTAGGAAACCACTCGTCCCAAGGATCCCATGGTGTCAGTGTTGCCACATGACTGCATATCCTCGGTGTTATGCCACTACTTTCTGATGCCAGTTTTCCACCTTAAACTCTTAAATTAATCGCAACGACAGCTTTTCTCTTCACCTTCCTGGGACTCACACTTCTGTTGCATATGCTCCTTTCAAAGGGCAGTTTCTATTTGTTGGCCACGTGGGGTGTTGCTGACTTTTCATTCCAGGTTTGCACATGGGACATCTTGAGTTCTGTGAGGATGTTGACTTTGTTCTGTGAGCGAATAAATATGATCTCCATTTTGCATCTACTTTCATACTATAGTAACATTTCCCCAAGTGGGGCTGGATCCTATAAACCAATTCCCATGTTCCACTACACTGAATAAGAATCAGGATCCAAGCTTGCCTTTCATATGAGGAGGCAGTGAGGCAGCCTCATGTCCCCAACCAGGTGCCAGGCTGGAAGGCAGCCTCATGTTCCGGAGGCACAAGTTCCTGCCCCTCCCCTGATGCTGCAAGTCCCTATCCTCTCTCTCCTGCTGTATGTGCAGCCTGTCAATCGGTTGTTAAATGATGGCATCCTGACCAAATTTGCATATTACCCCACTATATGAATAGATTATTGCTTATTGTAAATATTTCACTTATATGAGCTTAGCATATTTAGAATTCATATTTTAATTATATTTATACTAGAGGCCCAGTGTGCACGATTTCATGTGTTATTAGAGACCTTAGGCCTAGCTTGGCCTCTGTTGCCCTGGGAAACTACCTGAAGCTCCCTGTTATGGGACTCTTCACAATGCTCCCAATCCCTTGACTACTCTGCGAGGCTCCCCCTGCCCTGCCATGCTCCACGAAATTCCTCCCATTCCATCACTGCTTCACAAAACTTTCCCGCCCCACAACTGCTCCATAAAACTTGCCTGCCACCTGGTGATTGCTCTGCTAAGCTTGCTGCTGCCCTGTGAAGCACCCCGCGCCGCTGCTGCTCAACAGTCCTCAGGCGGCCCCCCCCCCCCACCTCTCCGCCATCCCCCTCGTGGTGAGCAACTAAGGGCTATGAGGGTGGGGAGGGACTGGTCATCCGTTCCATTGTAACGGCACCTAGCTCTTTTATATATTAGGATATCTAATTTGTACCATAGTGTATGTTAAATCAAACTATGTTTTATAGTAGTAAGCCTCCTATTTATGTGTAGGATGTATTAGTGGCCTGGTGCATAGATTTGTGCACATTGAAAGGAAATTAATTATAAGAAAATATTTTAATATCACTATTCGCCATTTCTTTATAATAGAAGTGTCAACCAAATTCACAATCAACAATGACAGATCAACAATGACATGCATGCGATTGGTGCCAGCAGAACTTTATATTTATGGAGCATGCGCGAGTCAACTTAGCCTTTTATATCTATATAGAATAAACTTGCTTATGTAGCTAAACTTTTTCTAGCCCAGTGAAGCACTCCAACTTCTCTTTCAGGTAATAGTCAGCAACACAGCAATAAATATCAACACAAAGCAGAATATTGTAGATCATGCAGGGAGAGCAAAGGGTAAAATATTTAACTGCAGCAGTGTTTGAGTATATTCTATGCAGTGAAAAAACATAAAGTCATTTTCAAGGTCCACCATTCATTCTTTTCAGTCGGATCCAATTTCTACGCTTTCTAAATCTCCATTTTCCGGCTAATGAAGATAAAATAGGATTCCATTGAGTCTCCTACCTACCTACTCCAGGACTTCTGTGAGGATCAAATGGGATGAGGCATTGGTAAATGCTTCATGGACATTTGGTTAAAATGTAAAATGTTTCTACCTGGCTATAAAGCAAGGCGTGTTCCTGGGTTGAATGTGCTATGTGATGTCATTACCTGGTGTCCACAGTGACTGTTTCTGGCCTGGGTTGTGGGCTGCATTTTGTGCCATGAGGTCTTGGCAGCATAGGTTGTGATTTGGTGAGTTGTTGCTCGGTGTGTTAGCGGGGCCTGTGTCCCACTTGGAGGAAGCTGAGTGTTGCTTTGTGGGCCCCAGGTCCATGGTGCTGTTTATTGTTAAACTAGAGGCCAAGTGCATGACATTCATGCCCTGGGTAGGGGTTCCTCAGCCTGGGCTGCACCCTCTCAGAGTCTGGGACTCCTTGGGGGATGTCTGACTGCCACGAAGGTAGGAGCGGCACCCTCTACTGTTGCTGCGCTCACCAGCCATGAGCCCGGCTTCTGGCTGAGCGGCGCTTCCCCTGTAGTAGTGCACTGACCACCATGGAGCAGCTCCTGAGTTGAGCCTTTTCCCCCGGCTGGTCAGTGCATGGCATAGCAATTGGTCGTTCCAACATTCTGTCGATTTGCATATTAGGGTTTTTTTTAAAAAATAAATCATTATTGTTCACATTATTAGAGTTGTTCCTTTGTTTCCCCCCAATAGCTCCCCTTTACCTGAGTTCCAGCCCCTCCCTCTGCCCTTACCCCACCCTCCCACTGTCCTCATCCATAGGTGTACAATTTTTGTCCAGTCTCTTCGCACACCCACCACAACCCTTTCCCCCTTGAAGAATTGTCAGTCCGCTTGCTTTCTCTGCCTCTGATTCTATTATATTCACCAGTTTATTCTGTTCATCAGATTTTTTTATTCACTTGATTTTTAGATTCACTTGTTGATATGTATTTGTTGTCCATAATTTTTATCTTTACCTTTTTCTTCTTCTTCTTAAAGAATACCTTTCAGCATTTCATATAATTCTAGTTTGGCGGTGATGAACTCCTTTAGCTTTTTCTTATCTGTGAAGCTCTTTATCTGACCTTCAATTCTAAATGATAGCTTTGCTGGCTAGAGTAATCTTGGTTGTAGTTCTTGCTATTCAACACTTTGACTATTTCTTGCCACTCCTGTCTGGCCTGCATAGTTAGTTTCTTTCTTTCTTTTTTTCTTTCTTTTTTCCTTTCTTTCTTTCTTTCTTTCTTTCTTTCTTTCTTTCTTTCTTTTCCTTCCTTTAAAAAATATATATATTTCTTTATTGATTTCAGAGAGGAAAGGAGGCAGAGAGATAGAAACATCAATGATGAGAGAGAATCATTGATTGGCTGCCTCCTGCACGACCCCATTGGGGATCGAGCCCACAACCCAGGCATGTGCCGTTGGCCGGAATCGAACCTGGGACCCTTCAGTCCACAGGCTGATGCTCTGTCCACTGAGCCAAGCCGGATAAGGTCTGTATAGTTTCTGTAGAGAAATCAGCTGACAATCGTATGGATGCTCCCTTGTAGGTAATTGTTTTTCTCTTGCTGCTTTTAAGATTCTCTCTTTGTCTTTTGCTCTTGACATTTTAATTATGATGTGTCTTGGTGTGATCGTCTTTGGATTCCTTTTGTTTGGGGTTGTGTGTGCTTCCTGGACTTGTAAGTCTATTTCTTTCACCAGGTGGGGGAAGTTTTCAGTCATTATTTCTTCAAATAGGTTTTCAGTATCTTGCTCTCTCTCTTCTTCTGCCACCCCCATAATTTGGATGTTGGTATGCTTGAAATTGTCCCAGAAGCTCCTTACACACTATCTTCACATTTTTGGATTTTTTTTTTCTTTTCTTGTTGTGTGTTTTTGCTTCTTTGTATTTCAAATCTTTGACTTGATCCTGGGGGTCTTGCTAAATTTATCAGCCTTTTCTAGAAAATTCTTGAAAAACCTATAACCCTGGTTTTGAACTCTATATCCAGTCATTTGCTTTCCTTCATTTCTTTCATTTGTCACCTGTTTCTTTGTCTCCGAATTTTGTCTGCTTCCCTGAGTTGATAAAGTGGCTTTGGTGTGCTAGGTGTCCTATAAGGCCCAGTGGCTCAGCCTCCCCTGAGGTAGACACTCTTGGTGCACCCCTTTGTGGTCTGTGTGCACAGTCTTATTGTAGTTAAGCCTTGATTGTTGTTGGTATCACTGGGAGGAATTGACCTCCAGGCCAATTGGCTGTGAGGATCCTCCGTGTCAATAATGGGAGAACTTTTGTGCTAGACACACCCTTATGAGGCAAGACTTGCTTCAGTGGGGCATTGGTGCTCACTGAGTCTGCCCCCTAAGTGTGTCCCTGTAGATTTGAGGAGTTGTAATCTGGATGGTCCCACTGTGAGCCATGAGTACACTGGCTCTTGAATTTCCAAGGAGTTGCTAATTTAGCCTCTGCCTGAGGCCATTCTGCAGGAGCTATGGAGAGATCTGCAGATTCCTTTTCTTTGTTTGGATTTAGGTGGTGCCCAAATGAGGCCCAGCTGTGAAGCAATGCAAGGTGCTTTGGGGCCTTGGGCCTTCTTTTGGATGTTTTGGGTCTCACTGATTCAGCTGCAGTTTGTTAAGTAAGTTTAGAATTCAAAGGACCAGGTTATTCATATGCAAAAGCCTCTGTGCTCAGCTTGGATGGGATGGAGTGTCAGGGCAGAACAATCAACACTGACTTTGTGGGACAAGTTCTCAGGATGGAGCAAACAGTAATGGCTTCCTGTCAGCCCAGCCCTAAGAGGCTCCAGGATCTCAGTGTCCTGCAGTAATTTCTGCAAGAGTCACTGCCTTCAGCAGCTCCTGTGAGTCTCAGTGTGCTTTTCTCTTTCCTTCTAGTTTTAGAATTTCCACTCAGCCAGCCTTCCTATGGTTCTGGATGATATCTGTTTTGTCTTTTAATTGTAGTTTTGAAATTGTTATGCAAGTCAGCAGTTTAGGTGTTTACCTATGCTGCCATCTTGGTTTTTTCGCATATTAGGGTTTTATTTTATAGGATGGCTTGTCGCTAGGGAGAGGAAGCGGGGCGTTGCTATGTGACGTCATTACCTGGCACTCACAGTGACCATTTCTGGGCTAGGCTGGCTCTCAGCCGCATTTTACGCCATGAGATTTCCATAGCATAGGCTGCAATTTGGTGGACTGTCATTCCAGGGTGATGGTGGGATCTGTGTCCCATTTGGGGGAAGGTGAGTGTTGTTTTGTGGGTGCCAGGTATGCAGTGCCATTTCTCTTCAAATGGCCATTGTGCATCACAGCAGCTCCTGCATTGAGCATTTGCCCCCTGGTGGTCAGTGTGCATCATAGACACTGGTCAGACAGTCGGATACTTAGCATATTAGCCTTTTATATATATGTATAGATTAGAGGCCCAGTGCACAAAATTTGTGCATGGTGAGGGGTTGTCCCTCAGCCCGGACTGCACCCTCTCCAATCTGGAATACCTTGGGGGATGTCTGACTGCCAGTTTAGGCCTGACCCCTGTGGGATTGGGCCTAAACCTGCTGTCAGACATCCCTCTCGCAATCCAGGACCACTGGCTCCTAACCACTCACCTGTCTGCCTGCCTAATGCCCCCAACTGCCCTCCCTTGGCATCCTGGTCACTCCCAGTGGTTCTCTTCTGCCTGCCTGGTCACTCCCAATGGCCCTCACCTGTAGGCCTGATTGCTCCCAATTGCCTTCCCCTGCCAGCCGGATCTCTCCCCCATCTGCCCTCCCCTGCTGGCCTGATTGCCCCTAACCCCCTGTTAGCCGGATCTTGTCCCTAACTGCCTGTGCCTCAGTCCCCACTACCATGGCTTTTTCTGGAAGGATATTGGATGTCTGGTAGATGACTGGTTGACCCGGTCTCATTAGCATATTACTCTTTTATTGGTATAAAAAGATTATATAGGATAGGATTGCTTACATGGTAAGGGGGAAAGTCCTTTTTTAGCAGGAGGTGATGCTTTTGACAGACAAAACTGCATAACCCCTATCTATATCTGGACTGATAGCTAGTTATATGCACTATACTGCCAAACTGGTTACTAAAAAATTGAACTACTTTCTTACACCCTACAGCAAACAGCTGTTGCCCTTGAAACCCGTCCTCAGCTTCCACCTTAGGTTCTGCCTACGCAGTTCAAATTAGGTTCTGATTGGTTGGTTTCTATGCCAGTCATCATCAAAGCTCCACCTCCTAGGCAGCCATTGGCTTCTCACAGTTCACCCAGATTTGATTCTCTTTGGTTGGTTTCTGCCAGCATCAAAAGCTCTGCCTTCTAGGTAGCCATTGTCTCTTGTGGGAAATCCAGAATGGCCCACTGACAGCTGTCTCTGTTTCTGGGCCTATTTCTGGGCCTTATCTGTAGCCTCTGCTATAGCTGCTAATCAGGCCCTACCTCTCTTGCCCTGTCCACCTTGCCCCGCCCACCTTCTTCTCCCGCCCACCAGCCTTATTTTGATAGGAGCCTGTGGGCTGCGGGGGAGGGACCGAGAGGTGCTCCATGCACTTCTTGGTGACAGTTTGTTTGGTCATTGGCTTTTTATTATATAGATTTTTAAAAAACATGTACTTGTAAGAAACATGTAGAAACACTTCAATTTGAGGATTCTCATCTTAGAAAGGAAAATATTAAAAAATTTTCCATTATCCCTCATTGAGTAGTACTATTGGTGTAAAATTGACTAAAGTTAGTGATGGCCAAGATGCTGACTATAATAGGCTGGGAAGTCTCATAGTTTGTTATCTGCAGGCCGAAGAACCAGGAAAGCCAGTAGTATAATTCAGTCTGAGTTCAAAGAACTGACAGCCAGGGTTCGGATGGTATAAGTCCTGGAATCCAAAGGCCTAAGAATTATGATTTAGCTATTACTCTAGCTCCATGCTCAGTAAATTGCGGCTTAAAAGCCACATGTGGCTCTTTGGCCCCTTGAGTGTGGCTCTTGCACAAAATACCACAGCCTGGGTGAGTCTAATTTGAAGAAGTGGCATTAGAAGAAGTTTAAGTTTAAAAAAATTGGCTCTCAAAAGAAATTTCAATTGTTGTACTGTTGATATTTGTCTCTATTGAATAATTAGTTTGCTGACCACTGCTCTAGCTCACTCAAGCAAGAGATAGATTTTGCCCTCTTTTTTTTTTTTTTTTGTCATATTTGGGCCCTTAGTGAATCAGATCATGATTTCTAAAAAAATAATGAGAATCTCATCCCAGAGAGAATTTTTTTCTCAGAGTGCTCAGTGGTGGATAAGTTGTCAGTTTTATTAGCTATAATCTTAAGATCAGAAATCTATGCCTTTGTTTTCTGGGTAATCAAATAGGTGATTATATATAGTTTTGTATTAGTTACTAGAGGCCTGGTGCACGAATTTGTGTATCAATGTGGTCCCTTGGCCTGGCCTCAGGATTAGGCCAAAAACAGCTCTCTGACATCTCCTAAGAGGTCCCAGATTGTGAGAGGGCACAGGCCAGGCCAAGGGATCCCACTGGTGTGTGATTGGGGCCAGGGAGGGACGTGGGAGGTTCGCCAGCCTGGGAGGGACTGTGGGAGGACTCCAGGGCATGTCCGGCCAGTCTCACTCCATTCCAGTCAGCTGGACCCGGAAGCAAGCTAATCTATCCGTCAAAGCGTCTGCCGCCTGGTGATTAGTTCACGTCATAGCTACTGGTCAACTGGTCAACTGTCTGCCCCTTGGTGTTCAGTGCTCATCATAGCAAGCCGTTGAGTGGCCTTAGCATTCATTAGCATATTATGCTTTGATTGGTTGAATGTCCGACCAGTCGGTTGGGCACTTGACATACTAGGCTTTTATTATAGGATGTTACAGAACCTAATTATTTACAATTTAGATATAGTACTTTTTTTCTGAGTTGCAAATAAATAGCTCTTAGTGGATAATAAATAATGATTCACTTACATATAGCCACAATTTTATATGAATGCATTGACTTAAAAGAAAAATAATTCATTTCCTTTTTCCTGATGTAGCAAACTGGGATTGAGTACATACTGAGAAAAGATTAATTCAGCTCCATAGAGAATGCCACAGTTGGCTTAGTTGCAATATTGTTTTTCTGCCATGCTTCCTATCCAAGGTGACCTAAATTATCTCAGACAAATGAGAATTGGCTCTTTCTTACAAAGCTTTCCTTGGAGAGAGGAACCCTTTCTATTAAACACAGCAGAAAAAAAAAACAAGAAAGAAATACAATTTTATCAGGATATTTCAAGTGATTAATGGTGTTCCAGGGTTTTACTTTTTGTAAATTATTTAGATTTCCTTTGAAGATGATTATTGTACTGTAATTAAATTTTGACATATTGTATTTCTTCCATAAAAGTTAATTGAAATTTGAAGTTAATGAAGATTTAAACTTTCAAGTCCTGACTGTTGTGGCTTTGTTGATTGAGCATCCTCCCATGCACCAAAAGGTCGCAGGTTCATTTCCCAGTAGGAGCACATACCTGGGTTGTGGGCTTGCTCCCCGGTGGTGGTCATGTAGGAGGCAGTCGATCAATGTTTTTCTCTCTCTCTCTTTTTTCCTCTCTCTCTCAAATCAGTTAAAACATTAACAAAAAGTAAACAAAAAACAACCCACTATTCTAAGTGTTTTGTTAGAGATAGCAGAGATAGCCAAATAAGACAGGAGACATATAGTTAATTTTTGGAGGGTAGGAAATTGCGTTGTTTGTAACAATTCTAAAATAAAATCACTTTTTAAATGTTTTGTTGGGAGAAGCACGTTTGAGCTTTTTAATGTGTTTTGCCCTGAAAAGATGCAGCAAAACACATATTTAGAAACAGTATTTGGCTATGTGGAATGTCCGGGTGGACAGTAAGAATTACTGATTATATGCCAACTGTTATTCTGAAAACAATTGCTTTTACTTACACTGAGAAGAACTGTGTCCTCTAAAAAATAAAGCTCTTTATAGGAAAAGCAAAATAGTTATTTTGTTTATCTTTGTACAATGCTGTTCTTTATGTGACAAAATATGATTATTGGGAAAACGTTGGTTTTGGGTGAACATTTGAAGTCAAAAGCATTCTTGCTTTTGATAAATTAAGGGTATATCAAATATTTTAATTAGTAAAATGACTTTTTAGCATTCTGAAGCAAAGAGTTCTCAGAAAACTTGAATAAGTGTCCCAGTGATAAATATGCCATTTAAAAATTTAAAAAATGTCTAGTTCTTTCAAGAACATTAGGATAATAAAATAGAATCCTAACTGGATTGCGGAATAAACAATACTGAACTGTGACCTCATAGTTCATAGGTCTTATAGGTCAACACTCAACCACTGAGCCATGCCATTCAGGCCAAGTAACTTTATTTACATATTGGCTTCATGTACATTTTACTTAATGCTCTTGGGTATTTCTAAGTCTAGATATTCATTTGTTTCACAAACATTTTTCTCTAGGTCCAGATGTTATGTGAGAATTTTAAAACATTGCCATAAGTCTTTTTTGCATTATTTGGATGATAAAGTCATAATAATAAATAAATTTTTTATTTTGCAAAATTTTGTTCTTCTTACAAAATAGTCCTCCAGTTTTTCTTTCTAGGATTACCTTTCATTATCCTATCTCAGGCCTCCTGGCTGATACATTCCATGGTATTTCTAGAATTTCACTTTTATTTTAGTAATACTGAGTAGATATGACCTGAGTAGAAATTAGCCTCTGCAAATAATCTGAAAGTAATTTAATGTCATTCCTTAATTTTTCTTACTCTTCTCGATATTCCTACAAAGTAAGGTATAGCATTTGTTATTAATCTAGTTCAGAATTATGTTTAAAAGATTCTGCTAAAAGAATGTGTCAAAGATACTTAGTGGATTGAAATTTCTACCCATTTATGGTTCAAAGAGCTTTGTACTACTAGCTAGTTAATTTACTCATTTGTTTATTCCACCCTTTAATTGATAAACATATCTGTGTTTTAATAATTAGGTATCTTTATTCATAAATTTATTCAATATGCAAACAAGAGAGGAAAATTCTTTTTTAACCAGGAAAATAATAATCATCAAAGGAAAAATGCTAAATAAACATTTAATTACATATACTTTACCCTAACCCAATGAAGCAATATTATTCCAGTAACTATTTATTTATTTTAAGTATATTTTTATTGATTTCAGAGAGGAAGGGAGAAGGAGAGAAAGAAACATCAATGATACAAGAGAATCATTGATCAGCTGCCTCCTGCAGGCCCCACACTGAGATCTAGCCCACAAACTGGGCATGTGCCCTGACCACCAGAAATCGAACTATGATCCCATGGTTCATAGGTCAACACTCAACCACTGAGCCACACCAGCAGCGCCAGGTACTTTATTTACATATCTCTTCCCCACACATTCTTTTGCTTCAAAATCAAGATATTCAGATTACTAAGATATCTATAAATGATGAGTGTTTAATTAAGAAGGAAGGATGGAGTCTAAAGAAAGAGGGAAAGGTGGTTAATATCATTGAATTTATATTAATAAGAATGAAATGTCATTAGAGCCTAATGCTGTTTTCTCTGGAGTAGTTGTTCTCAACATGGACTCCAGTGATACTAAAATAATGTGAAAAAAGAATGGTGTTGGAATACGATTTAATCTTGGCAGTTGTCTCAAGTTGTCTTCTAACCAGGATGTCTAGAAGAGGCCAGACTCCTAAACCACCCAGTATCTGTGTTATGCTTTGTGTGTGGGGGTGCATTTTGACTAAATTACCTTTTGTGTTTTGAAACAGCACACACAGAAAAAGTAGTTATAATGTATGTATATATGTATGTATGTACAATTTAAATTATAGTAAAATGAATACTGGAGTACTCACTACTCTGCTTAAAAGAGATACCTGCTACTTATTAAGGTTAAAGTTAATTATTTTAACCAGACCAAATTAAAAACTTTATTAGGTGAATTATCTTTTAGATTTTATTGATACATGGACCATGTTAAACTAATATTAACATCTGATCTTCATGAAGGAGTTTTCTATTTGTAATATTTTTATAACAATTTCAAATGTTTTAATAAAGTGATGTTAAGTATACCATAAAGTGGTTGCTTATTAAAGCAACTCATTTGATCTGTCTTGTGTTTGAAAAAGCTTGTGATGGGAAAGGTTTTTTGCTAAGGCTAGGGCAAACTTCAGCAATACAGTGCATTTTCTGTTTCTTTATGTGGATTCTTTTCTTTCTGATACCTAATATTTATTTTCTTTCCCTCTCTCTTGGTTGTAGCCTAGCAAATGCATGGATATATCTTTACTTATTTCAGTTGCTTTGGAGTTGAATTTTTAGTACAGTGCCTTAGACTGCCAACATCAATAGGCAATAAAAGGAGGAGTATAATAAGTGGTCTGTCACTGGTAGTGCTGAGCATCACAATTGGTCCATCTGTTGTTTTTCAAATGCAGTATGACTTCCTGTCATTACTTGGAAATTCCCAATAGGCTTACAGCAAGTTCAGAGATTAATTCTTCTGCTGCAAAAAATGTTCTTCCATCAAGCCTAATTTATAGTTGTGGATGGGTTGAAATGGTGCTCTTCTGTGTTAGAATGAGAAATAATTAAGATATGGTTGGATATGAATCCTATCAATGTCCAAAAAATGTGAACTTAGTTAGAGTCTTCATTTTCGTATGCACTTTAATATACACAGGAACTAGAGAATATTATATGGATTCCTTTGTTAAACTAAGTTGCAATTCTGAAAATTAAACATTTAGGCAGCTTTTAACTAATGTATTTATTTTAATTGATAGCTCACTGTAAAGTAAAAGTTTTTTTTAAGCATCTTTGCTTCAGACTAATAACAAGCATCAGAAATAGCTGCATATAAAGGTTGATATTTTTGTCACTGAGAAAAAAAGGATTATTTTTAATTTTAAATCTTTAGGACTAATCATGTGCCAAATACAATATTAAAAATTCATTGGAAATAGCCACATTCAAAGATCTACAAACTAATGACTTTGATTTTGTGATGGTATGTTGCAGAATATTATTGTTTCAGTAAGTGGAAAAGTACCAATCTCTTTTCTGATTGCACACAACCTACAGAACATTAAAAACTCCTTATATGAATGGGTTTCAAACTTTTTGACTGCAGCCCACATGGAGACATTTATTTTTACTCATGCCCCAATATATCACAACACACAGCTTATAATAAAGTTTTATGAAACAGTAATTTCCTGTAATACTTATGATACTGTGGTATATAAATGTTTCTTTTAGAAGTTCACCAAAGTCCACTAAGTTATTTTATTACCCATAATTTTCACCACCCATATATTTAAAGATTGCTTTCCTATGTATCAAAGACTAACTTAAAATGCTGCCACTGAAATATAACTTAAAGTCTTAATTAATTTTTAAAGTTTCAAGGATCCTAGCTTCTGTTTTCTGCTATACTTGAACAATTAATTATGCATACAAATACAGATTTTGCTCACCTTAACAAAATGTTTTAATGAAACTAGTAATCTCTAAACCTAAATAAATGTATACAGTTGTAACTGTATATTTAACAAGTGCTGAATATTCTCAGAACATCACCTAAAATAATGGAAGAAAATACACCTTTGTTCCACTATAATAAATGGCAAAAAGCTTCATCATTAACATCATGTACTTTTTCTTGGAACTTTTAAGTACTTAGTTTTTTTCATAGGGTTTCTTCTTTGTTTCTTTACCAAGGGTGCAGTGAGGTTGGAATATCTAATAGTAAACTACCAGTGGAAAGCACAGAGAGAAAGGAAGTGATATTTGATGAGTAACAATAAGGAGGAAAACTTGCTAAGAGCTGGTGAAGAATGTTAATGATCCTCAAGTCAAGTTACATTTGGTGCCTTGACTTGAGAAAACTGAGGAAATGCAAAATATTTCAGTACAATTTTTATCCACAATGACTGAAGTAAAATTTTTGGCGTACTTGTTAGGAGGAACCAACCGATAGATAAAAAGACTATTTTTTTGTGGCATACATCTTTGCTGGGTAGGGCTGGATAGACAGTTACCATAGTTATGAGTGATTTAGTTTGATTTAAACAGATATTTATGTGAGAGAGATTCTTCTAGCCTTGAAATATATACAAATAAGGTAGTTCTTTTTCTTAAGGAACATAAAGCATAGTTTTCAAAATGCTCTAAATGTTATGAGATCTCTGTTTTTCCAGGTGATAATAGGCTTAGTTTTCTTATAATTAATTTTTTTCCCCCAAAAGCATGATAAAATGAACTTTTGTATTTTAAGGCAATACTTTATAAATTATTACAAAATTTGTTTTCTAGTATTGATTCATATTTGTCTTTACATAAAGCAGGATTATAGTTTTATCTTTCTGAGAAATAGTAAAATGAGTTCACATTTATGTTATTTATGTTATTTTATTATAAACCATGACAGTTGAAAATTATTACATTTAAACTTAATTATGTGATGTTGGCTTGATTAAAGTGTATCTGGTTGTCAGAGTACCCAGATGGGTATTACAAAAATAATGCTCTCAATACAAAAACTTGTGATTTATATAACAAAAATGAAAATATAGGGTATCCTGTTGAAGTTATCAGTGTTAGTAAAATAGCTCTATTTTTTTGTATTATGACTTTCTCTTTCCCACAGTAGCGTTCTCCTACATATCTGTGAAATAGTTACCATACTTACAAAATTTAATATTGATAAATACTATATGTAAATAATATAATATATTGTTTTATATAGTATATTGTATCTACTAATATAAAGTATATGTTTAAATTTCTTAATTGTCCTCAAATTGTCTTATATAGCTGTTTAATCTTTAACCATTTCAGAATCCAATCATGGATCACATGTTGAACTAGTTGTCCTGTCTCCTTTAATGTACAATAGTTCTTGATCCCTTTTCTCCCACCTTTCTATTTCTGTATTTCAGGTTAGATAATTTTTATTGCTTTGTCTTCAGATTCTCTGATCTTTTCTTCTATATTGTCTAATCTTTTGTTAAGCTCATCTAGTGAACTTTTGATTATGATATAGTATATTTACTCTCTAGAAGTTTCATTTGCATTTTAAATTATGTTTCTGCTAGTATGTGTATATATGTATATCTTTCATTTCTTTCAGTGTTATATTCATATTTTCTTTCAAATTCTTGAACATAATTTATAATTTTATATAGTTTATATTGTTTTTATAAATAAATATAATTATTATAAATTATTGTCTATAATAGCTGTTTTAAAGTACTTGTCTGCTAGTTCCCTACCTGTATCATTTCTGGATCAGTTACTTTTGACTGATTTTTCTCCTGATTCTGGGTCACATTTTCCTGTCTCTTTGAATGTCTACTAATTTTTTTATTGAATGTTGGCCATTACGTTATATTATTGAGTGTCTGTGTTTTGTTATCTTTCTTTAAAGACCAATTAATTTTGTTTTGCTGGCAGCTGAGTTATTTGCTAATGAGCTTGATACTTTTGAGGCTTATTTTTAAATATATTTTTTTATTGATTTTTTTACAGAGAGGAAGGGAGATAGAGAGCTAGAAACATCTATGAGAGAGAGACATCGATCAGCTGCCTCCTGCACACCCCACACTGGAGATGTGCCTGCAACCAAGGTACATGCCTTGACCGGAATCGAACCTGAGACCATTCAGTCCGCAGGCCAATGCTCTATCCACTGAGCCAAACCGGTTTTGGCGAGGCTTATTTTAAAGTTTAAGTTGATCAAGAGCAGTCTTTACTCTAGGACTATTTTAGCTCTATTGCTAAATTGTGTTTCTTCTAGGGTATCCTCTGAACTCCTTGGATGTTCGAGGTAGTTTCTCCTCTCTTGTCAGTTCAGAACTTGAAATTCTCCTGACCGTATTTGAACTCTGGAAATTATTCATCATAAACTTTCCAGTAGTTGTTCTTTCCCCAGTGGGATTTTTTTTCCATTCTCAGAGAGTCTCACTATATACATACACATCTTTATGCTTAACCACAGAACTAAGGAGCCCCAATGTAGATTTCTGAAGTACTGGCCCTCCTCTGTGGTTCTCTAATCTGGAAATTCAAATGTGAGGCACCTTGGCTTCTTTGAAGTAGGATCTCTGTGTCCATAACTTGGTGAGACTATTGTGCTGTGCATCACTCTACATTGCTCTGCTAGGTAATGGTCTACAAAATTTCTCCAGGCCAAAAGCCAGGGTATTTGTAGGCATCATCTTGTTTTCATTCTCTTAGGGACAATAGTCCTATTCTGATTGTTGTCCAGTGTTTGAAAGTAGCTGTTTCATAAAATTTGTTCAGTTTTTTTGTTATTTATAAATTGAAGGAAAATCCGTATCAGTTATTCTCATGGTCAGATGCATAAGTTCCCCATCCTGTCGTTGTCTTTTGTGACACTGATATTTTGGAAGATTCCAGACTAGTTGTTCTACAGAATGCTCCTCACTTTAGATTTGTCTGATTGCTTCCTCATGATTAGATTTAAGTTAAACATTTTTTGACAGAAATTCTACCTATGAAATATTGTCTTTAATTTTAATTCTTTTTTATTGTTCTATCTGTATATTCTTATGCAGTACCTCACTATCTTAATTACTCTAACTTTGTGGAATATTTTGAAATGGTAAAATTTGATTCCTCAACTATTCTTTTTCAACACAGTTTTGATTATTCTGAGTCTCTTGAATTTGCATATGAATGTTAACATTGGTTTGTTCATTTCTGAAAAAAAAAAGTATCATTGAATTTTGATATGGATTGAGTTGAAATTAAAGGTCAATTTAGGAGTATTGTAATTTTAACAACATTAAGTTTTCCAGCCCATGAACATGAAATATCTTTCTATTTGTTTAGCTCTTCTTTATTTTTATAACTAGAGGCTTGGTACATGAAAATTCATGCACTGGAGGAGGGTCCCTCAGCCCGGCCTGTTCCCTCTCACAGTCTGGGAGCCCTCAGGGTGGGAGGCAACTTGGTGATCAGGGAAAGGCGATGCCCCATCACAACTCTACTGCTGCCACTGCTGGCAGTGCAAGCTTTGGCCAGCTCTGGTTACCTGAGCCTTGGGCGGCTCTGGGCAGCTGGGCAGCTGCCATCCGAGGCTTATCTGCACCTTAGGCTGACCCTGAGTGGCTGGAGGGCTGAGAGGACTGGGGGCTCCAGAGGCAGGCAACCTGGCAGGACTGTGGGGACTGGGCGTCGCCATCTTGTGACTGTGGGTGCTGCCATATTTGAGGGTGGGGCAGTCAATTGGCATATTCCCTCCCTATTGGCTTTGGGTGCCGCCATCTTTGCAATGGTGTGAGAAGTCAATTAGCATATTTCCTCTTTATTAAATAAGATTTTCAGTGTACAAGTCTTATTTTGTCAAATTTATTGGGTGTTTTATTCTTTGTGTTTTTACTATATATGGGATTTCCCTCTTAATTTTATCTTGGATTGTTCATTGTTTGTATTAGAAACATGATTGTTATTTGTATATGGATCATATGTCCTGCTACATTGCTGAACTCATTTAGTCTAATAGTTTATTTGTGGAATCTTTAAGATTTTCAATATATAAGATCATGTCATTACAAAAAGAGATATTTTTACTTCTTCCTTTACAATCTGGATGCCTTTTATTTTATTTTATTGCCCAATTTTTCTGGCTAGAATCTTCAAGAACTAGTAGTCATTATTTTGTTTCTAACTTAGAGGGAAAGCATTCAGCCTTTCTTAAGTATGGTGTTAGCTGTAGGTTTTTGGTAGGTTCTCTTTATCAAGATGAAGAAGTTCCCTTCTATTTCTAACTCATTGAATGTTTTTATCATGAAAGTATATTGCTTTTGTCAAATACGCAGTGTTAGCTATATTCCATGAGTTTTTGATATGTTTTGTTTTCATTCATCTCTAAGTTTTTTTGTAATTGCTCTTGTGATTTATTTCACCCATTGATTATGTACAATGTGTTGTTTAATTTTGACATATCAATTTTTCAAATTTCTTTCTAATATTGGTTTCTAATTTCATTTCATTGTGGTAGGATAGCATGTTCTGTATGGTCTTAGTATTTTTAAAGTTATCAAGCATTGTTTTAAGGCCCTATCTGTGGTCTATCATGAAGAATGTGCACCTGAGAAGAATATTTATTGTTGAGTTTGCAATGTTCCATAAATGTTTGTTAGATCTTCTTCTGTTCCTTGTTGATCTTCTGACTGTTTATATTTATTATAGACATTGTCCATTATTGAAATCTCTAGCGATTATTGTTGAATGGTGTATTTTTCTTTCAGGTTTCTCAGTTCTTGCTTCATATGTTTTGGAGCTCTGTAATTAGGTGTATAAATGTTTATAGTACTTATATCTTCTTGATGAAAAACATTATAAAGTATATTTACAAACAGTTTTTATCATAAAGTCTAGTTTTGTAATGTTTTCATGGTATATATCTTTTTCTTTTGAATTGTGAAAGTGAATCTTTCAGACAGCACATCGATGGATTATGTTTTTGAAATCCATTTTGCTAATCTCTGGCTTTTGATTGAGATACTCTTTGCATTTAATGTAGTTACTTATAAAGTAAGATTTATATCTACTACTTTGTAATTTTTTTCATATTATCTCTTTTTTTATTACCGTTTCCCCTCAATTTCTATCTTGTGTATTAAATATTATATTTTTTCTAGCATACATTTTAATTTTCTTGATTTTTCTACAATGTTATATTCATAGTACATCTTAACTTAAAGCAATGTAGTTTAAATTAATATGAACTCAATTTAAATAGTATATAAAAACTTTGTTTCAAGATCTTTTCATTCACTATCTCTTCTATCATACTGTTGTACTATTGTCATACAAATTGCATCTTTGTATGTCATAAGCTTATCTGAATAATTATTTTTATGCATCTGTCTTTTAAAATAAAAAGAATAAAAATATCTTTGTACTGTTTTCAAAATAACTACTGATGCTATTTATTTTGGGTAGATTTAGCTATTTATTTCAGCCTGAAGGACTCCTTTTACTATTTCTTATAGGGCTAGTGACAAATTTTCTTGTTTTTGTTTATCTGGAAATCTCTCTCTTTTAAAAAAAATTTTTTTTAAAATATATTTTATTGATTTTTCAAAGAGTGGAAGGGAGAGGGATAGAAAGTCTAAAACATCGATGAGAGAGACATCGATCTGCCGCCTCCTGCACGCCCCACACTGGAGATGTGCCCGCAAGCAAGGTACATGACCCCGACCGGAATCGAACCCAGAACCTTTCAGTCCGCAAGCCGACGCTCTATCCACTGAGCCACACCGGTCTCGGCTGGAAATCTCTTAATTTCACCTTTATCTTTTTTTAAAACATCACACACACACACACACGGAGAGACATCTCTTTGTTGTTTAATTTATTTATGCATTTATCGGTTGATTCTTATATGTGCCCTGACAGAGGATTGAGTCCCCAACCTTGGTGTATTGGGATGATGCTGTAACCAACTGAGCAACCCAGCCAAGGCCTCACCATCTTTAAAGGATAGTTTAGTTGGATATAGAATCCAAAACTCACTGTGTTTCTTCTTTTGACCTTTTCATACGATTATAGATGATTTTGTCAACTTGCAAATTAATAGCATCTTACTTTTTCTAATCTATGTTTATTCTTTCTCTTTTTCTTCCTTTCCTTTTTCTCTTTCCTCTCTTTTTCTTCACTCCTATTCCCCTATTCATGAGAAAGCTTTTAGTGTTTTATTAGAAAATATGATGTTAATTGTTGTTTTTTTGTTGGTAGCACTATTAATAGAAAATATTTTAAGATGTGTGGGAACCTCTTTCCACGTCCCACGTGGTTCAGGGTTCCAGGTTCAGGGTTCAGGTTCTGAAGGAGGCCGCACGCAAACGAAATGAGAGACCAGAAAACATTAATTTGGCGATATTGGGGGGCCAGGCGGGAGCCTTCCTCTAGTGGAAAGGACTACCACTTGCTCTGGCCTTTTTCTCCCTTTTATTAAGGCTTTGGGACATACCCCTAGCCTTAGGCAGGAAATAACAAAACAGAAATTAACATGAAACAAACAGGTAGAGGTTGCTTCAGTCAACAGTTTCAACTAAACAGTGAATAATTAGCTCTGACCTTTCAGAGCAGTTAAGGTTGACCAGCCTTCTGGCCTCCTGTTTACATCCATTTAGTAAGAACAATGTTTGGTTTCTGACAAAGATGTTAATTTATAACGTGAACCCAGATTGAGAACAAAAAAAGAAAAGATGCTTTAAAATCACTGAAATATTATATAATTAAATGGGAGTTAAAGAAAATTTAGTTATTTTCTTTCTTACTGTAAATCACCCAAGATACATCTCAAGATAAATGTATTTTTAAAATACTCATCACTAAGCTAGGATAGTTGAATGTCCCTAATATTTATTATATCGTTCTGTTTCTATTCTTATTACTTTACTAGTTGTAGTAAACAAGATTATAACTTGTCACTGAAATTTTTCTCTAAATCACACACACACACACACACACACGTTTTAAAATTTCTTTATTGGTTAAGGTATTACATATATATCCTAATCCCCCCATTACCCCTCAACCCTCTCTCCTCCCCACTTATGCCCTCACCTCCCTGTTGTCTATGTCCATTGGTTATACTTATATGCATGCATACAAGTATTTTGGTTGATCTCTCACCCTTACCCCCACCCTCCCCTACCTTCCCTCTGAGGTTTGACAGTCTGATCAATGTTTCTCTGTCTCTGGATCTGTTTTTTTTTTAAATTAATTTTTATTAATTTTTTATACATATCTCCCATTGCCCCCCCTCCCTCCCAGGCATACCCTGACCCCCCAGTGTCTATGATCATTGGTTATGCTTATATGCATGCATACAAGTCCTTCGATTGATCACTTATCTACCTCACCTAACTTTAATCTTTCTGCTGTAATTTCACAGTCTCTTTGATGCTTTATGATTTTTGTCCTCCTGAGAATTATCAGTCTACTCCCTTTCTGTGCTCTTGATTCTATTATATTCACCAGTTTATTCTGTTGATCAAATTTTTAATTCACTTAATTTTTAGATTCACTTGTTGATAGATATGTATTTGTTGTTCATAATTTTTTGTCTTTTACCTTTTTCTTCTTCCTCTTCTAAAAGAGTACCTTTCAGCATTTCATATAATACTGGTTTGGAGTTCATGAACTCCTTTAGCTTTTTCTTCTCTGTGAAGCTCTTTATCTGCCCTTCAATTCTGAATGATAGCTTTGCTGGATAGAGTATTCTTGGTTGTAGGTTCTTGCTATTCATCACGTTGAATATTTCTTGCCACTCCCGCCTGGCCTGCATCGTTTCTGTTGAGAAATCAGCTGACAGTCGTATGGGTGCTCCCTTGAAGGTAATGAACTGTTTTTCTATTGCTGCTTTTAATATTCTCTCTTTGTCTTTTGCTCTTGGTATTTTAATTATGATGTGTCTTGGTGTGGTCCTCTTTGGATTCCTTTTGTTTGGGGTTCTGTGTGCTTCCTGGACTTGTAAGTCTATTTCTTTTACCAGATGTGGGAAGTTTTCAGTCATTATTTCTTTAAATAGGTTTTCAGTATCTTGCTCTCTCTCTTCTTCTGGCACCCCCACAATTCTGATGTTGGTACACTTGAAGCTATCCCAGAGGCTCCTTACATTATCTGCACATTTTTGGATTCTTTTCTCTTCTTGCTTTTCCAGTTGAATGTTTTCTGCTTCTTTATATTTCAAATTTTTGACTTGATCCTTGCCTTTCTCTAGTCTGCTGTTAGGACTCTGTATAATAGTTTTTATTTCAGTCAGTGTATGTTTAATTTCTAGTTGGTCTTTTATCATCTTTAGTTGGACCTTTTCCATCTCTAGTTGGTCCTTTTTCATCTCCTCTTGGGTCTCACTAAATTTATCCAACTTTTCTAGCATTTTCTTGAAAAACCTATAAGTGTGGTTTTGAACTCTATATCCAGTCGTTTTTTTCCCTCCATTTCTTTTGTTTGTAATCTCTTCCCTTGTCTCGGCATTTTCACGATGCCGGGGAAACTTCTGTGTTGAATTCAGCCTTATGATACCAGAGTGCAAAGCCGCAGAAGCCTCTGTTGAGCTTGGGATGGGTGGAGTCTCTGGGCTTAAGGGACTGCCTTGCCTTCCAGTCGGCCCCGCCTTTCACGGCCTCTGACTCTCACGTGACTGGGTAATCGCTGGAGCAGTCCTTGTGCGCGTGCCCTGCAGTTCCTCAAACCGCTGCCTTTCCAGCTCCCCTGCACACCAGGACCATAGGAGTCTAGGTCTCCAGGGTTTTGCCCGAAACATGGGCTTAGTGGATTCAGAAGTGGCACAGTTGGGAGGGTCTGTCTCCTGCCCACTTGCGAAAGCCAGCGGCACAATCAGCAGGCCTTTGATCTTTTGCGACTCCCCTAAATTTCCGTGCACTTCTCCCTTTTCACAGTCCAAACTCCCCCCGTATGAGTTTCGGCTGGATCTGGGGTTTAGTGTCGTAGGATAAGGGGTTCAATGCTGTTGGGAGTCTCCGTTTCCCTCCCGCCAGAGAAAGCCAGCCAGGTACTCTGGCACCAGCTCTCTCCTTGCACGCATCTCCGTACCTCAGCTTTTTGCAGCTCCCTGGGTCTCCGTGAGCCCCTCTCTTTCCCTCTAGTTGTAGAACTTCCACTCGGCCAGCTTTCCTGTGGTTCTGGATGATGTCCGTTCTGTCTTTTAGTTGTAGTTTTGAAATTGTTGTGCAAGGCAGCAGTGTAGGTGTTTACCTATGCCGCCATCTTGGATTTCTCCCCTGGATCTGTTTTTGTTCATCAGTTTATGTTGTTCATTATATTTCATAAATGAGTGAGATCATGTGATATTTTTTCTATCTCTGACTGGTTTATTTAACTTAGCAAAATGCTCTCTAGTTCCATCAATGGTGTTGCAAATGGTTAAGAACTCCTTTTTTTTGCTGCAGCGAAGTACTCCATTGTGTAGATGTATCACAGTTTTCTAAACCACTCATCTGCTGATAAGCACTTAGGTTGTTTCCAAATCTTAGCTATGGTGAATTGTGCTGACGAACATAGGGGTGAATATACCCTTTCTGATTGGTATTTCTAGTTTCTTGGGATATATTCCTAGAAGTGGGATCAGTGGGTCAAATGAAGTTCCATTTTTAGTTTTTTGAGGAAACTTCATACTGTTGTTCTCCACAGTGGCTGTACCAATCTGCATTCCCATTGGCAGTACATGAGGGTTCCTTTTTCTCTGCATCCTTGCCAGCACTTGTTGTTTGTTGATTTTTTGATGATAGCCATTCTGACAGGTGTCTTTTGTACAGCATTGTCTTTTTGATTTGCATCTTTTGAATGATTAGTGACTTTGAGCATGTTTCCATATGTCTCTTGGCCTTCCTTACGTCTTTTTTCCAAAAATGTCTATTTAGGTCCATTGCCCATTTTTTGATTGTGTTGTTTATCTTTATTTTGTTAAGTTGTCTGAATTCCTTGTCAATGTTGGAGATTAAACCCTTATCAGTGAAACATTGGCAAATATGTTCTTCCATACAGTGGGCTTTTTGTTGTTTTGTTGATGGTTTCTTTTGCTGTGCAAAAGCTTTTTATTTTGATGTAGTTCCATTTGTTTATTTTCTCTTTAGTTTTCATTGCCCTAGGAGCAGTATCAGTGAAGAAATTGCTTAGGCATATGTCTGAGATTTTGCTGCCTGTGGATTCCTCTATTATTTTTATAGTTTCCTGTCTTATGTTTAAGACCTTTATTGATTTTGAGTTTATTTTTGACTAAATGCGTATTTTTATTCTGCATGAATTACTCGTAATCTGGTATATTTTAATATATTCTTTTTGCTTACTAATTATAATAAAATGTTGAAATAATGAACTGAGCTAAAGTTTGTATTATTATTATAATTGGAAGAAAATATGTTTTAAAATGATAACTATTCTGCGTCAAGCATCTTTTACCTATCACATAAAGATTGAAACACTGGGCATATATAGGAGCTGCATGTATGATGTTTGTGGAATATCACCTGTCTGTCTGAAGTAATCCTTGTTCTGAGCTTGCCTTTTCACTGTTGTTTAAATATCAAAAGTTATTTTTTTTAATTTAAATTTTTTATTGTTGACACTATTGCAGATGTTCCCCATTTCATCTTTTTTTTTTTTTTTACTCCCATCCACAAATTATTCTTCACACAAGGGAAAAGCTATAATTCAAGTAAAGGCTTTAGAATTCAATTGCATTTCAAGTAAAAAAAATGCTCTTGTTTGATGTGTGTCTGTCTCATTTTACATGAGCATCCAGACTGTTGTCTGATATAATAATTGAGTTCTTTTCACATTTTTTTTCCATTAAGGAAAGTGACCTCTGTTGCATTTTTATCATTTTTGCAGGTGTATATCCCAGAAATATACAGAGGCCTGCTTATTTGTAATATTTCTTTCCAGGGAAAAAGCAAAGTGCATTTCGCTTAGTTCACATTTAGATATTAAGGAGTTTTGTTAAAGACTATAGGAAATGTAAAAAACCTGAATGGATTATGTTATATTAGAAGTTCATTTAATTATATATTTTCAGCAACTGGATAAAAGAGGGGGAAAGGATTAGCTAAAGAACATATATGTATACCACATGGATGTGGACAATAGTTTGGTGAAAGCTAAGGGAGGGGGAGTTGGGGAAAGGTGGAGCTGGGCAAAGGTTGGGGAAAACGGGGATACCTGTAACTATGTCAACATTAAAAATTTTTAATTAAAAAAATCTTTATAATAAAAGCCTAAGGAACTGTTATGGCAGAACGACCAGTTAATATGATGTGCACTGACCACCAAGGGGCAGATGTTCAACATAGGAGCTGCCCCCTAGTGGTCATGTACTTCCACAGGGGGAGTGCCAATCAGTCAGAAGCTGGGCTCATGGTTAGTGAGCACAGCGGTGGTGGCAGGAGCCTCTTCTGCCTCTGTAGCAGCGCTAAAGTGCAGTGAACCAAGTGGTAAGGAGCCTGCCACTAAGGAGTACCAATCTGAGTCATAAGGAGCAAGCAGGCAGGCAGTGAGGAGTGAAGGATCCAGGATTGTGAGAGGGATGTCCCCTGGGGGGATCGGGCCTAAGCCGTTAGGTGGACATCCTGTTCTGTAAAAAGGTGCAGGCCAGGCTGAGGGCCTGCCCCCCCCCCCCCCCCCCCCCCGCCCCAGGTGCATAACTTTTGGGCACCAGATCTCTAGTGATATAATAAAAAAGAAA
>JAAGEH010000286.1:51103499-51266163 GCA_011751065.1 Lasiurus cinereus | reverse complement strand
TAACTTTTGGGCACCAGATCTCTAGTGATATAATAAAAAAGAAATTGGAAAAAATATAAAATAAAATGTTTGGTGTTTATTTTTCATTATATAAGGCCCATAGTAACTGTTACATTATAATGTGTGTTTTAATCCTAAGTAAATCATACTTGGTAATTAATAAAATGACTTCTTCAACTAAAAACTAATAAAAAACAACCAGATGGCTATATTTTTCTAAATATCTGTTGAAAGAATAAATGATTTAATTTACTGAAATGTCTAAATTTTTATCTCAAATCCCGATCTGTCAAATTTTACCTACCTAGGAAATATATGAATATAAACTGTTTCCCAGCTTTCCCATTTTTGGTTGAGTGCAATCCTTAAGTTTTCCTGGTTCAATAATGGGCTGCCTTGTCACATCAGCTTTCAAACCTTCAGTCTCTCTTCCCACGCCAATCCAAGCACTGCCAGGTCGTTAGTTCTAAGCATTGCTTTAATCATGTCACCCCCTGATATAAGTGCATATTGTGAACCCTGGACAGAGGAGGCCCCACCTCTGCTTTTCTGAGTGCCCTTAAGAAAAGGCACAACCTGTCCTCTTTTTCGCTACCTCTCCTTACCTCTGACCAATAGCAGCAATAAAAACCAATAACAGTGACAAAAATAATAACTAGCACTATTTACTAGGCAGAAAACACTATTTGAAGCATACATATATCAAGTCATTTAGCCCCAGAACAACTGTTTTAGTTTGGTTTATGCTTACTTTACGTAAGTTAAGTTACTTGCCTAAGTTTATCCAGCTTGAAAATGACCAGAATTTGAATCCAGGTAATCTAGTGTCTATACTTTTAACTCCCCTGCTATTCTTCCTTTCAGTAACACTCATCTTTACTTATTAGTTTTTTTATTTTTTAGGCTAGTCAAATGCAGTAATGAGAAGGCACGCATATAGAAGGACGATTTCAATCTGTAACTGACTGTGTACAATCAATTATGATAACTCACTACCTCCGGACCAGCACTGTTCTGTTTTTAATATGCCTTGCTAGGTCTTGCCTTTTGACTTGTTATTTCTCTCTGTCTTTCATATGAGAAATTTCCCCAAAGTCTTTTCACTGTTAACTCAAATTTACCATCTCTGTTAAAGTGTAATTCAGGTTCCATAAAATCTGTCATAGATATTTCATTTTATAGCCTTTTATCCTCTAAATTTTTATAAACTTGACCATAATATTTTAGTACTTTTCTTCTTGGCTTTTGCTCTGTTTTATATACATAAGCTCCTGCTTATCTGCAGGGGGTATGTTCCAAGACCCCCAGTAGATGCCCAACACCAAAGCTATATACTATATACACACAATTTTTTTCCTATATATACATACCTATAATAAATTTAATTCATAAATTAAGTGCATAAGGAGATTATTAACAATAATAAAACTTAGGTGAATGTGGTCTCTTCCTCTCTCTGACAACTGACCTGATAACCCAGATGGCTACTGACTATTGGGTTGGTAGTGCATGCAGTGTGGATATCCTATGGTGGGATGAGTCATGTCTTAGGAGGGATGGAGCGGGACTGGGAAATATTTCATCATGCTCCTTAGAGCAGCATACAATTTAAAACTTATGAATTGTTTATTTCTGGAATATTCCATACAATATTTTCAGACTGTGGTTTAGTTGGGGTAGCAAACTGTGAAGATCAAAACTGCAAATAAGGGGTGGCTAATTGTGTAGGTTTTATTTTGCCCACAAGATTTTTTTTTAAATTAATTTTTATTAATTTTTTATATATATCTCCCCATTGCCCCCCCTCCCTCCCAGGCGTACCCCAACCCCCCGGTGTCTGTGATCATTGGTTATGTTTATAAGCATGCATACAAGTCCTTTGATTGATCACTTATCTACCTCACCTAACTTTAATCTTTCTGCTATAATTTCACAGTCTGTTTGATGCTTTATGATTTTTGTCCTCCTGAGAATTATCAGTCTACTCCCTTTCTGTGCTCCTGATTCTATTATATTCACCAGTTTATTCTGTTGATCAGATTTTTAATTCACTTAATTTTTAAATTCACTTGTTGATAGATGTGTATTTGTTGTTCATAATTTTTTGTCTTTTACCTTTTTCTTCTTCCTCTTCTAAAAGAGTACCTTTCAGCATTTCATATAATACTGGTTTGGAGTTCATGAACTCCTTTAGCTTTTTCTTCTCTGTGAAGCTCTTTATCTGCCCTTCAATTCTGAATGATAGCTTTGCTGGATAGATTATTCTTGGTTGTAGGTTCTTGTTGTTCATCACGTTGAATATTTCTTGCCACTCCCGTCTGGCCTGCATCGTTTCTGTTGAGAAATCAGCTGACAGTCGTATGGGTGCTCCCTTGTAGGTAATAAACTGTTTTTCTCTTGCTGCTTTTAATATTCTCTCTTTATCTTTTGCTCTTGGAATTTTAATTATGATGTGTCTTGGTGTAGTCCTCTTTGGATTCCTTTTCTTTGGGGTTCTGTGTGCTTCCTGGACTTGTAAGTCTATTTCTTTTACCAGATGTGGGAAGTTTTCAGTCATTATTTCTTTAAACAGGTTTTCAGTATCTTGCTCTCTCTCTTCTTCTGGCACCCCCACAATTCTGATGTTGGTACACTTGAAGCTATCCCAGAGGCTCCTTACATTATCTGCACATTTTTGGATTCTTTTCTCTTCTTGCTTTTCCAGTTGAATGTTTTCTGCTTCTTTATATTTCAAATTTTTGACTTGATCCTTGCCTTTCTCTAGTCTGCTGTTAGTACTCTGTATAATAGTTTTTATTTCAGTCAGTGTATTTATCATCTCCCATTGGGTCTCACTAAATTTACCCATCTTTTCTAGCATGTTCTTGAAAAACCTTATAAGCGTGGTTTTGAACTCTATATCCAGTCGTTTTTTTTCCTCCATTTCTTTTGCTTGTAATCCCTTCCCTTGTCTCGGCATTTTCACTGTGCCGGGGAAACTTCTGTGCTGGATTCAGCCGCAGAAGCCTCTGTTGAGCTTGGGAGGGGTGGAGTTTCAGGGCTTAAGGGACCACCTTGCCTTCCAGTCGGCCCCGCCCTCCACGGCCCCTGAGTCTCACGTAACTGGGTAATAGCTGGAGTGGTCCTTGTGCGTGCGCGCATCCGCAGTGCCTCTAACTGCTGCCTTTCCGGCTCCCCTGCGAACCAGGACCACACGAGTCTAGGTCTCCAGGGTTTCCCCCAAAACAGGGGCTTAGTGGAGTCAGAAGTGGCACAGTTCGGAGGGTCTGTCTCCCGCCCACTCGCGAAAGCCAGCGTCACAATCAGCAATCTGTCCTCCGAGTGGTGCCTTGCGCAACCAGACCTCCGATCCTTTGCAACTCCCCTAAATTTCCGTGCACTTCTCCATTTTCACAATCCAAACTCCCCCCGTATGAGTTTCAGCTGGATCTGGGGTTTAGTGTCGCAGGACAAGGGGTTCAATGCCTTTGAGAGTCTCCGTCTCCCTCCCGCCAGAGAAAACCAGCCAGGTACTCCGGCACCCGCTCTCTCCTCGCACGCGTCTCCGTACCTCAGCTTTTTGCAGCTCCTCTGGTCTCTGTGAGCCCCTCTCTTTCCCTCTAGTTGTAGAACTTCCACTCAGCCAGCTTTCCTGTGGTTCTGGATGATGTCCGTTCTGTCTTTTAGTTGTAGTTTTGAAATTGTTGTGCGAGGCAGCAGTATAGGTGTTTACCTATGCCACCATCTTGGATTTCCCTGCCCACAAGATTTTAAGGTTAGTATTTTTTGAGTCTTGATGTTTTCTCATTTCAATTCCTTTTCACAGACATTTAAAAAATGTTAAATAGGGCTAGTAATCCTGATTCTCATCCTTATTCATTGGGAAATCCCATGTTTCTCTATCTAATCAAACAACATTGTGTTCAGATCTCAGCTCTGCCTAAGTGTAACTTTAGGGCAATTTTGTTTACCCATCTTTTTTTTATTTTTAAAATATAGAAAAGAATATCTATATTGTAGAGTTGTGTTAGTTTTTAGAAATATACTAGAGGCTGGCAGTAATACAATAAAAAAGAAATTGAAAGAAATTGGCAAAAGGTGGGGAAAAGAGGGACACCTGCAGCTATGTCAATATTATAAAATTTTAATTAAAAAAAATCTATATAATAAAAGCCTAAGTGACCATTATGGCAGAATGACTGGTCACTATGATACTCACTGACCACCAGGGGACAGCTTGTGCATTGAGCATCTGCCCCCTGGTGGTCAGTGTACTTCCACAGGGGGAGCACCACTCAGCCCGAAGCTGGACTCATGGATAGGACCCCTCAGTCCAGCCTGCACCCTCTCCAATCTGGGACCCCTTGGGAGATGTCCGACTGCAGTCAGACATCCCTCTCACAATCGAGGATTGCTGGCTGCTTAATGCTCATGTGCCTTCCTGTCTGATTGTCCTAACTGCTCCCTCCTCCCCTGCCAGCCTAATTATTCCTAACTGCCTCTGCCTGCCAGCCTGATTGCCCCCATGCTGGCCCGGTCACCCTGAACTGCGCCCCAGCTAGCTTGGTCGCCCCATGCAGCCTGCTGTTTAGTTGTTTGGTTGTCCCTCACTAACGCCCTTGCCAGCCTTGTCACCCCACTCAGCCTGTTGTTCGTTCGTTACTGTTACTGTGACAGTGTTCCAAACAGTTTGCATATTCCTTTATTATTAGTATAGATATGTAAAGCCTCAGCACATATCTATTCATATGGCTTTTAGTCTGGAGCCTTGTAATATGTGATCTGTCTACAGTTTCCCCTAACTCCTCATAGCTCTGTGTCCCTTAAAAGATTTCTACTTATGATCATTTTGACAGCATAATCAAGATCATTTTATTCATGTTAGTATTACCAGTTTGTCCAGTACAGGAATAAGATGAGCTATTGTGTGATTTCCAGGGTTTCTTTTAAAACCTATCTTAGTGTAGGCTCTTCCATTAGTAATGTTTTATCTTCTGATATATTGGCTATCCTATATAATAAAAGGCTTATATGCAAATTGTTCCCTTGACCAGGAGTTTGAATGGGAGTTTGACCAGGGAGTGGGGCTGGTCAGTCAATTGCCTGCAACCCCTCTCCCTCCCCAGCCAGCCTGGCCTGATTGGCCCAGATTGGTGCGGGTTGGCAGACCCCACCCATGCACAAATTTGTACACTGGGACTCTAGTTTATAATAATTAACACAGCAGTTTTATATTTCTTTAAACTCTTGGTTAGGTGTCACCTGCTCTACATTATCTAGTTGCAGGTAATTTTTGTATTAGCCACAGTTTGAGCTAGTAGCTCTGGTCAGTCTCCTTAGAAAGGCAGTTTGGCAATACAATACAGTAGACTTTTTAATGCATTTTTTTTCATTTCATTAGGAATATAGATTTGTTGATTGTGTTTATGATTTTCATGAAACTTTGAGTTCTTTGCCTTCATTTGATACCATGTGTTTGAGGCTGCATTTGTGAATGTGAAACCTTGCACATGCTTACTAAATGATTTAGGTTTTACTTTTTTTTAAATATATTTTATTGATTTTTTACAGAAAGGAAGGGAGAGAGATAGAAAGTCAGAAACATCGATGAGAGAGAGACATCGATCAGCTGCCTCCTGCACGCCCCACAGTGGAGATGTGCCTGCAAGCAAGATACATGCCCTTGACTGGAATCGAATCCAGGACCCCTCAGTCCGCAAGCCGATGCTCTATCCACCGAGCCAAACCGGTCTTGGCTGATTTAGGTTTTATTTTTGCTTCCTGTGATTTTAAAATTACCAGCTGCTGCTTATTTAAAAATGTAATTTAATTTGACTGATACATGTTGTTTTTTCCCATTCATAAACATGGATATATTTTCTTTGTTTTTATAAGCCTGTTGGCCTGTTTGTTAATGTGTTGATTGATTTCATTTCATTACTTTATTTTAGAAATCAATAAACCAACAACAAAAAAACCTTAGGGAAGACTTCTTTTTATATTTTTGTGAGCATATTTTTATTTTTTTGGAATTTACTCATATGAGCCTACAAGGATTTCTTCTTATATTAGTGTTTTCTAAGTTTTCTGTTTTGGAAATTTTATTTTTTTTAGCAGAGAAAAACTTTTAATACCGATGTAATTTTTTATTGTATTTATGGAAACAATGGCATTTGAATATGTGAAAGAGACATTTCTCCTCAATTACTTGGTGTAGTTTTAAGACTAATGACTAGTAGATTTAGTTACATACATAGCAGATTGTTATAAATCCATTTATTTGTATTGGTTTTTCTTAACAATTTTGCGGGGGGTGGAGGGTGGAAGGAGGCAGAAAGCCTCTTGGAAAATTAATGATTACTCCATCCCTTCTTAACAGGAAAATTCACGCATAGATAACTGCAGGAGATTTAAGGCCCTTAGGAAGGCTTGTTTTGGGAATGGGAACAGTGGTTTTCAACCTTTTTAAGCCGCAACCCTTTTATACAGTTCCTAATGTTGTGATGACCCCCAACCATAAAATTATTTTTGTTGCTACTTCGTAATTGTAATTTTTCTACTGTTAATGAATCGTAATGTAAATATCTGTTTTCTGATGGTCTTAGGCAACCCTGCTAGTGGTTTTAAACTTGTGAGTCATGACCCACAGATTGAGAACCACTGCTGTATGTATAGCCTAAGACTATCGGAAAACACAGATATTTATATTACGATTTATAACAGTAGCAAAATTACAGTTACGAAGTAGCAACGAAAATAATTTTATGGTTGGAGGTCACAGCAACATGAGGAACTTGTATTAAAGGGTCATGGCATTAAAAAGGTTGAGAACCACTGGGATAGTATGTGTATGCATAGGTACTATAATATAAGGCACTACAGAAGATTTTAAATAAAAATTTAAACAAACTGACATACATACTCTATGCAGTGTACCATTATATGAGTGCATGTGGAAAAGGAATTGAATGGGGTGGGAGTGGGAGGGCTTCATGGAGATAATGGAATTTGAAGGCTTATCAGGCATTCAGAAGACAGCCTGTTGCAAGCAGAGATGACAGCATGAGCAAACAGAGAGGAAGGAAAGCACCTGTCCTGTTTAGATATGCATGAGTATGGAGATCTTTTCGAGGGTGATTGGGTCTGCCTTCCAGTTTTGCCTTATGCTCAACATACAGTACCTTCCTCCTATGTAAACTCAACACTTATTGAACTACAAATTTTTTTCTTCATCATGGTTCCTGAGAACACCTTTCTCTGTGCCCTAATATATTGTGTCTTTGCTCACAATATATGTATTTTGTAGGAAAACAAGTTATATCATATAATTTCAATGACTGTGTGCATTAGTTGGTTTTAAAAATAAACATAAACTTGTTTTGTATTAGCAGAGAATAGCTTTGATATAAATTTCATATTTCTTAAATTGTATATCTTTGGGAAAAGTTTTTTGGATGTGTGAAGGATACATTTCTCCTTAGGGACTTAGCTTTTTGGCAAGTTGCATTAAAGCAGTCAATAAACTAATAGCACTCCCAACCAAGTATACTTTTGTTTAAATAAAAGCTCAGTGAAGTCTGTACTGCTATGGTAGTTTAATGAATAAATAATAGATTAATATATAAGTCAGAAATAAGGTTTAGAAATTATAACATTTTTAAGATTTTCTCCCACCCTTTGAAAAGCAGTAATATCCCTGTGGAAGAAGCTGTGGGGCTGGCATTGTCTCAATTTTATTTGGATAACCAAGTCCACCTAAAAATAAAACACGTACACAGCGACAAAAATTAGTAAACTTTTTTGATCATTGACTTTTTTTTGCATAATCACAAAACATTCCTTAAAACAGTTTTGTTGATTGGTTGATTTTCTTGCCATTATTCTAACATTAGAACAGTAGGTGCTGTGTTAGTCAACTATTTATGCTATTTTAAATTAAAAAAAAAATCTATGCCTAATTTTCTCTCTTGTGTTTGTAAACCTACACTAATAAAAGAGTATGTTGCAAATTGACTGTACATTCAAGATGTCCACCAGCCAATCAGGAGTGAGTATGCAAATTAACTCAACACAGATGGTGGGTTAATTTGCATATACAGGCACCAAGCGGCTGGGGGCGGGACAGGACACTTGCGTCATTGCCATTCCACACTGCCCCAGCCACTCTGGAACTCTGAGCAACATGGGAAGGCAGAAAGGCAGCTCCAGGCCAGAACGAAGGCAGAAAGGCAGCTCCGGCTAGAGCAAAGGTAGTGCCAGCAGCCAGGGGAAGGAAGGCAGGAAGATTCTTGAGCGAATCTTCATGCATCGGGCCTCTAGTGTTATAATGTTAGCTATTACTTTGAGCACATATTTTATACATTTATTCAGGTAATATTTAATGAGTTCCTATGCTGCATCTGGCTATTTCATAGATGTAATTAGAGGCTGTAAAAATGAACAATATTAATTTTTTGAGGAATTCTTATTTTGACAGTTTAGTTTTTCTCAGAGATTGGATAAAATTATTCTGATTAATTCACATTATTGTCTCTTTCAGAAACCCAATTTGTATGTGTGGGGTAGTTTTAGAGAAGTCAAGGATTGTAATTGTAGAAGAGAATTTTACCTATGCAAAGTCAACCTGACTGATTGGGGTTGAGTCCATGAGCCTCACTCCTTACCTAGCATAAAAATCCAGAGTCTGTCTCATACATGGCTGGCTTTTCCTTTACTTTGGGGAACCTGATTCTTTGAGTATTCCCTTACTCTTTGGAACTTGATTCAGATTTTATTACTAAATTACAGTAGAGTTTTGAATCATTATAATGCTGATAGCTAAAACAGAACCAATAGTAGACCTAAGTATTATAAAGAAACATTTTGAGAGATTTATCACTATGCAGTGATCATAAAATATTTTAAAAGTTTCCTACCATGTTAAGTACCCAGAACTATAACTATATTTCAAAGTTTTATTTTAGTGATTTATGTATGTGTGCATGTTTCTGTATATTGACTACCCAATTTTTATCTTTTATTTTTTAAATCAGTGGTCCAAAGGTTATATACTAACTAGCTTAGATTTGGGTTTATTTTATTTAAGACAATGTTATTTTTAAAATGAAGTATAGTAACATGTTTGGTTATTTTTTAGATCTTTTTAGGTAAGAAAGTTCTGTCACATATCTAGCCATTTCTTATGGTGCAAAAGTTATTCTTTTAAAGACTAGCTTTAGGAAAGATTAAATAGCTAGATAGAACCAAAGCAAGCTACTTTAGGCTGGATTATTTTTCATTCTTTCAAAGTTTTAGAAATGAATTTTAAAGAACATGGTTGATGATGAAGCTAATAAAATAGCTTTTATTTGACTTCTATGTATTAGGCATAGTATCTACCATTTTAATATTTTACATGAAAAAAATGTTATCATTCTCATTTTAAAATTGGGCAAACTGAGAAATAAGGCAGAAAAATAATTTGCTCAAGTTTATCTCACTTAAAGTTGTGGAGGCAGATTTGAATTCCCAAGGGCCAGTGACCCCAACTTGATCACAGCAAATCTTAATCTCTTTTGAGCTGGATGAGTTTATTGCTTTGGATTCTTTTAGTATTTTAGCTTGTATTCTTACCCTTTATTTGCTTCTCATTTTACTTAACACCCTAAGTGAAATGAAAAAGACACCTAAATAAGTCTTTGATAGTCAATGTAGAACATCCATTTGTGTTTCAAGAACACACTTGAGATCTATTATATATACTAGAGGTCCGGTGCATGAAATTTGTGCACAGTGGGTTCCTTCGCCTGGCCTGCACCCTCTCACAATCTGTGACTGCTGACTCCTATTCCCTAACCTGCCTACCTGCCTGATCACCCCATAACCACTCACCTGCTTGCCTGACCACCCCTAACCACTCTGCCTGCCTGTCTGATCACCCCTAATCACTTGCCTGCTTGCCTTATTGCCCCTAACCACTCTGCATGCCTGCCTGATCACCCCATTCCCTCTACCTTATCATCCCTAACTCCTCTGCCTGCCTGCCTGATTGTTCCTAACCACTATGCATACCTGATCACCCCTAACCACTCTGCCTGCGTGCCTGATCGCCCCTAACCACTACCTGCCTGCCTCATTGCCCATAACTGCCTCTGCCTCGTACCCCGCTGCCCTGGCTTTGTCTAGAAGGACATCAAGAATGACGTCCAGAAGATCATTTGGCTGTCTGGTCTAATTAGCATATTATGCTTTAATTTTTAAAGATAAAAGAAGCCCCAGAATATGGTATAGAATTATTGACGTATGTTTATCAAAGCTGAGGGACTTTGTGACAAAGCAATTTCTTCTTCATATCATTACTGTTTTCTGACTTGCAGGTTTTAAATGCACAGAGAGCAGGATACAAAGCAGCCATAGTTCACAATGTTGATTCTGATGAGCTCATTAGCATGGGATCCAACGACAGTAAGTACAGGTATCACTTTTCTTCTCTCCTGTTTGACAGATCTTTTGTAAAACTTAATAAAATTTTTCTCTCATTTTTTTTAAAGCTGATTTTCTTTTCAATCACAATGGTGAGTCCCAATTTTTAACACCATTGGGACAATTTTATTCACAATAGAAATGGACTTGACTTATTCTTTTCCAAACAGTTTGTTTGTTTGTTTTTTTAACCAATTTATTTCATTTTAGAAGATATGTTTATATTTTGGTAAAAACCAAAGGAAAAACAAAACTTTAAGTAGAGATAAATATGCTGAGTTAAGGATGCCATAAAAGAATTTTTTTTCTGATTTATTTAGAGATTCACTAGATTAAATTTTAGGCTATGGGGCTAATGTATTCTTGTGGAATTTCAAAGCCACATACTTGTGCTTTCTTAAATACAATTTGGTTATTAGCCACTTAACATACATTGACATACCTATAACTATTTATTTATTTATTTAGATTTTTAATTGATTTTTACAGAGAGGGGGAGGAAGAAGGAGAGAGAGATAAATATCAACGTGAGAGTGAAACATTGATGGGCTGCCTCTTGCACACTTCTACTCATGGAGCTAGCAACCTGGGCATGTGCCCTGACCAGGAGTACAATGGGCACCTTTTGGTACATGAGATTATACTTAGCCAACTGAGCCACACCAGCCAGTGCTAGCTTTTCATTTAAAATGGGAATATCATTCCTTACTCTGTACTAAATATTAGCTTATAAGGAAAATGAGCCAATTTTAATGAAATAACTGATTTCAATCATAAAGCTGTGTACTCCCATTTAATTTAGTGAGAGTGATAAAAGATGTCTTTTGTTATGCTCATGAAATGATTTTTAGACCCAACCTAAGGATGGGGGCTGGTTGCCAGGAGAACCAACCACGTGTTAAGAGGGTTAGAACTTTCAGTTCCACTCCTGACCTTCAAGGAGGACAGAGGGGCTGGAGGTTGAATGGATTGCTAATGGCTAATTATTTTATCAAGCTCGCCTATCGCCTATGTAATAAAGCCTGTGAATGTTGCATCCTTTTGAATCTGGAAAAGGGGCCGTGCACAAACGACTACACTAGACAAGAAATATGAATTTAGAAGGCATGGAGGCCACGTGGGAAACCCTCTCTAGTGGAAAAGCTTCATTGTGACCCAGGCCCTATTAGGTTTTATTCAAATTTAGAATACACATCTTGCTCTTAGCCAGGCAGGCAATCCAGTATCAGACAGACTATCTTAAAATCAGATATCAGTAAAGATTTATTTTGAGATTATTAGGTCAGGAAATTGCTTGAGCTACCATTGTCTTGATATAACAATCAGTGCATAGCTTTTAGCACTTGCTAAAGCTCAAAGTCTATCAGTCTTCCAAGTCCCCTGTTGCACTTTCATGATAGTATAGACAATGGATAGCTTCCAGCATCTCCCTCTTTTTGTTTTCTTAATCTTGAAAACTGTATGCCGCCTAAAGGGTTCTTTTAAGACTCTTCATTTCACATCTGTAGAGTTGAGACAGACATATAAGAACAAGAATGAGACAGGCAATAGTGGTTATACTAAGAGGCAATATAAGGAGAGCCAGTAGAAGGGATTAAATTATTTTATGTCCTTTTTAAATTGCTTCCAGGCATCTAAGAAATTAGTTTGTAAATTTACTTGGGATAATTATACAATATGCTACGGTAATTCTGAAATATCAAGGGTTGTGTTCCCTTTATCCCAAGTACCAAGGTGATTTTTTTATTGATTCCCAAGGGTATAAGGTACTATTATAGGGAATGGGGGATAACACAGATCTGGGAAAAATTATAATACACTGTAAGGATATTCTTTGCTCAAGGCCAGGGGTCGGCAAACTCATTAGTCTACAGGGCCAAATACCAACAGTACAACGATTGAAATTTCTTTTGAGAGTCAAATTTTTTAAACTTAAACTTTTAACACCACCTCTTCAAAATAGACTCTTCCAGCTCCTGGTATTTTGTGGAAGAGCCACACTCAAGGGGCCAGAGAGCCGCATGTGGCTCACGAGTATCACCCATCCTAAGTTTGTAAACTTTAGTGCCAATAATTCTATCTCAAACTGGCTGTCAATTATTTTTTTGTATAGACAAGGTCTTAAGTTACAATTTTCTTAACTTGTTGTACAAATTGAGAAGTTTGAACAGTTTGTACCATGGATGAAGCAGCAATTCCCACAGAAGTAAGTAACATTACAAGGGAAAAGAGTCCTGCAATTAACATTCCAAGAAATCTTTTTTGTTAAGATTTTTAATAGGTCATGTAACAGTTGATGAGATTCCCAAGACTCGGTTAGGAAACAAAGCGAAAGCAGATTGTTTTAAAATCCTGAGGGAATATTTTTGGAATGTAGAATTAATACAGTGGGATGGATAATGTGCAGGTTGTGCATGACACCTCATACAGATGGTTTGTTGCATCTGGATAGGACCTGAGTGGAGTACAAAAGGATGGAATACACCAGCAGTGGCAAGTGCTGTCTTATTGGGAGTTCCCCATAAAGTATGAATGGAATTGGCTGAGGTATAGTTAAAACTATACCATTTTATATGTGTAAGTGCAGCAGTTAATTTTCATTGTGTATTTTGTAAGAGCCAGTTATCATGTTGTAATTGAGATCCAACAAATCCTTCATATCATGAGATGGAGTGATTAGCTTCAACATATAGGTAAGATGCTGTCCCCTTCCATTTTAGGGTGTGATTGTTATAATATGCAGACCAATCCACAAAGGAAAAACTGTTCTTAAGTTTGCTGCTGGTGGTATGGTCATTATAACAGTCTTGCCAATTAATTTCTTCCTTGGTGGGGTGCCACTCATAAAACTTTTTACATAAGGCTTAGTGGGGGGATGTCTTAGTAATGTTACATTTTCTGTACCTCTTCCAGGAGCAAGTAGTGATAGTAGATGTATTTGGGCTTTTGCTTCCTTCACTTTTGGTGTCCATACTATCCAGAAACTCTCTTTAATTCTATACACAAAGAAGAGGTAGTTGGATTTGTGTCATATAAAAAGGAAGCTGGGTAGTGATTCCCATGTAATTATACTTTGCCCATATACTTCCTTGTCCCACCTGTGGTCCCCCTGGATGATCAAAGTGCTTGGTATTATTGATGACTACACTTGGCATGGGATCAGCCCAAATAAGGGGTCTTTCCCATGGAGGGTCAGGAACATAAGTCCAATATACTTTCCCATTTGCCCCTGATAGTATTATTGCACAGCTGATGACTTCTAGCATGGCAAGAAAGACGTTCTCAGGCATTCTTGGGGTTTTGGTCTCCTTACAAATTTGCTTAGCTTTATGGACCATCTTCTTCACCATTCCCCAAGTCACTTCCGATCTGTTTATTGTCTGCCTCATTTTCCTCCCACTTCTTCAGTGGGTTGCTTGGGGCTGCTGCTATCTGTGGTTCAGATAGTTGATTGTCTGCAGCTGCAGGGCATGGCCAGACACAAGGTCCTCATTAACCTGCCAGTTCCCTTTCTGGATCTGTGTTGAAGTTTAATATTTCTTGCGGGAATCCACCTGGGCTTGGAAGTTTTCTGGAAATACACAAGAGTATTCTCAACCAAATTTAACGGGGGCTTGGGGCCTTTCCATAAACCAGACTCGGGATCTTTCCATTTAACCAATCCCTTTTCCTTTGGTTTATTGAGACATCAATGTAATTCCATGGGTGTCTTGCCATCAGCATTACAAGTGAAAAAATTTTAAGTAATTAAGGCTTGATGCAGTTTACTTACAGGAGATTTCTCCACTATTTCCCCTTTTTCAACTTGGGATTTTAGCTGCTGCTGTTGGTGTTCTATAATTGCTGGTCCTTGGGAATTATGTGGTATTCCTGTAATGTCCTGAATTTTTGATTTTTTACAAAATTGCTGAAAATGACAGCTTGTGTCACTGAGTCATTTTAACTGAGTGATAAATTTGTCATTTTCTTCCATAGAGATTTTAGATAAGGTCTTAACTAATTAATGCCCTTTAATGATTTCTAAAAAGTCATTTAAAGTTTTAAGGCCATTCTTTTTATATTTCTACATTTTAAGGTCTAATACATTACTTTTAACTATAATTTCTAAATATTTGAAGGGCATTCCTGGAATGATCTTTAAGCTAAATTTAGGAAGTTTCTTTTTAAAAACTATTCTGTAGCAGCCCACAAGAGATGACCACCAGAGACAGAGATCAAAATTTATGAGCCTTTATTAAGCTGGCCAGCGACTACTCACCGCGGCAAAGGTTGAACTGCAGTGCAGACCACAGGTATTATAGCACATTTATACTTAGAAACCACAAGAGGGAGTTAGGACTCTTACAATGACAATCTAAAGGTTAAAAAAGTTATTTTAGCCATTTTTAAGAAACTCAGGACACAGGTGCAACACTTGGGCACGCTTGGCCAGAGCATGAACCACCCTCTCCCAAACTCCAACCGACCCATTGTTCAGTGACCTACTCCATATTCCTCTCTCTTAACGTACCCTGCCTCCTGGGGCAACGGAGGAGCTGTGCAATGTTTTCAGCCCAGAACATTATGTTTGCAGCCCAGAACAAAAACTTTTACTTTCCTTTAAACAGAGCAACAAACTTGGTTGCTTTTCAGATGCTGGCCAATGTTCTAAAGATATAAGTAATGTATACATTTCAAGTAAAAGTAACTTTATATTTATGGTGTCTCATTAATGGTGAGATTTAATGCTTGAATAATAACTTGTAGTTTACTTTGTAAATAGTAGTGAAAGAGATTTTAAAATTTCTCCTTTTTATTAAGCTTAAAATTTACTTTTAAACAGCATTCTTTTTGGCTAGTGCTTATTTGAATATGAATGCAATTTTACTTTGGACTTTACTAGAATCAATTGGTCATAAACTATTGCCTTCTCATATAAATGAGTTTATATGAGACCTTGATAATATTGTGAAAAGCAAATTTATTAATTAAAATATGCATCATTATTGAAAAAGTAAAATAAGCAAACTTATACATTTGACCTATGAAGTACAGATGCTACCTCACGTCCCGTCCCAGCCTATTTTAAGAGCAGTCTGTCTGAGGCATTATGTATGTAACCTTGTTTTGCCCTCCCTTTCCGTATTAACCATTAAATCTGTCCGTGGCAGGAGATAAGGGAAGTTGTCTAGCCTTTGTTTAAACTTCCCTGAGGTTTTATGACCCTTTTACAACTTTTGCAAATAGTTAACTTTAGAATTTATTTTTCTCTTTCAAAACTTATTTTTTCCTTCTCATCATATACACTGAGTTGCCAGATTATTAAGATCTCTGGATGCATAATAATCTGGCCACTCAGTGTATATCCTGTATAATAAAAGGCTAATATGCAAATTGTCCCCTCAACCAGGAGTTCGGCCAGCAGGCAGGTGGGCCAACTGTGCCCATGTCCCCTCCCCCTGGCCAGGCTGACTGGACCCCACCCATGCACGAATTCATGCACCAGGCCTCTAAAACACACACACACACACACACACACACACACACACACACACATACACTGAGTGGCCAGATTATTATGATCCCTGAATGCATAATAATCTGGCCACTCGGTCTATATGACCTTCATAAATGTCATGCTTTTAAATTAGTCTCAAACCTTTTTATGTCCTTCAAAAATACATTTCTACTCTACTATTCTTTCTTTCTGTCATTAAGTTGTATATACCTTCAGCTATTTATATAGAATTTTTTCCGCCTTTTCCTTTAAAATGTATGTCCTGCCTTTTATTATTAAAACTATACAATATTTAAACCTTAATTTCCCACTGATAATTAAAAGTAAACAGTCAGCATTTCTTAGATTGATATTTATCAATACACTTTTTGTAATTGTTCTAAAAGGTATTACATTTAAATTGGTTTTTGTATTAAAAATTTGGTTCAGACCATAGAATTAATCCTCTTTTTTTAACTAGGCCAATAAAATGTTATATTCTAGGTTGAAATTTTATCACATGTAATACACTTAAATAAGGACTATAGTATATTTTGAACTACTAATTTTTTTAGAGAAAATACAATAATTATTTTCTAAAAATAAATTTCTATACTTATGCATTTTGTTATCACAACTGTATAATTTCATCCAACTTAATTTGAACTTTATATTTTAGAAGCCTTAAATTTGAGGCAAGTTAAATATTTAGCATTTCCTAGATTAGTAATATATATTTATAAGGATGTATTTCAAATAAAATACAAGACATATTCAATTAATAGATTTAATTGTGTCCTCTAGATTTTTCATATGAAGCAAACTCAGATTAATATTTCAGTATTTTGTCATTTTAAAATACTTAGATAATTAATAACTTTTATTATTTAATTCAGCAATATTCTAAAGTTTTAAGTTACCAAAGACTTTGGAAAATTATATATGAAGCTGGCAAATATCCCTGCCTGCACGAGTAAGGCTTATGTAAAGGAGGAGGGAGCAGGCCTGTAACTGCTTGAATATAAAACTGCCACATTCTTCCTTAGAGATAACATCTAAGGTTAAGGCTTCCGCTTCTCTGGGACTGGCCCTTTCCTATAACAAAGTGCAGTCAGTCTTCTCTTGAGTGACTGGACTTGCATTATTAATATATTTATAATTACTACTGAAAAACTTTGTTACAAATCTTTTATGTTAGTTACATTTATTTATTTACATTTTAAATAACTCTGATATTTTAAAGCCAATTATTATTATCCAAGGCATTTTCTTAGGCAAATTTGTAACAAAGATAACTTACTGACTTTCAGTGGCTTTAATGTTAAAGTATTATTTTTATTTTATAAAAACAGGAGGGCCCCAAAACTTGAGAGGCAACCTTGGAATGCAGTATATTATTTAAGAATTACCCATTATTATGGAAACATTAACTCTATTGCCAAAACATAGCCTGTTTATTTTTCTTGTGTCATTTTTGCCATCTTTCAAAGAAAAAACCAGTCTTGGATTTATTCTATAGTATCTATGAAGAAATGGGGCTCACTTCAAGAGGCCACTCAAAATCGGGCAGAGCATGCCTTCTCTTAAGCTAGCCTTTCTCTCTTTATGTATACAGAAATCCCATACACATCACCAAATTGTGAGAAATGTCTCATTTGTCTAAATTTTAACTGATAGACTGGGAAATAAAAATATGGTGAAAATGAGACTTTTATAACACTCCTGATAGTGGGCATCCATTTTATAGGATCACCAAAAAACCTAGTAATTAATGGACAGGGGACTTTTTTAGCTACCTCCCTTTGTCTAGGGAATTTTCTTAAAACCTGTGTTATCAGTCACATGTACCGTGCATATTCTCTTTCTCCCCATTCCTACATTTTGTTTGCTCTGGGGAAATTTAGTAATGGCTTGGCCATTTACTGTTTGTTTTGTTTTCTTAAATTAAATTAAAGGCATGTTTAATAGACTTACAATAAACAAATTAAATCAAACAACAAAGACAGATAAAACAACAATCAACAGACAAGTGCCTATAACACATAGACAAGACTTAATAAATGAGAGTTCTTCTCATGGGTTTTTCAGATGTTCTATATTGCCTGGAACTTACAGCCAGAATTCAGCCTACCAGAATGCAGCCTAGATGTTAGCCCAGTTGTTCACAGATTTTATCATACTCTGCTCTCCATAGCATTGACTGGTGTCCAAAGTTATTTTTTGCTAAAATCTGCCTGACCCAAGGCGTTGTATGGTAGTTTTCAGACAAAGTATTAAGGAGTCCTTTTGTTAAAGGACTGTTAGCCCCATTTTCTCTAGCTGTTGAGCCTTTCCACACTGGAGGCAGAGATTCTTGGGCTTTAGATATTACAGACTTTTGATCCCCAATATGAATTGGGCATAATGCAGTTTGAACAAGAGCCCACCTAGCTAAAGATGACAAGGGCACTCTTTTTCCTTGAGCCTGATTTAAGATAATACCTTTTGACATTTTAATTCCTTTATCCTTGAGTATATAAGCTAAGAATTTACAATGATGTTCTTGTCTTTTAATCAAATTCTTCCCATTTTAGCCTGGCTAAAATAAAAAGTGCTTCTGTCCACTTACAGTTTACAACTTCCGAAGCTTGCATGGGCTTTGTACGCTATGAATTTCCCCACCTTTTTGGTTATTTTTCCACCTTTCTTGTGAACTTTGTTTTTAGCTTCTGCGAATCTTCTTATCCAGGTCCCCTTCAAGGCACCAGATGTGAATGCCATCTCTATTTGCAGGTAGGGTTCAGGATCTGGAAAAGGGGCTGCGCACAAATGAATACATTAGACAAGAAATATGAAGGCTTGTGTTGGGGGGGGGCAGGCAGAAAACCCATCTCTCGTGGAAAGGCTTCATTGTGGCCCAGGCCCTGTTAGCTTTTATTCAATTTTAGAATACACATCTTGCTCTTAGTCAGGCAGACAATCTAGTAGCAGACAGACTAGCTTGAAGGTCACTAAATATTTGAGACTATTAGGTCAGGAAATTGCTTATGCCACCATTGTCTCAACAGAACAATCGATGCATAGCTTTTAGCCCTTGCTAAAGCTCAAGGTCCATCAGCCTTCCAAGTCTCCTGTTGACAATGGATAGCTTCCACCAAAAGCCTTAAAAAAAAACACTCATGCACACGCAAAAAACAAACACTAAGAGGACAGATTTGGAAAGCTTTGGGTTGGTGAATGAATAGAGGTACTTGTAGAGTTGTGTGCTTGGATAGGGCCTGGAAGTTGTATGCCCCTTAACATATACCTTGCCATGTATATCTCTTCTATCTCTCTGTTCCTGAGTTATATAGTCTTTCATAATAATTAAATAGTAAAATATTCTCTGAGTTTTGTGATCTCCTATAGCAAATTAACTGGACCCAAGGGGAAGGGGTGGTGGAGCTTCCAGCCTATAACTAGTCAGTTAGAAGCATAGGTGATAATGTGGATTTGCAACTGGCTTCTTAAATGTGGGTATCTTGTCTTGTAAGACTAAACATGTGGAATTTGATGCTGTCTCTGACTATATAACATCAGACTTGAGTTCAGTTGAATTGTTTGATGGTGTGGGGAGACACACACACATACACACACATACACACACACACACACACACACACACAGCTGTAGACTGACATACTTTATGGGAATGTATTTAGGACTTTAAATAACTAAATCTTCAATAGGAAATATTTTGAATTTCTTGACCAAAAAAATCTTTTTATAACATAAGATAATATTTTTGAGTAGAACTTTTTTCTTTCTTACTCCTAATATAATCTGAGGCAAACTTACAATATAAAAAAGAAACATTTTAGGAATAAGTTCCTTAGTTAAGTTCTTTATATTTTAAATTATTATTATTATTATTTTAAAGTATGTTTTTATTGATTTTTAGAGAGAAAGAGAGAGGGACAGAGAGATAGAAACAGTGATTAGGGTGAAACATTCATTGGCTGCCTTCTCCACGTGCCCTACTAGGGATGGAACCTGCAACCTGGGGATGTGCCCTGACCAGAAATCATCTGGTGACCTCTTCTTTCATGGGTTGCTGCTCAACTACTGAACCACACTGACTGGGCATATATTTTAAAATATTATTTTACTATTCTAACTAATTAAATTATCATAATAGTAGTAGAATGCATGAAGTACCCTTAAGAGGCTCTAGCATTTTATAAAAATTTGACAACCACTGCTTGGGAATTAGAGGACTTATGAAGAGATTTTATTTACCTGTACCCTGGTAAAAGTTAATTAATCTTATTAAGTCCTTTATTTTCATCTATAAAAGTATGAATAGTTTTAATTTTTATTTGACCTGACAAGATTGGGAAGCTTATATGAGAGCAGGAATATGAGAAAACCCATGCCAAGGCAGACTGGGAAGAACCTAGATTAGGAGTCAAGAGCCTCAAGGTTTGAGTCCAGGTTGTGCGAATGTCTAACTATATAACCAGGACAAGTTATCAATATGTCTCAGTTTGTTTCTTCTATTTTCATTGTTTTCTTCTTTCAGCAAATAGTTTTTTGGCATAGTATACTGATTCAAGCACTATTTTAGATACCATGACTATAGCAGGGATTGACACAGTTTAAGGCTCTGCTCTCATACCTTTCTTTGAAGAAGCAGAATGCAGTAGTTAAGGGTGTGGTTTCTGGGGACTGCCTGCCAGGAATCCCAGCTTTACCATTTACTAGCTGTGTGACTTGGATTATTGGTATGTTACCTAACATCTCTGTGCTTCACTTTTCTGATCTGTAAATGGGAATAATAATACTTAACTCATTGGGTTGTTGTGAGGATTGAATGAATTATGACATAAAATATTTAGAAGACTGCCAAGTTATTAGTAATCATTTAATGGGTTATTTAGCTATTATTATTATTATTATTATTATTATTGCTACTATTACTATTATTATTACATTCTAGGGTGGGAGAGAGGAAATGAACACAAAGAGATAGGCTATATGTCAAGTAGAAACAGGTACTATGAAGAAAAACATGTTTGGCTAAAGGGATATAAAGTGACAGGGATGAGATTAGGGCTCTTTTAAATAGAATGGTTAAAGAAGACTTCTATGTATGAGGCTTTGACATTTAAGCGTAAGTCTAAAGTGAGAGCTTGAGGAGATTTCCAAGAAAAGGGAACAGCAAACAGAAAGCTGGAAGATAGAGCAGATTTGATGTTTCAAGGTGTGTCAGTGGCTAAAATTAATTGAGCAAGGGTTAGAGAGAGTGGTAGAGGATGAGGTTAGAGTGGGAGTCAAGGCCCAGATCCTGTAGGACTTTGGAATTTGTTCTATATGGGCTTTATATAGAAGTGTTAGGTGATCTGATATATTTTTAAATGATCACTTTGACTGCAGTTCTTTTTGAGAATAGACTGCAGGGAAAAGAGTGCCAGCAGATGTGATTTAGAATATTGCTGCAGCAGTAAGGAAGAGGTGATGGTGACCTGGAGTGTTGGCAGTGATTGTGTGGAGAAAGTTATAGAATTATGGACTTGTTTTGAAGTTGGTAGGATTTATTATGAGGAATAAAGGAAAGGGTAGAGTCAAGGATGACTCCAAGATACTTATCCTGAGAAACTAGGTGAATAGTTTTGCTATTTACAGAAATGAGAACGACTGGGAGTAGAATAGAAACATTGAGAATACCAATTGAAAATATTAAATTTGAAACATCTGTTATGCAATCAAGTAGACATATCAAACAGGCAATTGGATATGTGAATCTGGAGAGTTTGGGCTGGCCATGTAAAGTATGATTTGTCTATGATATCATGATAATACTATTTGGCAGTGTGTACTTCATGGAGTTATTTTGTGGGCCAGAATTAAAATTTAGTGTTTCTAAAAATATTTTGTGAACTAGAACATGTTTTTAGTTGATAGTGTTGCAGAGTCTCCAATATGGCTATTCATATTTGCATACATCATTGTCCCTCTTCTTAATCTTCTGACTAAAATGAGAAGCTTTTAACATCTCTTTAGGTATAAGTTAAAGATGTTATGTTACTTGCAATAATTATAAGCCAGTAGTTACAAACTAAAAGTTTCTCTTTGAGTGTATCAGTATCTTCATGAAAGAGTAAAACATTCCTTTTAAAAAGGATATATAATTTCAAGTTTTTAAAAAAATATATTTTATTGATTTTTTAGAGTGAAGAGAGAGGGATAGAGTTAGAAACATCTATGAGAGAGAGACATCGATCAGCTGACTCTTGCAGCTGACTCTACTGGGACCTTTCAGTCGGCAGACCAACGCTCTATCTACTCAGCCAAACCGGTTTTGGCTAATTTCAAGTTTTAATTATCAAATAAATTAAATGGTCAACTGTTTGATAGAGAAAGATCTGTTAGCAAGCTAGAAAATACTTTCATAAAATGATTATGATTCTCCAGCTATTAAAACGATGGGGTGGAAATTAAACATACACTGACTGAAATAAAAAATATTATACAGAGACCTAACACCAGACTAGCGGAAGGCAAGAATCAACTCAAAAATGTGAAATATAAAGAATCAGAAAACACTCAACTGGAAAAGCAAGAAGAGAAAAGAATCCAAAAATGTGAAGATAATGTAAGGAGCCTCTGGGACAGCTTCAAGCATACCAACATCAGAATTGTGGGGATGCCAAAAGAGAGAGAGCAAGATACTGAAAACCTATTTCAAGAAATAATGACTGAAAACTTCCCACGTCTGGTAAAAGAAATAGACTTACACGTCCAGGAAGCACACAGAACCCCATATAAAAGGAATCCAAAGAGGACTACACCAAGACACATCATAATTAAAATACCAAGAGCAAAAGACAAAGAGAATATTAAAAGCAGCAAGAGAAAAACAATTAATTACCTAGAAGGGAGCACCCATACGACTGTCAGTTGATGTCTCAACAGAAACGATGCAGGCCAGACGGGAGTGGCAAAAAATATTCAACGTGATGAATAGCAAGAACCTACAACCAAGAATACTCTATCCAGCAAAGCTATCATTCAGAATTGAAGGGCAGATAAAGAGCTTCACAGAGAAGAAAAAGCTAAAGGAGTTCATCAACTCCAAACCAGTATCATATGAAATGCTGAAAGGTACTCTTTTAGAAGAGGAAGAAGAAAAAGGTAAAAGATAAAAAATTATGAACAACAAATACATATCTATCAACAAGGGAATCTAAAAATTAAGTGAATTAAAAATTTGATCAACAGAATAAACTGGTGAATATACTAGAATCAGGAGCACAGAAAGGGAGTGGACTGATAATTCTCAGGGGGAAAAGGGGGAGAGGGGTAACAAGGAATGACTGGACAAAAATCATACACCTATGGACTCATCAATTGGGGGGAAAGGTAAGGGTAGAGGGAGGGGTGGGAGCGGGGTGGAGGGGAGCTATGGAGGGGAAAAAGGACAAATGTAATAATCTGAATAATAAAGATTTAATTAAAAAAAAACAAAAAATTATGGGGTGGATATTTATTGATATGACAGGATCTCTGACGTTTATCACTGAGTGGAAGAAAAACTTATACTATGTCCCATTATTATATGATCCTGATGGTGTAACAATAACATTTTATTCCCATTTAAAAATAGTGATTAAATATTCCTTTACTTGCCATTTTGGTTCCTGCCTTCCTGAGGCTTATATGTTGTGTGTGTGTGTGTGTGTGTGTGTGTGTGTGTGTGTATGAGCGTGAGAGTGAGAGAGAGAGAGAAAAATAGAGAGATAGGAGAGAAAATGAGTGGGAATGAATGATTATATTTTCTTAAACAAACCAATCTGGAAGTGAAAAAATGTATCCTACCAAGGGATACCAAGAGTTTAAAACATTAAAATATGTCTTTATTAGGATTGAAGAAAAACACATTAGTGGTTGCAGAGTTTCGGAGCATAGGTTGCTGAGGTTGGAGGCATAAAGGAATTATTTGGACATGTGATAGAACATGCTATATTTTGATTGTGATGGTGGCTATATAATTACATGTATTTGTCAAAAGAAAAGTGCCCTGGTAGAGTGGCTCATTTGGTTTTAGTGTCATCCTATGCATCAAAGGGTTTGATTCCTGGTCAGGACACATACCTAAGTTGTGGGTTCGATCTCCAGTGGGCACCTGCAAGAAGCAACCAATCAATGTTTCTCACATTGATGATCCCCTCTTCCTCCCTCTAAAATCTATAAACAAAACAAAAACAAACAAAAAACCCTGAAAGATTTATCAAATAAAACCTTTGTCTTTGGGTGGAAAGGATTATAGCTGTGTTCTGTTTTCTTCTTGTGTTCTCCCCACCTTTAGAAATAATGAATATGTGTTTTTTAAAGAAATATAGAACAGAGTTATTGGGAAAAATTACTACAAAAGAAAACAAGTGGGCTTTGTCTAAAGACAAAGCTGTTAAATTAACTCACAGCTACAAATAAGGCTGCTTTTTCTATAGTAACATTAAGGGGATTGTTTTATTTCTCTTCCTGAGAAATAGATAATTTTTTTTCTTTTGGCATTTGATTTTGGTTTTGTAATATAGGTATAAGGGTCAAATTTCTTAGGACACTAACCAAAACACAAAGATATACCATGAAATTCAGGATTTGGAGGAAGTAGAAATTTACCCAGCTTTCCTGTCCTATGCTTTTTTCAATTCCTGCCACCCTTTCACTTTGAAAGCATATGTGTGCTGTGCTATCATTTTTCAGACTGGTGTGAAGTGGTCTTTTCTTACATTCTTAGGCTTGCACTTCTCCTGGGAATGGGTATGTAAAAAAGTTTTTTCACTTTTTCATTCAGGAATTAAGTGTGGAAAGAAAACTTAAGTTCTCTCTTCTTCCTTTTCTAATAATTAATTATGTCTATAAAAGATAAGTCAAATGGAAATATTAAAAATAATTATATTTCATTCTCAAGACTATTGAGATAGTTTATAATGTATATAAGCAAAATGTTAGCTTTCATTAATTAAATGTAGAATTTCTCAGCCACTTTGATGATGGTATAAATCTATTATTGGGAGAATCAAACAATATATATTTTGAGTTGATTGTTTCCAATTGCATATGTTGGAGGAAAATTAAGTTGGTTATACATTAAGTATAGGCTTTTAAGAATAATTTTATTATTGTTTTGTACAGTCGGTGTGCTAAAGAAAATTGATATACCATCTGTCTTTATTGGTGAGTCATCAGCTAATTCCCTGAAAGATGAATTCACATATGAAAGAGGGTAAGTAAAGGATATAAAAAGTAATAATATAGATATTAGATAATTTTATCTGTAATCAAGGTTATATTTTAGAGTGCTCTATTTTATTAAATTATCTCTAAGTCATTATGATTTTAATACTTACTATTTGTACTATTTCCTTTATGTGGTTAAATATTGAAAATATCTTCATGCTAGAGAGATTAAGGCACCATTTTGCTAAAAAGATAAAACTGATTTTATTTTAATGAAACTATTGGTATTTAGAAACAATGTGATGAACATTTATATGACAGTTTCATTAAGAAATATTTGTATTTTATTATGGTTTGTTATTTTGTAAACACAGAATCCAAAACACAGTGTATTAAGTGACTTTTACAGAGATAAAAAGTTTGTTTGAAAGTTTGAAAAGTTTAATTTGGAATAAAAACGTCCATGTGGAAGTTCCCCAAATCACTTAAGGCAGTTTTCTCAACTGTTATAGCTAACACTTTAGAGCTTCTTCCCTGACACAGATCCTCAAATGCCGTGGGCAGGAGCAGGCTTCTGACCAAGAGGAACAATAACAATAACATCCTATCTAATAAAAGAGCAATATGCAAATTGACCATACCTCCACCACACCCAAGCCATGCCCACCAGCCAATCAGGAGCGATTATGCATATTAACTCAAACCAAGATGGCTGTGCTCATGGAGGGAGCAGGACAGGCCTCCATTCAGTGCTACAAAATTTCAATTATAGAAGATAAATAAATTCCAACAAAAATGGCAGCATCCATGGAGCTGGAGAGAGCAGGAAGTTAGGGTTGCCCCCAGTGATGGAGGAAGCAAGCTTTCCACAACCCTGGCCTGCCTTGGCCTTTGCTTAAGGCTACAAAGTTTCATTTATAGAAGATAAATGAATCCCAACAGAAATGGCTATAGCCATGGAGGGAACAGGAGGCTTGGTTCCACTCCAGGCTACAAAGTTTCAATTGTAAAAGATAAATAAATCCCAGATACCAGGACCTCCACTTGGGTTGCTGGGGGGCGTGGCCAGCCTCAAACCACCACAGGCCCCTTGCCCAGGCTTCCCCACTCCCCAAGGGAACACCCATCCTGATCCAGGACACCCTTCAGGGCATACCAACTGGCCCCCAAACATGCACCAGGCCTCTATTCTACCTAATAAAAGAGTTATATGCAGATTGATCATCATTCTAACACACAAGATGGCTGCCCCCATGTGGACACCAGATGGCCACCACAGGAGGGCCAGCAGGGGAGGGCAGTTGGGAGGAACCAGGCCTGCAAGGGAGGGCAATTGGGGGTGATGAAGTCTGCAGGGGAAGGCAGTTAGGGATGACCAGGCCCGCAGAGGAGGGAAATTGTGGGGTGACTGACTCTGCAGGGAAGGGCAGTTGAGGGGGACCCAGGTCTGTAGGGAGAGTAGTTGGAGGGGACTAGGCCTGTAGGGAAGGGCAGTTAGGGGTGACCAGGCCTGCAGGAAAGGGCAGTTAGGGGCAAACAGGCAGGCAGGGAATGGTTAGGGGGTGATCAGGCTGGCAGGCAGAAGCAGTTAGAGGCAATCAGGAAGGCAGGCAGGTGAGCAGTTGGGAGTCAGCAGTCCTGGATTGTGAGAGGAATGTCCAACTGCCTATTTGTAGGATCGGGCCTAAACGGGCAGTCGGACATCCCTCCAGGGGTCCCATAATGGAGAGGGTGCAGGCTGGGCTGAGGGACACCCCCCTGATCCCATGTACAAATTTTGTGCATGGAGCTTGTAGTTAATAATAAAAGCAATAGTATTCATTGAGTATTTTTGTTATCCATTTAATACTTATTAAAACATTCTATAGATTATTGTAACTCTTATTTATTATCTTCATTTGCCAAAAGAGGAAACTGGCACAATGAAATTTAAATATAATTATTTAGGGGAAATAAATCCATAAATATTTGAGTTTGAAAATGAGCAAGAGGGATTTCTGTTTACTACTTTTGCCATTTACCCTATTCAGTGTTGATATTTAAAATATGGTTCACTTATTATATTCTCTGAATATCTTTATTAAGTTAGGGAATGTAATTTTGGATATTGTATTAAAAATAGTTAATCAAGATGCTATTGCCTGACTGGTGTGGTTCGGTGGTTGAGCATTGACCTATATACCAGGAGGTCATGATTCAGTTCCCAGACAGGACATATGCCTGGGTTGCGGGCTCAATCCCTAGTAGGGGGTATGCAAAGAGGCAGCCTATCAATGATTATCATTATTAATGTTTCTATCTCTCTCTTCCTTCTCCTTCCTCTCTGAAATCAATAAAAATAATTTTAAAAAAGATGCTATTGTGTCAGCCTAGTTTGTGTAGTTAATGGAGGAGGAGAAGTAATATTTGCTTTTCCTCAATATTGCCGCGCTATTTAGAAAAATTCTGTATATTTTAATATGTATTTTAGAGTCTTGTTTTTAGTTATAAAATCATACTTTTTTTGTTGTTGTTAATCCTTACCTGAGGATATTTTTTCTACTGATTTCTATTTTTTTAAACTAATTTTAATATATTTTTATTTATTTCAGAGAGGAAGGGAGAGGGAGAGAGATAGAAACAAACATCAATGAGAATTATTGATCAGCTACCTCCTGCACGCCCCCTACTGGGGATTAAGCCCAAAATCTGGGCATGTGCCCTTGGCCAGAATTGAACCTTTGGTCCACAGGCATATGCTCTATCCACTGAGGCTAAACGAGCTAGAGCTCTACTGATTTCTAGAGTGGAAGGAAGGGAGGTGGGAAATATAGAGAAATATCAATCTGATGGAGACACCTTGCTTGGTGTCCTCCCACACATGCCCCAACTGGAGGCAGAGATCGATCCTTTTCCTTATCAGGAATCAAAACCATGACCCTTCAGTGCACAGGCTGATGCTCTAACCACTAAACAATACATTCCAGGGCTAAAATGATTCATTTTTAAATTAAAAAATAATACATGCTGATAAGTTACAGAACAATAAAGTATATTTAAATGAAATTTCTATGTTGCTATTCTCTAACAATAGCTGTTTTAACCAGTTAACTGCCACCATATTTTGAATTTAATTAAAAAAGATCCACTGCTTGTATCTATAGATGTTTATAGCGTACAAATGGTTAAGAAACCTTTTAATTGTACCTGTTTTTGAATACTCACATTAATGATTGATAATGTGCTCATATACAATACATAGTATTTTATAACTGCTTTATTTATTTAATATTTGATTTTTTCCATGTCAATTCAAGTTGACAAATTTTCTTATCCCAACTCTTGAGGAAAGATATATTGTGAAATTGAAAATTTTTTAGATTTTTAAAAGTTAAGTAACATTTAAAATAACATTTGAGAGAACATCCCATATTCACATTATATACAGATGGGGATAAAAGTAGATTTACAGTTGTTCATATGGAAAAATACAAATACATAATAAGATTAGAATAAACTGTATTTTTGCATATTCACAATTGTAAACTTAATTTTGCCCACCCCTATATATTTTCAGTGAATCTGTTTCTTATGTCAGTTCAGTTTAGATTGCCTATTAAATTAATTGCAGACATTATTTTTAAAGTTTTTTAGGTTTCAGAATTGTGTTTAAAGGACTAAAGACCTGAACATATAGATCTGCCCCATATATTTGCCAGCCTAACTTCCTACCTACCTACTTACCCACTCATTAATTCATTCTGCTTTTTGTTACAGTAGCTTTTAAACATGTTTTAAAAGAGAGAGATGACTATAATTTTAACATTCATTTTAAAAATTATCAATTCATGGCCAATTTAATTTGTACTACTCACCTTTGTTTCTTCCTCATATCATAATTATTATTTTCTTAGGTATACATTTTTTGAATAAATCTTTATTGTTCAGATTATTACAGTACAGTGGTACCTCAAGATATGAGTGTCCTAACATACGACATTTTTGAGATACGAGCCGTCGAGTGAGCAATTTTTTGCTTTGAAATATGAGCAACATTTGGAATATGAGTAATCGTGCGGATTGGCCAGCTGCACACGACCCACCAATTTACCACGCCTCAGTCAGTGTGCTTGTTTACCTCGTTGTCAAAGCATCTTTTGTGCATTTACATACTTAACACATTTCTTTTTATAACCATGGGTCCGAAGAAAGCGAGTGGTAAGGGCAGTGCTCAGAAGAGGATGATGTCTATTGAATTAAAGCGTGAAATCATAGAAAAATATGAGCAAGGTGTGCGAGTGGCTGACTTGGCGAGGCAGTATGGGCGAAGTACTTCAACGATATGCACTGTGCTTAAACAGAAGGAGTCGATAAAGGGTATAACGCCAGCTAAGGGCGTTAAAATAATTTCTTAGCTCCGTAGCTCTCTCCATGAAAAGATGGAGAATCTACTGATGGTGTGGGTGACAGAGAAGCAGCTTAAAGGAGATACATTAACACAGGGCATCATATGCGAGAAGGCGCGAGCGATTTACGGTGATTTGCTGGAGCAGACCCTGCGCACTTCCACAGACGAAGCATCGAAAGACTCATTTAAAGCCAGTAGAGGCTGGTTTGACAACTTCAGGAAAAGGTCCGGCATTCACTCCATCGTCAGGCATGGTGAGGCAGCAAGTTCGGATGTGAAGGCAGCTGAGGATTACCTCAAAACGTTTTCCGAACTGATAGAAGCCGAAGGATATATCCCCCAGCAAGTCTTCAACTGTGACGAGACAGGTCTTTTCTGGAAGAAGATGCCGAATAGGATTTATATAACAGCAGAGGAGAAGGTGATGCCAGGCCACAAACCCATGAAGGATAGGCTAACTCTCGCACTGTGCGCCAATGTGAGTGGCGACTGCAAGATCAAGCCTCTGCTCGTATGCCATTCAGAAAACCCCAGAGTCTTTAAGTCACATAAGATTTTAAAAGATAAACTGCAAGTTATGTGGAGGGCAAACCCGAAGGCATGGGTCACCAGGCAGTTCTTTGTGGAGTGGGTAAACTTGGTTTTCGGCCCTTCTGTTAAGAAATATCTACAGGAAAACAACCTAACCATGCAAGCCATCCTGGTCCTCGACAGTGCTCCTGCTCACCCACCGAACCTCGAAGATGAACTCCTCGAAGAGTTCAAGTTTATAAAGGTTGTCTACCTACCTCCCAACACCACTCCTATCCTGCAGCCCATGGATCAGGAGGTGATTTCTAATTTTAAAAAGCTGTACATCAAGCACCTGTTCCGGCACTGCTTTGAGGTGTTGGAGAACACAAACCTCACCCTTCCAGAGTTCTGGAAGAACCACTTTAACATCATGATATGCCTCAGAATTATTGATCAGGCCTGGCTGGGTTTTACAACGAGGACTTTGACCTCTGCATGGAAGAAGCTGTGGCCTGAGGCCATAGCCGAAAGGACCTTCGAAGGATTCGAACCCGAGGTGCCAGTGGAGGAGGAGATAGTGTCTCTGGGAAAATCCATGGGCCTGGAGGTGGATGAGAGAGACGTGAATGAGCTCGTCGAGGAGCGCTCTCTGGAACTCACCATGGAGGAGTTACAAGAGTTGCAGTCTCAGCAACATGCGGAGGTTCTCCAAGAAATTGGTTTTGAGGAGGAGCCAGAGGTGAAGGAGATCTCTACAAGTGAGATAAAGGAGATCTTAGGAATGTGGGAGAGAGGGTGTCACACTTCGTGGGAAAGAAACACCCCGAAAAAGTTGCTACTGGTCATGCATCGGAGCTGTTCAATGAAACTTGCCTCACCCATTTCAGAAACATTCTGAAAGGGAGAAGAGGCAAACCATGTTGGACACGTTTTGTTTTTTTTTAAATGGGCCAAAAATGCAAAGACCAGTAGCAATTAAGGTCAGTGAAGATTCGTTAAGTTACATTCAGTTTCGGGATAACGTGTAGCATTAAGAGTGTAACGAGTAGGTAAATACACTTTATAAAACCAGTTTATTCCTTTACATTCTCTTTCATTATGTTTTTATACAATATTTGTCATTTATAAAGTACACTTTTCTTATTCAAAAACACATAACAAGAACAACAGGGGTGGCATTTTGGGGGCTAGAATGGATTAATGGCATTTCAATTGATTTCAATGGGGAAATTTGCTTTGAGATACGAGCAACTCGATATACGGTCAAGTTTACGGAATGAATTAAACTTGTATCTTGAGTTACCACTGTAGTTCCTCTTTTTTTCCCTAATAGCTCCTCTCCACGTATTTCCCACCCTGACCCCATGCCTTTACCTCCCCCCATTGTCCTCGTCCATAGATGTAAGATTTTTCTCCAATTTCTTCCTGCACCCCCCACACCCTCTTCTCTCTGAGAATTGTCAGTCCACTCCCTTTCCATGCCCCTGATTCTATTATATTCACCAGTTTATTCTATTCACATTTTTTATTCACTTGATTTTTAGATTCACTTGTTGATATATATTTGTTGTCATTTTCTTGTTCATAATTTTTATCTTTACCTTTTTCTTCCTTCTCTTAGAGAGTACAATTCAGCATTTCATATAATTCTGGTTTGGTGGTAATGAACTCCTTTAGTTTTTTCTTGTCTGTGAAGCTCTTTATCTGACCTTAAATTCTCAATGATAGCTTTGCTGGGTAGACTAATCTTGGTTCTTGCTGTAGGTTCTTGCTGTTCATCACTTTGTTTATTTCTTGCCACTCCCTTCTGGCCTGCATGGTTTCTGTTGAGAAATCAGCTGACAGTGGTATGGATACTCCCTTGTAGGTAACTAACTGTTTTTCTCTTCCTGCTTTTAAGATTCTCTCTTTGGCTGAGACCAGTTTGGCTCAGTGGATAGAGCGTCCTGCGGACTGAAAGGTCCCAGGTTCAATTCTGGTTGGGGGCATGTACCTTGCTTGCGGGCACAGCTCCAGTAGGGGGCGTGCAGGAGACGGCTGATCGATGTCTCTCTCTCATTGATGTTTCTGACTTTCTATCCCTCTCTCGTCCTCTCTGTAAAAAATCAATAATATATATATATATATATATTCTCTCTTTGTCTTTTATCCTTGCCATTTTAATTATGATGTGTCTTGGTGTGGTCTCCTTAGATTTCTCTTGTTTGGGATTCTCTGGGCTTCCTGGACTTGTAAGTATTTCTTTCATCAGATAGGGGAAGTTATCTGTCATTATTTCTTCAAATAGGATTTCAGTATCTTGCTTTTTTCTCTTTTTCTGGCATCCCCATAATTCAGATATTGTTACGCTTGAAGTTGTTCCCGAGGCTCCTTACACTATCTTCATATTTTTGGATTCTTTTTTCTTTTTTCTCTTCCAATTGGGTGTTTTTTGCTTTTTCATATTTCAAATCTTTATTTGATTCTTGGGATCCTCTTGTCTGCTGTTGGATCTCTGTATGTTATTCTTTATTTCAGTCAGTGTATGCTTAATTTCCGATTGTTTTTTTTTTTTGTATCTTAAATTTGTATCTAAATTTCTTGGAGGTTTCTAGAAGATTCTTGAGTAACCTTATAACTGTGGTTTTATACTCTATATTTAGTATTTTGCTTTCATTCCTTTTTTTCATCTGTGACTTGTTTCTTTGTCTCTGCATTTTGGCTGCTTCCCTGTGTTTGTTTCTATGTACTGGGTAGCTGCTAAGTCTCCTTGAGGTGATAGAGTGACCTTGTGTAATAGGTGTCCTATAGGGCCCAGTGTCTCAGCCTCCCCAGTCATCTGAAGTGGACCCTCTTGTTGCACCCCTTTGTGGCCTATTTGCACAGTCTTGTTGTAGTTAACCCTTGATTGCTGTTGGTATCAGTGGGAGGAATTGACCTCCAGGCCAATTGGCTGTGGTGAGCATCTGTGTCTACATGGGAAGATCTGATTTACAGAAACACCTTTATGGGGCAGGACTTGCTTCAAGTAGGGCTTTAGTGCTCTCCAATTTGCCACTTGAGTGTGCTTGTTATAGATGTGAAGATTTGTAATCAAGTTTGGTCTCACTTTGACCACTGGGTACACTGGCTCTTGGATCTCCAAGGGGATGCTAGGTCAGCCACTGTCTGGGGCTGCCCAGCAGGAGCTACAGAGACATCTGCAGATTCCTCCTCTTTGTATGGGGTTTGGAGGTGCCCAGATGAGGCCCAGCTGTGAAGCAAGGCTGCTGCTGCTGCTGCTGGGCAGTGGGACTTCTTTTGGAATCTCAGGGGCTCTCTGTCCTAGCTGCAGTTTAGTATAGGTGAAAGAACAGGACATTCATATGCAAACGCCTATATGTACAGCTTGGGTGAGGTTGTAAATTGGGTGAGGTGGGGTCTCTGGGAATCAGCAGGGTGGAACAAACAGCAATGGCTATCCTAAACCAGAGAAGTCCCTGGTTCTCTGAGTCCTGCCCCTCTTTCCCCTCCTGCAGGAACAATGATTGCTGTGAGCACTCGTAAGAGTAAGCTGCCATCGTGTTCCTGTCCTGATGCCAGACAGTCCAGTTTATTCCCATATGTGCCTGGGTCCCCCAGAGTCTCACCCAGAAATGGAATTCACAGCAAGTGGTAGCTTGTATCACCCTCCTGGTTTAAAGAAGAGCACATCCAGGTGCATGCACTTTCTGCGCTTCCGCACCTCTTACAGGACTCAGTGAGCTTTCTTCACCTCTCTAGTTGTGGGACTTCCTCTCAGCCAGCTTTCCTGCGGTTCTGGGTGGTAGTTGTCCTACCATTTAGTTGTATGTATTTTTGATGTAGTTGTGAGAGGCAGCTAGTATAGGTGATTACCTCTGCCGCCATCTTCGTTTCTCCTTAGGTATGTATACATTTTTAAAAATTTATTTTCCTTTTGACTAAGGTATTACATATGAATCCTTATCCTCCAATGCGCACCCCCCCACTCATGCCCTCTCCCCCCTTGTGTCTATGACCATTGTTTATGCTTATATGCATGCATACAAGTCCTTTGGTTGATCTCTCCCCCTTACTCCCAACCTCCACTGCCTTCCCTCTGAGATTTGATGGTCTGATTGATGCTTCTCTGTCTCTGGATCTATTAAATACCATAAGACAAATATCACATGACCTCACTTATATGTGGAATTGAATGATCATTGTTTCTTTCTTTCTTTTTTTTTTAAATATATTTATTGATTTTTTACAGAGAGGAAGGGAGAGAGATAGAAAGTCAGAAACATCGATGAGAGAGAGACATCGATCAACAGCCTCCTCCACGCCCCACAGTGGAGTTGTGCCCGCAAGCAAGGTACATGCCCCCAACCGGAATTGAACCTGGGACCTTTCAGTCCGCAAGCTGACGCTCTATCCACTGAGCCAAACCGGTCTCCGCTATTTCTTGATTTGTCATTATTTTTAGGGATTTTCAGTGGATAGAGCTAGGAAATATATATGTTTGTTGTTTTGTTTCTAATTCTCACCCATATCTTTTGTTGATTTGGGAGAGGGAGAGAGAAGGGGAGAGAGAAAGAGAGAAAGAGAGAAAGAGGGATGGGGGTGGGAGGGAACATTGATGTAAGAGAGAAATATCAATTGGTTGCCTCCCATATGTACCCAGACCGGGCATCAAAACCACTAGGATAGTGGTCGGCAAACTGTGGCTCACAAGCCACATGCGGCTTGCGAGCCAAGGTTTGCCGCTCTGTTGACCACTGGGATAGGGGCTTAATCACAAGGAACAACGACAGCCTGTAATTATTGGAATTGAGAGTCTAGGTCAGTGGCCGGCAAACACATTAGTCAACAGAACGGCAAACTAGGATAACCCTAGTTAATCACTTGACTGGGAATCGAACTCCCACAGCCTTTTGGTGTACTGGATGACACTCTAATCCACTGAGCCACCCAGAAAGGGCATCTATATTTTTAAAGATAAAATAAATCATGAGTGCATATTGTTATTTCCAATTTAATTTTAGGGTTATAGGATTTTTACTTTACCTTCTGGATCTTACAACTGCATTTTATTTTTCTTTGCTTGAAGACACCAATATAGTTATTTATATTATCTTTAAGTTACATAATACACATAAACAGACTCAGAAGAGTAATACCAACACTAATTTGAACATTTATAAAAAACAGTTCTTTCTCTGCTTAAGGTGTATCATAAGGATATAAAGTCAAATTATGTTTTATTTTAAATCAGTGGTTCTCAACCTTTTTTTAATGCTGTGACCTTTTAATACAGTTCTTCATGTTGTGGTGACCCCAATCTTAAAATTATTTTTGTTGCTACTTCATAACTGTAATTTTGCTACTGTTATGAATCATAATGTAAATATCTGTGTTTTCTGATGGCTTATTTCGCTTAGCATAACAGTCTCCATGTTCACCCATGCTGTCTTAAAGGGTAAAAGATCCTTCTCTTTTCTTTTTTTTTTATTTTACTGCTGTATAGTATTCCATTGTATAAATGTACCACCATTCAGGCTTTTTCCACATCTTGGCTATTGTAAACAACTCTGCTATGAAGATGGTGATGCATATATTCTTTCTGATTGGTGTTTCTGGGTTCTTAGGATATACTCCCTGAAGTGGAATTTCTGTGTTAAACGACAGTTCCACTTTTAACTTTTTAAGGAAATTCCATGTTTTCCCAAGTAGCTGCATTAGTTTTCATTCCTACTAGTAGTGTACTAGGTTTCCCTTTTCCCCACATCCTATCCTTCACTTGCTGTTTGTTGATTTATTGATGATAGTCATTGTGGCTCGTGTGAGATGATACCTCATTGTAGTTTTAATTTGCATGTCTCTTTTGATTAGTGATGTTGAGTATTTTTTTCATATATCTCTTGGTCATCTGTACGTCCTGTTTGGAGAAGTGTCTACTCAGATCCATTGCTATTTTTTAATTGGATTGTTTGTTTTCCTTTTGTTAAGTTGTATGAGTTCTTTATGTATTAAATTAACCCCTTATCAGATGTATCGTTGCCATACAGTGGGTTTTCTTTTCATTTTGAGAATGGTTTCTTTTGCTGTGCAGAAGCTTTTTAGTTTGATGTAGTCACATTATTTTTGTTTGTTTCATTTGCCCTAGAAGATGTATTAGTGAAAATTCTGCTACCTGAGATATGTCTGAGATTTTACTGCCTCTGTTTTTTCTTCTAGGATTTTTATAGTCTCAAGTCTTTTATCCATTTTGAATATATGCTTGTGTATGGTATAAGTTGGTTGTCTAGTTACATTTTCTTACATATACCTGTCCACTTTTCCCAGCACTATTTATTGAATAGACTGTCTTTACTCCAGTGTATGCTCTTGCCTCCTTTGTGAAATATTAATTGATCACAATGGTATGGGTCAAATTTTCTGGGGTCTTGGTTCTGTTCCATTGTTCTATATGCCTATTCTTATACTAGTGCCAGGCTGTTTTGATTACAGTGGGTGGCTTTGTAGTATACTTTGGTATCTGATATTGTGATCCATCCAATTTTTTTTTCTTTCTTCAAGATTGCTGAGGCTATTCTGTGTCTTTTTTGATTCCATATAAATTATTCAAATGTTTGCTGTAGATCTGATAAATATGTAGACAGTATTTTAACAGAGATTGCATTGAACCTATAGATTTCTTTGGGAAGTATGGGCATTTTAATGATGTTAATTAATTATTTCAATCTATGAACATGATTTATGGTTCTACTTGTTTGTAAATTCCTGTTTCTTTTTTCAACGATTTTACTCCTAGGTACCTTTTTTGTTGTAGCACTGTAAATTATTTTATTAGTTTCTCTTCCTGAGAGTTCATTATTGGTGTATAAAAATGACATTGATTTCTGAATGTTAATTTTATATCCTGTCATTTTGTCCATTTCATTTTTACTGTAGCAGTCTTTTTGTGGAATCTTTCTATGTACAATATTATGTAATCTGTAAATCATGAGAGTTTGACTTCCTCCTTTCCAATTTGGATGCCTTTTATTCTTTCTTCTTGTCTAATTATTATGGCTAGGACTTCCAGTTCTTTGTTGAATAAGAGCGTTGAAAGTGGACATTCCTGTCTTCCTGTTCTTTTGGGCAAATGGTTTTAGTTTTTGTTCATTGAGTATGATTTTTGCTGTAGGTTTGTTATACATAGCCTTTATTCTGTGGAGATATATTTCCTCAATTCCCACTTTGTCAAAAGTTTTTATAAAATATGTGAGCTCTGATTTTTCTAATGTTTTTTTCTGTGTCTATTGATATGATCATGTGATTTTTATTCTTAAATTTGTTCATATATCACATTTATTGATTTACTAGAGGCCCAGTGCATGAAATCTGTGCATGGTGTGGGGGCTGTCCTTCAGCCCAGCCTGCTCCCTCTCCAATCTGGGATCCCTAGAGGGATGTTCGACGGGCAGTCTGACATCCCTCTCACAATCCAGGACTGCTGGCTCCCAACTGCTCACCTGCCTGCCTTCCTGATTGCCCCTAACCGCTTCTGCCTGCCAGTCTGATCATCCCCTAACCACTCCCCTGCCAACCTGATTGATGCCTAACCACTCCCCTGCCAACCTGATTGATGCCTAACTACTCCCCTGTCAACCTGTTTGCCCCTAACTGTCCTCCCCTGCAGGCCTGGTCACTTCTAACTGCCCTCTTCTGCAGGCCTGGGTCCTCTCTCCCCCAACTGCCCTTCCCTGCAGGCCCAGTCACCCCCAGCTTCCCTCCTCTGCAAGCCTGGTCACCCCTAACTGCCCTCTCCTGTAGGCTTGATCATCCCCAACTGCCCTCCCTTGCAGGCCTGGTTCCTGCCAACTGCCCTCCCCTCCTGGCCATCTTGTGGTGGCCATCTTGTGTCCACATGGGGGCAGGATCTTTTGAACACATGGGGGCAGCCATCTTGTTTGTTGGAGTGATAGTCAATCTGCATACTAGTCTTTTTTTATAGAGGCTTGGTGCATGGGTGGAGGTCAGCTGGTTTGCCCTGAAGGGTGTCCTGGATTAGGGTGGGTGTTTTCTTGGGACGTGGAGTGGCCTGGGCAAGGGGCCTGGTGGTTTGCAGGCTGGCCAGCCCCCCCAGCGACCCAAGTGGAGGCCCTGGTATCTGTGATTTATTTATCTCCTACAGTTGAAACTTTGTAGCCTGGAGCGGAGCCACACCTTTTGCTTGCACAGCCATTGAAACTTAGTTGCCTTAAGTGGAGGCCTGGGCTGGTCAGGGTGCGGGGAAAGTTTGGCTTTCTCCATCGCCAGAGGCAATCCAAGCCTCGTTCCATGGCGGCAACCACCGAAACTTTGTTGCTTTAAGCAGAGGCTTGAGCCAGCCAGGATTTGCTGAAAGCTTGGCTTCCTCCATCACCAGGGACAACCCAAGCCTCCCTCGTGCTCTCTCTGTGGCTGTAGCCATCTTGGTTGGGTTAATTTGCATACTCGCTCTGATTGGCTGGTGGGTGTGGCTGGTGGACATGGCTTGTGGGTCTAGCAGAGGTACAGTTAATTTGCATATTACTCCTTTATTAGATAGGATGAATATTGTACCAGCCTAGCTTGCCTGGAATAAATCTCACTTGGTCATTGGGTATGATCTTTTTAATGTATTGCTGGATTTAATTTGTAATATTTTGTTGAGGACTTTAGCATCTTTGTTCATCAGGGATATTGGCCTGTAATTCTCTTTCTTTGTAGTGTCTTTATCTAGTTTTGGAATTAGGATAATGTTGTCCTGGTAAATAGATCTTGGAAGTACATAGAATAGTTTGAGGAGGGTAAGTGTTAATTCTTCTTTGAATGTTTGGTAAAACTCCACTGTGAAGCTGTCTGGACCAGAGCTTTTGTTTGGTAGGAGGAGGTTTTTTTTTTTTTTTTTTTTTTAATTTCTGTTTCAATTTAATTGTATTGGTCTATCTAGGTTTTTGTTTGTTTGTTTGTTTGTTTTCCTCCTGATTGATTTTTGGAAGGCTATATCTTTTTAGAAATTTGTCCTTTTTCCCCAGGTTGTCCAATTTTTTGGCAAATAGTTGTTTATAGTATCTTCTTACAATCTTTTGTATTTCTGTGGTGTTAGTTATAACTTTGCCTCTTCATTTCTGATTTTATTTACTTGGGTCCTTTCTCTTTGTTTCTTGATGAGTCTGGCTAAAGGTTCATCAATCTTGTTTAGTTTTTCAAAGAGCAAGCTCTTTGGTTTCATTGATATATTTTTGTTGTTGTTGTTTTGTTTAGTTTCTATGCCACTTATTTATGCTCTGCTCTTTATTTTTTCCTACCTTCTACTTATGTTGGTCTTTTCTTGTTATTTTCTTTCTAATTCTTTTAATTGTAGGTGTAGATAGTTTATTAGAGCTTTTTATTGTTTTTTGAGGTAAGCCTACATGCTATGAATTTTTCTCTCCTGACTGCTTTTGTTATGTCCCATAGATTTTGAGTTCACTTTTGTTTGTTTCTAAGTAGTTTTGATTTCTTGTTTGATATCATTAGTAACCCACCTTTCATTGTTTAATATGCTATTTAGTTTTCATGTGTTCAAATTTTTTTGTAGTGTTTTTATTGTAGTTGATTTCTAGTTTCATGTCATTGTGGTGCAAGAAGGTGATTGATATGATTTCAATCTTCTTGAACTTGTATAGACTTAGCTTGTGTTCTAACATGTGGTCTGTCTTGGTAAATATCCCATATGTACTTGAGAAGAATGTATTTTCTGCATCTTTGGGCAAAATATTTTGTAAATATGAATTCACTTTATCTGATCTAATGTGTTATTTAAGGTCACTGTTTCCTTGTTGATTTTTTGACTGTAAGACTGACTATCCCGTGATGTCCTTGGGATGTTAAAAGTTCCGTACTATGACTGTATTGCTGTTGATCTCTCCCTTAAAGCCCTCTAGAAGTTTTATTTTTGTGTTCCTATTATGGGTGCATAAATATTTACCAGGATATGACTCTTATTGGATCTATCCCTTTAATATTATGTAGTGGCCTTCTTAACCTCCTATTATGCCTTTTGCCTTGAAGTCTATTTTGTCAGATGTAGGTATTGCCACACCTGCTTTTTTCTTTTTGTTTTATTTCCATTTTCATGGAATAGTTTCTTTCCCTTTATTTTCATCCTGTGTGAATATTTTGTTCTGAGGGGTTCTCTTATAGATATCTCACCCATTTAACTATCTCGATGTCTTTTGATTGGAGCATATAATTCATTTACATTAAAGGTTATTACTGATATTTTTATTATTGCCAATTTTATTCATTATGGCTATGTTCCTCTCTTCATACTGCAGTCCCTTTAAAATTTCTTGCATTGCAGGTTTGGTGGTGATAAACTCCTTTTGCCTATTTTGTCTTGGAAGCTTTTTATTTGACTTTCTATTGTGAATAATAGCCTTGCTGGATAGAGTAGTTTTGGTTTTAGACCCTTTTCATTGCTTTAAATATTTCTTGACATTCCCTTCTGGCCTAGGGTGTTTCTGTTGAGAAATCAGCTAATGGTCTTATGGAAGCTCCCTTGTAGGTCACTAACTACCTCTTTTGCGGCCCTTAAGATTTTCTCTTTGTCTTTAATGTTTCCCATTTTAATTATGATGTGCCTCAGAGTGGGCCTCTTTGGGTTCATCTTTGGTTCATCTTTACTGGTATTCTTTATGATTCCTGAAATTGTGTGGCTTTCTTCCTTCACCGGTTAGTTAAGTTTTCTGTCATTATTTCTTCAAACAGGTTTTCTATCGGTTACTTATTTTCTTTCCCTGCTTTTAGCTCTATGATGCATATGTTATTCCATTTCATGTCTTTTTTAAAGTATGTCCTTACTGATTTCAGAAAGTGGACAGGAGAGGGAGAGACAGAATCATTGATTGGCTGCCTGCTGTACACCCACAACTAGGGATCGAACCTGCAACCCCAGGCATGTGCCCTGACCTGGAAGTGAACTATGATTTCCTAGTTCATTGGTCGATGCTCAACCACTGAGACACATCAGGCAACCAATTTTGTCTCTTTTACAGAGTGTTATGACAACATCCTTGATCATATATTATGTGCAATTGTTCAAATGTTTGTTTATCAAAAGCACCTGTAAGTGCAATTGCTGGAGTATAACAACTTAATAATTATCTTATTGCTCTCCAAAAAATGTGAACCAGTTATGTTTCCACCAAAATTTTAGTAAAGCCAGTGTTTTCTTCAACTTTTGCCAATAATATATATTATCTATCTTTTTGATTAGTTATCATTATGATAAGAAAATTCATTGGTTAAATTAGCAGCATTTCTTTATTCATAGAGAACATTTTTATAGACTGATATCCTTTGTTTATTTTGGTCTTTTTAAAAATTAAACTCATCTAGTAACTTTTTAGTAGGATAATACATTGGATGATACACAACTTTTGATAATTGTGGGCACTGGAAAGAATTATTTTCGATCCTAGTGAGTAGCAAGTAAGATGTATTGGAGATATTGTTGGAGTATGGCTTTTAGGGAATCATTTAATCTTCATGGACCTATTTTCTCTTTTAAAATCATGGGTGAGAATAAAGAACGCTGTTCCTTTTGACTCTAAACTCTCCATCTTCTCTCTCATATTTATAGACTATAAATTTTCATATTTTTTCCCTAGCATGAGGAACAGTGACAGCACATTCAGTAAATACTGGTGAAATTAAATTGCTGTTGTGCCATCTCAGGATTCTTCATCAAGACAGAGCACTGTGCTGGTAGCAGAACAGGGTGTGCTACAAATATGGACATAGCTAAGTAGTGGGCCTGTCTAGTACGAATTGTAGGATATTGGTGAGGAGATTATGAGCTTGTCTGAAAGGGGCAAGTTCAAGCAAGTAGTCCTCTGCAATGCCAAAGGTACACAGCAGTTGGGCTAATCACAGGTGCTTGCCTAGAAATCGGTTTCTAGGAGGATGGCTTTGGTGTGTGGTTGTACATCCACTGGGGCTTAGTAGTTCAGCTGTAGCTCTTTGAAACAAGATGTTGGGGGTGGATATGAAAACAGACAATAAGGCAGTGTGTCAGCAGAGGGACTGGAAAATTAGAGTGATTATTATTATAAGTTGAGGCCGAGACACCTGGTGTAAAATTAGCTTGGGAAAATCATTGAAATGAGAATAAGATACTATTTGAGCAAATCTCAGCTGCAGAGTTCATGGACTGTGTTTTGTTTGGGGATAGACATGGAGGTCATATGGTAAGATAGTAAAGCTGTTTAAATGTTTTTTCAAATACAAATTGATCTGAAATGAATGAGACAGAAATTAATCTGCAGGCTCAGTTGTGGGAGATTGGACAGGCAGAGGAACTAACAATAAATCTGGAGGACCAATATTCTGTTGTAGTTCTCTATCATATATCACCATCAATGTCACCCTCCCACAATTAGCAATTTTGTTAAGAAAAAGATACATCTTGAATGTGCATTTGGCTTTTGATTTAAGATGCTTAAAACCTTCTATCAATTATAGAGCCTTGAAAAATTTTCACAGTATATATTTATTTAAATTTAAAAAAATGTTTATTGTTGACAGTATTACATATGGCTCCCTTTTTCCCCCATTGACTCCCTCCATCTGCCCCCTCACCCCACCTCAGGCTTTCACCACCCTATTGTCTGTGCCCATGGGGTTATGCATATATATAAATTCTTTGGTTCATTACCTTCCACCCATCCACCCTCCCCCACCTTCCCTCTGAGATACTTCACTCTATTCACTGCTTCCATGTCTCTGGATTCACTCCATTCATCAGTTTATTTTGTTAATTAGATTCCATATATAAGTGAAATGATGTGATACTTGTCTTTCTCTGACTGACTTATTTCACTTAGCATGATAATCTCCAGGTACCTCCAAGCTAATTCAAAGGATAAGAGACTCGACTTTTTTACTGCTGCGTAGTATTCCATGATACCAATGTATCACAGCTCTTTTTATCCACTCATCTATTGATGGGTACTTGGGCTGTTTCCAGATCTTAGCTATTGTAAATTGTGCTACTATGAACATAGAGCTGCATACATTCTTTCTGATTGGTGTTTCAGATTTCTCAGGAGATCACTGGGTCAAATGGTAGTTCCAGATTTAATTTCTTGAGGAAACTTCATACTGTTTTCCATAATGGCTGTACAAGTCTGAATTTCTATCAGCAGTGTACTAGGATTCCCTTTTTGCCACATGCTCACCAGCACTTGTCATTTATTGATTTGTTGAAGGTAGCCATTTTGACTGGTGTAAGCTGATACATTATTGTTTTAATTTGCATCTCTCTGATGTTTAGTGTCTTTGAGTATTTTTTCAAATGTCTCTTGGTCATTTGTATGTCCACTTTTGGACAAGTGTCTATTTAGATCCATTGCCCATTTTTTAAAAGGATTGTTTGTCTTCCTTTGTTAAGTTGTAAGAGTTCCTTATATACTTTGGATATTAACCCTTATCATTGCCAAATATGTTCTCCCATACAGTGGATTCCCATTTCGTTTTGTTGATGGTTTCTTTTACTTCGCAGAAGCTTTTTTATTTGGATGTAGCCCAATTTGTTTATTTTCTCCTTAGTTTCCTTTGCCCTAGGAGATGTAGCTGTCAACATATTGATAACGATAGATGTCTGAGATTTTCCTGCCTATGGTTTCTTCCAGGATTTTTATGGTTTCCCAACTTATGTTTAAGTCTCTTATCATTTTGATTTTATTTTTGTGTATGGTATAAGTTGGTGGTCTAGTTTCATTTTTTGGGGCATGTATCTGTCCAGTTTTCCCAACAATATTTATTGAAGAAATTCTCTTGATTCCATTGTATGCTCTTGCCTCCTTTGTCAGATATTAATTGAGTGTAATGGCTTGGATTGATGTCTGGGATCTTCTGTTCTATTACCTATATGCCTGTTCTTGTGCCAGTTACAGGCTGTTTTGATTACAGTGGCTTTGTATCTGGTATTGTGATTCCTCCAACTAAGATTACTGCAACATCCAGTGTCTTTTTTTTTTAGTTCCATTGTTAGAGCACTTTCCTTCTTGAACCCTGCTCACTGTATCATTTTCTCCTATATTCTTTGCTCACTGTGCTATTGTTGGAAGCACAGCTCCTGATCCTGTTCTAATATGTCAATTTTTGGGTCTAAGCCCTGCTGCCAGGGGCTGGACCTCCATGGACACTGGGTGGTAGATGGAGAAACCATGAGAAGTTGTGGGTAGTTATAGAAGGGTATGCTTGTGCAGTATAACTTGAGATTACTGTGTCTGTGCACCTATGTATACTATCTTAGCCTTGAATACTTTAAGATTCCCATTCTCAAAGTGGCCTTGGACATCCGCTGTACACAGTTCCATATAAATTTTTGAGTATTTGCTCTAGATCTGTGAAATGTGCTGTTGGTATTTTAATAGTGATTGCCTTGAGTCTGTAGATTACCTTGGGTAGTATGGACATTTTAATGATGTTGATTTCTACCAATCCATGATCAGGGTATATTCATCTACTTGATTATGTCTTCCTCTATCTCTTTTTTCAACGTTCTGTGGTTTTCAGAGTACAGGTCTTTTACCTCTTTGGTTAAGCTTATTCCTAAGTATCTTAATTCTTTGTTGCAGTTGTAAATGGGAGTATTTAGTTTCTCTTTCTGAGAATTCAATATCAATACTAATAAAAAATAATATGCAAATTGGTCAGGATGCTGTCACAGTAATAACCGGCATAGTGGGTGGGAACTTGCAACGTTGGGGATGAGGGTTGGGACTTGCAGCTTGGGAATGCAGTGGTGGCTGTGGCTTGCTCAGGGCTTACCCTGGGCAAGTGGTAGTGGGGACAGGGGTAGGAGAGGCGTGCCTGGTGGAGGGTGGCCAATACTCCCCACATGGCAGTGGAGGCAGCTGCAAACACTCCCTGTGGCCATTGCTGCTTGCCCCGGGCTGGCCCTGGAAACCTCTGCACTGGCAGCAAAGAAAGGTGAGTAAGGGACAACCCAGGAGCGAAGGCAGGTTAACGAGGGACAGCCCAGCAGTGAAGGCAGATGAGGGTGAGGTGACAGCCCAGCACCGAAGGCAGGTAAGGACGAGGAACAGCCCAGCAGAGAAGACAGCTGATGAGGGCGAGGGAAAGCCAAGCAGCAAAGGCAGGTGAGAAAGGAACAGCCCAGCAGCAAAGGCAGATGAGGGAAAGTCCGAGCTCCACGCTAAGAGCTCCCGGCCTGGCCATGCCCTACCTTGGCCTCCGGTACCATGGGTCAGGTGTTCTGAGAAAGGCAGCTCCTTCCTGCAGTTCCTCATACTCCCAGGCCGCCTCCATCATCCCTCAATGCTACTTGGGTCAGGGTCGGGAATCGGTGGAGGTCTTCCAGGTGTCCAGGCAACCAATGTAGGGAATTTCCTCTAGCAGCCTGACCTAGTGACTCAGGGCCGAAGAGAGACCTGCACTTTCCCCTGCAGCCTGGAAGACGTGGTCTGCCCATCACCATATGTGCACACCTAATTGGTTAAGCATGGGGAAACTCACGGCAGATGGCTGCTGACGCTTGCCCAGGGCTGGCCACTGTGAGGGCTGAGGTTCAGGCAATGAGAGCCGGGCGAGGTTTAGGAAAGCTGCAGAGGCTGCAGTGGCTGAGGCTCAGGCAGCCTTGTGGCCGGCAGTGGCAACAGCAGAAGTGTGATGGGAGCGTCACCTTCCCCTCATCACAGGGTCACCTCCAGCAAAGGGAAGCCAGAGGCACCATCAGTGAAGAAATGATGGGGGCAGTGCCTTCCCCTGATTAGCTGGTCATCTCCCACAGAGGGAGGCCAGACTGCGGTGTAAGCCGTCAGTAGAACATCCCCTGAGGGCTCCCAGACTGTGAGAAGGAGCAGGCCTGCCTGAGGGACCCCCTTCCAATGCACAAATTTCATGCACCGGGTCTCTAATCTATCTATCTATCTATCTAAAGCCAGCGACTGTAACACTGTAACAATTGATCACTATGATGCCCACTGTGGCCAGCGAAACAGCCCAATCAGGTACATATGTCTCCTTTTTTCCCCAATGACCCAGAGCTATGTGGTTAGCTGAGACTGATACCTGGCAAGCATTGCAGATTTACTTATTCCTCTGCTCAAACCTGCTCCTTTGCCATTCTTCCCAGTTATTGTTCTCAAAAGTATCCTTTAATAAGTACTGTCCACTACCAGACTCTCCCACCCTGATCAAGAGCAGGGCCAGCCAGCCAAACACCCCACCTCCTCACCCTCCACCAGCCCCGCCCCCAATCTGCCCACCCCACCACCATAGGCCTGTAGCCCCTCTCCCTGGCTGGCCCACCCCTGATCGCCCCCCCACTCCAATAGGGAGTGGGGCTGGCCAGCCAAACTACAACAGCACCCCCCCCCCCCTCACTGGCCCTGTCCCCAATGGGTCCCCACCACCCTGGTCGGCCTGCAGCCTCTCCCCCTTCCCAGCCCTGCCATAAATGCCCCTCCCACCCCAATAAGAGCTGGAGCTGGTGGCCACCCTCCTGAAGCCCCTCCCCCCAGCAGGCCCTCCCCAAATTGGCCCCCACCACCTTGATCGGCCTGCCACCCCCTATCCTGCCTGCCCCTCCTCCACCGCCCCCATATCAGTCTGCCAACCTTGAGCAGTTGGCAGGGTCGGCCATCCTGTGACCCCCCCCCCCCCAGGCTGCTGGCCTTTGCACTATCCACAGCCCCTCTCTATGGCTGAACCCTTCCCCAATAGGCCTCTCAACCCCAATCAGGGGGTGGGGCCCTCTGGCCAATTGCCTGAGTCCCCTCCCTCCAGCTGTTCTGGCCCTGATCAGCCTTTATCAGGGTGGACTGTCCAGCCAACGTCCTGTCATCTCTTCCTCTCAACAGGCCCAACCCTGATCCACCTTGGTTGGGGCTGGGCCAGTAAACCCCACCTGTACACAAATTTGTGCACAGGGCCTCTAGTTGTTGTATAAAAATGCCATTGATTTTGGGGTGTTGATTTTATATCCTGCTATATTGCCAAGTTAAATCTAGTAATTTTTTGGTGGAATCTTTAGGGTTTTCTATTTACAATATCATGTCATCTGTGAATAATGAGACTTGTTCTTCCTCCTTTTCAATTTTGATGCTCTTTATTTCTTCTTGTCTGGTCATTGTGGCTAGGACTTCCAGTACTATATTGAACAAGAGGGGAGAAGTGGACATCTCTGTCTTGTTCCTATTCTTCGGGGAAATGGTATTAGTTTTTATTCTTTAATATGATGTTGGCTGTTTGTCATATGTGGCCTTTATCATGTTGAGATATGCTCCCTCTGGTCCACTTTGCTGAAAATATTTTATCAAAAATAGTGCTGGATTTTGTCAAATGCTTTTTTTTTTTTTTTTGCATCTGTTGATATGATCATGTGATTTTTGTCTTGCACTTTGTTTATGTGATGTATCACGTCTATTGATTTGCAAATATTGTACCAGCCTTGCATCCTTGAAATAAATCGAACAGGGTCATGGGGAAGGATCTTTTTAATATATTACTTGATCTCATTTGCTAATATTTTGTTAAGAATATTGTCCTGTAAGTCTCTTTCTTTGTAGTGTTTTTATTTGTTTTTGGAGTTAGGATAATGCTGGCCTCATAAAATCAGCTTGGAAGTGTTCTTTCCTCCTAGATTTTTTTTTAAAAATATATATTTTATTGATTTTTTACAGAGAGGAAGGGAGATAGAAAATTAGAAACATCGATGAGAGAGAGACATCAATCAGCTGTCTCCTGCACACCCCCACTGAAGATGTGCCCGCAACCAAGGCACATGCCCCTGACCGGAATCGAACCCGGGGCTTTTCAGTCCACAGGCCGATGCTCTATCCACTGAGCCGAACCGGTTTTGGCCTCCTATAATTTTTGATATAGTTTGAGGAGTGTAGGTGTTAGTTCTTCTTTGATAAAACTCTCCTGTGAAGCCACCTGGACCTAGGCTTTTGTTTGCTGGGAGTTCTTTTTATTATTGTTTCAATTTCATCAGTTGTTATTGGCCTATTCAAGTTTTCTGATTCTTCTTGATTCAGTTTTGTAAAGTGTATTTTCCTAGAAATTTGTCCATTTCATCCACATTGTCCAGTTTGTTGATATATAGTTTTTTATTAAATCCTCATAGTATTTTATTAAATTCTCTGTATTTCTGTGGCGTCAATGGTTACTTTATTACATTTGTTTCTGATTTTATTTATTTGGGTACTCTGTTTTTTGATTAGTCTGGCTAACAATTCATCAATTTGGTTCATCTTTTCAAAGAATCAGCTCTTGGTTTCATTTTTTTTTTTTTTTTTTTGTCTCTGTGTCATTTATTTATGCTCTTTATTATATCCTTACCTCTACTTACTCTGGGCTTTTCTTGTTCTCTTTCTAATTCTTTAAATTGTAGGGTTAAATAGTTTACCATTAATTTTTCTTGTTTTTTTGAGGTAGGCCTGTAGTGCTATGAACTTCCCTCTCAGGACTGCTTTTTCTGTATCCCAGAGATTTTAGATTGTTGTGTGTTCATTTTCATTGGTTTCCAGGAAGATTTTGATTTCTTTCTTGATCTCATTGTTAACCCATTCATCTACTTAATAAAAGAGTAACATGCTAATTGACCGTACCTTCACAATACCTACCAGCTAATCAGGAGTAAGCAAGCAAATTAATCCAACAAAGATGGTGGGTTAATTTGCATACACAGGCGCCAAGCGGCCAGGGGTGGGGTAGGATGATGTCACCATGGCGACGACACAGGCATTCCGCACCACCTAGCTGCTCCAGGATGGAGCAGAGTGGCAACTCCAGGCCAGAGTAGGAAGGTGGCTCCTGGCCAGAGTGAAGGCGGTGTCAGCATTCAGGGGAAGGAAGGCCCACTTTTGTGTGAATCTTTGTGCATCAGGCCTCTAGTTGTATAATAACATATTTGCCTTCATGTGTTTGAATATTTTGGGAGTGTTTGTACTGTAGTTGATTTCTAATTTCATTTCACTGTGATCTGAGAAGATGCTTAGCATGATTTCAGTTATCTTGAACTTGCAGAGACTTGTTTTGGTTCCTAAAATATGGTCTATATTTGTGAATGATATTTGTGCACTTGAGAAGAATGTATATTCTGCAGTGGTGAAATGTTCTATAAATGTCAGTTAAATCCATTTGTCCTTTAGAGTCACTGTTTCCTTATTAATATTTTGTTTGTAAGTTCTTTCCAAGTGTTAAGGTCCCCTACTATGACTGTATTGTTAATCTCTCACTTAAATACCTCTAGAATTTTTTTTATATATTTAGGTACTTCTATATTGGGTGCATGTATTTTACCAGGATTATAACCTCTTGGGATCTTTCCCTTTAGTATTATATAGTGACCTTTCTTTTCCCTTTTGATGACCTTCATTTTGAAGTCTATTCTCTCAAATATGAGTATTGCTACTCCAGCTTCTCTTTCTTTTCCATTTGCATGGAAACTTTTTTTCCATGTCTTTCACTCTCATCCTGTATAAGTCTTTAGTTGTGAGGTGGGTTTCTTATAGACAGCATATAGTTGGGTCATGTCTTTGTATCCATTCAGCTACCCTTGTCTTTTGATTGTAGCATTTAACCATTTACATTTACAATTATTATTGATACTTATATATTGCAATTTTAAATCTGTATGCCTAGGTTTTTCTCTTTGTTTCTTTTTTTCATTATAGTCATTCCTTTAGCATTTGCATTTTTTGTATTGCTGGCTTGCCTTTTTTTTTTTTTTCTTTTGTGAGAGCCTTGTTGGATATAGTAATCTTGGTTTCAGATCCTTGCTTTCTATTACCTTGAGTACTTCATGCCTTTCCCTTCTAACTTTCAGAGTTTGTGATGAGAAGTCAGGTGTCAGCCTTATGGGAGCATCTTTGTAGATAACAGTTTACTTTTCTCTTGCCTTTAAGATTCTCTCTTTGTATTTAACTTTTAGCATTTTAATTATGATGTGTCTGGGTTCTTCTTGTTTGGGGTTCTCTATGCCTTGAATTTGTGTGAATTTTTTTTTTACCCCCATGGGATTAGGGAAGTTTTCTACTATTATTTCTTCTAACAAGTTCTTTATCCATTTTTCTTTTTCTGCCTCTTTTGGCACATCTAATATGTGAATATTGTTACATTTCCCTTAAGCTGTCCTTCAGTTTATTAATTGTTTTTTCTTTTTGGTTTTCTGATTGAGTGGGTTTTTTCTACTATGCCCTCTAACTCACTGATTTGATCCTCTATTTCCTCTGATATGCTGTGTATTCCCTCCAACGTGTTTATTAGTGCTATTTCATTCTTTATTTCTGACTGTTCTTTTTTCACAGTTACTATATCTTTTCTCATGCTGTTGAGCATCTTTACCATCATTCTGAATTATATGTCAGATAAATTTCTTATCTCCATTTCATTTATCTCTTTTTCTGGAGAATTCTTTTTTTTCCTTTCATTAGGGATTTTTTGTTTGTTTCCTAATTTTGGCTGCCTGTTTGGGTTTGTGACTATGTATCAGGTCGATCTTCTATGCCTCTCAATCTTTAGTGCAGTGCAGTGTCAAATGCTATTTCTGACTAATTATTAGATTAGGCAAGGAATCAAAGCTTCCAGAGACTGCCTCTGTCTATAAACTGATTGGATTCCATCTTGAGTAGCCCTGAAGCACTCATCCACAGGTGTGGCTAGAGTTTTTCCAACAGGGTGGGGCAGTTGCTTCTGCTTAGAGGCTAATTGTTATCTTTTGTCTCTTAATGGGCCTTGTAAACTCCACTTTCATTGTGGGGCAATTTGTTTTCCAATAGGGTGAGTCAAATATTCTTTCTAGGCAAAAACCATCTGTATAGCAAATGTCTGCCTAAGAAAAATGATCTTCAGAGTATGAGGGAATGACTCAGCACAGGAAACTTGGGGTGTCTATCTTCTGAGCTCTAACCCCAGAGCCTCAGCCCTTGCTTCTGCTCACACAGCTCCTGTCCATTCTACCCTCCCTTTGCTAGAGCACAAGGTGAATGACTACACATGGAATTTTGTGCATTGCTCTTTAAGAGGATGCCTGCATTCCAGCCATCTCTCTCTGTCAGGCAACAATCCTGCTGCTTTTCACAGCCAGAGTTATGTGGGCACTTTCTCAGTTCTGGCATACTCTGCTGGAGGCCCGCACTTGGCGATTGCATCCCAGAGTTCTCAGTGGCAACCCCCATAGCTGAGATCTTTCTCCTGAACTTCTAATTGCTGTCTATGGAAGCCTGGCCACCCTTTTACACCTCTGTCCTTCTTACCAGTCAGTATGTGATCTCCCCTGTCCATCCTTGGTTATCACTATTCTCTCCAGCTAGTGTTCAGTTGATTATTCAGGATTTTTTTTTTTTTTTTTGTATTTTAGTTGTAATTCTAATTTGGTACTGGAAGTGTGTCAGTCTAGCATCCACTTACTTCGTTGTGATTTTTAATCTCTTCCTTACAGTATATCTTGGTAGTAAACTAAAATGTTTTCAGGTTTAACAGACAAATATTAATAGGACATGCCGGAAGCCTATTATTGTTTTAATAATAGAGAGCTGTGGACAGGGAATCCAGAGGGCTAGTCAACCTTAATTGCTCTAAAGGGTTAGAGCTAATTACTAGATGTTGGTAGTTGAAGCAGCTCCCACCTGTTCTAAATTTACTGATTGGCTTTTATTGGAGTTTCCTGCCTGAGGGATATGGGTGTATTCTATCATTTTAAAAGAGCTAGTAGTAGTCCTCCCACTAGAGTTGGACTACTGCCTGGCCCCCATTTCTAAAATTAATACCTCTCTAATTCTTTTTTTCATTTATATATGGCCTTCTCCAGAACCTGAACCTCGAACTGGAACCCTGAACCATGCGGGATGTGAAAGGGGTTCCCACAAGGACATGTTACAGAACATTAGATTTAGAGCACAGACCTATGAATGTTAACATTAGAAAATTCTGGGATTTATTCTATTTCTGTGGTTACACACATGGGAACTTTTCAATATAACTTCTGAATTTCTTCTTCATTGGGTCTTTCTGCTTTTTGTTCATTTAGCTTACTTCTTGTTACCTAGTAGTTCCATTCATTTCTGAGCAACTCCGGGACTTGTCTCATAGCATAGTGTTTATCTAATTCAGGCTGTAATTATTAATATTAAAGAAGAAATAACAGAATATAAGATATGTAAGCTTTGCTATTGCTGATATATTTAGATGCTATGATGGGTTGAATTTAGGATATGCAGTAGTCTGGTTTCTAAACCCTAATGGTGTTAATTTATTAGGTTGGTAGGGGTGCGAGTAGGGCCATGTGCCTAGGATCATCACCTCGTGGATAGGCTTTTGTACCTAAAAGTGGCGCTGCTGTCACATCATCTCAGTTTTGGCGTGGGGGGTTCCAGAGGGCTTTTGCCAAGAACAAGGACATTACTTACAGAACTGACCTCATGCAAAAGATATGGTATGAAATAGAGCAGCTCAGTTCCTGCTTTTCTCTTTTTTTACACTGCTGATCCGTCAGTCACATCAGTATTTTATGTAAAGACATAAAAAATGCATGTTATTATTTTGTCATCTGCATTCTGTTGGAATTGATTGAAATAAAATGTTAATTTTATTCAAGTGGTCTTAATAGTTTTGGGAGAATATTTAAATTTGGAGGGGTGGAATTCCTGATATTATCTCTTCTGTTTGTTTTTGTTTCTGGTGAAGCTTGATAGAATGTCTTGGATGTGAGTATTAAAAAATCATCCTATATAATAAAACCTTGATATGCAAATCAACCAAGAGTAGAATGTCTGGTTACTATGAACTTATCACCAGGGGGCAGATGCTCAATGCAGGACCTGCCTCCTGGTTGTCAGTGCGCTCCCACAGGGGGAGTGTTGCTCAGCCAGAAGCTGGTCTCATGGCTCGCAAGTGCAGCAGCAGTGGCAGGAGCCTCTGCAGCAGCACTAAGCAGCAGCAAGCAGAGTGGTAGGGATCAGCAACCAGGCGGATGGTAAAGAGCTAGGGGTCCTGGACTACAAGAGGGATGTCTTCCTGCCAGCTTAGGCAGACATCCCCTGAGTGGTCCTGAACTTCATTTCTGAATGATAGCTTTGCTGGATAGAGTATTCTTAGTTGTAGGTTCTTGCCATTCATCACCTTGAATATTTCTTGCCACTCCTGTCTGGCCTGCATCGTTTCTGTTGAGAAATCAGCTAACAGTTGTATGGGTGCTCCCTTGTAGGTAATTAATTGTTTTTCTCTTGCTGCTTTTAATATTCTCTTTGTCTTTTGCTCTTGGTATTTTAATTATGATGTGTCCTGGTGTGGTCCTCTTTGGATTCCTTTTATATGGGGTTCTGTGTGCTTCCTGGACTTGTACGTCTATTTCTTTTACCAGGTGTGGGAAGTTTTCAGTTATTATTTCTTGAAATAGGTTTTCAGTATCTTGCTCTCTCTCTTCTTCTGGCACCCCCACAATTCTGATGTTGGTACGCTTGAAGCTGTCCCAGTGTCTCCTTACATTATCTTCACATTTTTGGATTCTTTTCTCTTCTTGCTTTTCCAGTAAAGTGTTTTCTGATTCTTTATATTTCACATTTTTGACTTGATTCTTGCCTTCCGCTAGTCTGGTGTTAGGTCTCTGTATAATATTTTTTATTTCAGACAGTGTATGTTTAATTTCTGTTTGGTCCTTTATCATCTCTAGTTGGATCTTTTGCATTTATAGTTGGTCCTTTTGCATCTCCTCTTGGGACTTGATAAATTTATCCATCTTTTGTAGCATATTCTTGAAAAACCTTATAAGCGTGGTTTTGAACTCTGTATCCAGTTGTTTTTTTTCCTCCATTTCTTTTGTTTGTGATCCCTTCCCTTGTCTCAGCATTTTCACTATGCTGGGAGAACTTCTGTGTTGGGTTCAGCTTTATGATACCAGACTTGAAAAACCGCAAAAGCCTCTCTTGAGCTTGGGATTGGTGGAGTCTCAGGGCTTAAGGGACTGCTTTGCCTTCCAGTCGGGCCCACCCTCCACGGCCCCTGAGTCTCATGTGACTGGGTAATCGCTGGAGCAGTCCCTGTGTGCGCGCACTCTCTCGCAGTGCCTCTAGACTGCTGCCTTTCCGGCTCCCCTGTGCTATGGGACCACAGGAGTCTGGGTCCCCAGGGTTTTGCCCGAAACTGGGGTTTAGTGAAGTTAGAAGTGGCTCAGTTGGGAGGGTCTGTCTCCCGCCCACTCGTAAAAGCCAGCGGCACAATCAGCAGTCTGTCCTCTGGAGAACAGAGAGGAAGCTAAAACTCTTTTGAATTTCTTTACCAGTTTTCCATTCCATATCTCACAGATAGTGTAGAGTACAGGGTCATATCATTTGCCTCTGGTGTAACAAGTTCATGAAAGCATAGAGGGAGGAAGGAGTGTATTTTCACCATTGATGGTTTCCGTTTCTCCATAAGACAGTAATTTGTTTGGAGTAGGGGTTTGTGCTTGACACACTACCTGAGATATTGCCATTATTTTATGCTGATTTTGCATGTAAAATATTCATGCTTTTGCCAGGTTACTAGATTCAGTAAGTAACATGTTTTCAGGATGGAGAACAGTAAGTATTGATTGGCTGATTTTCCCTACCCAGTCTAAAATCTTTTTTTAATTATATTGACGTTATTTTGACCACATGTGTGAAATAGATTTAAAAATGAAAAAAATAATTCCTGAAATTATTGGAAATTATATATTAGAAAATAAGATGTGTTCAGTGGACTTAATTTTAATGTCTAAATGCTTTAAAAATACCTTTTTTAGTTTTAACATCATAATTTGCCAACTCTTAATATTTCTAATGTATTAATTCTCTTTTTTTTTCAGGGGCCACATTATTTTAGTTCCAGAATTTAGTCTTCCTCTGGAATATTACTTAATTCCCTTCCTTATCATAGTGGGCATCTGTCTCATCTTGATAGTCATTTTCATGGTAGGTAAATTTATTTTAAGTGCTTTTTAAAAAATAGATGCTCTAAAAATATTATATTGAGTAATAGGAGCCTTGCTTTAAAAAGTATATATTGTGTGAGTCTATTTGTATAGTTGGTTCTGGAAAGGGAAAGATAATTTGGGTAGAAAAAATCAGAACAGTGATTGCTTCTGGATGGTTAGCTGGAGCGAGGGATTTACTGGAACGCCTATGAAGGAACTTTTTGGAATGTGAGTCATGTTCTGATTTTCAAGAGAAGTTTGGGTTGTACTAATGCCTGATTCACCAAATTATATAGTTAAATTTTGTGCATTTCATTTGTATGTAAATTTTACCTAAAAAAAAAAAAGAGAATTATATTTTTAGAAAAAATAAATTCTAAGTAATGATATACATGGTGAAATAATTTGGGGGACGTATACTGATACCTGCAACCTCCTTTTAAAAATTAATAGAAAAAAGGGGTTTATTGATGGATAGATAGAGGGATGGATAGATAGGTGATAAAAAGTAGCCTAGGAAAGTGTTCATTGCAGAATCTAAGTAGTGGCCACATGGGTATTTATTTATAAAAAATATTAAAATTTTTCTCTGTTTGAACATTTTTATATTAAAATGTAAATAACAAATAGTATGAGGGCTTGAGATAACCACCAAAACATTGGTTACCAAAGGTTGGCTTCAGGACTTTTAGTGGGTCTTCAGGGTCAAAATCATTTTCATAATAATATTAAGATATTTTTGCTTTTATCACTGTCAGTCTCTCAGGGAAGTTTCTAGACGCTATATGGTGTGTCTTATGAAAACAAGTTGAAGACAAAAGCACAAATGAGAATCCCTCTGTAGTCTACCAAAATAGATATTAAAAGAGACTTGCAAAAATATACAACCCCACTGTCCTAACATTTTTTTGTAGGTATTTCAAAATAATTTTATTTTTATTTATTTTTTGATTTAATAAATTTTGTTTAGATTATTACAGTTGTTCCTCTTTTTTCCTCCCATAGCTCCCCTCCACCCGGTCCCCTCTGTTCCTCTGCCCTTACTGCTCCCATTGTCCTCATTCATAGGTGTATGTTTTGTTTTTCTTTTAAATATATTTTATTGATTTTTTACAGAGAGGAAGGGAGAGAGATAGAAAGTCAGAAACATCGAAGAGAGAGAGAGACACCGATCAGCCGCCTCCTGCACGCCCCACAGTGAAGATGTGCCCACAAGCAAGGTACATGCCCCCAACTGGAATCGAACCTGGGACCTTCCAGTCTGCAAGCCGACGCTCTATCCACTGAGCCAAACCGGTCTCGGCTGTTGTTCATAATTTTTATCTTTACCTTTTTCTTCTTCTTTCTCTTCTTAAAGAATAACTTTCAGCATTTCATATAATACTGGTTTGGTGTTGGTGAACTCCTTTAGTTTTTTTCTTATCTGTGGAGCTCTTTATCTGATGTTCATTCTGAATGACAGCTTTGCTGGGTAGAGTAATCTTGGTTGTGAGTTCTTGTTATTCATCACTTCGAATATTTCTTGCCACTCCCATCTGGCCTGCATCGTTTCTGTTGAGAAATCAGCTGACAATTGTAGGGGTGCTCCCTTGTAGCTAATTAACTGTTTTTGTCTTGTTGCTTTTAATATTCTCTCTTTGTCTTTTGCTCTTGGTATTTTAATTATGTGTCTTGGTGTGGTCCTCTTTGGATTCCTTTTGTTTGGGGTTCTGTGAACTTCCTGGACTTGTAAGTGTATTTCTTTCACCAGGTGGGGGAAGTTTTCAGTCGTTATCTCTTCAAATAGGTTTTTAGTATCTTGCTCTCTCCCTTCTTCTGGCAACCCCATAATTCTGATGTTGGTATGCTTGAAGTTGTCCCAGAGGTTCCTTACACTATCTTCACATTTTTTTATTCTTTTTTCTTTTCCAGTTGAGTATTTTCTACTTCTTTATATTTCAAGTCTTTGACTTGATTCTTGCATTCCTCTAGTCTGCTGTTAGGTCTCCGTATAATATTTTTTATTTTAGTCAGTGTATATTTAATTTCTAGTTGGTCCTTTTTCATTTCCTTTTGGGTCTCGCTAAATTTATTCATCTCTTCTAGGAAATTCTTGAAAACCTTGTAACCGTGGTTTTGAAGTCTGTGTCCTGTCGTTTACTCTCCTCCATTTCTTTCATTTGTGACATTTTTTGGTCTCTACATTTTGGCTGCTTACCTGTGTTGATGGATTGGTTTTGTGTGCTAGTTGTGGATACTCTTGGTACACCCCATTGTGGGCTGGGTACACAGTCTTGTTGTAGCTAAGCCTTGATTGCTATTGGTACACTGGGAGGAATTTACCTCTAGGCCATATAACTGTGAGGATTAGCTGTGTCTATTAATGGAAGAACTGCTGTGCTGGAGACACCTCTATAGGCAGGACCTGCTTCACTGTGGGTTTGGTGCTCACCAAGTCTGCCTCTTCAGTGTGTCACTTATGGATGTAAGGAGTTGAAATCTAGTGTCATCTCACACTGACCTCTAGGCACACTGGTTCCTGGATCTCCAAAGAGGTGCAATTCAGCTAGTATCTGAGGCCACCCAGCAGGAGCTACAGGGAGACCTACAGATTTCTTCTCTTTGCTTGGAGTTTGGAAATTTTGGAATTGTCTGATCCAGTTGCAATTTCTTAGGTTAAGCTGCTAGAGGGCAGGCCATTCATATCCAAAAGCTGCTGCGCACAGCTGGGTGAGTTTGTAAATTGGGCAGTGCGGGGTCTTAGGGAAGCGCTGACTGTCAGTCAGCCCTCTCTGCTTTGTGTCCCCATGTCCCGCATCCCCTGCTCTAGTGCAGTAAACGATTTCAGTGTGCACCTCCACGAGAGAGCCACCTTCCCTTTCTGACCCAGTGGCGGACAATCCAATTTCTCCCTGTATGAATCTGGGTCCCCAGAATCTCACCAGCAACTGGAGTTCAGAGTAGTGGGGAACTTGTAACTCCCTCCCAATTGAAAAAAAAACAGCGCACGCCATTCCGATTTGCGCACGTCTTCATACCTCTGCCTTTCTGAGCCTCTGCACATCCTACCAGGTTTCAGTGCACGTTTTTCTTTTCTTCTAGTTGTAGAACTTCCACTCCGCCAGCTTTCCCTTGGTTCTGGGGGATAGTCGTTTTGTCTTTTAGTTGTAGTTTTGGTGTGGTTGTGAGAGGCAGCACGTATAGGTGTATACCTGATGCCGCCATCTTGGTTCCCTCTGTAGTTAAGTCTTGATTGTTGTTGGTATCACTTGGGGGAATTGACCTCCAAGCCAATTGGTTGCTATGTCTATTCCAGGAGAACTTCTGTGCTGGAGTCAGCCTTATGATACAAGACTTGCAAAATTGCAAAAGCCTCTCTGTTCAGCTTGGATAGGGTGGAGTCTCAGTGCTGAGCAGAGACAGCCTTGGTTTCTCATCAGCCATGCCCTACATGGCCCCTGGGTCTCAGTGTCTGTCAGTAATTGCTGCAACCCTCTCTGCACGCACTCGTGCTCGCACACCTCCAGACTTCTGCCTTTCCAGCTCCCCTGAATTTCCATGCACTCCAGGGACTGGTATGAGTCTGGGTCTCCAGTGTCTCTCCCTAAATTGGAGTTCAGTGCAGTCGAAACTAGATTTCAGCCCAATTGGGAGGTTTTATCTTCCTCCCACTAGAGAAAGCCAGCAGCACAATCAGCAATCAGTCCTCTCTGCGTGCACTTGCTTGTGCTCCTCCAGACCTCTGCCTTTCATGGCTCCCCTAAGTTTCCATGCACTCCTCCCTTTTCACCACAGTCCAGACTCCCTCCATATGAGTCTCGCATGGAACTGGGGTTCGGTGCAGTCAGGATTTGCTGTGTCCCCTGCTAGAGGAAGCCAATGAGGCACTCTGCTGCCCATCCTCTCCACACGCCTGTCTCTCTACTTTAGCTTTTTGCAGCTCCTATGAGTCTCCGTGAGCTCTTCTCTTTCCTTCTAGTTTTGAATTTCCAATCAGCCAGCTTTCCTGTGGTCCTGGATGGTGTCTGTTCTGTCTTTTCGCTGTAATTTTGAAATTGTTGTGTGAGGCAGCAGCTTCGGTATTCTCCTATGCTGCCATCTTGGTTTTTCCCTAACATTTTTTTTTTCTTTATAAAGAATGTTTATATCAACATTCAGTGACTTTAGTATTGTATGTAGTTTCTGCATTAATTTAAAAATTAAATGGCATCTTTGAAATGTTTAGTCTTCCTTTGCTGCTATGGTATTTCTTTTTAATTATTTAGGTCTTTCATATCTATCAGTTTAATATTTTTCTGTAAATATTTTGCATGTCTTTTGCTAGACTTTTTTGAAATTGCATTTTCTAATTAGTTATTACTAAGCTATAAGTACATTATTGATTTTTTACAATAAACTGAATTTTGGAATAACAATAAGATTTACAGAAAAGTCACAAAGAAGAAAAATCCTGTATATTTCTCCTTTTGTTAACGTTTTACATTGTAATGGTATATTTGTTAAAACTAAGAAAGTGACATTGCTACGTTACCAGTAACTAAACTCTAGACTTTGTATGGATTTTTACCAGTTTTTCTATAAATATACTCAATCCAGGGTATCCCATTGTATTTAGTTATCACATCTTCTCATTTTCCTCTGATCTATGACAGTCTTTCCTTATTTTCATGACTTTGACATTCTTGTGGAGCCCTGGCAAGGTATCCTGTAGAATATCCCTCAATCTGCTATTTTCTATCAGAGGTGAAATGCCCTTTTCATCATATCCTGTCAGGGATATGTGATCACTACATAACATTACTGATGATGCTGACCTTTCTCCCTTGGTTAATATAATGTTTGCTAGGTTTCTCCAATGTAAAGTTATTATTTTTCTCTTTATTCTGTTCTTCCTTTGGAAATAAGGCACAAAGCATAGCCCAACCCTAACGGTGGAAAGGGGCAGGAATTAAGCTTCATTTCATGGGGGCAAAAGGGAGTATCTACATAAACTAGTATTATTGAGAATTCTTTTATTAGGAATATCTTTCTCTTTTGGGTTATTTATTTATCTATTCATTTTTTATTCACTCATTTATTTACATTAATAAGTAGTCATGCATGTTTATTTTACACTTTGGGTAAAATACTATGTTATTTATTTTTGTTGTCTAAATTATTTGAGCTTTGGCCATTGGAATCTGTGTTAGGCTTATTTCTATGTGCCTTTGATTTGACCCATCTTTTTTTTTTTTTTTAAGTGCTTCTTTACTGTCTAAGACTATAAGAAGTTTAAGGCTCATCTTACCTTTTTCTTATCCCAGCCCTGGAATCAGACATTTATTCAAGGAGCCATGTTTTCTTTTATTGAAGAGTTTTATTTAAAAACTGTAATTTGGACAATGGCCATTTTAATACAGTAATTATATACCTGTAAACTTGCTGAATTCTACTGTTCTCATAATTTGAATTTATTGATTCTGTTGGCTTTTCAGTGTAAAAACAAGGAAGTATAGAATGTTAGAAAAACAAACAAATAAAAATGACTCTTGGTAAACTGGGAATAGAAGTATATATCCTTAAGCTAATAAAGATTATTGACTAGAGACTATAAATAAATATCATTAAATAGTGAATTATTAGAAACCTTCTCTTGAAAGTCAGGAACAAAAAAGGATGTCTGTTGTACCTTCTGTTAGCATTGCATTATATTTTCTGGCAAAACATGAAAAAAACACAGTGTAAGGATTAGAAATAAACCAAATTTTTATTTGCTTTTTAAAAAAATAATGAATGGGTACTGAATCATGTCTCCTGTCTGTTGTAATGATCATTGGTTTTCTTTCTTCATTAACACCTTGCAGACTGATCACAAGTTAACTTGTGTTTTCACTTACATTACTGTAATTTTAAGGTGTGAAAGCAATGTAGAGTTTTAAAAGAGTACTCTGGATTATTTTCAAATTAAGATTTACCCTTCAGATTATCAGGAAAATTAAAAGATGATGTTTTACAAAAAAAGCAGTATTCAGTAGTAAAAATATTCCACTAGATGTGTAGAGTGTGTTTTTGGAAAGAATCGTAAAATTCGATATGTATGTAAAACTTGTTTAGTATCATTGCATGTACATACATGTTATACAATATATCACACTAAATATATTAAAAAGAACAAAATATAAAAATTAAAATATATGAAATATGTTTAATTTTGATTTATGGTAATATAAATGTAAGATGTGAGAAAATTAAGTACATTTAGATACTTTCATTTAATATGAAAAGTAGCTGGGCGAATGGGTGAGTTCTGGCTTAAAATAGCCGGTCAGCAAGATGTTAAATTGGATTACATGAATGTGTTTTATAAACTTTAAAAATCCTGTATTTTGGGGATAAACTATTTGATCATGATGTGTAAATTTTGTCTTTGCATTTCAATTATTCACATTTCTAATATGGGTTAGTCAATCTTACATTTGTACATAGATGTAAAAATTCTAAATAAAACATTAGCCATCTGAATGTCTTAGTAAGATAAAGTTTTAGTTTTATCAAGCTAGAAGAATCTTGCTATCAGAACTAAATAATCCCTTGAATACTGTTGATAGGAATGTTAAATGGAACAGCCACTACAGCAGTTCTTCAGAAATTTAAACATACATTATCTTATGATCCAGCAATTTGACTTTTGGAAATATACCCAAAAGAATTCAAAGTAAGGGAGTTGAAACAATGTTCAGTAGGCAATCCAGTTGTTCATCAGTGGGTGAATAAACAAAATGTGCTATGTACATACAGTGGAATATTATTCAATCTTAAGGAAGGAAGTTTTGACACATCCTGTAACATAGATGAACCTAAAGGGCATTATGCCAAGTGAATAAGCCAGTAACAAGGGGACATATATTTTTTGATCCTATATATGATATCTAGGGTAGTCAAATTCACAGATCGAAAGTAGAATGTTAGTTCCTGGGAACTGTAGGAAAGGGGAATTATTGTTTAATCAGTACAGAGTTTTAGTTTTGCAAGATGAAAATAGTTTTATGGATGGGTAGTGGTGATTGTAGCACAGTTTGAGTATAGTTAATGCCATAGAACTGTACACTTAAAAATGGATGAAATAGTAAATTTATTTATATTTTACTGTGTTTTAAATAACATAAAAATAACAACATAAAATTAACCCTATAAAATTGAAGCTTTCTCTTATTTTCCATTTTCTAAAGTAAATTTTTCTGAAATTGGAATGATCTGTTACTTGACTTTTTGGTGAATATTGTCAATAAAACTATCTAGAGTCTACTGACTCTTTTCATAGTTACCTGGACATTTAGATGGTTGTCTGCTTCTTCATATTAAATTATATTTCTAAGAAATTACGTCTTTTGTCTGCTATCAAATATAGGGGGGAAATTTATTTATAATATTGATATCTATATAATCTATAATAATAAAAGCATAATATGCTAATTAGACCAGAATCTGTAATAATAAAAGCATAATATGCTAATTAGACCTGAAAACCAAATAACCTTCTGGGAATCTTTCTGGACAAAGCTGCCATGGTAGGGGCTGAGGCAGAGACAGTTAGGGGTGATCAGGCAGGCAGGCAGAGTGGTTAGGGGCAATCAAGCAGGCAGGCAGAGGTAGTTAGGGGTGATCAGGCAGGCAGGCAAGTGGTTAGGGGTGATCAGTCAGGAAAGTGAACAGTTAGGAGCCATCGGTCCCAGGTTGCGAGAGGGATGTATGACTGCTGGGATCAGGCCTAAATTGGCAGTTGGAATGCAAGAGGGTGCAGGCCAGGCTGATGTTACTCCCCCCCCCTCACCCTCCCCCCCACAAATGCACGAATTTCATGCACTGGACCTCTAGTAAAAGCATAATATGAAAATCAACTGAATGGAGGAATGACCTCTAGTAAAAGCATAATATGAAAATCAACTGAATGGAGGGAAGATGAAGTATCTTATCTGTGAAGTATCTTATCGCTATGATGCACACTGACCACCGGGGCCAGACATTCAATGCAGCAGCTGCTCCCTGGTGGTCAGTGCACTCTTGCAGCAGGAGTGCTGCTCAGCCAGAAGCCAGGCACACTGCTGGCGAGTGCATAGGTGGTGCTGGAAACCTCTCCTACCTCTGCTGTAGGCGGGTGGTAAGGACTGAGGGATCCCGAACTACCATAGCCCCAGACTGCCAGAGAGATTTCTGACTGTTGGCTTAGACTCTATCTCCAAGGGCGTTGGGCCTAAGCTGGCAGACATACATCCCTCGAGGAATCCTGGACTGTGAGAGGGCACAGGCTGGGCTGAGAGACCTGCCTCAGTGCACAAATCTCATGCAACGGGTCTCTAGTATTCACATAACAATTTAAAGAGAATTTCTACTATATGTGGAATGAGTTATCTTCATAGCCATATGTGCCTTGAAGAGTATTGTCAGTTTATCTGTTTTGCCTTTCAAAGTAGTAGACTTTGAGGTTGTCTTTTTTTGTTTTGTTTTTTTCTTTCATTCACCATTTATTTTGCACCTTGAATGAACTAGGCACTTAGGGTCTGAGGGTTTATCATTGAACAAAATAATTAAAAATCCCTGATGTCAAGCAGCTTACATTTCAGTTTTTATTTATTTTTTGAATTTCTTATTTCTGTTCTTGGCATCATTATTTGTTTTCTTGTATTCTTTTGGGTAACAGTCACTTTAGCAATAAGTCATAAATTTTGGTAAGGGATATTTTTATTTTATTTTATTTTATTTGCTAAATTTTATTTTCATTATTTTATATATGTTTCTTTTCGATTCTTGATGGTTCTATCTATGTTAAGGGGACCTCAATTAGTATAACTCCTATTCTTTCATTTGGTCACTCATTTGGTCTTAGGGAAGATAAAGTATCTTATCTGTGTGGTACATTTAGGAAGAGTAAGTTAGGGCATGCTTGACTCAATTCCACTTTTCTTTTGGGACCAACCTGTGTTCAGCTCCTCCAGAACTGGTTCTGCAGTTCTGGGGGAGGGTGAAGGTCAGGCCTGCTCCATTCCAGAGTTGTCTTTGTTCGTACCTGGTGGGTTAGGCAATCTAATTCTGTGGTTTAGAAAAAAGTTCTGTCTCTTTCTCCACTGAGTTAGGTACTCCACTTGTTTCCATCTGCCAGTCATCATATTATTTCTCAAGTTATTTATAATACAGTGGTGAAGAGGCATGCTGATTTCTATTATTTCTTCTGTGACTTATGAACTATTTTAAATGTTCAAAAAACATATTTATTTCCATAATTCCATCCCTTCCCCAATTGATTTCTAATTAAGTTGCATTGTGGTCAGGAAACATTGTATGTTATGGATTATTTGGTATGCCCAGGTTGTAGGCTTGATCCCCAATAGGGGTGTGTAGCAGACACCTGATAGATGTTTTGCTCTTGGGTTGATATTTCTCTCTGTATCCCTCTCCCTTCTCCTCTCTCTAAAAATTAAAAACAATTAAAGAAAAAAACTTGCTTTTGGTTTTATCTTATAAACATTCCGTGTGTGTATAAAAATAATTGTAGTATGCAAAGTTTGTATATGTCATTTTGTTTGAGCTTGTACATTTGTCTTGTCATCTTTTTTCACTATGTTTAAAACAGTTTTATTGAAATACTAGTGGTCTGGTCCATGAAATTAATGCACTAGGGCGGGGAGGTGGGGGGAAGTGTCCCTCAGCCCAACCTGCATCCTCTCTAATCTGGGATGCCTCAGGGGATGTATGACTGCCGGTTTAGGCCTCAGGGGAGGGCTTTTGGGGGCAGGGGTACAATTGGAGGCAATCAGGACAGTGGGGGGGGCAGTTGGGGGTGAGCAGCCAGCAGGGGGGAATATTGGGGGGGAGGCAATCAGGCTGGCAGGCAGAGTGGTTAGGGGCGATCAGGCAGGCAGGCAGGTGATTAGTTAGGAGCCAGCTTCCTGGGTTGTGAAAAGAATGTCAGATTGCTGACAGGGGGACATCCCCTGAGGGGTCCCAGATTGGAGAGAGTGCAGGCCAGGCTGAGGGACACTCTCCCCTGTCCCCAAGCTTGAATTCCGTGCACTGGGCCATTAGTATAACATAAAATGGACCCACTTAAAGTGCACAGTTCAATGATTTTTAGATAGTCATCAAAATTGTCTATAGTTTTTTGCATGCTTCTATTTTCTAAAGCAGTGGTGGGCAATAGAACAATGTTTTGAGTCACATTTGTTATAATTTTATCTATCTGTCTGTCTATCTGTCTATCTATCTACCTATCTATCCATCCATCCATCCATCTATCATCTATCTGACAGAAAAATAACACTTATGGTATACTAGAGGCCTGGTGCATGAAATTTGGGCAGGGGGGAGGGCGGGGTGGGGAGGGGGAGTTGTCCCTCAGCTCAGCCTGCACCCTCTCCAATCTGGGATCCCTCGAGGGATTTCAACTCCCGTTTAGGCCCAGACACAGGATCAGGCTTAAATGGGCAGTCAGACATCTCTCTCACAATCCAGGAGTGCTGGCTCCCAACTGCTTGTCTGCCTGCCTTCAAGATCAGACACACGTTGGTCTTCAGACATTTTCTGTCGATAACACTGGCTTCTTTCGACTGCAAAGCTACCTTGTATCAATAGTAGATGTTTAGACATAGTCCCACCTCCTGCTGTCAGGTGAATGAGAATCCTGGCTGTCAGGTGGCAGAGACCTGTCTGACCAACCACTGATTCTCTAGAGGTGGGACTTCCTCCTCCCTGCTGTCAGATGGTGTTGGGCTACTGAGAGCTATCTGACCAATGGCTGATTCTGGTTGATTCTTTGGGGGTGGGACTTTCTCTTCTCTGCCTTCGGAGTCTGGGCCAGCACACTGGGACACAGCATTAAGTCGCCCCTGCACCAAAAGACCCAGAATCAACTCCCTGCCCACTTGTGTATACCCCCTGGATGCAGCATCCACCCTCATGGAGGGGCTGACAGGCCCAGACACTTCCAGAGGTTGGGGAGCAGTGAGGCTGGATCCACCGCTGGAGGAGTGGATCCCACCTCTCCCCTTGGTCCCCGTGACCCTTGGCCAGGCCAACAGGCCCAAACTCCAGCCTCGCTGCTCAGCCCCAAACACTCCAGAGGCAGCAGAGCAGCAAGGTGTGATCCACTACCAGAGTGGGCAGATCCCATGTGACCCCTATCTGGCTGTCAGGCCCAAACACTCCAGCCCTGCTGCTCAGCACCAGACACTCCAGAGGCTGCGGAGCAATGAGGCTTACGCTACCAGCGTGGGTGAATCCCACCTCTCTGCTTGTTTTCCATGACCCCTGGTGGCCCAAAACCTTCAGCAGTGGGGCTAAGGGAACTGGGCGCTGCCATTCTGTGGCTATGGGAACTGCTATTTTTGTTGCAGAGTGACAGTTAATTTGCATATTACTCTTTTTTTAGATAGGATTTTATGTAACCAATAACATGCATATGTTATCTCCTTATTTTATTTTTTAATTCTCACCTGGGGATATGATTTTGTCAATTTGACAGAGAAAGAGAGAGAGAGAGAGAGAGAGAGAGAGAGAGAGAGAGAGAGAGGGAGAGAGATTGCTAAGTTCCTCCCATACTCACCCCTACTGGGATGGAACTTAAAATGTAGGTATGTGTCCTGACCCAAAGTCTAAGCTGCAACCTTTTGGTGTATGGGGTGACACTCCATCCCACTGACCCACCTTGTCAGGGCCTTATACTATCTCATTTTTTCTTTATTATGATCCCAATAAGTATGAATTATTATCCTCAATTTATAGGTAAGGAAGTGAGCTTCAAAGGGATTAAGCATCTTACCTGTAGTTACACAATGATGGAGCTGGAATTTATTATTTACTTATTTATCTTTACTTTCTTATTGAATTTATAGGAGTGACAATGGTTAAAATAATTATTGTTTTTAGGTGTACAATTCTGTAACATATCATATGAATATTATATTTCATTCACCATCCCACATCATTAATATAATTTAAAAGCCAAATTAAAAAGATTAAATGAAACACTGAGATTAATTTAAATTCCTTATTTAGTCTAATAAAGCTAAAGTATATTTCACCATTCAATTAATAGAAATAATTATAAAATCTGTTTTAAAATTTTTTATTAATACAGTCTTTGCAATCTGGTGTGTATTTTATACTTTTATAGCAGATCTCAATTCAGACAGTTATATTTCAAATGCTCAGAGCCATATACAGTGGTACATCGAGATATGAGTGCCCTAACATACGAGATTTTTGAGATACGAGCCGTCGAGTGAGTAATATTTTGTTTTGAAATACGAGCAACATTTGAGATACGAGAAATCGCGTAGAACGGCCAGCTGCACAGGGCCCATCAGTTTACTGCGACTTGAGCATCTCATAGTTTCCCACGCCTGAGTCAGTGTGCTTGTTTACCTCGTCAAAGCATCTTTTCTGCACTTGCATACTTTATCACATTTCTTTTTATAACCATGAGTCCGAAGAAAGCGAGTGGAAAGGTCAGTGCTCAGAAGAGGATGATGTCTATTGAATTAAAGTGTGAAATCATAGAAAAATATGAGCAAGACGTAGTACTTCAACGATATGCACTGTGCTTAAACAGAAGGAGTCGATAAAGGGTATAATGCCAGCTAAGGGCGTTACAATAATTTCTTAGCTCCGTAGCTCTCTCCATGAAAAGATGGAGAATCTACTGATGGTGTGGGTGACAGAGAAGCAGCTTAAAGGAGATACATTAACACAGGGCATCATATGTGAGAAGGCGCGAGCGATTTACGGTGATTTGCTGGAGCAGACCCCGCGCACTTTCACCGACAAAGCATCGAAAGACTCATTTAAAGCCAGTAGAGGCTGGTTTGATAACTTCAGGAACAGGTCCGGCATTCACTCCATCGTCGGGCATGGTGAGGCAGCAAGTTCAGATGTGAAGGCAGCTGAGGATTACCTCAAAACGTTTTCCGAACTGATAGAAGCCAAAGGATATATCCCCCAGCAAGTCTTCAACTGTGACAAGACAGGGCTTTTCTGGAAGAAGATGCCGAATAGGACTTACATAATGGCAGAGGAGAAGGCGATGCCAGGCCACAAACCCGTGAAGGATAGGCTAACTCTCGCACTGTGCGCCAATGTGAGTGGCGACTGCAAGATCAAGCCTCTGCTCGTATACCATTCAGAAAACCCCAGAGTCTTTAAGTCACATAAGATTTTAAAAGATAAACTGCAAGTTATGTGGAGGGCAAACCCGAAGGCATGGGTCACCAGGCAGTTCTTTGTGGAGTGGGTAAACTTGGTTTTCGGCCCTTCTGTTAAGAAATATCTACAGGAAAACAACCTAACCATGCAAGCCATCCTGGTCCTCGACAGTGCTCCTGCTCACCCACCGAACCTCGAAGATGAACTCCTCGAAGAGTTCAAGTTTATAAAGGTTGTCTACCTACCTCCCAACACCACTCCTATCCTGCAGCCCATGGATCAGGAGGTGATTTCTAATTTTAAAAAGCTGTACATCAAGCACCTGTTCCGGCACTGCTTTGAGGTGACGGAGAACACAAACCTCACCCTTCCAGAGTTCTGGAAGAACCACTTTAACATCGTGATATGCCTCAGAATTATTGATCAGGCCTGGCTGGGTTTTACAACGAGGACTTTGACCTCTGCATGGAAGAAGCTGTGGCCTGAGGCCGTAGCCGAAAGGACCTTCGAAGGATTCGAACCCGAGGTGCCAGTGGAGGAGGAGATAGTGTCTCTGGGAAAATCCATGGGCCTGGAGGTGGATGAGAGAGACATGAATGAGCTCGTCAAGGAGCGCTCTCTGGAACTCACCATGGAGGAGTTACAAGAGTTGCAGTCTCAGCAACATGTGGAGGTTCTCCAAGAAATTGGTTTTGAGGAGGAGCCAGAGGTGAAGGAGATCTCTACAAGTGAGATAAAGGAGATCTTAGGAATGTGGGAGAGGGTGTCACACTTTGTTGAAAAGAAACACCCCGAAAAAGTTGCTACTGGTCATGCATCGGAGCTGTTCAATGAAACTTGCCTCACCCATTTTAGAAACATTCTGAAAGGGAGGAAGAGGCAAACCACGTTGTACACACTTTTTTTTTTTTTTTTTTTTTTAGATGGGCCAAAAATGCAAAGACCAGAAGGAATTAAGGTCAGTGAAGATTAGTTAAGTTACATTCAGTTTAGGGATAACGTGTAGCATTAAGAGTGTAACGAGTAGGTAAATACACTTTATAAAACCAGTTTATTCCTTTACATTCTCTTTTATTATGTTCTTATACAATATTTGTCATTTATAAGTACACTTTTCTTATTCAAAAACACATAACAAGAAAACAGGGGTGGCATTTTGGGGGCTGGAATGGCATTTCAGTTGATTTCAATGGGGAAATTTGCTTTGAGATACGAGCAACTTTATATACGAGCAAGGTTAGGAACGAATTAAACTCGTTTCTTGAGGTTCCACTGTATGCCATTGGCTACCATCTTGGGCAGCATAGGTCTGTGGTCTATAATTTTTTTATCTGCTTAAGCTATAAATTACTGAGTTTGTGTATGTCTTTTAATTTTGTGATTTTTAAGATGAAATTTCCTTTTTATCCTTCTCATGACTGTCTCCTAGTGATTTTTGTCTTACATTATATATACCATCTTTTTCTCTGCTTATTATCATGGTCTAATCTTTTGTGTTTTTTTACCATTTTTATTTTTTAGGGTCCTATCTCTTAGTTTCTTGATGAATCTGACTAATGGTTTATCAGTTTTGTTTATCCTTTCAAAGAAACAGCTCTTGGTTTCATTGATTTTTTTTTTTTTTTTGGTTTTAATTTTTTTAGTCTCTGTTATTTCTGCTCTAATCCTTATTACTTCCTTCTACTTTGGGTTTTTCTTATTGTTCTGTTTCTAGTCCTTTAAATTGTAGGGTTAAATAGTTTATTGCTGATTTTTTATTTTTTTGTTTTATTTATTTATTAATTTATTTTTTAAGTAGACCTGTAGTGCTATGAACTTTCTTCTCAGGACTGTTTTTGCTATGTCCCAGAGATTTTGGGTTATGTGTTCATTTTCATTGGTTTCCAGGAAGTTTTTTATTTCTTTTTTGATCTTATTGGTAGCCCATTGATTGTTTTAATAACATTTTACTTAGCTTCCATGTGTTTGAATATTTTTTTTTTACTATAGTTTATTTCTAATTTCATTCCACTGTGATTTGATTTCAATCTTCTTGAACTTGCAGAGACTTGTTTGTGTCCTAACATGTGGTCTATCTTTGTGAATGATCCATTCTGCACTTGAGAAGAATGCATATTGTTACTTTGGGGTAAAATGTTCTATAAATGTCAGTTAAATCCATCTGATCTAGTGTGGCCTTTAGAGTCATAGTTTCCTTGTTAATTTTTGTCTGGAAGATCTGTCCAATAAAGTCAGCAGGATGTTAAAAGTTCCCTACTATGACTGTATTGTTGACTATCTCTCCCTTAAAGTCCTCTAAAAGTTTATTTATTTAGGTGCACTTATATTGGGTGCATATATGTTTACTACATATAATTTTATATCCTCTTGGCAAACTGATTCCTTTATTATTATGTAGTGACTTGTCTCTTGTGATGGTCTTAATTTTAAAGTCTATTTTGTCAGATATGAGTATTGCTACTCCAGCTTTTTTTCCTTTTTCATTTGCATGGAAAAATTTTCCCCATCCCTTCACTCTCATCCTGTGTGAATCTTTAATTGTGAGGTGGGTCTCTTGAAGACAGCATATAGTTGGGTCATATTTTTGTATCTAGCTACTCTGCCTTTTGATTGGAGCATTAATCCATTTACATTTAGGGTTATTGACAGGTACTTACGTATTATTGACCTTTAATTCTGTATGCCTAGATTTCTCTCTTTTGTCTTCTCATTATAGTAATGCTCGCTTGCTGATGATGTAGTCCTTTAGCCTCCTTTTTTTTTGGTCTGGAAAGCTTTTGTTTTTTTTTAAAATATATTTTATTGATTTTCCACAGAGAGGAAGTGAGAGGGATAGAGAGCTAGAAACATCCATGAGAGAGAACTTTGATCAGTTGCCTCCTGCACATCCCCTACTGGGGATGTGCCCGCAACCAAGTTACATGCCCTTGACCGGAATATAACCTGGGACCTTTCAGTCCATAGGCCGATGCTCTAGCCACTGAGCCAAACCGGTTTCGGCTGGAAAGCTCTTTATTTGACCATCTATTTTGAATGATAGCCTTGCTTTATATAGTAATCTTGGTTACGGATCCTTGCTTTCCATTACCTGAGTACTTTATGCCATTCCCTTCTGGCCTATAGAGTGTCTGATGAGAAATCAAGTGTCAGCCTTATGGGACTTCTTTTGTGGATAACAGGTTTCTTTTCTCTTGCTACCTTTAAGATTCACTCTTTGTCTTTAACTTTTGTCATTTTAATTATGATGTGTCTAGGCATGGGTCTGCTTACATTCTTCTTGCTTGAGGTTCTCTGTATCTCCTGAGCTGTGTGACCTTTTTCTTCTCTGGGGTAGGGAAGTTTTCTGCCATTATTTCTCCAAACATGTTTTCTAGCCTTTTCTCACTATTCTAATAATGTTACCTTTTACATTATCCCAGAAGTCCCTTAAGCTGTCCTTCTGATTTTTAATTGTTTTTTTCTTTTTGATTCTCTGATTTTTTTTCAACCTTGTCTTTTAATTCACTGATTTGATCCTTAGATTCCCCTAAACTGTTGTGTATTATCTCCAATGTGTTCTTTATTTGTTATGTCATTCTTTATTTCTGACTCTTTTTTCATAGTTAATACATCTTTTTTTATGCTTTTGATCATCATTACTCTGAACTCTTATCTCTTCTTCTAATGAATGCTCATGTTCTTTTATTTGGAGGTTCTTTGTCTCCTCATTTTGGCTGCCTGTTTGTGTTTGTGACTATGTATTAGGTAGCTCCTTATGCCTCTCCATCTCTAGTGTAGGACATTATCAAATGCTGTTTCTGACTAATTAGATCAGGCAAAGAATAAAATTCTCTAGAGTCCCACTTTGCCTACAAACTGATAGAATTCCATCTTGAATTGTGCCCAGGCAGTCATCCTCAGATGTGGTGGGAGTTTTTTTCAAAAGGGTGGGCAGTGGCTTTACCTGAAGGCTAATTGTTAGTTTTAGTTTTTTTTTTTTAATCTTTATTGTTCAGATTATTACAATAGTTCCTCTTTCTCCCCTACCCCCATATCTTCCCTCCACCCCACCCTCTGCCCTTACCTCCCCCACCCCATTGTCCTCATCCATAGGTGTATGATTTTTGTCGATTCTCTCCCTGCACCCCCCTCACCTCTTTCCCTTGCCGATTATCAGTTCACTCCCTTTCTATGCCCCTAATTCTGTTATATTCATCAGTTTATTCTGATCATCAGATGTTCAGTTCACTTGATTTTTAGATTCACTTGTTGATAGATATGTATTTGTTGTTCATAATTTTTAACTTTACCATTTTCTTCTTCCTCTTCTTAAAGAATACCTTTCAGCATTTCATATAATACTGATTTGGTGCTGATGAACTCCTTTTAGTTTTTTCTTATCTGTGAAGCTCTTTATTTGGCCTTCAATTCTGAATGATAGCTTTGCTGGGTAGAGTATTCTTGGTTATAGGTTCTTGCTATTCATCACGTTGAATATTTCTTTTCTTTTTTTTTTTTTTTTCAGTTTCAGCCTCTTCCAGGACTGGAATTTTATTTTATTTTTTTAATTAAATCTTTATTATTCAAATTATTACATTTGTTTCTCTTTTTTCCCCTCAATAGCACTCCTCCACCCAGCTCCCACCCTTCCCTCTACCCTTACCTCCCTCCCATTGACCTCATTCATAGGTGTATGATTTTTGTCCAGTCTCTCCCTGAACACCCCTCACCCCTTTTCCCCTGAGAATTATCAGTCCACTCCCTTTCTGTGCTTCTGATTCTATTATATTCACCAGTTTATTCTGTTCATCAAATTTTTAATTCACTTAATTTTTAGATTCACTTGTTGATAGATATGTATTTGTTGTTCATAATTTTTTGTCTTTTACCTTTTTCTTCTTCCTCTTCGAAAAGAGTACCTTTCAGCATTTCATATAATCCTGGTTTGGAGTTGATGAACTCCTTTAGCTTTTTCTTCTCTGTGAAGCTCTTTATCTGCCCTTCAATTCTGAATCATAGCTTTGCTGGATAGATTATTCTTGGTTGTAGGTTCTTGCTATTTATCACGTTGAATATTTCTTGCCACTCCCGTCTGGCCTGCATCATTTCTGTTGAGTAATCAGCTGACAGTCGTATGGGTGCTTCCTTGTAGGTAATGAACTGTTTTTCTCTTGCTGCTTTTAATATTCTCTCTTTGTCTTTTGCTCTTGATATTTTAATTATGATGTGTCTTGGTGTGGTCCTCTTTGGATTCCTTTTCTTTGGGGTTCTGTGTGCTTCCTGGACTTGTAAGTCTATTTCTTTTACCAGATGTGGGAAATTTTCAGTCATTATTTCTTTAAACAGGTTTTCAGTATCTTGCTCTCTCTCTTTTTCTGGCACCCCCACAATTCTGATGTTGGTATGCTTGAAGCTGTCCCAGAGGCTCCTTACATTATCTTCACATTTTTGGATTCTTTTCTCTTCTTGCTTTTCCATTTGAATGTTTTCTGCTTCTTTATATTTCAAATTTTTTACTTGATTCTTGCCTTCCTCTAGTCTGCTGTTACGACTCTGTATAATATTTTTTATTTCAGTCAGTGTCTCTAGTTGGTCCTTTTTCATCTCCTCTAGTTTTATCCAAGTTTTGTAGCATATTCTTGAAAAACCTTATAAGTGTGGTTTTGAACTCTATATCCAGTTGTTTGATATCCTCCATTTCTTTTGTTTGTGATACCTTCCCTTGTCTCGGCATTTTCACTATGCTGGGAGAACTGTGTTGGATTCAGCCTTATGATAACAGACTTGCAAAACCGAAGAAGCCTCTGTTGAGCTTGGGATTGGTGGAGCTTCAGGGCTTAATGGACCGCCTTGCCTTCCAGTCGGCCCCGCCCTCCACGGCCCCTGAGTCTCAGGTGACTGGGTAATTGCTAGAGCAGTCCTTGTGCGCGAGTGCCCGCAGTGCCTCTAGACCGCTGTCTTTCCGGCTCCCCTGCGCTTCAGGACCACACGAGTCTAGCTCCACAGGGTTTCACCCAAAACAGGGGCTTAGTGGAGTCAGAAGTGGCACAGTTGGGAGGGTCTGTCTCCCACCCACTCGTGAAAGCCAGCGGTACAATCAGCGATCTGTCCTCTGCGCAGTGCCGTGCACGCAAGAAGACCTCTGATCTTTTGCGACTCCCCTAAATTTCCGTGCACCTCTCCCTTTTTACAGTCCAAACTCCCCCCGTATGAATTTTGGCTGGATCTGGGGTTTAGTGTCATAAGATAAGGGGCTCAGTGCCTTTGAGTGTCTCCGTTTTCCTCCTGCCAGAGAAAACCAGCCAGGTATTCCGGCACCCGCTCTCTCCACGCACGCGTCTCTGTACCTCAACTTTTTGCAACTCCTCTGGGTTTCCGTGAGCCCCTCTCCTTCCCTCTAGCTGTAGAATTTCCACTGGGCCAGCTTTCCTGTGGTTCTGGATGATGTCCGTTCTTTTAGTTGTAGTTTTGAAATTGTTGTGCGAGGAAGCAGTGTAGGTGTTTACCTATGCCGCCATCTTGGATTTTCGCATGTTGAATATTTCTTGCCACTCCCATCTGGCCTGCATCATTTCTGTTGAGAAATCAGCTGACATTCGTATGGGTGCTCCCTTGTAGGTAATGAACTGTTTTTCTCTTGCTGCTTTTAATATTGTCTTTTGCTCTTGGTATTAATTATGATGTGTCTTGGTGTGGTCCTCTTTGGATTCCTTTTGTTTGGAGTTTTGTGCACTTCCTGGACTTGTAAGTCTATTTATTTCACCAGGTGTGGGTAAAGTTTGTAGTCCTTAGTTCTTCAAATAGGTTTTCAGTATCTTGCTCTCTCTCTTCTTCTGGCACCCCCATAATTCTGATGATGGTACGCTTGAAGTTGTCCCAGAGGTTCCTTACACTATCTTCACATTTTTTATTCTTTTTGCTTTTCCAGTGGATTGTTTTTTGCTTCTTCATATTTCAAATCTTTGACTTCATTCTTTTCTTCCTCTAGTCTGCTGTTAGGTTTCTTTATAATATTTTTTTATTTCAGTCAGTGTATGTTTAATTTCTAGTTGGTCCTTTTTCATCTCTATTTGGGTCTCGCTAGAAAATTCTTAAAACACCTTATAATCGTGGTTTTGCACTCTATATCTAGTAGTTTGTTTTCCTCCATTTCTTTCGTTTGTGATCTGTTCTTTTGTCTCTGCATATTTCACTCCTTCCCTGAGTTGATAGAGTAGGTTTGTGTGCTAAATGTCCTATGTGGCCCAGTAACTACACCTTCCCAGTTACCTTTGGTGGACACTCTTGGTGCACCCCTTTGTGAACTGTGCATAAAGTCTTGTTTAGTTAGTTATTGATAGTTGTTGATATCACTGGGGGGAATTGACCTCCAAGCCAGTTGGTTGTGAGGATCAGCTGTATCTGTGTATGTGCGTTTACCTCCAGACTTCTGCCTTTCGTGCATGTGCACAAGCTTCCGGATCTCTGCCTTTCTTGTTCCCCTGAGTCCATGTGCTCTAGGGACCCCTATGAATCTGGGTTCCCAGGTTCTCACCCGAAACTGGGGTTCAGTGCAGTTGGACCTTGATTTCTGTGCTGTTGTGAGGTTCTGTTTTTTTCCCGGTAGAGAAAGCCAGCGGCACAATCAGCAGTCAGCACTCTGTGTATGCACTTTTGCTTGCCCCCAGACTTCTGTCTTTTGCGGCTCCCCTAAGTTTCCATGCACTCCTTTCTTTTCACAGCAGTCCAGACTCCCCCATATGAGTCTTACCTGTTGCTGAGGTTCAGTGCAGGCAGACATGGGGTTCAATGCAGTCAGGCTTTTCCATCTCCTCCCGCTAGAGGAAGCCAGCCAGACCCTCTTCCACCCATCTTTTCCATGAGCGTGTCTTTGTACCTCAGCTTTATACAGCTCCTCTGAGTCCCTCTCTTTACTTCTAGTTGTAGAATTTTCACTCAGCCAGCTTTCCTATGGTTCTGGATGGTGTTCGACCTGTCTTTTAGTTGTAATTTTGAAATTGTTGTGCGAGGCAGCAGCTTAGGTGTTCACCTATGCCGCCATCTTGGTTTCTCCCTCTAGTTTTAGTTTCTTAATTGGCCTTAGGGCAAGGTGCTTTTACAATAGGGTGGGTCAACTGTCTTTCCCCCTGGAAAGGCAAATGTCTTTATGGAAAAGATGTCCTCTGCTGCATGAGGGAATGACTTAGCACAGGATAATTGGGTATCTGGCTTCTGCTTACACTACTCCAATCCACTCAGTTCTCCCTCTGCCAGAGCACAAGTTGGGTGGCTCCAAAGGGAACTTTGTGTGTTGTACCTTTAAAAGGGTGTCTGAATTTTGATCTGTCACTCCTTGGTAAACAGCAACCCACTGCTTTTCATAGCCAGATGTTATGTGGGTACCGTTCTCAGCTGTGGTACTCTGTGCTTGGAGGCCCAGCTTGGAGTTCTCAGTGGCAAGTCCCCACAGCTGAGATCTCTCTCTCTCTGGGACTTCAGTTGCTGTCTGCAGGTGTTTGGCCAGACTTTTTGCCCCTCTGCCCTTCCAGCTAGTCTCTATGTGGTCTCCACTTTTGGTCCTCAGGTATCAGTTTTTTTTTCTCCTGTGAGTCTTTCCTTGATTATCCAGGAAGTTTTTCTGTATTTTAGTTGTAATTCTACTGTGTTCTGGAGAGCATGTCTGTGCTCTGTTCACTTACTCTGCTGCCATCTTTAATCTCTACCTTTATTTTTGTCTTAATGAATTGTTAATAGTATATGGTTGTCACTTTTTCTTTAAATACTATGATGCACTCTTTTAAAACACTGGTGAACTTAACCATTTACATTTTTATGAATAATAAATAATCATATATATTATTGGGCTAATTTCTATTAATTTTTCTTTTTCTTCTCTGTAAATTTGGGTTACCCAACCTTTATTTATTCTCATTCTCTCTCTCTCATCTCTCTGTTTCTGCTACTGTTTTGAAAGCTTACATTATAGTCTTTGGGGTCACTGTTAATTTTTTAAAAAACAATTACTGATGTGTGATTGACTTATAATAAACCTCACATATTTAAATTTATGATTTGGCAAGTTTTGACATATGTATATCTGTGAAGCCACCACCAGTAGCATGATTTATTGATCAGTTCAAAAAGTTTTCTCATGCTCTTTTGTAATCCCTCTCTGTAACATCTTCCAATTTCATGTCCTACTCACCTCCAACCTTAGTCAACTACAGATCTGCTTTTGGTCACTATAGATTTTCTACAGTTTTATATATATTAAATAATAAATCATGTAATCTTTTATATCTGCATTCTTCTTTCAGAATTATTGTGAGATTCATATATGTTATTGAGTAATTGATTATTCATTTCTTTTTAAAGCTGAGTTATCTTCCATTGTAGGGATATACTACAATTTTGTTTATCCATTTACCTATTGATGGATATTTGGGTTGTTCATAATTTTTGGCTCTTACAAATAAAGCTGATATGAATATTTGGACATGGACTTTTGTATTCAAATTGTCTTGTGGATATATGTTATTTAGGTGTATATAAGTAGGATGGATGATTGGGTCAAATGGTAAATGTTTGTTTAAATTTATGAAAAATCACCAAACTATTTTACAGTTCTACTATTAATGTACCAGAGTGTGAATTTCTCTGCTTCCTTGACAATGTTTGGTTTATAGTCAGTCTAATTTTAGTCATTCTAATAGGTGTATAGTGGTATTTGTGATTTGAATTTTAGTTTCCTATTGAGTAATTTGTTGAGCATCTACTCAACTGATTATATGCCATCTTTAAATCTTCTGCTGTGAAGTGTTTATTCAAATATTGTGCTCATTTTTTTCTACTGGGTTGCCTGTTTTCTTATTGAGTTTTGAGTTCTTTTTATATTCTGGATACAAATCCCTTATCAGATTTATAGTTAGCAAATATTTTCCCCAATCTGTCTTGTGTTTTATCTTTTAACAGAGTTGAGGACAGAAGTCTTTCACATTGATGTAGTTAAATTTGTCAAAATTTTCTTTTATGGATATTGCTTTTGGCATTTGGTTCTAGCCCTGTGAATTTTTTATTTTATTCTTTCAAGCATATTCATTTATAGTTAAAAATCTTTCTGAAACCAGTTTGGCTCAGCAGATAGAGCGTTGGCCTGCCAACTGAAAGGTCCCAGGTTCAATTCCCGTCAAGGGCATGTACCTTGGGTGCAGGCACATCCCCAGTAGGGGGCGTGCAGGAGGCAGCTGATCAATGTTTCTCTCTCATCGATGTTTCTAGCTCTCTATCCCTCTTCTTTCCTCTCTGTGGAAAATCAATAAAATATATTTTTTTTAAAAAAATCTTTGTATGTTATTTAGCATTTCTGAATATTTATAATAGGGGTATTCTGTATTTTTCTCCTAGAACTGAAAGTGTAGTGACTAACAAATGTATTTTTGAAAATTTTTTTAGTTTATAATTATAGGAACTTCAGCCCTCATTCTTTAGATCTTCTTTGTAACGTATAGTTTACCATTTGTATTTTTTCAAATAAACATGTTATTTATAATGTTTTTGTCAGAGTAAATTAAAGATAATTTAGGCCAATGAATAAAAATTCAAAGGACAATTTAATGGGGGTAATTAATCACTAATGTAGTTTAATGCTTTAATTAATATTGCCATTTGATTCCAGTCAAGGATTAAGATCTAAGTAAATTGAATTTATTTTCAGCAGCTATCCAGAAACTTAAAAGATATTTGCCATTTTAATGGCCATTTTCTATTTGCCTGTTTAATATCTGATGCCTTGTCTTCCCTTTTATTTTTAGATCACAAAATTTTTCCAGGATAGACACAGAGCTAGAAGAAACAGACTTCATAAAGATCAACTTAAGAAACTCCCTATACATAAATTCAAAAAAGGTGAATATTTTTATTTTCTAAATCATTATCCTTAGTTTATTTAAGAGTACATGGTGACCATACTCTTAATACTACCTTTTGAGTCCTTGCCATACACTGTGCCTTACCCTCAGTTAATAATGAATGAGTGAATGTGGCAGATGTTCTTTTTGCTGTGGTATATCCTCATGAAGGCAAGTAGGGTACATTGTCTGCAGAGAACAATACTAAAACTTTAAAAATGCTTTTTATTATCATTATGTGCTAATAATTCTAAATGTCAGTAGATAAAATCCTTCTCTGTGCTAAGATGGCCTGGTCCCACTGACCTTCCCTCTTTCTCTCCCACCATATACCATTGCATAAACACTGCATTAACTAAATACATAGGTAGCTATTGAGTGTCATTTAATTTAATTTTTATCTCATTTAATTTTCACATTTCTATGAAATGGATACTATAATGGGTATAATAAATGAAGAATTGGTGGATCAGAGAGGCAAAAAAACTAATGTCACACAGCCAGTACTGACAGAGCTGGAGAAGGGTGTGGGTCTAATACTCTAACCAATATAGCTTCTCCTATCTATGCTTTTATTTTGGCTAACAGTTCCCAATTTAATATACCAATACAAATGTTCTGTTTTTTAATTCAGCAAAGAAAATGTATAGAGAGCAGAAAGGATAGAGAAAAAGTCATTAAAACTTAGTTTGCCAGATTTTTACTCTTTAAGTAATAAAATGTTTTAAAAACCATTTATAATAACTATTATTTTATGAAAAAATACAAAATTTGACAACAAAACATAGGAAAAAGCCATGCTAAAAGAAAGAGACATTTATAAAAATGCACCACACTCTTATCACACAGTAAAGATTAAATAAAAGTTGTTCATGAACCAGAAGAAGTTGGTTTTTCCTCTGAGTAAGATGAGTAACCACTGAAGAATTTGAAATAGGAAAGATGAGACCCAAATTAAACCTTAAGAGGAACCTAGGGGGTTCAAGGGTATAAGCAGAGAGACCAGATACGAGGCTCCTGTAGTAATCCAAGTGAGATTTGAATGTGGCTTGAGGAGGTGAAAAAATCTTAAATTCTGGTTATATTTAGCAGATGGAATACACTGGATTTACTGATGTTGGGAAAGGAAACAGGAATGACTCCAGATTTTTTGGTCTCAGCCACAGGAAGGAGAGATTACCCTAAAGAGAAATAAAGGTTGTTAATAAATGGTAGAGCAGGTTTTGGGGGAAAATGTACAAAATAGTTTTGGACATGGAATTTCAGATCTCTACTATACATTATAAATGAGTCTGGAGTTTAAGAGAGGTATCTGAACTGAAAATATTGATATAAAGATGTATTTAAATCATGAGAATAGACGAGATTGCCAAGAGAATGAATATTAGATTGATAGAATACCAAACATATATTGGGCTGTCCCAACATTAATTAAAAAGCGAGACGAGGTGCTTGTTGTGGCAGCATGTATACTAAAACTGAAATGATACAGAGAAGATTAGCATGGCCCTGCTCAAGGATGACATGCAAATTTATGAAGCGTTCCATATTTAAAAAAAAAAAATTGAGATCAGCAGTGGAAATTGAAAAGGAGTGACCAGTTATACGAGGGGAAAAGCAAAAAAGAATGGTTTACCAGAAACCAAGTGATGGAGATCTATAAAGGAGCAAGAAATGATAACCTTTGTCACATGTCAAATGCTCCTGACAGATAGGGAACAGGAGAGTGACAATTGATCGTTAGAGGTTATGATTATCTTAATGAGCAGTTTTGACAGTGGTCAGGCCAAAACCTGATTTTGGTGGGTTTAAGAGAAAATGTTGGAGGTTTAATAACAGAAAGGTATAATTTCTTCTAGGAGAGTAAGCAGGCAGATGGACTAAGCCTGAACCTTTTTTAAGGTTCTTGTTTATGAGCTGTCAGCATAACTGATGTTGCTCTAGCCGTGTTTATCTGTATGGAGTGGTGTTTATTCCTACCATCCATTCTTTTAAAAAACAACGTAAAGTATAACATATTCAGAAAAGTATATGACATATATTTCTGGAACCATCCAGATCAAGAAATAGAATGGTACTAGCACTCCAGAAGTAACTGTGTCTGCTCCCTTTTAGATCGTTATCCTTTTTTCCTCATGTGGGAAGTAATTACTCTCCTGGCTTATGACAATCATTTCATTACCTTTCTCTTAAGTTTTACTATCTATGTATGCATTCCAAAAACAATATGTAATCAAACAGTATGATTTACTCTTCCCCTTTTTTATTTACCAGTTAGATTTTCACTTTCATGAATTAATTTCATGTAATTTTTTTCTGTAAAATTATCCCCTCCCTCTCTTTTTCATATGTAGGGAGAAATTCTTTGTCTATTCCCACAACACCCACCCCAGTGTGTGGTGAATAAGTTCTGTACTAATTTTAACTGTTCTCTTGTTTGTGACACATCTTTATGGTGGTATTTTTGCATGTTTTAAAAGAACTTTCTTCCTATCCCAAGATCATAGAAATATTTTATTATTTTCTGTAAGCTTTATAGTTTTGCCTTTCATGTTTGGGTATTTAATTCACCTGAATTGATTCTGTAAGATGGGGTCCAGTTAAGTTGTTTAAAGTTTATATTTTAGCCCTCGCCAGTTTGGTGCAGTGGATAGAGCATCAGCCTGTGGACTGAAAGTACCGGAAGGTTCGATTCCAGTCAAGGGCACGTACCTCTGTTTGTAGGTTCCTTCCTGGCCCAAGTCCTGCAAGGGGCAACCAATCAAAGTGTTTCTCTCACATTGATATTTCTCTATCTTACTTTCTCTTCCACTCTCTCTGAAAATAAATGGAAAAATATTCTCAGGTGAGAATTAAAAAACAAAAATAGTTTGATATTTTACATAAGGATATTCAGTTGCTCAGAGCTAATTATTAAAAACACTATAATGTTCTGCAATATCACTGCTGACATAAATTATGTATCCATTTATGTGTGTGTTTGTTTCTAGACTTCTGTTGGTCTTATTATTTATCCTTATCATACTATTTCAGTTACTATAGGTTTAGGTAAGTCTTGATATCTGTTAGAGTTAGTCCTCCCACTTTGTTCTTCAAGAGTTTTTAGCTGTTTTTGACATTAGGCATTTCCATGTAAAATTTAAAATCAACTTGTCAAGGGCACCCTACCTCCAAACATATATTCACAATTATTATATATTTTGTAATTAAAATATACATAACATAAAATTAACCCTTTTAACCATTTTTAAGTGCAGTTCAGTGACATTAAGTACATTCACATGTTTTGCAGCCATCACTACCATCCAGCTCCAGAACTTTTTCATCTTCCCAAAATTCTATACCCAATAAACAATAACTTCCATTCTCTTGCTCCTGCCAGTCCATGTCAATTACCCTTCTACCTGCCCTCCTCCTGTCTTTCTATTTTTATCTTCCATTCTTTTTCTGCATTTTGTAGTTTCAATTGAGCACTTTATTTTATTTAATTTTCTCTGCTATCTTTGAATACATAACACATTGCAGACCAGTAGTTTTATTGCTAGCTCTACCCAGTGGCCAGATAAATTTCTATTGAACAAGTACAAAAACGTTTTATATAAATATTTAAAGCACGCTTTAAAATTAAATACCCACTGCATTTTGAAGCTATTTATTACATGTTCTTACAAGCTAATATCTTTAAAGAATGATACTTTGTAAAACAGTGTGTAATATGAAGTGAGAATTCTTGGGATCTGTCCACAATATGAGTGGAATCATACAATATTTGTCCTTTTGTGACTGGCTTATTTTACTTAGTATCAACTGTGTGCAAGGGCTTCAACTTCTCCAATTCCTGCTAACACTTATTTTCTGTTCTTTTATAAAAGTAACCAATGAGGGGATATCTCATTGTTGTTTGATTTACATTTTCTTAATGATTAGTGATATTGAGTATCTTCTTTTTTTGTTTGTTATTTTTTTGTTAATCTTCACCCAAGGATATTTTTCTGTTGATTTTTTAATATATTTTCTTTACTGATTTCAGAGGAAGTGAGAAGGAGAGGGAGATAAAACCTCTCACACTGGGAATAGATCCCACAACCCAGGCATACACCCTGACTGGGAATCAAATTGTGATCTTCTGATTCATAGATTGACACTCAACCACTGTGCCATGTCAGCTAAGCTCCATTGATTTTTTCATTTTTTAGAGAGAGTGGAAGGGAGGGGGAGAGACAAGAGACAGAGAAACATAGATATGAGAACAGGACTGGGATCAAGCCTGCAACCAAGGTATATACCATTGACTAAAATCAAACCTGGGACCTTCAGTCTTCAAGCCGATGGTCTATCCATTGAGCCAAACCAGCTAGGGCCTGGGTATCTTTTCATGTGCTTTTGTATATTTTCTTTGGAGAGATATCTATTCAAGTTTTTTACCCCAGGTTTGAATTTTTAAGTTGTAGAAATTCCATATATATATATTTTGAGTATTAATTCCTTATTAAATTTGAAGTTATATTCTTTCATTCATAGGTTGTCTTTTCACTCTAATTGTTTCCCTTGACATGCAGCAATTTGAAGTTTGATATAATTGTTAGGTTTTTATTTTGTCTACTCTTTATTTTGCTGCCTCTGCTTTTGGTGTCATATCCAAGATATCAGTCCCAATCCAGTGACCTGAAGCTGTTTTCCTACATTTTCTTCTAGCAGTTTAATAGTTTTAGGAATTACGTTTAGATATTTAATCTATTTTGAGTTAATGTTTATATATGGGTCCAATCTCATTTTTTTTATGTCAGGGTAATGCTGGCTTCATTAAATGAGTTTGGGGGGTATATTTTTTCCTATTTGATTATTTTTAAAAATATATATATTTTATTGATTTTTTTACAGAGAAGAAGGGAAAGGATAGAAAGTTAGAAACATTGATGAGGGAGAAACATCGATCAGCTGCCTCCTGCACACCCCCTACTGGGGATGTGACTGCAACCAAGGTACATGTTGGAATCGAACCTAGAACCCTTCAGTCCACATGCCAACACTCTATCCCCTAGCCAAACTGGTTAGGGCCCTATTTGATTCTTTAGAAGAGTTTGAGACACAGTGGTATTGATTCTTCTTTGAGTATTTATACTAATAAAAGGGTAATATGATATTTAGACCAAGTCGACCAGATGTCTTTCAGATGTCCCACTTCCTCCACACAAAGCTACTGTAGCAGGGGCCAAGGCAGAGGCAGTTAAGGTCCATCAGGCCAACAGGGGAGCAAGCAATTAGGAGGTGACCAGGCTGGCACAGGGGAACAGGCAGCATGATCAGGCAAGATCAGGCTGGTGCAGGGGAGCAAGCAGTTAGGGAGCAACCAGGCCAGCGTGGGGGAGCAAGCAGTTAGGGGCTTATCAGGCTAGTGTGTGGGGGAGCAGGCAGTTAGGAGTGCAATCAGGTTGGCATGGGAGAGCAAGCATTTAGGGGGTGGTCAAGTTGGCAAGGGAGAGCAGTTAGGGATGATCAGGCCGGCAACAGAGGGCAGTTGGGGGCAATCAGGCTGTCAGGGGGCAAGGTAGGGCGATCAGGCCGGCAGGGGGATATCCTGTAGGATTGTGCCTAAACTGGTAGTCAGGCATCCCCTGAGGGGTTCTAGATTAGAGAGGGTGCACTAGGCCTCTAGTCTATATATATAAAAAGCTAGCGACAGGAATGCCATAGTGACCAGAATGACCAGTTGTTATGATGCTCACTGCAGCCAGCGAACTGGCCCAATCAGGGGTGAGGTTGGCCGGCCAACCTCCCATGGCCCCTTTCCCCAGCCAGCCCCGCCCCTATTCAGCTTCCTCTACCTTGATCAGGGGTGGGGCCAGCCAGCCAACCTCCTTCGGCCCCTCACCCTGGCCAACCCTGCTCCTGATCAGCCTCTCCCACCCCTGTCTGGGGTGGGGCAGCTGGCCAACCCCCTCATGGCCCTTTCCCTAAGCTGGCCCTGCCCCTGATCAGCTTGCCCCATCATGATCAGCCCACAGCCCCTCACCCTGGCCAGCCCAGCCTCCAATTGCCCATCTAATCCCAAAAGGGGGCAGGGCTGGCCAGCTAACCTCCAGCAGCCCCTTCCCCTGCCCGGTCCTACCCCTGATTGGCCTTCCACCCCATTAGCTCATAACCCCTCCCCCAAGCTGGCACCACCCCTGGTCAGCCCCCCACACCTTGATAGGGGGTGGGGCCTGCCAACCTCCTACAGCCCCTCCCCCTAGCCAGCTCCACACCAAATTGGCCCCCTCACTCCAATTAGAGGGAGGGCCTATGGCCCCTCCTGGGGGTGGGGCCCGCGAGCCAACCACCCACAGCCTCTCCCCCTGGCTGCTGGCCTCCTATAGGCCTCCTACCCCATTGGGGGGCGGGGCCGGCAAGCCCACTGCCCCTTCCTATGGCTAGTTCCATCCCTGATCATCCCCCACCACCCAATTGGCGCATGGCTGCTTCCGCCAGCCAGCTCCACCCCCCAAAAGGTCCCCCATTAATCAGGGGTGGAGCCAGTAGACCAATCACCTGCGGCCTCTCCCCCTGGTTGGCCCAGCCTGAGCTGCCGATCAGGATGGGCCAGCCAGCCAACCTTCCACTGTCTCCTCCTCCTGACAGACCCAGCCCTGATATTCCATGATTAGGGCCGGCTCAGCCAGACCCAACCTGTGCATGAATTCGGTTAAGTCATTTGGTCTTGGATTTTTCTTTGTTGGGAGGTTTTTTTTATTGCTACTTCAGTTTCTTCACAAGTTATAGGTTTGTTCAGTTTTTCTTAATAATTTAGTCTCGATAGGTTTTACCATTCTCGGAATGTATCCATATTTTCTCAGTTATCTAATAGATCGGCATATAATTGTTTATAGAAGTCTCTTTTTTAAAAAATTTGATTTCAGAAAGGAAGGGAGCTCACAACCTGGGCACTTGCCCTTACCAGGAATTGAACCATAGGTCAATACTCAACCACTAAGCCATGCAGGCCAGGCCATAGAAATCTTTTATACTCCGAATTTTTGTGACATTAGTTATGATATCTTTTGCATTTATAATTTTAACTCTGAGTCTCCTCTTTTTCTAGTTATTCTACCTAATAGTTTATCAATATTGCTCATCTTTTCAGTAAACCAACTTTTAGTTTCATTGATATTTTTTCCTATTTTTTTTGTTGTTGTTGTTATTCTTTATTTGTATCCTCTTCAACTTCTTTCTTTAATGTCTTAATAGTTTTCAGGGTATAGGTCTTTCACCTCTCTGGTTAAATTTATTGAAAGTACTTTTTAATTTTTGGCAGTTCACATATTTCTATTTCTTTAGATTTGGTTTCTGGAGTGTAATTTGTTCCTTAAAATGGTCATGTTTCTCCTATTTTTTTTTTTTTATGTATCTCACTTTTTTCTTGTTAGAATTTTGGCATTTGAAGAATCATTAATCTTTTTAAGACTTTGCAGTCTGGTTTCAAACATGTAGGACTTTCTCTACTCAGCAAAGAGAGATTTGGAGACCTCCCAAGCCTTTTCTGGGTATGCATCCTCTTTGGGCTTTTGGGTGTAATTTCCTGTCTGAAAAAAATTGAGGAGCTTGCTCTGGTGTCCATTATGATATTACAGCCTCTGTTGTTTAGTATCTAGTGTGTCTAAGGTACTATAAATTTTAGTGTATGGTTGATCAGCTATTTTTGCTTTCAGGGATCCCTAACCTTGCATCCCATTCTTGTCAATACTTAGATATAACAAGTCAGACACCATTCTTTTGGTCAGCCCCTATAAACTTCTGTACCTTGTCATCCTAGGTTAGAAGACAGTCTCAAATGTGCCATGGCAGGGTTGAAAGGGCCTCTCCTGTAAGGGAGTGGACAATGTCATGAATTTTCTTACCGTGCTTTTATGTTGTTGGTTTCATCCTTGCCTGGAGTGCAGGAACCTTTTAACTGCTTTTTAAATTTCTCACAGAGGTATTTGATCTGTTTGTTATTGTTAAGTCTATTGTCTATTTCTGCCATCTTGCTGACATTACTTCTCTCCTTCAATTAAAAAAATATTTAATTGAATTTATTGGGATAATATTGGTTAATAAAATTGTATAAGTTTTCAGGTACATCATTCTATAATACATCATCTGTATATTATATTTTGTGTTTACCATCCCAGATAAAGTCCTCTTCTATCACCATTTATTCCCCCCTTTCCCTTCTTTAACTATCCCCCTTTCCTCTGATAATCACCATATTGTTGTCTGAGCCTATGAGTTGTTTTTTTTCTGACTCCCTTCACCTTTTTTCACTCAGTCCCTCAACCTAACTACCCTCTGAAATCCATCAGTCTACTCTCTGTATCTATAAGTCTATTTCTATTTTGTTAGTTTATTTTCTTCATTAGATTCCATGTATGAGTTAAATAATATGGTACTTGTCTTTCTCTGACTGGCTTATTTCACTTAGCATAATGCTTTCCAGGTCCCTCCAACTATCACAAAGGTATATTTTCTCTCTCTCCCTCTCCCCCTCCCCCCTCTCTCCGTCCTTCCTTCCCTCCCTCCCTTCTTCCTTCCCTTCCTCCCCCCTCTCTTCCTCTCTCCCTCTCCCTCCTCTCCTCCCTTTATACAGCTGAGTAGTATTCCATTGTGTAAATGTGCCACAGCTTGAAATACGTGCTCGCGCACACGCGCGCGCGCACACACACACACACACACACACACACACACTAGAGGCCCATTGCAGGAAGGTTCCTGCAATAGGGCTTCCTGCTGTGGCCTCCACTGCCCCTTCTGCTTCCCTCTCTTTTCCTCTGCCTCACCTGCTACCCTCCCTTCTACCTCATCTCGCCTGCTTCCCTCCCTTCTCCCCTGCCCCGCTTGCTTTCCTTCCTTCCCCACCTTGCTTGCTTGCTTCTCTGTGGCTTTGCTCCCTTCTTTAGTGCTTGGCTTCTTTCTATGCTGTCTTCAGTCTTTGCTCTGCACCTAGATATGCAAATTAACCACCATCTTGGTTGGGTTAATTTGCATACTCACTCCTGATTGGCTAGCGGGCATGGCTGGTGGGCGTAGCAGAGACACATCAATTTGCATGTTTCTTTTTTATTAGATAGGATATAATTTTAGAGAATCATTGACTGCCTTCTGCATGCCCCCCACTGGGGATTGAGCCTGCAATCCGGACATATTCGCTGACCAGGAATCTAATCTTGATCTTCTGGTTCATGTGTGGATGCTCAAACCGTACCAGCTGGGCATACTATAGCTTTTTGATCCCCTCATCTATTGATAAGTACTTGGATTGCTTACAAATCTTGGCTGTTGTGAATAATGCTGTAGTGGACATAGAGGTGCCTAGAGAGGTGTCATTAGGTCATAAGGCAGTTCAATTTTTAATTTGAGGCAACTCCATCCTGCTCTCCATAGTAGTTGCACCAATCTGCATTCCCACCAACAGTGCACAAGAGTTCCCTTTTCTCCACATCCTCACCAGCACTTGTCATTTGTTGTTGGTAGACATTCTGACAGGTGTGAGGTGCACATCTTATTGTCGTTTTAATTTACATCTCTCTAATGATCAGTGACTTTGAACATTTTTTCATATGTCTCTTAGCCATCTGTATGCTCGCTTTGGAGAAGTGTCTATTTAGATCCTTTGCCCATTTTTTTATTGAATTGTCTTCCTTTTGGTAAGTTTGTATGAGTTCTTTATCTATTGGATAATTGGATTGGTGCTTATTTTGGTGTTGAGCTTTTAGTTAGTTTGCTTGTTTTTATATATTTTTTAAATTGATTTTGAGAGAGAAAGAGAGAGACAGAAACATAAATGATGAGAGGGAATAATTGATCGACTGCCTCCTGTATGCCCCACAATGGGAGCCCCTAACCCAGGCAATATGCCCTGATCTGGAGTTGAACCACAATCTCCTGGTTCATAGGTCAACATTTAACCAATGAGCCATGCCAGCTAGGCTACTGTTGAGTTTTATAAGTTATTTATAAATTTTGGATATTAAACCCTTATTAGAAGTATCATTGATTAATATATTCTCCAATTCAGTGGGATGTGTTTTCATTTTGTTGATTTTTCCTTTGCTGTGCAAAAACTTTTATTGTGTGATGTTGTTCCATATGCTTATTTTTTCTTTTGTTTCTCTTGTCCAAGGAGATATATCAGAAAAAAAAATATGGCTATCATAAATGTCTAAGATTTTATTGCCTATGTTTTCTTCTGGGAGATACATAGTTTTGAGTTTAATACAGTTTTAGTTTATTCTTGTGTATGGTGTAAGAAAATGGTCTAGTTTTACTTTTTGTATACATATCTATCAAGTTTTCCAAACACCATGTATTGAATAAACCATCTTTATGGCATTGTGTGTTTTTGTCTCTATTGTCAAATAGTAATTAACCATAAAGGCATGGGTTTATTTCTGGGCTCTCTCTTCTGTTCCAGTGAACTATATATGTCTGTTTTTATGCCAGCACCATGCTGTTTTGATTTCTATAGCCTTGGAGTATAGTTTGATATCAGGTAGCATGGTTTTTCCAATTTTGTTCTCCTTTCTCAAGATGGCTGTTGCTATTCAAGATCTTTTGTAGTTTCATATAAATTTTTAAAATATTTCTTCCTGTTCTGTGTAATACGCCATTGATATCTTGATAGGAATTGTGTTGAATCTATAGATTGCTTCAGGTAGTATGGATGATAACTTTTTTTTTTTTAATGATGTTAACTTTTTCTATGAACATGGCATATGCATCCATTTATTGTATCTTCTTCAGTTTCTTATAATTTTCTGAATGCAGGTCTTTTATATCCTTGATTACATTTATTTCTAGTGTGTTTTTTTTTCTTTTCATTCAGTAGTAATGAGGTTGTTTTCTTAGTTTCCCTCCTTAGTAGATTATTATTGGTGTATAAAAATGCAACTGATTTCTGGATATTTTGTGTCCTGTTACTTAACTGAATTTATCAGTTCTAGTAATTTTTTGGTGGAATTTTTAGAGCTCTCTATATAGTGTCATGTCATCTGCAAATAATGACAGTTATACTTTTTCCTTTCCAACTGGGATGCCTTTTATTTATTCACTAGAGGCCCAGTGCACGAAATTCATGCACATGGGGAGGGGGTGGCTGTCCCTCAGCCCAGCCTGCATCTTCTCTAATCTGGGATCCCTTGAGGCATATCCGACTGCCCAAATAGGCCTGATTCCAGTGGTGGGAACATGCCTAAGCCAGCAGTCGGACTTACCTCTCACAATCCAGTACTGTTGGCTCCCAACCATTCACCTGCCTGCCTGCCTGATTGCCCCTAACTGCTTCTGCCTGCCAGCCTGATCACCCCCTTACCCACTCCCCTGCCAACCTAATGGACATCTAACTGCTCCCCTGCCAAGCTTGATTGCCCCCAACTTTCCTCCCCTGCAGCCCACTCACCCCTAACTGCCCTCCCTTGAAAGACTGGTAACCCCTAACTGCCCTTTCCTGCAGGCCTGGGTCCCTCGCAACTGTTCCTCCCTGCAGGCCTGGTCCCCCACAACTACCCTCCCGTGCAGTCCCAGTCACCCCTAACTGCCCTTCCCTGGAGGCCTGGTCACTCCCAACTGCCCTCCCCTGCAGGTCTGATCACCCCCAACTGCCCTCCCCTATAGGCCTGGTCTGTCCCAACTGCCCTCCCCTGCCGGCCATCTTGTGGTGGCCATCTTCTGTCCACATGGGGGTAGCTATCTTGTGTGTTGGAGTTATGGTCAATTTGCATATTACCTCTTTATTATATAGGATTATTATATAGGATGTCTGAGTGCTGTGGCTAGGACTACCAGTACTAGGTTGAATAAGAGTGGTGAAAGTGAACACCCTTGTCTTGTTCCTGATCTTAAGTGAAATGCCCATTGAGTAGTAGTGGCTGTGGGTTTGTCATATGTGGCCTTTTTTTCTTACTGAGGTATACGCCCTCACTTCCCACTATGCTTAGAGCAAGTATATCAAACTCAAAGGCTAACTTGGGCCAAAGAAACAAGGTTTAAGTTTATATGGGCCATAAGAAAACAAAAGCTTCCATTTTCATAGAAACGTAGGTTTATTTTAATAGAGACATGCTGAATACAAAGTGCTGAAATAAATGAGTAATCATTAACATAAAATAATAGAATATTTTAATAAAATTAATATTTTTTCTTGACTATTAATTTACCAGACACTGAATAACTGCACAAATAAGTGAACATTGTAGTTCGTGATTAATAACTGTGTATAACAGGATATTATAAAAATCAAGTTGCAAAATTTTTATTAAAATGTTTCTTACATAGAGTTATATTGGCTGAGCTGCAAAAATATTCATTGTGGGCTGCATGTAGCCTGTGGACCTCAAGTTTGACATGCTTGGCTTAGTAGTTTTTATCATAAATGAGTGCTACATTTTATCAAATGCGTTTTCTTTTTTAAAATTTAATAAATCTTTATTGTTCAATTACATTTGTTTCTCTTTTTCCTCCATAACTCCCCTCCACTCACTCCGACCCCTCCCTCTACCTTACCTCCCCCCACATTGTCCTCATCCATAGGTGGATGATTATTGTCCAGTCTCTCCCTGTACCCCACTCACTGCTTTCCTGATTTTATTATATTCACCAGTTTATTCTGTTCATCAGATTTTTAATTCACTTTTTAGAATTGTTGATAGATAAGTATTTGTTGTTCCTGATTTTTATCTTTACCTTTTACTTCTTCCTTTTCCCAAAGAGTACTTTCAGCATTTCATATAATATTGGTTTGGTGTTGATGAACTCCTTTAGCTTTTTCTTATCTGTGAAGCTCTTTATCTGCCCTTCAATTCTGAATGATAGATTTGCTGGGTAATCTTGGTTGTAGTTTCTTGCTATTATGTTGAATATTTCTTGCCACTCCCATCTGGTATCATAGTTTCTGTTGAGAAATCAGCTGACAATCGTATGGGTGCTTCCTTGTAGGTAATGAACTGTTTTTCCCTTGCTGCTTTTAATAATCTCTCTTTGTCTTTTGCTCTTGGTATTTTAATTATGATGTGTCTTGATATGGTCCTCTTTGGATTCCTTTTATTTGGGGTTCTGTGTACTTCCTAGACTTGTAAGTCTATTTCTTTCACCAGATGTGGGAAGTTTGCAATCATTATTTCTTTAAATAGGTTTTCAGTATCTTGCTCTCTCTCTTCTTCTGGCACTCCCACAATTTTGATGTTGGTATGCTTGAAGTTGTCCCAGAGGCTCCTTACACTATCTTCACATTTTTGGATTCTTTTCTCTTCTTGCTTTTCCAGTTGAGTGTTTTCTGATTCTTTATATTTCAATTTTTTGACTTGATTCTTGCCTTCCTCTAGTCTGCTGTTTGGTCTCTGTATAATATTTTTTATTTCAGTCATTGTATTTTTAATTTCTAGTTGGTCATTTTTCATCTTTTCTTGGCTCTCACTAAATTTATTCATCTTTTCTAGGAAATTCTTGAAAAACGTTATAAGCATGGTTTTGAACTCTATATCCAGTCATTTGTTTTCCTCCATTTCTTTTGTCTGTGGTCTGTTTCTTTGTTTCTGCATTTTCGCTATGCCGGGAGAACTGTGCTCAAATCAGCCTTATGATGCAAGACTTGCAAAACTGCAAAAGCCTCTCTGTTCAGCTTGGGTGGGGTGGATTCTCAGGGCTGAGCAGCGACAGCCTTGGCTTCCAGTTAGCCCCACCCTACGCGGCCCCTTGGTCTCAAGTGCCTCTCGGTAATCGGTAATCACTGCGGCCCTTTCTGTGTGCAAGTGCAGGTGCCTCCATACCTCTGCCTTTCCAGTTCCCTTGTACTCCAGGACCTGTATGAGTCCTGGTCCCCAGCGTCTCTCCTGGACCTAGGGTTCAGTGCCATAGGATAAGGGGTTCTGTGCAGTTGGGAGTTTCCGTCTCCCTCCCGCCAGAGGAAGCCAGCCCGCCACACCACCGCCCGCTCTCTCCATACGTGCGTTTCCGTACCTCAGTTTTTTGCAGCTTCTCTGAGTCTCTGTGAGCCCCTTTTTCCTTCTAGTTGTAGAATTTTCACTCAGGCAACCTTACTGTGATTCTGGATGATGTCCGTTCTATCTTTTAGTTGTAGTTTTGAAATTGTTGTGCGAGGCAGAGTTTAGGTGATTACCTATGCCGCCATCTTGTTTTCTCTCAAATGCATTTTCTGCATCTATTGATATAATTTTGACCATTCAAATTTTTTATGTGGAGTGTCCTGTTTATTCATTTGCAGATATTGTACCAAACTTGCATCCCCAGAATAAATCCTACTTTTTCATAGCATATGATCTTTTTAATATATTGTTGCATTGGGTTTTTTAAATATTTTGTTGAGTGCTTTATAATCTATGTTCATCAATAATATTGTCCTATAATTTTCTTTCTTTGTAGTGTCTTTATCTGGTTTTGTAATATGACAATGCTGGCCTTGTAAAAAGAGCTTCCGAGTCTTCCTTCCTCTTGAATTTCTTGGAAGAGGATATATGTTAGTTCTTCTTTAAATGTTTGGGGAAAAAAATCACCTGTGAATCCATCTGGCCCAGGACTTTTGTTAATTTATTTCTGCTTCAATTTTATAAGTTATTACTGGTCTATTCAGGTTACTGATTTTTCTTGATTCAGTATTGGAAGATTGTATGTTTCTAGGAATTTATCCTTTTAGTCCAGATTATCCAACTTGTTGGCATATAGTTGTTCATTATATGTTCTTACGTATTATATAAGGGAGGGAACTTAGGGGTGACCAGGCCTTTGTATTTCTTTGGTGTTCAGTTTTTACTACTTTACCTCTTTCATTTCTGCTTTTATTTATTTGGGTCCTCTGTCTTTTTTCTTGATTATCTGGTTAAAAGTTTGTCAATTTTCTTTATCTTCTCAAAGAACTAGCTCTTGGTTTCACACAGTTTTTGTGTCATATCTATCTATCTATCTATCTATCTATCTATATGTGTGTGTGTGTGTGTGTATGAATACACACACACATGTATATATATACATATATGTGTGTGTGTGTGTATACGTGTATATATACACATATATATGTATATGTAGGAATCCTATCTAATGAAAGAGTAATATACAAATTGACTATCACTTCAACAGACAAGATGGCTTCCCCCCTGTGGACACAAGATGGCTGGCAGTGGAGGGTAGTTGTGGGTGATATGGCCAGCAGGGGATGGCAGTTGGGAGGGACCAGGCCTGCAAGGGAAGGCAGTTCGGGGCTCTCAGGTCAGCAGGGAGGGCATTTGGGGGAGGGTATTTGGGGGGTGATCAGGCCTACAGGGGAGGGCAGTTGGGGGTGACCAGGCCTGCAGGAGTGGGCAGTAGGGGCAACCAGACCAGCGGGTGAGAGCAGTTAGGGCAATCAAGCCTTCAGGAGAGGGCAGTTGGGGGCGACCAGGCCAGCAGGGGAGGGCTGTTAGGGGTGAACAGGCATGCAGGTGTAGGCAGTTTGGGGGAAACCAGGCCTGCAGGGGAGGGCAGTTGCGGGGTGATCGGGCCTGCAGAGGAGGGCAGTTGGGGGTGACCAGGCCTGCAGGATAGGGGAGTAGGGGCAACCAGACCAGTAAGGGAGAGCAGTTAGGGCAACCAAGCCTGCAGGAGAGGGCAGTTGGGGGCGACCAAGCCAGCACGGGAGGGCTGTTAAGGGTGAACAGGCATGCAGGGGTAGGCAGTTGGGGGGAAACCAGGCCTTCTGGAGGGGGTGATCAGGCTGGCAGGCAGAAGCAGTTAGGGGCAACTAGCAGGCAGGCAGACGAGCGGTTGAGAGCCAGCAGTCCTGGATTGGGCATTCGGACATCCCTCAAGGCTTCCCAGATTAGAGAGGGTGCAGGCTTGGCTGAGGGACACACCCTCCCATGCATGAATATTGTGCATTGAGCCTCTAGTGTGTGTGTGTGTGTGTGTGTGTGTGTGTGTGTGTGTGTTTGTGGCCAGGTGCACAAATTTGTGCACGGGTGGGGTCTGGCCTGTCCGGCCCCAATCGGGGCAGATTGGGGCTGGGCCTGTCAGGAGGATATGGTGGGAGGTTGGCTGGCCATCCCGTCCCAATCAGGGCCTGATCAGGGCTGTGCTGGCTGGGGAAAGGAGCTGAGAGTGATTGGCCAGTGCAACCTGCCCCTGATTTGGGTTGGGGGGTGATTGGGGGTGGGGTGGCCATGTAGAGGGTCTGTCAGTGGTCAGCTGGCTGACCCTACCTCTGAATGGGGTGGGGGGTGCTAATCAGGGTCCAGTGTCCTGGGGAGGGGCCATAGATGGTTGGCTGATGGGCCCTGTCCCTGATGGGGTGGGAGGGCTGATCTGGGAGTAGGTGAGGAAAGGGGATACAGGAGGTTGGAAGACTAGCCTCGCCCCCTATTGGGATTGGGGGGGGTGTCAATCAGAGGTTGGGCCAGAAGGGGGGAGGTGCTGTAGGCTGATCAGGGTGATGGGGGCTCATCGGGGGCATGGCTAGCTGGAGGAGGGGCTTAAGTAGGTTGTCCAGCCAGCCACACCCCTGCTCAGCCAGTTCACTGGCCAAAGTGGGCTTCATTGCACAGGTCATTGTGGTCGTTACTGTCACTGGCTTATTTTATATACATATATATATATATATGTATGTATGTATCTGTGTCAATTATTTCTGTTCTGATTGTCCACCCCCCCCCCTTTTTTTTTTTTTACTAAGTTTGGACTTTGTTCTTTTTTCAGTTCCTATAAATATAACTTTAGCTTATTTGAGATTTTTGTTTCTTGACGTTGGTCTGTAATTCTATGAATTTTCCATGGTGCTGCTTTCACTGTGTCCCATAGATCACTGGGTAGTTTTGTTCTCATTTTTTTTTTGTTTCAGGATATCTTTTGATTTCTTCCTTGACTGTATTGTTAAATCAGTCATTGTTTAGTAAGCTTTTGTTTATCCTCCATGACTTTGTGTGTTTTTTAGTTTTTGTCTTGTAATTGATTTCTAGTTTCATACTGTTATGGTCTGAGAAAATGCTTCATATGATCTCAGTCTTATTAAACTTATTGAGACTTGTTTTGTGTCCTAAAATTTAATCCATGTGCACTTGAAAAGTATATATATTCTGATGCTTTGAAGTTGTTGATTAAATTAATCTCATTTAGTGAGTCATTTAAAGCCACCATCTCCTTGATTTTCAGTGTTGAATGTCTATCCATTGCTGTCTGTCGGGTGCTAAAATCCCCTGTTATGACTGTATTACTATATGTCTCCCTTTATGTACAAGATTTGCTTTTTATTTAGATGCTATTATGTTGTGTGCATCAGTGTTTATAAGGTTACATCCTGCTCTCTTTATTATTGTGTAGTGCCCTCTTTTTCTCTTACTATAGATTTTGTTTTAAAGCCTATTTTATCAGGGTGGGAAAAATGACAGTGGAATAGATGGAGTGTGCTGAGCCTTGTCCTAGAGCAGACAGAAAAAAAACAACTGAGGTTCACATGGGAGGTGATTTTTGGCAAATTAAGGGAGAGCTATTCTCCAGGAGAAGGTGGGGGACAGCTGGATGGGGTTCTCCTGATATGGAAATCTATAACTATGGCACCCACCAAACAGCTGCAAACTTCAGAACATTGGTCTCCTGTTGGTGCAGACACTCGGATTCAGAGGAGCTCTACCACAGAAAGGTTGGCTTTCACCTGGAATAAGGAGAGAGAGAACTACATAACCAGAAACCCAGAGAAGAGAGACCAATGGGGAGACAGAAACAGCCCACATATGAAAGAAAAGCAGGCATCACCAGAAAAGGAAATAAACAAAATGGACGCAAGCAGCCTGCCAGAAAAAGAATTCTGAGAAATGGTCATAAGGTGGCTGAAAATAATGGAAGACAAATTCGACAATATGAGTAAGAACCAAGAAGAATTGAAAAATGACATTGCTGTTGTAAAGAACTCAATAGAAAATATCAAAAGTAGAATAGAAGCAGAGGACCGCATCAGTGAGCTAGTAAGATAAAATATCCCAGTAGAGCAGCTTCTAGAAAAATAAATTAAAAAGCAGGAGGAGAGCCTAAGTGAACTTTGGGACAACACGAAACAAAACTACATCCACATTATAGGGGTCCCAGAAGGAGAGGGAACTGAGCAAGGAATAGAAAATCTGTCTGAAGAAATAATGACAGAAAACTTCCCTGATATAGGGGAGAAAGAAATCCACACAAATCCAAGAAGCTCACAGAGTCCCAAGCAAATTGAACCCCAAAAGACCAACTCCAAGGCACATTATAATTAAACTGGGAAACACCAATGACAAAGTAGGAATCTTAAAAGCAGCCAGAGAGAGACAGAAAGTTACCTACAAAGGAACCCCCATTCTGATTTCACAACAGAAACTCATCAGGTTGAAAGAGAGTGGAATGAAATATACAATGTCATGCAAAGGAAGGGTCTGAATCCAAGAATAATGTACCCAGCAATGCTATCAATAAAAACTGTGGGTGAAATCAGGAGATTCAAGACAAAAAAGAATTTATTACCACCAAAACAACAATACAAGAAATGCTAAGGACCTGCTATAAAAAATAAAAAAAAAGAAAGAGAAAAAGAGAAAGAAAGAGAAAGAAATAGGAAACAAAGGAGGAACACAGGGATAAAGACTAAAAATGGTAACAAAAAAGTACCTATCAATCAAATGTAAATGATTAAATGCCCCAATCAAAAGACAGGGCAACGGATTGGATAAAAAAAACACGACTCATCTATCTGCTGTCTGCAAGAAACCCACCTTAGAAAAAAAGACCCACAGACCGAGGGTGAAGGAATGGAAAAGGTTTTTCAGTCAAATGGAAATGAAAAAAAAGCTGGGGTAGCAATATTTACATCTGACAAATTAGATCTCAAAGTGAAGGACATGACAAGAGATAAGGAAGGCCATTTCATAATACTAAAGAGAGCAATCCAAAAAGAAGAAGTAACTCTGGTGGACATATATGCACCCAATACAGGAGCACCCAAATACAAAAAAACAACAAAAAAACAAAAAACAACTTTTGCAGGACATAAAGGGAGAAATTGACAGCAATACAATCATAGTGAAGACTTTAATACTGCACTATCCTGTTTCCCTGAAAATAAGACAGTGTCTTATATTAATTTTTGCTCCCAAAGATGTGCTAGGTTTTATTTTCAGGGGATGTCTTATTTTTCCATGAAGAAAAATATGGTACACATTTATTGTTGAACAAAAAAAGAAAATAAAATTTATTACCTGTATACAGTACGGTAGTAGTTGTCATCACAAACCAGCTCACTGATTGGCCGCAGCTCAGCTGGAGCTGTTCAGGCAGTGCGAGGTCTCTTTAAATCAGGAGTCAGATGCCTTATATTACGGGAATGCCTTATGTTCTGGGGAGGCCTTATTATTGGGGAGGTCTTATTTTCGGGGGATGCCTTATTTTACAGCGAGAGGCAAAAACTGTAAATAGGTCTTATTTTCGGGGGATGGCTTACTTTTGGGGAAACATGGTATCACCATTGGAAAATCTTCCAAACAAAAAATCAGCAAAGAAACATCAACCCTAAATGACTCAGTAGACCAGATGGAATTAATTGACATCTTTAGATCATTTCATCCCAAAGCCACAGATTATAAATACTTTTAGAGTGCACATGGGTCATTTTCAAAGATAGATTATATGTTTGAAAAAGTCTCTTCAAATTCAAGAAGATAGAAATCATATCAAGCATCTTCTCAGATCACAGTGGCTTAAAACTGAAAGTCAACTACAATAAAAACAATCCAAAGAAATCAAACACAAGGAGACTAAACAGCATGCTATTAAACACTGACTGGGTTACCAGAGAGGTCAAAGAACAAATAAAAAACATCATGTCAACAAATGACAATGAAAACAATGACAATTCAAAATCTCTGGGACACAGCGAAAGCAGACTTCACAGGGAAGTTCATAGCTCTACAACCCTACTGCAAAAAACAAGAAAAAATGGTAATAAATTACCTAATCCTGCAATTGAAAGAGTTAGAAAGAGAACAATGAGAACTGTCCAGTTTAAGCAGAAGGAAGAAAATAATAAAGGTCAGAGTGAAGATAAATGACATAGAGACCAAAGAAACAATACAAAACAAAACAAAAGCATGAGCTGGTTCTTTGAAAGGATAAACAACATTGACGAATCTCCAGGTAGGCTCACCAAAAAGCAAAGAGAGAGGATCCAAATAAACAAAATCGGAAATGAAAGAGGAGAAATAACAACAGACCGCACCAAAATACAAAGGATTGTTAAAAAATGCTATGAACAACTCTATTTCAACAAACTGGACAATCTGGAGGAAATGGACATATTCCTAGAAAAAGATAACCTTCCAAAACTGAATCAGGAAGAATTTAAACACCTCAGTAGGTCAGTAACTATGGAAGAAATTGAGGCAGTCATCAAAAAGCTTCCAGCAAACAGCCAAAACCAGTTTGGCTCAGTGGATAGAACGTCGGCCTGCGGACTGAGGGGTCCCAGGTTTGATTCTGGTCGAGGGCATGTACCAATAGGGGTCGTGCAGGAGGCAGCTGATCGATGTCTCTCTCTCATCTATGTTTCTACCTCTCTATTCCTCTCCCTTCCTCTCTGTAAAAAAACAAACAAAAACCTTCCAGCAAACAAAATTCTGGGGCCAGACAGCTTCACATGGGAGTTTTATCAAACATTCAAGGAAGAATTAAAACCTTACCATCTCAGACTATTCCAAAAAATTCAAGAAGGATAACTTCCAAGCTCCTTCTAAGAAGTCATCATCACCCTAATACTAAAATCGGATAAAGATACACAGTGAAAGAGAATTACAGGCCAGTATCCTTCATGAACATAGATGCCAAAATCCTCAACAAAATCCTTGCAAATTGGATCCAACAGTACATCAGAAAGATCATATACCATTACCAAGTAGGATTTATCTCAGGAATGTAAGGATGGTACAATATCTACAAATCAATAAATGTGATACATCACATAAACAAACTGAGAGATAAAAATCACAGTCATATCAATTGATGCAGAAAAAGCATTTCACAAAATCCAATATCCTTTCTTGATAAAAACTCTCAACAAGGTAGGAATAGAAGGATCATACCTTAAATAAAAGCCATATGTGATAAACCCACAGCTAACATCTTAATGGGAAAAAACTAAAACCATTTCCCCTAAGAATAGAAACAAGACAGGGATGCCCACTCTCACCAATCCTGTTGGACATAGTACTGGAAGTATTAGCCATTGCAATTAGACAAGAAGAAGAAATAAAGGGTATCCAAATGGGAAAAGAAGAAGTAAAACTCTCCATATTTGCAGATGACATGATATTGTATATAAAAAACCCAAGAGTCCATAAAAAAACTAATGTATGGCCGAAACCGGTTTGGCTCAGTGGATAGAGCGTCGGCCTGTGGACTGAAAGGTCCCAGGTTTAATTCCGGTCAAGGGCATGTACATGGGTTGCGGCCGCATCCCCAATAGGGGGCATGCAGGAGGCGGCTGATCGATGTCTCTCTCTCATCGATGTTTCTAACTTTCTATCCCTCTCCCTTCCTCTCTGTGAAAAAATCAAAATATACTAAAAAAAATTAAAAAAACAAAAACTAATGTACATAATAAATGGATTTGGCATTGTAACACGATACAAAGTTAACACCAAGAAATCTATGGCATTTCTTTACACCAATAGTGACCTTACAGAAAGAGAGACTAAAGAAGCAATCCCATTTAGCATTGCACCAGAACAATTAAGATACCTAGGAATAAACTTAACTAAGGAGTTAAAAGATTTATACGCAGAAAACTACAGGACACTGAAAAAATAGATAGAGGAAGACATAAACAAATGGAAGAGCATACCATGCTCAAGGATTGGGAGAATCAACATCATTAAAATGTCCATACTATCCAAAGCAATGTATAGATTCATTGCTCTCTCCATAAAAATACCAATGGCATAATTCACAGACCTAGAAAGAACTCTTCAAAGATTCTTCTGGAACAAAAGAAGTCCCCAAATAGCCACAGCAATTTTGAGAAAGAACAAAGTAGTAGGTGGAATCTCAATACCAGATTTCAAGCTCTATTACAAAGCAACTTTTCTGAAAACTGCCTGGTACTCGCACAAGAATAGACATATAGATCAATGGAATAGAATAGAGAACCAGATATCGATCCAAACCACTATGCTCAATTAATATATGACAAAGGAGGCATGAACATACGATGGAGTCAAGACAGTCTCTTCTCTAAATGGTGTTGGGAAAATTGGATAGATACATGCAAAAAAAAAAATGAAACTAGATCACCATCTTACACCATACACAAAAGTAAACTCAAAATGGATACAGGACTTAAACATAAGACGGGAAACCATAAAAATACTAGAGAAATCCACAGGCAGCAAAATATCAGACATATCCTTAAGGAACTTCTTTACTGATACTGTTTGTAGGGCAATAGAAGCTACAGAGAAAATAAACAAATGGGACTACATCAAAATAAAAAGCTTTTGCACAGCAAATGAAACCATCAACAAAACAACAAGAAAGCCCACTATATGGGAGAACATATTTGTAAATGTTATCCTTGATAAAGGTTTAATCTCCAACATCTACAGGCAACTTACAGAAGGTAATAATAGGAAGATAAATGATCCAATAAAAAAATGGGCAACAGACCTAAGTAGAATCTTTTCAAAAGAAGAAAGGCCAAGAGACACATGAAAGCATGCTCAATGTCACTAATTATCTGAGAAATGCAAATTAAAATGACAATGTGATGCCATCTCACACCTGTCAGAATGGGTATTATCAACAAATCAACAAATGACAAGTGTTGGTGAGGAGGGGGAGAAAAAGGAACCCTTGTGTACTGCTGGTGGAAAGGCAGACTGGTGTATCCACTGTGGAAAACAATATGGAGTTTCCTAAAAAAAACTAAAAATGGAACTTCCATTTGACCCAGTAATCCCATACCCAGGAATATATATTAGGAAACAAGTAACCCCAGTCAGAAAGGGTGTATCTACCTTTATGTTTACAGCAGCACAATTTACAATAGCTAAGATTTGGAAACAGCCTAGGCGTCTGTCAGCAGATGACTGGATCAGAAAACCATGGTACATCTACACAATGGAATACTATGCTGCCATAAAAGGAATTCTTACCATTTGCATCAACTTGGATGGAACTGGAGAGCATTATGCTAAGTGAAATAAGCCAGTCAATGAAAGAAAAATACCACATGATCTCACTCATTTATGGGTAATAAAGAACATTATAAACTGATGAACAAAAAGATAGATACATAGGCAGTAAAGCATCAAATTGTCAAGTTATAGCAGGAAGATTAGGGAGAGGTGAGTAGATAAAAGAGATCAACTGAAGGACTTGTATGCATGGATATAAGCATAACCAAAGAATGAAAGACACTGAGGGGTGAGGGCATACATGGGAGTGGGGTTTGGGGGGGGGCAATGGGAAGATATGTACACATATAATACATTAATTAAAAAAAGAAGAAGAAAAAAAGTAAAGTTTATTTTGTTAGAAATAAGTATTGCGGAGAGAATCCAAGATGGCGGCATAGGTAAACACCTACACTGCTGCCTCGCACAACAATTTCAAAAACTACAACTAAAAGACAGAACAGACATCATCCAGAACCACAGGAAAGCTGGCCGAGTGTAAGTTCTACAGCTAGAAGGAAAGAGAGGGGCTCACAGAAACCCAGAGGAGCTGCAAAAAGCCGAGGTACGGAGACGCGTGCACTGAGAGAGCGGGTGCCGGAGTACCTGGCTGGCTTTCTCTGGCGGGAGGGAAACGGAGACTCCCAACGGCATTGAACCCCTTATCTTACGACACTAAACCCCAGATCCAGCCAAAACTCATATGGGGGGAGTTTGGACTGTGAAAAGGGAGAGGTGCCCGGAAATTTAGGGGAGTCGCAGAAGATCAGGTCCGGTCTCGCATGCGCACGGTGCTGCGCGGAGGACAGATTGCTGATTGTGCCGCTGGCTTTCGTGAGTGGGCGGGAGACAGACCCTTCGAACTGTGCCACTTCTGAGTCCACTGGGCCCCTGTTTCGGGCGAAACCCTGGGGACCTAGACTCGTGTGGTCCTAGTGCGCAGGGGAGCTGGAAAGGCAGCGGTCAGAGGCACTGCGGGTGCGCGAGCGCACAAGGACCGCTCCAGGGATTACCCAGTCACGTGAGACTCAGGAGCCATGGAGGGCGGGGCCGACTGGAAGGCAAGGCAGTCCCTTAAGCCCTGAGACTCCACCCATCCCAAGCTCAATAGAGGCTTCTGCCGCTTTGCGTCTGGTATCATAAAGCTGAATTCAACACAGAAGTTTCCCCGGCATAGTGAAAATGCCGAGACAAGGGAAGGGATCACAAACAAAAGAAATGGAGGAAAAAAAACTACTGGATATAGAGTTCAAAACTACACTTATAAGGTTATTCAAGAATATGCTAGAAAAGTTGGATAAATTTAGTGAGACCCAAGAGATGGAAAAGGTCCAACTAAAGATGATAAAGGACCAACTAGAAATTAAACATGCACTGACTAAAATAAAAAATATTATACAGGGTCCTAACAGCAGACCAGAGAAAGGCAAGAATCAAGTAAAAAAATTTGAAATATAAAGAAGCAGACAACATTCAATTGGAAAAGCAAGAAGAGAAAAGAATCCAAAAATGTGAAGATAATGTAAGGAGACTCTGGGACAGCTTTAAGCGTACCAACATCAGAATTGTGGGGGTGCCAGAAGAAGAGAGAGAGTAAGATACTGAAAACCTATTTAAAGAAATAATGACTGAAAACTTCCCACATCTGGTAAAAGAAATAGACTTACAAGTCCAGGAAGCACACCGAACCCCATATAAAAGGAATCCAAAGAGGACCACACCAAGACACATCATAATTAAAATACCAAGAGCAAAAGACAAAGAGAGAATATTAAAAGCAGCAAGAGAAAAACAGTTTATTACCTACAAGGGAGCACCCATACGACTGTCAGCTGATTTCTCAACAGAAATGATGCAGGCCAGATGGGAGTGGCAAGAAATATTCAACATGATGAATAGCAAGAACCTACAACCAAGAATAATCTATCCAATAAAGCTAACATTTAGATTGAAGGGCAGATAAAGAGCTTCACAGAGAAGAAAAAGCTAAAGGAGTTCATCAACTCCAAACCAGTATTATATGAAATGCTGAAAGGTACTCTTTTTGAAGAGGAAGAAGAAAAAGGTAAAAGCCAAAAAACTATGAAGAAAATATACATATCTATCAACAAGTGAATCTAAAAATTAAGCCAATTAAAAATTTAATCAACAGAATAAACTGATGAATATAATAGAATCAGGAGCACAGAAAGGGAGTGGACTGATAATTCTCAGGGGAAAGGGGTGAGGGGTGTACAGGGAGAGACTAGACAAAAATCATACACCTAATGGATGAGATTAGTGGGAGGGAGCTAAGGGCAGAGGGAGGAGTGGGAGCTGGGTGGAGGGTGCTATGGAGGGAAAAAAAGAGAAACAAATGTAATAATCTGAATAATAAAGATTTAATTAAAAAAAAAGAAATAAGTATTGCTACCCCAGCTCTTTGTTCCTTTCTATTTTATGAAATATTATTTACGTCCCTTTACTTTTAGTAAATGTATCTTTCATTTTCAGGTGGCTCCTTTTATACAGCATATTCAGGGTGTCCAAAAAATGCAGATATACTTTAAATAATTTTAAAGGCCCTATCCAGGTTTGTTCAGTGGACAGAGCGTTGGCCTGTGGACTGAAGGGTCCCAGGATCGATTCTGCTCAAGGGCATGTACCTTGGTTGCGGGCTCATCCCTAGTAGGGAGTGTGTAGGAAGGTAGGTGATCTTTGTTTCTCTCATTGATTTTTCTAACTCTCTATTCCTCTTCCTTCCTCTCTGTAAAAAATAAAATACATTAAAAAATAATGTTAAAGGTAGTGTTTATTAAAATGCATTTCATTTTAAAATAAAATGTAATAGATTCTACAAAGTGCGTATACATTTTTTGGGGGATACCTAGTATATATTTCTTGTCTTTTCTTTTTAAAATAAAATGTATTTTATTGATTTATTTACAGAAAGGACGGGGAAGGGATAGAGAGGTAGAAACGTCGATGAGAGAAACATTGATGTACTTCCTCTGGTACACCTGTTATTGGGGATGTGCCCGCAACCAAGGCACTTGCTCTTGACCGGAATGGAACCTGGGACTTTTCAGTCTGCAGGTCAACACTCTATCCACTGAGCCAAACCAGTTAGGGGTACTTCTTCTTTTCTCATCCATTCAACTTCCTTATGTCTTTTGATTGGATAGGTATGTATTTATTTCCATTTTATTCTTGTAACTATATTTCTCTGTTTAATTTTTCTTCTTCTTAAAGAAAACCCTTTAAAATCTCTTTAAAAACTAATTTAGCTCTTTCTTTTCTGAGAAGCTCTTTATTTCGCCTTCAATTTTAAATAGCCTTGCTGGGTAAAGTAGTCTTGGTTGTAGGTCCTTGCTTTTCTGATTTTGATTATTTCATGTTTATCCCTTGTGTACTGAAAAGTTTCTGTTGACATGTCAGCAGACAGTCTAATGGGTCTCCTTTGTAAGTAGCTACTTCTCTTTCTCTTGCTGTTTTTAAGATGCTCTCCTTGTCTTTAACCTTTGCCATACTATTATGCTGTGCTTCTTTGGGTTCATCTTGTTTGTGACTCTGTGCTTCCTGGATGTGTGTGTCTTTCTTTTACCAGGTTAGGGAAGTTTCAGTCGTCATTATTTCTTAAATAGGTCCTTGATACTGTGCTTTCTTTTTTTTCCTTCTGGTACCCCTATGATGCATATATTGTTACTCTTCATGTTGTTTCAAAGGTCCCTTTTAAAGTATCCTCATTTTTGTGTTTCTTTTTTCATTTTACTGCTCTAATTTTGTGTTTTTTGTTGCCTTGTCTTCCACATAGATGTTTCTATCTTCTGCTATCCAACTACTATTTATTCCTTCTAGTGCGTTCTTCATTTCAGATTTTGTATTTTTCATTTGTGACTGGTTCTTTTTATGGCTTCTGTGTTCTTTTTCATGTGTTGTATTTCTAAGTTCCTTGAGCTTCCTTATAACCATTGCTTTGAAGTTTAGAGTATCTGGTAAATTTCCTGCCTCCATTTCATGTAGATCTTTTTTAACGATTTACCCTGTGCATTTAAGCATGTTTCTTTATCTCCCCATTTTTGCTGTCCTATTGTGTTTGTTTGTATATATTAGGTAGATACGCTGTGACTCCCAATTGTGGTTTGGTGGCTTTCTGTAGTAAGTGTCCCATGGGACCCAGTGGTACAGTCTCCTTGATCAGCTCAGCTGGGAGCTCTGTGGATGTCCCTGATGTAGGTTATGAGGACCCTCCTTTTGTAATCGAGCCTTGATTACTATTGGCCCATTCATGCATGGGGTTGACCCTCAGGCAGGCTGACTATGAGGATCAATCCTGAACACAGTGTACAAACTGTTGTGCAGGTGCTAACCATATGAAACAGAATTTGTCTCAGCAGAGTCTGGTACCTGCCCAGATCTCCCTGTGTATATCCTACCAGTGAAGCTAACTGGATTCTGCTCTGATGTTGTCTGAAGGTGGCCACTCTATGTTTTTGGTCTTAGGCCTCTTGGTAGGGATTCTGGGGCTAGCCAATATCAGACACTGTCTGTGACTGGTGCTAGCAATCTGGAGCTACAAAGCAATCTATATTTTGTGGTCATCTCTGCTAGACCTGGATCTTCATGGGAAAAATTAAGCTGCACACTAAAACTGGCTTTTACCAGCACTGGGCCCAGAGAAAGGTCGGCAGAAGGTGAGATCTACCTCCAGATGCTGAGTTTATTAGGTATAAACAGACCAAGATTTGAAGGGAGGGTTCTTCTACTTGGGCTTGTAAGAGAAAAATAACTCCTGTCCTAGAGTCACACAACTCTCAGATTCTGCCAGGTATTGATTTCAGCAGGATGCAGCTAACAGGAGTCTAGTTGATGGGACAAAGATTTCTCCTGTTCCTTCATTTGGGCCATGTTTCTTTGTCTTCCCATTTTGGCTGCCCTTTTGTGTTTGTTTCTATAATCAGGCTTGAGGAAAGTTGTGGGATGTAGCCCAGAACCACACAACTCAGTTTTTCCCAAATTCTGCACAGTCTTCAGAGAGTAGAGCCACCAGGGGTTGGATAGGGCTGCCAGGAGCCTGGAGTTTGGGGACAGTAAATCTCCCATTTGCTGAAAACTGCAGTTAGGTCCCTGGGAACATGGGAGGAATAACTCTGCTCCAAAGCCACACAATACAATATGCATAGTGTACTGTAGTGTCACTGATACTTCCTGAGTCTGCCCAGACCTCTACATCTCGACCAAGGCAGCTATAACTTTTCAACGGGGCTCCACAGAGTGGGACAACAAGAAGTCAGGAGGTAGGGACTATTGCATTCCCCATGTTGATTCTATATGGAGGGGCATGCTCCACCCAAGAAAGATGGCATCTGCAGTGTGGCAGAGTGACTCAGCACAGGAGTCCGGGAAGCTGTCCCTTCAGTACTCCCCCCAGAGCCACAAACCCCAGCATCTACTCACTTGACTCTATTCTGCTTTACCCTCCCTCCATCAGAGCCCAGGGTAAGTGGCTGCAAATGAGATTTTGTGCATTGTCCCTTCTCCATGGCAGACAGAATCTGCAGATTTTCATAGCCAGATGTTATGTGGGGGCCTCTGCCCAGCTCTGGTTCTCTGGGTTGGGAAGCTCAGTTTGGGATTGAGAATTCATACTCCTCAGTGTTTTGCAACTGAGCTATCCCTCCTGAATCTCAGGTGTTGCCCCTGGGGACAGAGCTGGCCCCCTTTGTGTAACCATCCTTCGTACCAGTCTTGATGTGGCCTTTTCTGTAAATCCTTGGTTGGTCCTGGGATGAGATAAGTGTAACATCCATCTACAGTGGTACCTCGAGATACAAGTGCCCTAACATACGAGATTTTTGAGATACGAGCCATCGAGTGAGCGATTTTTGCCTTGAAATACGAGCAACAGTTGAGATACGAGTAATCACGCGGATTGGCTGGCTGCACGGGACCCACCAGTTTACTGCGACTTGAGCGTCTCATAGTTTCCCACGCCTCAAGGTTACGGAACAAATTAAACTCGTATCTCGAGGTACCACTGTACTCTGCCACCATCTTTTATCATTCTTCTTCACTTTGGAAAGTTCTGCAGGGTACAGAATTCTAGGTTGGTAGTTTTCACCCCTAACACGTAATACACTGAGTGGCCAGATTATTATGCTTTCTGAATGCATAATAATCTGGCCACTCAGTGTATATCCTATATAATAAAGGCTAATAAGAAAAATGTCCCCTTGACCAGTTCGACCAGCAGAGAGGCAGGCCAACCACCCAAGTCCCCTCCCCCTAGCCAGGCTATCTGGACTCCACCTACACACAAATTCATGCACCAGGCCTCTTATATATATGATACATACACACACACACACACACACACACACACACACACATACACACTGAGTGGCCATATTATTGTGTTCAGAGATCATAATAATCTGGCTACTCAGTGTATATTTCCCTTCACTCTCTTGCTTGAATGATTTCTGAGGACAATTGGAGGTAATTATTTCTGTCCTGTATAGGTAAGATTTTTAAAACCTCTGGTTCTTCAAAATCATTTGATTTTTTTTTTTTTTTTTTTGCAGTTTGAATATGATATGCCTAGTGTAGTGTTTTTTTGGCATCTATCTTTTGTGTGGTATGATCTTCCTGGATTTGTTGTTTGCTGTCTTGCATTCACATGAAGGAATTCTCAATCATCCTTGCTTCAAATGTTGCTTCTGATCCTTCCTTCTCATTCTGGTATTCCATTATTCATATGCTACATCATTTTTTTTTTAAAGTTGTCCTACAGTTCCCTGATTTGTTTTCTAGTCTTTCTCTTTTCAGTTTTGTAGGTTTCTAGTGATATATTCTGAAGCTCAGACTCTTCAGCAGTGTGTAATCTACTGAAGCCATTAAAGGCATTCTTCATTTCTGTTAAGTGTTTTATTTTTTTAATTCTAAGGGTTTCTTCTTACTTCTTAGGATTCCCATCTATCTGCTTACATTATCCATTTATTCTTGCATGCTATCTCTTTATCTATCAGGTGCCTTAGCGTATTTATTAATCACAGTTGTTTCAAATGCATTTCTCATAATTCCTATATCCCTACCATATCTTGAGTTTAGTTGTGATGTTTGCTGTTTCTTCAAATTGTTTCTTTGCCTTTTGAGTGAAAGGAACTCTAGTAAATAGGTCATTAGTGATGTGATATGAAGGTGTTGAGGATGGGAAGAGTCCATAGTCCTATGATTGTCTTTGTTTTTGTCAGCCTATGGCTTTGAGCTGTGAACTTCACCAGTGCCTCTGTTTTCCCCAGCCTTTGGTGGGACCTGATGGCTGCAGAAATATTTCCTTTCTCCCACCCAAAAGGCTAGAGTTGAGTTTCTCTTCTCCTGTGTCAGACTCTGGTTAAAGACACAAACCTGGTAGGTTATTATCTGGTTAGTTTCTCTTGAGGGAAAGATTGTTAAGAACAGAATTTTCTGGTATATTTCAACATGGCCACTTTCTCTTTGTCCCCCACTAGAAGCTCAAAGGAATTTTTAAAAATATTTTTTTTTTATTTCAGAGAGGAAGGGAGAGGGCAACAGAGATAGAAACATCATAATGATGAGTTAGAATAACTGACCAGCTGCCTTCTTCATGTCCCTTACTGGAATTGAGGCCGCAACCCAGGCATGTGTCCTGACCTGGAATCAAACTGTGACTTACTACTTCATAGATTGGGACTCAACCACTGAGCCTCACTGGCTGGGTTCAAGGGGATATTTTTCTCTCTCCAGTATTCACTATAAGAACCTGATAGAGCTCCCCAAGGTAAACTCACAAAAATGTTCAGGTTTCTTTGGAATTTTAAACTCTCAGACTTATACAAATTGAACCACTGGCAATTCATCACTACTATTCAGGTTCTCCTATTCTGGTACTGGGTTCGATGCAAGTTTCTATTTCAGGGAGTTTCTCCTCTGATAAATTGTTATCTTCTCTTCCTAACTGTACATCCAATTTCCAGGGCAGTAGTTTGCCTGGTAAGTTCATTTCTCTGAGGGATCTAGGAAGAATTGTTGATTTTTCAGTTTATAATCTTTTTACTCATTAAAACAGAATGGCCACTTTCCTAAGCTGTCCCAGAAAACCTCAGATAGACTGTTTTTGTTGCTAATCCTCATCTGAGGACACTTTTTTTTCCATTGATTTTTTTCTTTAGAGAGTGAAAGGTAGGGAGGAAGAGAGAGAGAGAGAGAGACAGAGAGAGAGAGGGAGAGAAACATCCATATGAGACACACAATTGTTGGTTGCCTCCTGCATACATCCCAACTGGGGCAGGGACGGAACCTGCAGCCTAGGTATGTGCCCTTGACCCGGAATTGAGCCTGAGATTCTTGGATGTACAGGCTAACGCTGTAATCACTGGCCCACATCAGCCAGGGTTCCTGTAGTTTTTAACTCTCAAATGTGTCCATCTTAGACTCCAGCAATTTATCAGGTATAGTTTATGGTTTTCTACCCTGGGGCTGGGTCCTGGAGAGGTTTTTGCTCCTGGGCTTTTGCTCCAGTAAATTGTGATTATATCAGCCAATTAGTCCAATTTGGGGGTCAGCTATTTTCTCTGAGAACTCAGTCCTTCAGTAGATCTATTTTCAGTTTTTTCTTTTTTTTAAATTAAATCTTTATTATTCAGATTATTACATTTGTTTCTCTTTTTTCCCCCTCCATAGCTCTGCTCCATCTGGCTCCCACCCTTCCTTCTACCCTTACCTCCCTCCCATTGACCTCATCCATAGGTGTATGATTTTTGTCCAGTCTCTCCCTGTACACTCCTCACCCTTTCCCCCTGAGAATTATCAGTCCACTCCCTTTCTGTGCTCCTGATTCTATTATATTCACCAGTTTATTCTGTTGATCAAATTAATTCACTTAATTTTTAGGTTCACTTGTTGATAGATATGTATTTGTTGTTCATAATTTTTTGTCTTTTACCTTTTTCTTCTTTCTCTTCTAAAAAGAGTACCTTTCAGCATTTCATATAATACTGGTTTGGAGTTGATGAACTCCTTTAGCTTTTTCTTCTCTGTGAAGCTCTTTATCTGCCCTTCAATTCTGAATGATAGCTTTGCTGGATAGATTATTCTTGGTTGTAGGTTCTTGCTGTTCATCATGTTGAATATTTCTTGCCACTCCCGTCTGGCCTGCATCGTTTCTGTTGAGAAATCAACTGACAGTCGTATGGATGCTCCCTTGTAGGTAATGAACTGTTTTTCTCTTGCTGCTTTTAATATTCTCTCTTTGTCTTTTGCTCTTGGTATTTTAATTATGATTTGTCCTGGTGTAGTCCTCTGTGGATTCCTTTTATATGGGGTTCTGTGTGCTTCCTGGACTTGTAAGTCTATTTCTTTTACCAGATGTGGGAAGTTTTCAGTCATTATTTCTTTAAATAGGATTTCAGTATCTTGCTCTCTCTCTTCCTCTGGCACCCCCACAATTCTGATGTTGGTACGCTTGAAGCTGTCCCAGAGGCTCCTTACATTATCTTCACATTTTTGGATTCTTTTCTCTTCTTTTTTTTAAAATATATTTTATTGATTTTTCACAGAGATGAAGGAAGAGGGATAGAAAGTCAGAAACATCAATGAGAGAGAGACATCGATCAGCCGCCTCCTGCACACCCCACACTGGAGATGTGCCTGCAAGCAAGGTACATGCCCCTGACCGGAATCGAACCGGGGACCTTTCAGTCCGAAGGCTGACGCTCTATCCACTGAGCCAAACCAGTCTCGGCTCTTTTCTCTTCTTGCTTTTCCAGTTGAGTGCTTTCTGATTCTTTATATTTCAAATTTTTGACTTGATTCTTGCCTTCCTCTAGTCTGCTGTTAGGTCTCTGAATAATATTTTTTATTTCAGTCATTTTATGTTTAAATTATAGTTGGTCCTTTATCATCTCTAGTTGTATCTTTTTCATCTCCTCTTGGGACTTGCTAACTTTATCCAACTTTTCTAGGATATTCTTGAAAAACCTTATAAGCATGGTTTTGAACTCTATATCCAGTCGTTTGTTTTCCTCCATTTCTTTTGTTTGTGATCCCTTCCCTTGTCTCGACATTTTCACTATGCCGGGAGAACTTCTGTGTTGGATTCAGCCTTATGATACCAGACTTGCAAATCCGTAAAAGCCTCTCTGTTGAGCTTGGGATGGGTGGAGTCTCAGGGCTTAATGGACCACCTTGCCTTCCAGTTGGCCCCACCCTCCATAGCCCCCGAGTCTCACGTGACTGGGTAATTGCTGGAACAGTCCCTGTGCACATGCGCTCTCTTGCCGTGCCTCTAGACTACTGCCCCTCCGGCTCCCCTGCACTCTGGGATCATATGAGTCTGGGTCCCCAGGGTTTTTTCCAAAACCAGGGTTTAGTGGAGTTAAAATTGGCACAATTGGGAGGGTCTGTCTCCTGCCCACTCGCAAAAGCCAGCGGCATAATCAGCAGTCTGTCCCCTGCGCAGGGCTGTGCGCGCCACCAGCTTCCGATCTTTTGCAACTCCCCGAAATTTCCATGCACTTCTCCCTTTTCACAGTCCAAACTCCCCCCGTATGAGTTTCGGCTGGATCTGGGGTTTAGTGTCATAGGATAAGGAGTTCAATGCCGTTGAGAGTCTCCTTTTCCCTCCCGCCAGAGAAAACCAGCCAGGTTCTCAGGCACCCGCTTTCTCCACGCACATGTCTTCTTACCTCACCTTTTGTAGCTCCTTTGGGTCTCTGTGAGCCCCTCTCTTTCCTTCTAGTTGTAGAATTTCCACTAAGGCAGCTTTCCTGTGGTTTTGGATGATGTCCATTCTGTCTTTTAGTTGTAGTTTTGAAATTGTGCGAGGCAGCAGTGTAGGTGTTTACCTATGCCGCCATCTTGGATTCTCCCTCTCAGCTTTTTCCTTGTGAATATAGGACTGAGGTCTCTGCCTTTCCCCCCACCCTTCTACTATTACTTCTTCATACCCCCTTGGTTATATGTTTGTATTTCTCTAAATCATATGTTTACCTAGGAGTGAAACTACTAAGTCATAGAGTATGTGTATCATCAAATTTACTGCACTGTACTAAGTTGATCTCCATAGTGTTTGTACCAGTTTACCATACCATAAGAGGTATATAAAAATTCCTGTCACTTTACAAATAGCCATATCAATCCAGAATCCTTAGAAAGTTTTATGTCTGATCACATGCACCTGCTTTGTCTAAGATCTTCATTTAGTAGTTTAGCCCCAACAAAATTATTCATTAATATTACTGATTTATACAGACTGCTTTAAAAATATATTTTAAAAATACCGTCCTGAAGAAACTTATATGTTAGCTTACCAGTAAATTTCAGATTTAAACATCTACTCATGAATTCAGTAAATAGATATTGGGAACTTGCTGTGTTCTAGAATGTTCTACCTAAACATTGGGGATGCAATAGTAAATATATATCAAAGGAAATCTGTATCTTTATGCAAATTACTATTATATAAAATGAGATAAGCCTCACATATTAAAAGTTATTAGCCTATATCTTAAAGATATTTTTCTTTGAATAATTACATTATTTTTAGTTTCCAAGAAACATTCATACTTAGCATGGTACTTAGTAGGAACTCAGATATTTGCTCATTGCTCCAAATTGTAGTTAAATCACAAACCATTTAAGTTCAGTTACATGGTCCTAAAAATATTACTTAAACTTACCATCAGCTGTCAAAGTTCAAACCTTTGCTAAAATACCTTCCTTTGTATCCATTGACAGTAGTTTTTAATTTTCACAAATGATTCGACAGTATAAAACTTTATTCTCAGCATACCTATGATTATTCCATTGTACACCTAAGTATGAGAAATTTAGAACCAATCATTAATGGATGGATTTCCTGTTAAAAGTGGCAGATAAACACATTTTGATAGTTGTATTGTTTGAAAAAGTCACACTTTTTATAACTATAAAAAGGATAAAATCAAAATGGTTTGCACATAAACATAGAATTAGAGACAGTTTTAATTTTTTTAGTTATTCCTTTGCCTAAATGTTAAACTTGTTTTTTTTCCTTAGTCAAGATGCTTGGGGCTACACAGTCTTAGAGTATGAAAAACTTGTTGAAAACTGATGTTCTTTATGCCTTTTCAGTTTAAGGATTGAAGTAATCCAGTTTACCAAAAAAGTAATCCCACCTACTTTTTCTTGTGGGAAGTTACCCTACAAAGAATTCTGAGTTCAGGCAGTAATATACAATCACACGTTGTACATTGCATAGCTCTGGGAAGTTAGCATTCATCTTCTTCATCAGAGATTTTTGTATTTGTGATAATTATTTGTTGGCAGATAGCAATACAGTACCTTGAAGAAGTATTGCTTTTCCCCTAATTTGCATAAAGGTACTATTGAGCCAGTAGAAGTTTTGGTCTGAATATGGAATGATTAGTGTAGTGTCATAGCCATCTTAAAAAACAAACGTGTGCAATCACCACATCCAAAATGTAGGACAAGTCATCCAGTTTCTTTCACAAGTATACAAAGGGGGCAAGACTTATTAGATTAAGAGAGATTTACAAATCATCACCCAAACATTACAAACATCAGATGCAGTGTTTGGATACTAGTTTGAATAAATCATCTGTAAAAAGACAGGTTTGAGACAATAGAGGAAATTTTTCTTTAAAAATACAGATTTGTGACAAATGAGGAAATTTGAATATGCCTTGGGTATTGGATGATATGAAATTAGTGTTTTGTTACATGTGATAGTAGTACGATTGTTTTCTAAAAGTTTTATATACACACACATGTGTGTATGTGTGTGTATGTATATATATGTGTGTGTATATATATATATATGTATATAATTTTTTTTTATTGAGAGTTGTAATGACAGCCCAATGTAGTCATCTAGAAGAAATTCTGCTTTACGCCAAAGTAATGTAGGCCTAATGCCTCCACTTTAAACCCCAAGTGTACCTGAGGCTGCTCAAGGTTTTTGTTTAAACCCATTTACTTGAAGGAAAAGAAAAATAATTACTACATTAGAACACACAAGTTTTAAGAATGCATATAAATCTGAGGTTGAAGTGGGCTGTGGAAGAGTGTACACCAATATTCTGGTGGCCTGAAAAAGAATAATGAAAAGGAACATGAAACCTTTAGGACTTAGTACAAGAAAACGCTTTTTACTAATAAATACTTGAGGCCTGATAGAATTTACCACTTAAAAATTCCTTTGACTTTTCAGGTTAATGACAAGTAGTTGAATCTGTTTAGTTCTCTATTCAGTAAGTTCTTAGGTAGTTTATCTGCATAATTCATCCAAGTTAAAACCAATAAAGATTAATATAGAATAGCTGTTCAGAATACAGAAAAAAGTTAGTTTTTTTTTTTTTTTTAAATTACCCAAAATGGAATTCAGTCAATGCTGATGTCAATGTGTAGGGCTTGGATTTTAAGTTTGTTATATAAGTTTACTTATGGTCTCTAAGACAATCATTTTTATTCTTACTCTCAATTAATGAATTACCACCCCTCCCCCCCCAAAAAAGTTGCCAACATAATGTTCTTCCTTCAGTTGAATCATTTGTTTCCTTACTTTGCATGCACTAGCATTTCATCATCAGAATATATAAGAAATGTTTAGCAGTTAAAGTTGTAGAACATAGCTGCTAATTTGTAGCACCCTGTTAGGTTTATAAAAATGTGAAACCATGGGAGATAGAAATAAAAAACAATCTTCATTCCTTTTCCATGAGTGGACAATCTGAAGACCAAAAGTGTATTCTAGATTATGATTGGAAACATTTTAATTTCTAGTAAGTAGCACCTCTGTATATACATATCTTTTTATTTTAATATATTTTATTGATTTTTTACAGAGAGGAAGGGAGAGAGATAGAAAGTCAGAAACATCGATGAGAGAGACACATCGATCAGCCGCCTCCTGCACGCCCCACACTGGAGATGTGCCCGCAAGCAAGGTATATGCCCCCGACCGGAATCGAACCTGGGACCTTTCAGTCCGCAGGCTGGTGCTATATCCACTGAGCCAAACTGGTCTCTGTATATACATATCTTGATGTGCAGATAGGACTAACAATACCTGCTTTGTAAGGTGGTTGTTAAATGTAAATTAACATGTGAAAAATGCTTGTAATAGTGCCTGACACAGAGCAATAGCTCAACAAATTGTAGCAATTATTACAAAAACAAAACCCCTTAAATAAAATTTATAAATAAGATATTAGTGTCATCAAAATTCAGTCATTAAACATTTTTTATGATGAAAAAAAAGGTTGCCAAAATCATGAAGCAGCTTAAAAATATCTAACTTTATATTATACTTGTAATCTCTTTCCAATAACAGTAAGTCAAAGCTAGTTATATTTTTGTTTTAGAATGTTTTGGTTATGATAACATTAAAGTAAAAGGAAGGTAAATTTGTTGTGTATGTTCTAATATACTGTCATGGTTTTGACAAAGTATGCATAGGTTAATAGAAAGAAAAAAATCCCAATTTTCTTATAGTTGTATATTCAACTATTTGATGTTTGAAAACATGGGGGGAATATAGAACACTTCTGTGGGTTCTCATCACTCTAGTAAGTTATAGCACCAAAACTTGGTAGTCTTAATAAAAAGTTGGGTTTTTTTTTTTTGTAATCTTCACCCAAGGATATGTTTTTATTGATTGTAGAGAGAGGAGGATGGGAGGGAGGGAGGGGGATGAGAGAGACGGACATCAATTGGTTGCCTCCCATATGCACCCCGTTTGGATATCTGCCCTGACATGCCATTGAACCTGAAACCTTTTGGTGTACAGGACTATGTTCCAACTGACGGAGCCACCCAGCCAGGGCTTAAAAGAATTCTTATAGGCTTAGAATGTAATGGAAATGTTATTGTTAGGAGAATCTTCAACATCTTGGAAATACAGGGTGTCCCCCAAAAATGTATATACACTTGAATAACTGATAGCACAATTTTGAAAATGAAATGTATTTTAATAAACACTACCCTTACTTTTTGGTGGGACACCCTGTATTTGCCAATGAACCAAAAAAGAATTTGGCTTTGGAACTCTTCCATAGGCATAGCCTGTAATCAAACCAAAGAAACCACCATCTTGAGGTCCTACCATAAGAGTATATCTGCAAAGGTTAGTCAGCAATCTCAGATATTTACCATACTTTGGGGCCATGATTATCTTAAATATTCCTAATTATGTTACTGATCTTCATATTTGCAGCTCTTCTGGAAATGTCTGTGCTGATTAATACTTCAATGACTTAAGTATTGCCTGAGCTATGTCTAGCACATACAAAATATTAATAGTCTTTTTGTTGTTTTAAAAATCATGCTGAAGCTTCTTTATAAATTTATTATAAGTCATTTTTTTCCTCAAAATGGCTCAATTGAAATTGTGGTTTCCTGAGTTTCCAGCGTTACGCAGTTAATGCATTTCTCCAAGTCTATAACCTTAAGGAACTACTGGTTACCACACACCATGTTTCATAACAAATGAAAAATCCTTATGGGAGCTATCTCCCTATCACATCAGCATGAGGAGACAGATCCCTAAGATAAAAATGATTATAAAAAAAACACGTTTTATATTTGTAATTTTAAGGTAGCAGAGATTTTTCTTTTATAGTGTAAACATTAAGGTTTTCTAAGGTAATATGTGTAAAAGGAAGATTTTATTTCAGAGACTGAAAAAAGCAATATAGCATTTTATAGATGACATAAAAATGATGCAATATCTTTTATAATTTTTTTATTTTTTTATCTATTAAGGCATGCTTTACATATTAGTTTTTATAACTACATTAACTGCTCTTAATCTAGCCTTAAAAATAAATATTAGTTCCTTTGCTCAATCCTAAAGCAAATTTGGATTTAAAAATATTTCATCATGTTGTCTTTTGCTCAGATTTCTTGGGAACTGGTATGGAGGAGAGAACAGCAGATAAAATTTGCTTATTTTGCTAGAAAGACTGCCATCGTGGGATTTTCATTTTACTGGCAAAGCTGGGGATAAATTGCAAGGCACTCTAAAAGGAGAGTAGTTTTTGCTTTGAAGCTCATGAATCCAATGCTAGATCTTCCCTGGGCAGATAGATTATTTAATGCTAAGTCATTATTTCTCATGAAACCTGTTTAGATCTGAATATTCATTGTCTTTTATTTTGAGGAAACCTAGACTTATGGTCTGGACTAGTTTATTATAAAATTTATTAAGCTCTGCAACTATTTGTTTGCACTGACTAGACTGTTTCAAACTAGCTTATTTTTTGGTCATCTATAGAAATGGTGATTCTTCTTCTCATACCTAATTTCATATCCAAATATTTTTGTTATAACATGGCTAAATGCAGGTCCCCATTTAACTCTCATACTTAGACTGAAAGGCGGCCAGTGAAGATTGAAGCAGACTGATACGAGATGGGAGGAGAAGGTAGGGTCAGGTCATAGACAGCTATAAGAAGTACATCCATAATGAGCTCAGATTTTATTCTAAGTGAAATGGGGAATCATTCAAATGGGATTGACATAATATGTTTGCTGTTTTTTAAAAATCATGGAGAAAAACCGCATGGGGCAGGAATAGAAGGGGGACTGGAGAAGCTCTTACAGTAATCCAAGGGATTGGACTACAGTAATTGAGGAGACAGCGAGGAGGGACTCAGCAATGTTTTAGAAAGATAGGTTTGTAGGGCATGTTGACAGACTGAATGTAAGTCTGAGAGGCATCAGGTTATTCCTAAGCCTGGTAATCAATCATGCCACTGTAATGGCTGCTGTAAGTCTCTGTGATTCCAGTTCCGATGGATCATCATGTACCTGGTGACCCAAGGTTTCATGGAAAAACTAGGGAGAAATTGGTCTAGAGAGGGGAAAAAAATCAAAGTTCTGTAGACCTGCATATTATATAACATTTCCAGACTGATGAGACAAATTTTTCTGGAACATTATTCAAATAATAATGCCAGAAACATTTCAGACAGAAGTAACAAATATGAATCTCACTCTTCCCACAACTTCTGAACCATCCAGGTGCTATAAATTGGCCAAGTTTTTGTTTGATAAAGCTGGGAGGTGTTTCATATCATCTTTCCCAAACTCAGAACTATTGACATTTTAGATGGGATAATGCTTTGTTTGAGAGGCTGATCAGATCATGTAGGATGTTTAGCAGCATCACTGACATACTAGTTGTCAGCAGCACCAGCTCCCAATTTTGAAAAGCAAGAGTCTTCAGACATCACCAGATGTCCCTGAGAGGGTAAAATCATCCTCAGTTGAGAACCCCTGGTTCATACTAAGGAACAAAATTTTCAAGAATGGGGCTGATTGTAATAAAACTAACATTTATTGGCACTTGTTATAGTCCTTTAATTTTATGCTACGGAAACCAGTGAATAAATTGGTTCGTTTTTTAAAAAATCTGTTAAAGTTGTAAATTGTAAAAAAAATGTCTTCAATTTATCTTTACATTAAAAATACATATAAATCCATTCAACAGTTGGGTGATGTTGGGCTATGGCCTTGAATATGAATCCGCTGACTGGATTTCAAAGCTGTCATGGTACATTTGCCACCATTTTCTGTTTCAGGTATTTTAAAATGGGAAAGACAGTAGATTCTGCTTTCATTCTTGTTTTTTATTAATATACTGGTGCATGAAATTCATACACAGGAGGGAGGGTGTCCCTCAGCCTGGCCTGCACCCTCTCCAATCTGGGATCCCTCAAGGGATGTCCAACTGCTGGTTTAGGCCCGATCCTTGTCAGATCTAAACCAGCAGTCACATTCCTCTCACAATCCAGGACTGCTTGCTCCTAACCACTCACCTACCTGCCTGCCTGATCGCCCTTAACCACTCTACCTGCTGGCCTGATTGCTCCCAACTGTCCTCCCCTGCTGGCATGGTTGCCCCGAACTGCCCTCCCCCTGCCAGCCTGATTGCCCCGAACTGCATCTGCTTTGGCCCCACCACCATGGCTTTGCCCAGAAGGTCTCCCGATCTAATTAGCACATTACTCTCTATTACAGATACTTGTCCAATTTTTTTTAGATTTCTCACCTATACTTCATTTAATAAAATTTTGGCTGTATTAAAAGTATTCTTAAGACAATTAACCTAGTTTTCAAATAAAACCTTAAGTTTTATAGTCACAGTTCAAGGGCTACTAAATATTTAATTAAATCACATAATTACCCTAATACCACAGACGAGTTCAGGGTTCACTGGCCATTGCTGCTCATTCCTTGTAAGCATACAGTTCATCTGCTGGGGCTATTAGTGAGCAGCTTTCTAGCCACAGCCTTCAGTGTATCATGTCATATTCCAGCGTGTCCATTGGGCCAGTTTCATCAGGTAGTGATTGGTGAAGAGGCTGTATATGCACCAAACACTGTGACTCTATTTGCATTATCACTTTTAATCCACAACAGTCCTAAAACATAGATATGTTAAAATGTTTTTCTTTGAGAAAGCTGAAACATATAGATAGTAAGTGTCTTGCACAAGAATACATAGGTAATACATAACATGATCAGGCTGGGAACCCAGGCATTCTAACTTGTATTTTACCACTTCATCACCAGTCCAAGGTCATCAGAATTATTTCTCTCCAGAGCACTAGGCTTCAGTTTGGTCCATGACCAAAAACGACACCTTTGAATCTTGACCTGTCATCTTCAAAATAGTGCTGTGGCTAGAAAGTAAGGGAGATCAATATAAACCTATCACTTGGAACAATTCCAAGGATTCAGTGTCTCTGAAGCCTCAATTCCATACATTTAAGACTAACCCAAACATTGTATTCCTGTATTCCTTTCCTATTGCTGTGGTAACAAATTACCACAAACTTAGTGGCTTAAAACAGCACAGGTTTATTGTCTGTAGGTTAGAAGTGTGACACAGGTCTCACTGAGCTAAAATCATGTTAACATGGCTGCTACATTTTTTTTAATTTTTTTTATTAATTTTTATTAATTTTTTATACATATCTCCCCATTGCCCCCCCGCCCTCTCAGGCATACCCCGGCCCCCCAGTGTTTGTGATCATTGGTTATGCTTATATGCATGCATACAAGTCCTTTGATTGATCACTTATCTACCTCACCTAACTTTAATCTTTCTGCTGTCATTTCACAGTCTCTTTGATGCTTTATGATTTTTGTCCTCCTGAGAATTATCAGTCTACTTCCTTTCTGTGCTCCTGATTTTATTATATTCACCAGTTTATTCTGTTGATCAAATTTTTAATTCACTTAATTTTTAGATTCACTTGTTCATAGATATGTATTTGTTGTTCATAATTTTTTGTCTTTTACCTTTTTCTTCTTTCTCTTCTAAAAGAGTACCTTTCAGCATTTCATATAATACTGGTTTGGAGTTGATGAACTCCTTTAGCTTTTTCTTCTCTGTGAAGCTCTTTATCTGCCCTTCAATTCTGAATGATAGCTTTGCTGGATAGATTATTCTTGGTTGTAGGTTCTTGCTGTTCATCACGTTGAATATTTCTTGCCACTCCCGTCTGGCCTGCATCGTTTCTGTTGAGAAATCAACTGACAGTCGTATGGGTGCTCCCTTGTAGGTAATGAACTGTTTTTCTCTTGCCGCTTTTAATATTCTCTCTTTGTCTTTTGCTCTTGGTATTTTAATTATGATGTGTCTTGGTGTGGTCCTCTTTGGATTCCTTTTATTTGGGGTTTTGTGTGCTTCCTGGACTTGTAAGTCTATTTCTTTTACCAGATGTGGGAAGTTTTCAGTCATTATTTCTTTAAATAGGTTTTCAGTATCTTGCTCTCTCACTTCTTCTGGCACCTCCACAATTCTGATGTTGGTACGCTTGAAGCTGTCCCAGAGGCTCCTTACATTATCTTCACAGTTTTGGATTCTTTTCTCTTCTTGCTTTTCTAGTTGAATGTTTTCTGCTTCTTTATATTTCAAATTTTTGACTTGATCCTTGCCTTTCTCTAGTCTGCTGTTAGGACTCTGTATAATAGTTTTTATTTCAGTCAGTATATGTTTAATTTCTAGTTGGTCTTTTTTCATCTTTAGTTGGACCTTTTCCATCTCCTCTTGGGTCTCACTAAATTTATCCATTTTTTCTAGCATATTCTTGAAAAACCTTATAAGCGTGGTTTTGAACTCTATATTCAGTCGTTTTTTTTCCTCCATTTCTTTTGTTTGTAATCCCTTCCCTTGTCTCGGCATTTTCACTATGCCGGGGAAACTTCTGTGTTGAATTCAGCTTTATGATACCAGACGTGCAAAGCCGCAGAAGCCTCTATTGAGCTTGGGATGGGTGGAGTCTCAGGGCTTACGGGACCGACGCCCTCCACGGCCCCTGAGTCTCACGTGACTGGGTAATCGCTGGAGCGGTCCTTGTGCGCTCGCCCGCAGTGCCTCTAACCGCTGCCTTTCCGGCTCCCCTGCACACCAGGACCACAGGAGTCGAGGTCTCCAGGGTTTCGTCCGAAACAGGGGCTTAGTGGAGTCAGAAGTGGCACAGTTGGGAGGGTCTGTCTCCCGCCACTCGCGAAAGCCAGCGGCACAATCAGCAGTCTGTCCTGTGCGCAGTGCCGTGGGCGCCACCAGGCCTTTGATCTTTTGTAACTCCCCTAAATTTCCGTGCACTTCTCCCTTTTCACAGTCCAAACTACCCCCGTATGAGTTTTGGCTGGATCTGGGGATTAGTGTCGTAGGATAAGGGGTTCATTGCCGTTGGGAGTCTCCGTTTCCCTCCTGCTAGAGAAAGCCAGCCAGGCACTCCGGCACCCGCTCTCTCCTCGCGTGTGTCTCCGTACCTCAGCTTTTTGCAGCTCCTCTGGGTCTCTGTGAGCCCCTCTCTTTCCCTCTAGTTGTAGAACTTCCACTCGGCCAGCTTTCCTGTGGTTCTGGATGTCTGTTCTGTCTTTTAGTTGTAGTTTTGAAATTGTTGTGCGAGGCAGCAGTGTAGGTGTTTACCTATGCCGCCATCTTGGATTCCTCCTACCTTTTTTTTTCTGGGGCTCTATGGGAGAATCAATTTCCCTGCCTTTTCCAGCTTGTAGAGGCCGTCATATTCTGTTTTGTGACCCTTTTACCCTCCATCTTCAAAGCCAGCAACATTGCATCTTCCTGACCATTCATCCACAGTTATATTTCTCTGATTCTTACCTTTTCTGTTTCCCTCTTGCACTTTTAGGGACCCTGTAATTACACTGGGCCCACCTAGATAATGCAGGCCAATCTCCCTACCTTAATAATGCAAGGCTTAGAGCCTTAGGACAATCTGTTCCTGTTCACTTGTATCAGCTGTCTGTTTTAAATGGACCTTATCAAAAGTTGTTAAGTCTCATTTGTATGAGAAATCAGTCATAACTGAATTGTTTAATGTATTAAAAATGTCCTCTAAACCCATGTAAATTGATCAGCTGTATAATCAGATGTAGAAACATTGGAGTCCTTTAATTTTTTAATAGTTTGAGATGGGTATAATTAGTCTCACCAAATGCCACATACAAGGTTTTAACACAGAAGAACCTTGTACTAGTATTTGTTATTGGATGTACTGATACTGAACAAAAATTAGTAATTTTCATTGAAACTGTCTATGACTACTCCTGAATGTGTCATTTATTTTTTAAAATATATTTTATTGATTTTCTTTATAGAGAAAAAAAGAGGGGGATAGAAAGTTAGAAACATTGATCATGCCCTACCTGGTTTGGCTCAGTGGATAGAGCATCGGCCTGCGGACTCAAGGGTTCCAGGTTCAATACTGGTCAAGGGCATGTACCTTGGTTGTGGGCACATACCCAGTAGAGAATGTGCAGGAGGCAGCTGATTGATGTTTCTCTCTTATTGATGTTTCTATCTTTCTCCCTTCCTGTCTGTAAAAAAAAATCAATAAAATATACCAAAAAAAAAAAAATAAAGAAATAAAAAAGGAACATTTATCAGCTGCCTTCTACACATCCCCAACTAGGGATGTGCCCACAACCAAGGTTCATGCCCTTAACCAAAATCAAACCTGGGACCCTTCAGTTTGTAGGCTGACACTATCCACTGAGCAAAACTGGTTAGGGCTGAATGTTTCATTTTAAATGACTGAAGGATATCAGTGGGATTGTGTGTCATGCTCATCCAGCCCTGCTGTCCAGACACAAGCGTTTTTCTAAACGTGTGAAGTGGACACTGAATTTAACTGTTGTAAATATCCCCTAACATTTTGTGTTTTCCTACTATATTCATTTAATAGAAAACACTGAGTTGAAAGCAGTCACAATAGTCACTGCCACACATGAAAGCCACTGTTGACTCAAGACTGTATATACCATATAAGACTGCCAGTTCCTTAACAACTTACTACACTTAAATTCCAGAAAGAGCTATAAATTAATAAATGTTCATGATTTAAAGTTGGTAAGTTCAATAATAAATTTTAAAAGGGCTGTGATTGATAATGATGAACTCCATTTAGTGAATATGTTATGTACTAGCCTTTGATTGCATTATCCCATTTTATCCTCATAACCCTACATGGTAGATGGAATTATTGCCCAGATGAAAGATATGAATGTCAAAAACTAAGTAACTTATTAGGCAACACAGAACTGGCAAATGTTGGAACAGAGATTTGAAGCTCAATGTGTGTCTCATTCTAAATGTTTATATATATATATATATATATATATATATATATATACACACACACACACACACACACACACATACATACATATATATATTTTTTAATTATGTTCTAATGTTTCCATTTTTACTTTAAAACAAGGACAAAATTTATGGCATAAAATATTTCAGAATTACCAACTGCATAGTTATATAAAACACTAATGAAATTATTTTTATAAAACTTTTACGAAGGTAATCAAGGTAAACAAACGGAATATCTAATTTCTTATTTTAGGTAAAAGGTTAATTATTTACATTAAACCTTCAGTTTCTTGAAGTTGAAGCAGGTCCTTGACAGAAAACCAAAGGTATCACTTAAAAATAACTGACCACAGAAGACCTAATTCGTAAAGTTAAGAATACTTCTCTACATCTTTTAATGTGTTATTTACTATTTTCTGTCATAGGAGATGAATATGATGTATGTGCCATTTGTTTGGATGAATATGAAGATGGAGATAAGCTCAGAATCCTTCCCTGTTCCCATGGTATGAATAATTACATATTGCTTTGAATTGACATAGTAAATTTATATTTAGGTTCAGTATTTAGAAGACAGAAAAATAGTTATTAGCACACCATAAGCCAGGCCCTGTACTACCCAGTAATATCTCATTATAAAACTTTACAAGCTTTACTTCTTTTGTCCCTACATGATGCATATAGATCACAATAACATTAATAAACATAGTAAAAAGTTAAAAATGTTCACAACCACAGTGTACTTGCTAAAGATGTGTATTTTGCTTTAACAGCTTATCATTGCAAGTGTGTAGACCCTTGGCTAACTAAAACCAAAAAAACCTGTCCAGTCTGCAAGCAAAAAGTCGTTTCTTCTGAAGGTGATTCAGACTCTGACACAGACAGCAGTCAAGAAGAAAACGAGGCGTCAGAACATACCCCTTTACTCAGACCTTTGGCTTCTGTCAGCACCCAGTCATTTGGGGCTCTGTCGGAATCCCACTCACATCAAAACATGACAGAATCTTCAGACTATGAGGAAGATGACAATGAAGATACTGACAGTAGTGAAGCAGAAAATGAAATTAACGAACATAGTGTTGTGGTCCAGCTGCAGTCTAATCAACAGGATTACAACATAGCAAATACTGTTTGACCCAGTCAGAAGATGGTTGGGCTATTTCCCTTTGAAATGTTTATTTAGGTATATAATTTGATTTTATTGCTCCCTTCACAGATTTCTGTAGAAATAACTAATTTTTTAGTATTCTACAGTTTAATCTTACTGAAAGTTTTTTTTTTTTAATCTAGTATTTATCTGCAGGAGTATATTTCATTTTACTAACAAGTAACAACAGACTGGTACTGTAACTCAAACATCAAATCAACTCTTATTTTGGAATGAAATATAGCCAAAACATGAAAAAAAATTTCTCAGTATAGCTTGCAATTAAGGTCTAGATCACAGTATGCAAATTTTGTGCTTTGCACACAAAGTCAGTGCTATGGCCACTTAGTATTATTAGCTAAGCCAGCTCCCATCTCCATAAAGCTACTGCCTAGAATTGTTGAGCTGGAATGTTTGTTCTGGTATTATCCCAACTTGCCATCGTTAGGGAGAGGCAACTTAGCATTTTTCCTCCTATTGATATCAAAACTCAATTATCTTTTTCTTTTCTCTTCCCATGTAATCTTATCCCAAAAGGAACAGTCTATACTGATGCAGATTTCAAGTTTTAACGTTTTTAATGCTATAGTGTTACATATAAATTTGATTCATCAGCTAAAGTAATATATCACTGGACTTAACTTACTGAATTTCATATCCTTAAGGGTTTTATGCTGTGATTGAAGCAAAAAGGAAATGCTGTACAGAAATACCAAACTTCAGCAACTGTTAACATGCAGATCCTATACCTCTCAATAAAGAGCATCTATGTTGATTAGTTCTGCTAAACTATGGATAGAGGAAATTAAGTATTAGATTTGAAAATAATTGCTATGTCTAACAAAATAATGAATGTAAACAATTTATTATGAAAAGCTAAATTATATTATACATCACTGTAACTATGTAGAAAATATAGGCATATATAAATCAAAATGTTAAGAACTTTTGTATAGCCTTGTATGAAGGGGGTTTGAATGTTAATAAACACATTTTCCACTTTAAGAATTTTGTTGTACTGTAATATTACCTACATTAGCCTCATTTTTATATACAGTGCTATAAAGGTATAATGATTACAGTAATTTAGGTCAGATAAACACATCTTAGAATTTTATACAAGATAAATAACTAAAGCAGGTAATTCCCCAAAAAGTTTTACGTGCTATTAAAATCATTCCAACAAACTGGACATTTTGTACTCTGTTGTAATTATGGTATAACCTTATAGTAGACTGCTACACAGCCTCAAAAGGATAAATTCTTTTTTTTTTTAGGATAAATTATCTTGATAATCTGCATGGACGTGGGAAATTGTTAGTGAACAAAAGCACATTAGAAAATAGCTATACTAGGTACATGAGCCTTTGCTATAAAAAGAGAAAAATAATACATTTTAAAAGAAATATAACATTATTGGGGGAATTTAACTTTCAGAATTGCTTTTTAGAAAAATTCTTATAATTAACATAAAAATATTCCTGCTTATGAAAAGCTAAGCTTGAATTACCAAGCTGATACCACCTCATTCCCCTCCCCCTCCTTTTAAATAATAAAACACAGGCATGAGAAATAGAACTTTAGTTTACTAGGATAGCAGAGCTTTGGAATTTGGTCATTTGAATAATTTCATTTAATCAAAGGTAGGGTGTGAGGATAAAATACTGAACTCCATCTTTGGCACATAAACACCCAATAAGTAATAGCTTTTACAGTTATTAAATAAAAACATGTTTTTAAACGGGAAAAGTTAAGTCACTGCAATGTGTATTAAATACTGTATTCTCTCAGTTCTTAATCTACAGTTCAGATCAAAGGACCTAGTTCCTTTAAATTTAAGAGATTTTCTAAGGTAAAAATTATTTTTTTAAATACTCCAAACTTACTTTTAGTTGTAAAATCTATGAAGTGTTTTCATTAAATTACTAGTTTTAATATTCACTTTAAATCTTTTATTATATCTTCACAGTATACACAATTTTTTAAATAGGACACTAAATAAAATAAAAATCCAATTTCTGTTCAATACCTTAAAATGTTTCCTGATTGCAAAAGGACAGTCACCTGGAAACATACTCAAGACAAATTTGACATTCAGAAATACATATGGAAAATAAATATTATATACTGTACGTACTTACACTGTAACATCCTCATTATTACTTAACATTCATTGGTGAGCATTTTCTGTGTCATTGTTCAATGACTGGTTTATCCTCTAGTCATTTATATAGCCCATAACCCTGAAAGTTAAATTTTGCAGCTTTCCAAGTTTAGCACTATACTAGTAAATAATACTATGTGATGGATATTCTGGCATATGAATTTGTATAATTCCATTTTCTTAGGTTACATTCCTAGAACTAAGTACAAAGCAAAGATACATGCACATGTTTTCAGAAGTGTTTTTCTAATGAAATTGTGCATAGGGCCAATGTTTAGTTTCATTACTTACTTTTTTAATGATACAGATGCCCACTACTGTCTTCTCCTCACCTACACACACCCCCAACACACATTCCCTTACCTAACTTACAGATTCATTCATTAAGGGTTTCACAATTGCTGCTTTCTAATTACCCCAATTCTTTACAACTCAAGTGTGAATGTGTTACCATAAAGTATCAAATCATTGCGACCCAATCACAAAATTTTCATTTGACCCACCTTTTGTTCCTAACAGAGATCTTAATGGGTCAGGAAATTGAGGTTTTTGTTTTAGTTTTATAATTTTCTAAGGTATGCCCACCCAACTACCAAAGTAGGCCCAAATCCCTTATCTTCTAAACTTGTAATCCCTGAGTGTACAATCAAATTCAGAACTCTTGCTTGATAACACTTCAAAGAAAAAACTTAAGTAATGCACAGTATATTCAAGTAAGGCAAAGAGATTAATTCTTCTTCCCTAAGCCACTGTTTCTCAGAAGGTAGCACACAGGCCGCTTGAAGTGATTCAGACTGACCTGGCAATTGTTTCTAAAGGATCTTCTTGGGTTCATGCATAATCTCCATCTCCAGAGTAAAACTCTAGAGCCCAAATTCTGCATTATAACCAGCTCCCAGTTCCACTTAGACTCACCAACTTTTGAACATCCCTGCTCTGAGTTTTTGCTTGATATTGATAGTTCATAGTGATGATTTATCTAAATAGCATTAAACTGAACTTCAATATATCTCAGGGACCTTCTGACCTCTGGGATTAAACATGATTTATATAGCTATAGTGAACATGTCAATTCAAAGCCATAAATGCCAAGAACATCCCAATCATTTTGTATGCTGCCTAAGGAATGTCTTCTCTTATGTGAGAGATCTGTTGGGCTCACTACAGTCTGCCGGCACAGCCTCCAAACCTAAATTAAGTCATACGACAGTTCAACACAGAAGAATCCACAATGCAGAAACCTTTGTTGGTACTGGGGCCCTTACTATTCACTAGATTTCCCATCTAGAGACCATCAACAAAAGGAAAGTATTAATTTCTAGTGGAACATTAGTTTTTTTTTTCTCATAAGCCTGAAGATGAGCCTGAGATACCTAAAAATTATTTTAATAGGTCAAAGACCATTAAAAATAAATTCCTGGTACTCATTTTATTTATAATAAATACAATAGGAAGTAAAATAGGCCATCAACTGAATCTTTAAAGATTATATGTTACAGCACCTTTTGGCCTATCCTGTATATTAATATTGTGTCAAAAATCAACTGTAACAGTAAACCAATAATTTATATAAACAACATGAGTCTAGAGTATTTGGTTGGAATAAATTTATTTCATCTGTCTGTAAACAAGGTGTTTGATAGTTATGGCATTTTTTAAAATGCATATTAAATCAGATGAGTTAGACTGTATCCCAGACGTAACAAAGTGCAGGGAAAGAAATGGACAAATCAGCAACAAGATTTGTTTTTAAATCTGTACATTATCCACAAGGCCCAAACAATAGAAGCAGATACAAGAATGTCCCTAAAGTAGTGCCATTCAAAAGAAACCTTTTATAGGTCAGTTAAAATCCATCTCACAATAGCAACAGTTCATTTTAACAATAGTATGGCACAGAATACATTTGAAAAAAATTCATCACAAGACAGCCAAGTCCACAATAATGCAACTTCATATAAAAACTTAAGCTGCAAATAAAAATTGGTCCTATGAAGAACAAATTGGACACACTCCAGATGGTTATGCTGGGATACCTAATGTCCATAATCGCAGCCTTTTACAATTTTACTAAAGAGTAGAGCTGGTGTGCAAAGAGAAAGATAGGAACAAAAATCTGAGATACTGCAATGATGGAATATCTCTGGGGATTCAATCAGTCTGTTTATTGTGAGATCATGGGAGGAAGTGCCTTTTGCTCTTGTTTTGCAGCTGCACTCTTAGTATGTCTATAGACACTATGAAAAAAGGTTTGTCTACTCCAGTGCAACACAATACTGAAAGCAAACTACTGCAGCTCTCAATAGTTCATCAACAAATGGGATTACTAATTGGTTAAATAAACCAGGCACTGCAAAAAATAAGGTGAAAGCAAACCAAATAACTTATGTGCAAAGGGAGAGGGTAAGAAAAGACGAGTGAAGGAAAGATGCATGCACACTTTTCCCTCCCAACCATGCGCTACAAAAGGAAGACTAAATGAGCTAAGTAAATGCTCAAAGTGCTGAAAAGACATTGATCAAAATAGATTGTACACCGGCACCTTGCTTATATTAACTTATTTTAGTAATCAATATCCCATTAACTGCTAAAACAAAGTGATGCCCAACTTGGCATGCCCCCTCCCCCCAAATTTCAAGGTATCATGCAAATCATTGTGCTGCAATTATGTTGCCAGATAAAGAGTTGATTACATACAGTGGTTAACATACAAATAATCCATTGGGCAAATAGGAATCATAACATTAGAAAATAAGTAAAGAAAAATTAGCTACCATATAGTCTGGCAGCACTGTAACCATAATTGGGGTGGTGATGAAGACAGTTGCTAGGTAGATGGGGAGAGGCTGCTTACACATCAGACCGCCTCAGGTATAAAGCGAGTTCATATGCTTTCTTGTTAAGTGTGCCTCCGTGGACACCTTCCTTTCCCATGACTATAACCAATGCTGGAGCACACAAGGAAACAAAACAAAGTGAACAGAATTATTTAAGGGGGGAGGGCAGAAAGAATGATACTTTTCCCCACTAACAGAGGGATACAAAGGAGACAAGGTTCATACCCCATCACCCTGCATTGCTAATAAAATTTCCAGAATTAAGACTCGAGCTTACAGCTAGGAAAGTTTAAGAGCAATTTTCCCCTAATACTTAACAGTCTGCCTAGCAGCTAGAACCCAGAGTCTCTCAAGTATTTTGCCATTGAGTATGCCTTCTTATTCAATCCGCCTCCATGGACCCCTTCTTTTCCCATTACAAAGACCAAGACTGAAAGAGAAAGAAGAAAAGTGTTTCAAAAGAAGTGTTAATCAAGAAAGTCACATAAGTTTTAGCTGATAGAACCCTAATTAATAAGTTAACATTTCGTTTTCCATGAACTGTCAAGCACTGAAGTCAACTAGATCTCAAAAAGGAGAACTTTCAAACTAGTTATATGCTAAAAACTATTAACTGCTTCTTGGAAGTCCAATCAATGCAGCTGCAGCGCTCTATTAAAAATATCTTCACACTAGCTAGGGAAAAGGAAGTGTGATCATTTAGCTTCTACTCTAGGGCAAAAACCTGCTGGTTAGTATGACAAATACATATTAGACTGGTCCTCCAAAAAAAGCTTAGAAAAAAATTTAGGTGATTATTTTATAAAATTTTCCCAATAAGCTTGATTTAAGTACAGACTATGAAGTCTTAGCAATGAAGTTAAATGTGTATTACCTCTAGAGGAAAACTAGACCAAATTTTAAAATAGTATCTCCAGCGCTATTCTGAAAAGGCGAAATTAAAGGTATTTAAGGTATATCCTTACTGATATCCTCACTGTTCTAGCTTTGTTTTTGAGTCTAAAACCTTGAAATAGATTACTATTTCTAACAACAGATTCTTCTATGATGAGATTCAAAGATCTTAATTCCCAAAATACATGTCTGATTTTACAATCACAGCCACTAGATGTCAGCAGTACTATATGGTATGAAAATCTCATTCTATTTTACCTCACGATTGATGCTTTTAAGTTATCTGAGCTCAGCTAATACTGAAAAAAAAAGTTTATTATTATTTCAGTGGCCTAATTTTCTTTCTTTTTATATATTTTTATTGATTTATTTCAGAGAGGAAGGAGGAGACACAGAAACATCAATGATGAGAATCACTGACTGGCTGCCTCCTGCACACCCTCTACTAGGGATTGAGCCTGCAATTTGGGCATGTGCCCTTGACCAGAATCAAACCTGGGAACCTTCAGTCTGCAGGCCGATGCTCTATCCACTGAGCCAAACTGGCTAGGGCCATCTAATTTTTCATAAACGTCAACTCACATCAGAGTAAGAGTAACCTTTAGGATGATCACAGGGAGTAGGACCATTTCAGTAAATTACAGCTCAGAGGAGTTTCAAGTTCCTTCACATGGTAGAAATGGTCTTACTTAGAAGTGCCAAGTCTGCTATATGAGACTACACAAGCTCTCTTTATTTACAAAATATTTACATAGGTAAATACATTGAAATATACTTGTAAATCAGTCAGATGCCATAATAAACCCCAATTTTGAAAATTTTGAAAAAGTAGTCAAGACTTATTTTCTCCAGTGTTGACAACAGTCAGGAAACACCAGAATTTCTGGGTCAAATATATAAACAAAATATAATTTTCTACTTTTCCTCTTTAAATCACAATCATATTTAGTCTTTGAAAATATTTTAGTAAAGGGACAACTTACTCCAAAACCTTTACTATAATTATTTCTTTTTTCCTTGCCATGTTTTTAGTAGAAAAATGAATCAATGTCAATTTTTCATTTTTACGCTGAGCAATGAATGATTGAAATGTGAGCAAGAAAGAAAAGGAAGCGATCCAACGGTCAAAGACTCAAAGGGACGAAAGGCACCAAACAATCAATTTAACAATCTGGTTACAGATTATCATTGAACATGTCAAGCAGTTTGAGACAAATTTGGATTTTCAGTTTACTAAAGATGAAACTGGAGAGTTGGTATGAATATTGATTCTATTTTAGAATAAAGTCAGGATCTCAGAGGCTAGACTGTATGTGCAGCTGCTGTAGAGTAAGTAAATTTAAAGCAGTGGCTCCCTTCAGTGCTGGGCAGTTCACAAAAACACCTTTATAGCCATTATGGACTAACACTTTTATTCAAAATGTTAAAGAAACTGCTTACTAAACTCTAATGTGGCATGCAACTTTTAACAAAAGAGTAACTTGCTTACCTCTGCCAGCTCTGCCCACTGCAACGTTGTATGTTGGCTCCCCACCTTGACTCTTTGTCCGGATGTCCATTGTGCAGTCACCATCCACATACAGACTGTCTCTGATCACTGAGCACTTCTTTGCACCAAGAGTCAAACCGTTGGTAAAGAAACCTTCCCGATCTTTTCCTACAATCATATCTATTTCTACTGGCTGTTCCCCACCCCCCCAAAAAAAGAAAAAGAAAAAACACACATGAAATTAGTTAATTATTTTCAGGCCTAAATATAACAGGAAAGACTGTATGCCAAGTTTTTACTACCAGTACAAGACATCCACATTTCACTATTATAAAATCAAGTTTGTCGTTTCTAAAGAATAGCTTAATCCCACATGATTACATGTTTTATATTAGATTTTCACAGTTCAGTGTAGTCTAACTAAAGACCAGTCTATGAAAAGAATCTTGATATACCCTATAAACTTTCAGCAACAGCTTGCCTATTATACCCGGTCACATTACAGTCAGTCATGTTGCATCAAATTTAAGGTTGCTAGAAAGTTTCCTGAAGTAAAACCTAAAGTCCATGCTTATAGCACATCTGTTCACTTCTACTCTGCTTCAAATAGCTTGACATCTTCCCACAAGTACGAACTTCAAATCCTAGAGCTCAGTGCATTCCCAAAATTCATATTTCCCTCCTATTTTTCTAGCTACTACTCTAACTTCCCGTCCCCTCCCACTTCAGTAATCAGTTTTTATTCTGGCAAGTGCAAAAATGATTCTGTCAGTAGCACAGCATTAAGCAACGGTAAAAACAAAACAAAACAAAACAAAAAAAACAAAACCCTACAGAAAACGGAGAGGGATTGAAAAGAAACTGAGGTAGCTACTAGAACCAGAAAGGAGGAAAGGAGAAAACGTGCATGTTAACATTCCATGAAGAAGGCAGGCGTCGCCCCCATCAGAAATGCAGAGTCATAGCAGGCCCCAGCCATTTCCAAGCGCACTCCAGCAATCTTCCCAGCCAGATAGCGGGAACTCAAACAAAAAATCAAGAAGACTGCAGAAAAAGTTGATCACCAGATGCCAATTCTCTGTAAGAATTGTAGTCCGCTGCAATGGGAGACCGAAAGTACTAGCATCAAGGACTGAGTTCTACACAGTTAAGTCTGAAACCATGTTAAGTACGAGAATAATTACTAGCACCTTTAACAGGGGGCAGGCATTTTTGTGTTGGATGGGAAGGGAAAGTGAGGCCAAAAAACCAAGGGTATGGTCTCACTGATATGATCGTCACAATTTTAGAAAGAGCCCAGTGCAGAAAGAGGCGAAAAAATAAAGCAGCACTGGAGGCTTAGTGACAATTATTCCCCACACATGTGACAACCAAGCCAAAACCATCAAGTCACAAAATCAGGCACTGTAAAGCATAAATCTCCATTAGTTCCTCACTACAATTACGAAAGAGACTTGGAGAACTGACGTGTTGGCAGATTACTAAAAACCCCACTAAAAACCCCGTAAAAGCATCTCCCTTTTCAGGGCTGTGTTGCATAATTGGGAATAACGGTAAATCGATGACTCTCCATAGGAGGAGAGAAATCAATGGCAGTTCGCCATCTTGAAGAATTAAAAAAAAAAATCTTACAGAGCTAGGGCTGAAGTCGGGATTCACGAATCCACCTACGTCGTTGGTGTACATTTCTCCCAACCCCCGAGGCCTGGACACCAGCAAACCTACGCAAAGTCGTCGCGAGGATCCCGGGGGCCAAGCAGCCGCCGCCTCCCACATCCTGCCCGGGAGGCGCGCCGTCCGCTGAGCAAAGGGGCCGCCGGAGGACCCCCGCCGGGCCCGGCTTCCATCCCGGGACACACAGCACACCTCCAGGTTTCCAGATTACCCGGGGGACGCACAAGGGGGGAAGGCGCCCCTCTCCGGCCCAGCTGGTGCGTGCCCCTCCCCCAGCTTCACCGGACCAGCGGTGGGAAGCTGGGAGCCGGGCCGCCGCCCCCGCCAGACGGCGAAGCCCGTTAGTCCCCGACCTCGGCCTCTCGCCAGCCGGGCAGCCGCCTCCTCGGCGCCGGCCGCCTCCACACCTGCCGGCGCGGCCCTGCGCGCCCCCACGGCCGACCGCCCCGCTCAGGTCCGGGGCGGACCCACGCTGCCGCCGGTCCTCACCGTAATGCTCTGGAAGACGCCCCCGGCCGTGGCTGCCCACACGTATTTGGCGTCGCAGTAGCCGACAATGGCGGCCTCCTGGCAGCAGCCATCGCACATCAGATTATCCACGTAGCTTTGCCAACCGGCCATCTTCGAGCCCTTCGTACTGCAGCGGGGACGGCGAGGAGCAGCAGGCGCAGCGGCGGCGGCGGCGGCGGCGGGCGCGGGGGGGTGGGGGGAGGGGGGAGGCGGGGCGGGGGCGGGAGGAGGTGGCTCTGCGCAGGCACCGACCGCCCCCCTCCCCGGGAACTGCGGTGGGAGGTCGCGGGGACGGCGGCTAGGGACCGCACGAGGAGCGCACTGCCCGGTGCCCGCCCGCACCGCGGGGCTGACTAACCGGTGCCGGGAGGCTGAGAAGCGGCTGTGCCAGAGGCGGCGGCGGCTGGTCCTCACCCAGGCGCACCCCTTCCCCGCGGCCACGGAGGGACGTGCGCGCGTGCGTGCGATCCTTCCGCCGCGCCCCGACTCGGAGGGTCCCGGGAAGGGAGAGGGAGACTGAGGCCGGGCGCGGAGGGATACCGCTCGGGAACAATCACGGCCGCCACGTGCCGTTGGCGAGGGATCGGCGCGTCGGGTCGCGTCGCTGGGGGCGGCTCAGCCTCGGGCCAGGGCCCGCGGAGAGGGCGTCTTTCCTGTCGCGTTAGGCCCATAAGAGACAGCGCGCCCGGGACGCCACGGAGTCCCCGCGGCCGTGATGTGATGAGCCCGTTCGCCTGGTGTGCGGGAAGCGAAATCTTGAGCCTCGGTGTAGGATTACAGAGTTGTCTGGGCGACCGGATGCGGAGCGGTTATCTTGTGTGTGGTGGGGTGGCTGGTCACCCACGCTCACCTCCGCAGTCTTGGGGGACCCCCCGCCCGAGACCTCGCGGCCCCTGGCCTGCAGGCGGTCCGGCGGGCGCTCCCGCAACCTGCAATCAGAGCAGGCGTTGGATCTTTCATTGTCCCTGGCATTCTGCGGGTTCTTTGACTGGAGGGACCTCCCCCTCTCTCCCGTAATAATGCTTATCATATATGGCTACACTGCTTATAAATTCTGAACAAATCGCGACCTGTGCAAACTATTTATTTTTAAACTGGGAAAGTTATTGGTGGGTCGAAGAAACCGCTGAAAATAAATAAAAAAACTAAGGAAGGGTTCACTGAATGAACACAGTAATATTTTTTTGCTCTCGAAAGGTAAAACAGTTTTGGAACTCAGCCCTGAAAACGACGTTTTCCTTTCTCCTTTTTAAGTTTACAAGGTAAATGGTGGGCAGAGCTCCTATGAATCTCGCATCGTCGTTAGTCGCTTATGCGGGATATGACTAGATAAGGAACTGAAGCGATGTCCTACAGTTTCAATTTTAAGTGAATAACAATGATCTGCCAATCAAGAGAAAGAAAAAGAGCATTTAAAACGTCGAAAAGCTGATTTTCAATGTAAAGTTATGGTGTAAAGTCACAGTGTGTGACCGGATTACATGAGGTAGCTCAGGAAAGAAGGAAAAAAATGTTGCTAAGCAATCTAATGATTCTGAAGTTTCATATTTTTTTTCTGCTGTTTACTTTGAAATGCTGGAGGGCAGAGACACACAGTAGACCCACCCCACCCTCAAATCAGGAACCTGTCAGATTTGACACATTATGGATGTTCAGATGATTTGGTATAAAATGTGTGCACAAAACTGTTTCATCTTTGCACGTGTGCCTCCTTCCTGATTTAATTACTTACTCATTCTTTGCTTCTCTACTCTTTTGTAGTTATTGATGGCTTTAATCCTTTAATTTTAGCAATTTGTCACCTTAAAAATTAATGTTACAGTGTGCTGATGACATGGATGTGGTCATTTTGTGAGATTTGATCAAGCTGTACAGTTATGATTTGTGCTTTTGGTATGCATGTTATAATCCAATAAATTTAAATAGTAAAACTGATAATGAAAGAGAAAAAGATTAAAAAAAATGATAGTTTAAAAAAATACATTGAGCCCTGGCCAGTTGCTCCATGGATCTGTTGGCCTGGGGACTGAAGAATCCTGGGTTTCCTTCTTGTCAAAGGCAAAGGCATGTATTTGGATTGTAGGTTCATCCCTCCATTCCCCTACTTCATACCTGTTCCTGGGAGGCAACCAATGCATGTCTCTCTCTCAGGTGCAAGTTGCTCTCTCCCCTTCCTCCCTCCTTTCTACTCTCTCTAAAAGTCAATGGGAAAAATATCCTCAGTTGAGGATTAAAATAAGAAGAGGCCATTTTAAAAATATATATTTTGAGCCCTAACTGGTTTGGCTCAGTGGATAGAGCGTCGGCCTATGGACTGAAGGGTCCTGGATTCGATTCCAATAAAGGGCATGTACCCTGGTTGTGGGCACCTCCCCAGTAGGAGGTGTGCAGGAGGTATAGCTGGTCGATGTTTCTTTCTCATCAATGTTTTTGGCTCTCTGTCCCTCTCCCTTCTTCTCTGTAAAAAATCAATAAAATGTTATACACACACACACACACACACACACACACACACACACACCATATTTTCCAACATATAAGACGACTTTTTAACCCAGGAAAATCTCAAAAGTTGGGGGTCGTCTTATTCGCCAGATGTCATCTTATAGGGCGAGTATATCCCAAACTCTATATTTTAACTGGAAAAGTAAGGGGTCGTCTTATACGCCAGAAAATACAGTGTGTGTGTGTGTGTGTGTATTGAAATTGAGTTTTATTTATTAATTTCAGACTATTGTCTTGTTATGTCAGAGTTAGAAAGAGTTAGAAATAACAGAATTTCATTCTTGTGCTTTTATTGTCTTTAAATAGAAAAGGATTAGATCAACTGAATATTCTAGATATTCAAATCTCAAATGATTCTAAAACACATCTATTGGGCCCTAACCGGTATTGCTCAGTGGAAAGAGCTTCAGCCTATGGACTCAAGGGACCCAGGTTTGATTCCAGTCAAGGGCATATACCTTGTTTGCAGGAACATCTCCAGTAGGGGGTTTGCAGGAGGCAGCTGATGGATGTTTCTCTCTCATTGATGTTTCTAACTCTCACTCCCTCTCCATTCCTCTCTGTAAAAAAATCAAAATATATTTTAAAAAATAAAGTAAAAAACATCTATTGGGGAAAAACATAAGAATTTAGAATGTCTATCATTTTTCTATCATTTAGAATTTCTATCATTTAAATTTACAAGGTAAATGGTGGGTAGAGTCCCTATTTTTCACCAAAATGTAACATCACATTCTAAAATTACTGTTTTACTTTTCCAGGAGTGTTTTATTTTCCCAGAACTGCATATAGTAAAAGTTAAACAACTATGAAAAATATGTTCTATGTAGTAGACTAGGTTTTACAGTTTATATTTTTTAGATGATATATTCAAAGAGAGTCTCTGATAAAATAATCCTATGCCTATATTTGTTAGAACCTACTTAACATGTTGCCTTATTTTCTATTTGTATGCAAATATTTGTTCCTATTTCAAACAATTATTGCTTATCACTACTTGTTTCTAAAGGTTTAAATAGAGATAAAACACCAAGTTTGAGGAATAGCAATAAAAATTAAGTCCAAAGGAGTATTAATATGAGAAGCAAGCATTACCAATTTGTATCTTTCTCATTTCTTTTATTTTTTAAAAATATATTTTATTAGTTTTTTACAGAGAAGAAGGGAGAGGAATAGAGAGTTAGAAACATCAATGAGAGAAAAACATTGATCAGCTGCCTCTTGCACACCCCCTATTGGGGATGTGCCTGCAACCAAGGTACATGCCCTTGACTGGAATTGAATCTGGGACCCTTCAGTCTGCAGGCCAACACTCTATCCACTGAGTCAAACCGGTTAGGGCAGTGGTCAGCAAATTGCGGCTCTTGAGCCACATTCAGCTTGGGAGCCACGGTTTGCCGCCCTGTTGATTAATGAGTTAGCCGACCACTGGGATAGCGGCTTAATCACAAGGAACAACACCAGCCTGTATAATTGGAATTGAGAGTCCAGGTCAGTGGTCGGCAAACTCATTAGTCAACAGGGCGAGTCGCAGTTCGCCAACCACTGGTACGACATTTTCTCACTTCTTTTAAAGGTAACTAATGTCTGCAGTGATAATATTAGTGACTGGTGGAACAGATACAGTTACCAGAATGATGTAGCCATTAATAATCAGTAATATACTAAGAGCATATTTAAACTTGGGTTGCATTGTTGTGCATTCTCTTCAAAATTCTTTTTTTTTCCAATTTGCATATTACTCTATTATTAGGTAAGATTGTATAAATACTTGTATGGTTGCCCTTTTCTGTAAGCAAGTTGATGAACTTTTACAAATTGAACACACCCTCATAATTAGTACACACAACAAGAAACAGACTATGACAATTACCCACAGAAGTCCTATCAAATCCCTTCCCTATCATTATTCATCTCCAAGTGTATGAAATAGCCCTTAATAACACTATTGATTAATTCTGCATATAATATTACAGTGTGTGAATATACCTTAATGTATACATTTGTGGAGTATCTTTCAACTTTTGTCTATTATAACTAGTGTTGCTTTGTTTTTTATTTTTATTTTTATTTTTTTGCTTCCTTCTATGTGCTGGTTTCTTTTTTTTTTTTTAATTTTTTATACATATCTCCCCATTGCCCCCCCTCCCTCCCAGGCATGCCCCAAACCCCCAGTGTCTATGTTCATTGGTTTTGCTTATATGCATGCATACAAGTCCTTTGATGGATCTCTTATCTACCTCACCTAACTTTAATCTTCCTACTGTAATTTCACAGTCTGTTAGAAGCTTTACTGTCTCTGTATCTATCCTTTTGTTCATCAGTTTATAATGTTCTTTATTGTCCCCCAATGAGTGTGATCATGTGATGCTTCTCCTTCATTGACTGGCTTATTTCACTAAGCATAAGGCTCTCCAGTTCCAACCAGGTTGCTGAAAATGGTAATAATTCCTTCTTTTTAATGGCAGCATAGAATTCCATTGTGTAGATGTACCACAGTTTTCTGATCCATTCATCTGCGGACGGGCACCTAGGCTGTTTCCAAATTGTGGCTATTGTAAATTGTGCTGCTATGAACATAGGGGTACATAAATCCTTTCTGATTGGTGTTTGTGATTTCTTAGGATAAATTCCTAAGAGTGGGATTACAGGGTCAAATGGGAGATCCATTTTTAGTTTTTTAAGAAAACTCCATACTGTTCTCCACAGTGGCTGCACCCGTCTGCATTCCCACCAACAGTGCACAAGGGTCCCTTTTTCTCCGCATCCTCGCCAACACTTGTCGTTTGTTGATTTGTTGATGATTGCCATTCTGACCGGTGTAAGATGGTATTGCATTGTCGTTTTGATTTGCATCTCTCGAATGATTAGTGACTTTGAACATGTTTTCATGTGTCTCTTGGCCTTCCTTCTGTTGTCTTTTGAAAAGGTTCTATTTAGGTCCGTTGCCCATTTTTTTATTGGATCGTTTATCTTCCTTTTATTAAGTTGTATAAGTTGGCTGTAGATTTTGGAGATTAAACCTTTATCAGTGATATCATTTGCAAATATGTTCTCCCATACAGTGATCTTTCTTGTTGTTTTGTTGATGGTTTCTTTTGCTGTGCAAAAGCTTTTTATTTTGATGTAGTCCCATTTGTTTATTTTTTCTTTAGCTTCCATTGCCTTTGGAGCAGTATCAGTGAAGAAGTTCTTTCGGCATATATCTGAGATTGTGCTGCCTGTGGATTCCTCTAGTATTTTTATGGTTTCCCTTCTAATGTTTAAATCCTGTATCCATTTTGAGTTTATTTTTGTATTTGGTGTAAGTTGGTGGTTCAGTTTCAATTTTTTGCATGTATCTGTCCAATTTTCCCAACACCATTTATTGAAGAGGCTACCTTGGCTCCATTGAATGTTCATACCTCCTTTGTCAAATATTAACTGAGCATAGTGGTTTGGGTGGATATCTGGGTTCTCTATTTTATTCCATTGGTCTATATGTCTGTTCTTGTGCCAGTACCAGGCTGTTTTGAGAACAGTTGCTTTGTAGTATAGCTTGAAGTCTGGTATTGAGATCCCACCTACTTTATTCTGCTTTCTCAGAATTGCTGTAGCTATCCGTGGTCTTTTTTTGTTCCAGATGAATCTATGAAGAATTCTTTCTAGATCTGTGAAATATGTCGTTGGTATTTTAATGGGTACTGCGTTGAATCTGTAGATTGCTTTGGGTAGTATGGACATTTTAATGATGTTGATTCTCCCAATCCATGAGCATGGTATGCTCTTCCATCTGTTAACATCTTCCTCTATCTCTTTTTTCAGTGTCCTGTAGTTTTCTGCATAAAGGTCTTTTAACTCTTTAGTTAGGTTTATTCCTAGGTATCTTAATTTTTTTGGTGCGATGGTAAATGGGATTGCTTTTTTAGTTTCTCTTTCTACAATTTCACTATTAGTGTATAGAAATGCCACAGACTTCTTAGCATTAATTTTGTATCCTGCTACATTGCCAAATTCATTAATTAAGTCAATTAGTTTTGGAATGGAGTCCTTTGGGTTTTTTATGTACAATATCATGTCATCTGCAAATAAGGATAGCTTTACTTCTTCTTTTCCAATTTGGATGCCTTTTATTTCTTCTTCTTGTCCAATTGCAATGGCTAATACTTCCAGTACTATGTCGAACAGGAGAGGTGAGAGTGGGCATCCCTGTCTTGTTCCTGTTCTTAGGGCAAATGGTTTTAGTTTTTGCCCATTGAGTATGATGTTAGCTGTGGGTTTATCATATATGGCTTTTATGATGTTGAGGTATGATCCTTCTTTTCCCATCTTGCTGAGAGTTTTTGTCAAGAAAGGGTGTTGGATTTTGTAAAATGCTTTTTCTGCATCAATTGATATGACTATGTGATTTTTATCTCTCAATTTGTTTATGTGATGTATCACATTTATTGATTTGCGGATATTGTACCATCCCTGCATTCCTGGGATGAATCCTGCTTGGTCATGGTGTATGATCTTTCTGATGTACTGCTGGATCCGGTTTGCTAGAATTTTGTTGAGGATTTTGGCATCTATGTTCATGAGAGATATTGGCCTATAATTCTCTTGCATTGTGTTGTCTTTATCTGGTTTTGGTATGAGGGTGATGCTGGCTTCATAGAAGGTGTTTGGAAGTGTTCCTTCTTCTTGAATGTTTTTTAATAGTCTCAGGAAGATAGGTTTTGATTCTTCCTTGAATGTTTGGTAAAACTCTCCTGTGTAGCCATCTGGACCTGGGCTTTTATTTGCTGGAAGCTTTTTGATTACTGCTTCAATTTCTTCCATAGTTATTGGACTATTGGGATGTTTGGTTTCCTCCTCATTGAGTTTTGGGAGGTTATATTTTTCTAGGAAAATATCCATTTCTTGCAGGATGACCAATTTGTTGGAATTGAGTTGTTCATAATATTTTTTAACAATCCTTTGTATTTCCACAGGGTCTGTTGTTATTTCTCCTCTTTCATTTCTGATTTTGTTTATTTGGGTCTTCTCTCTTTGCTTCTTGGTGAGCCTGGCTAGGGGTCCATCAATCCTGTTTATCCTTTCAAAGAACCAGCTCTTTGTTTTGTTGATCTTTTGAATTGTTTCTTTGATCTCCAAGTTGTTTATCTCCGCCCTGATCTTCACTATTTCCTTCCTTCTGAGTACACTGGGCTTTCCTTGTTGCTCTCGTTCTAGCTCTTTGAGTTGTAGGGTTAGGTAATTTATTACCATTGTTTCCTGTTTTTTGCAGTAGGCTTGTAGGGCTATGAACTTCCCTCTCAAGACTGCTTTCACTGTATCCCATAAATTTTGTATTGTTGTGTTGTCATTGTCATTTGTTGCCATGATGTTTTTTATTTCTTCCTTGATCTCTCTGTTTACCCAGTCATTGTTTAATTGCATGCTGTTTAGTCTCCATGTGTTTGATTTCTTTCTATTGTTTTTATTATAGTTGATTTGCAGTTTTATGCCACTGTGGTCTGAGAAAATGCTTGATATGATTTCTATCTTCTTGAATTTGAAGAGACTTTTCTTATGACCCAAGATATGATCTATCTTTGAAAATGACCCATGTGCACTGGAGAAGAATGTATATTCTGTGGCTTTGGGGTGAAATGTTCTGAAGATGTCAATTAATTCCATCTGTTCTAGTGAGTCATTTAGGATTGATGTTTCTTTGCTGATTTTTTGTTTAGAGGATTTGTCCAATGGTGACAGTGGGGTATTAAAGTCTCCTACTATGATTGTATTGCTGTCAATCTCTCCCTTAATATCCTCCAAGAGTTTTTTTTATGTATTTAGGTGCTCCTATATTGGGTGCATATATGTTTACCAGAGTTATTTCTTCTTGTTGGATTGTTCCCTTTAGTATTATGAAGTGGCCTTCTTTATCTCTTGTTATGTCCTTCACTTTGAGATCTAATTTATCTGATATAAGTATTGCAACCCCAGCTTTTTTTTCATTTCCATTTGCCTGAAATACCATGTTCCATCCCTTCACCCTCAATCTGTGTGCATCTCTTTTCCTAAGGTGGGTTTCTTGAAGACAGCAGATATATGGATCATGTTTTCTTATCCAATCGGTTACCCTATTTCTTTTCATTGGAGCATTTAATCCGTTTACATTTAAAGTTATTATTGATAAGTACTTATCTGTTGCCATTTTTAGTCCTTACCCCCGAGTTCCTTCTTCGCTTCCTCTTTCTTTTTATTACAGCAGACCTTTTAACATTTCTTGCATTGCTGTTTTGGTGGTAATATATTCCCTTAGTCCTATTTTGTCTGTGAAGCTTTTGATTTCACCTTCAGTTTTGATTGAGAGTCTTGCAGGGTACAGTATTCTTGGATTCAGGCCCTTCCTTTGCATGACTTTGTATATTTCATTCCATTCCCTTCTGGCCTGACGAGTTTCTGTTGAGAAGTCAGTAGCTAGTCTTATGAGGGTTCCTTTGTAGGTAACTTTCTGTTTCTCTCTGGCTGCTTTTAAGATTCTTACTTTATTGTCGGTGTTTGCCAATTTAATTATAATGTGCCTCGGTGTCGGTTTGTTGGGGTTCATTTTGCTTGGGACTCTGTGAGCTTCTTGGATTTGTGTGGGTTTTTTCTTTTCTATATGGGGAAATTTTCTGTCATTATTTCTTCAAACACGTTCTCTAATCCTTGTTCAGTTTCCACTCTTTCTGGGACCCCAATTATGCGGATGTTGTTTTGTTTCATGTTATCCCAATGTTCCCTTAGACTCTCCTCTTGCTTATTAACTTTTTTTTTCTAGAAGCTGCTGTACTTGGGTATTTTTTCCTACCGTGTTTTCTAGCTCACTGATGCGGTCCTCTGCTTCTTCTAGTCTACTTTTGATGCTTTCTATTGAATTCTTTATAGCAGTGATGTCATTTTTCATTTCTTCTTGTTTATTCTGCACCTCCTCTAGGTTCTTCGTCATTTCCTCTTGGCTCTTACTCATATTGTCAAATTTGTCTTCCATTCTTTTCAACCACATTATGATCATTTCTCTGAACTCTTTCTCTGGTAGGCTTATTTCTGGTTCTATTTCGTTTACTTCCTTTTCTGGTGAAACCTGCCTTTCTGTCTTTTGTGGGGTGTTTCTTTTTCTGCCCATGGTCTTTCTTCTCCGGGTGTCTGGTTATGTAGTTCTCTCTCCTGTCCGTGTGCTCTGCGGATCTCTGGTTCCGCCGTGTGTCTGTGCCGATTGGAGAGCAGCGTTCTGGGTCCCCGGGTTCCTGGCTGCTCGATGGGTGCCCAGCCGAAGGCTTCAGACCGCCGCAGACATCCATCTCCCATTGCAAGATGGCTCGGGCTCCGCGTTCGCACTGGTGGCTCTGGCCTACAAAAGCCCGGCGGCAGTGGGGCTGCCTGGCCGGGAGAGCCCCTTCCAGCAGTTCTCCGCCTTCTCCTCAGATTTTTGCAGCTCCTGTGGGTCTCTGTGAGCCCCTCTCTTTCCCTCTAGTTATAGAACTTCCACTCATCCAGCTTTCTTGTGGTTCTGGATGATGTCCGTTCTGTCTTTTAGTTGTAGTTTTGAAATTGTTGTCAAAATTCTTTTATTCTTATTTGTGAAAACGGAAGCTATGTGGTTAATCGGATTATTTAATGTATATAATGTATTAATTAGCCATTTAAGTTCAAGAGTAAATCATTAACATTTTAGTAAAATGTAAAGAAACATGAAACTTGTTAAAATGTATTCAAACTGATAAACATTGGAGTAGAAACTAAACTATTGCATATAATTACCCCCAAATATAGTAAATCTATAATTAAGCCCTCAATTAACGACACTTTTCAATTCCATGCTTGATTTTTTTAAAAAGATTTTAATTATAAAAATTCTCACAACAATCAAGAAAAAGTATAGAAATGGAGAAAAATTACCATTGATCCCATAAGCTAGTGGTTGGCAAACTGCGGCTCTCAAGCCGCGGTTTGCCACTCTGTTGACTAATGAGTTTGCTGATCACTGCCATAAGCAATACAAATGTTAGTTTGTGAATGTATTACCTCATATTTTCCCTTTTTTTTCTTTGTTAATCCTCACCCAAGGATATATTTCCATTGATTTTTAGAGAGAGTAGAAGAGAGGGGGAGAGAGAGAGAAACATTGATGTGAAAGAGAAACATTGATTGATTGCCTCCCATATGATCCCTACCAGGGATGGAGCCTGCAACCAAGATACAGGCCCTTGACCGGAATTGGACCCGGGACCCTTCAGTCCATGAGCCAACACTCTGTCCACTGAGCCAAACTGGCTAGGGCATTTTTTTCTTTTTCAATTACAGTTGACATACATTATTATATTAATTTCAGGTGTATATCCCAGTGGTTAGACATTGCATAACTTACTAAGTGATCATCCTACTACATCTCGGACCCATCTGATACTATATATAGTTATTAGAATACTAGAAGCCCAATGCATGAAGATTTGTGCTAGAATGGGCTTTCCTTTCCCTGATTGCCAGCACTGCCTTTCCAATCCAGCCAAGCCCCTTTCCGCTCAGGCTCCAGAGCGGCCTCTTTCCACTTAAGCCCTGCCTTCCCATGCTGTCCAGAGGCCTTGAGAGACCGGGGGTGGGGCAGGATGCTTGCGTCATCACCATGGTGATGACGCAAGCATCCCCTCCATCACTCATCACCTGTGTATGCAAATTAGCCATCATCTTTGTTGGGTTAATTTGCATGCCACTCCTGATTGGCTGATGGCATAGCGGCGGTATGGTCAATTTTCATGTTTGTCTATTATTAGGTAAGTGTAGAGGCTGGGTGCACAAAATTCATTCACGAGGGGGGGGCATGTCCCTTAACCCTGCCTGCACCCTCCAATCTGGGACCCCTCAGGGGATGTCCTACTGCCTAACATTCCTCTCACAATGTGGTACCACTGGCTCCTAACCACTTTCCTACCTGCCTGCCTGATCACCCCTAACAGCTTCCTCCTGCCAGCCTGATCACCCCAAACTACCCTCCCCCTCACCAGCCTGATTGCCCCCAACTGCCCTTTTCTGCCCACCCGATTGGCCACTAACTGCTTGCTCCCTCCTGCTGACCTGCTTGCTCCCCCATGTCAGCCTAATCTTGCCCCTAACTGCTTGCTCTCCCTTACTGGCCTAATCTTGCTTCTAACTGCTTGCTCCCCTGCCAGCCTTATCACCCCTAACTGCCTCTGCTTCAGCCCCCACCACTATGGCTTTCTCTGGAAGGAAGTTGGATGTCTGGAAGATGTCTGGTCAACCTGGCCTAATTATCATATTACCCTTTTATTAGTATAGATTATTGATTATACTAGAGGTCTGGTGCACAACATATCATGCACTTGTGGGGATCTCTCAGCCCAGCCTGCAGTCTCTCACAGTCTGGAACCCCTTAGGGGGTGTCCACCTTTCAGCTTAGGCCCTCTCCCTGGGGGATTGGGTCTAAGCTGGCAGTCAGACATCCCTTTGGCAGCCCAAGAGCCCTCAGGGAATGTCCAACTGATGGCTTGGACCTGCTTCCTGTGAGGACATCCATAGCGCTGCTGTGGAGGTGGGAGAGGCTCCTGCACTGCTGCTGCATTGGCCAGTCATGAGCTGGCTTCTGGCTGAGTGGCACTCCTCCTGTGGAAGTGCACTGACCACCAGGAGGCACCTTCTGCATTGAGCATCTGGCCCCTAGTGTGTGATAGCAACCAGTCATTCCAGTTTGTTCTGCCATTAGGGTCAATTTGCATATTAGCCTTTTATTATATAGGATTCCCTGTGTTGTACGTTTACATTCCCATGAATATTCTGTTAATACCTACTTGCATTTTTTAATCCCTTCACCTTTTTTCACCCATCCCCCAACCCTCCTACTATCTAGCAACTGTCAAAATGTTCTCTGTATCTATGAGTCTGTTTCTGTTCTGCTTATTCATTTATTTTGTATTTTAAATTCAATTATTAATAGATATGTATTTATTGCCATTTTTGTATTCACTCACTTTTATTCATGTTTTTTACGTTAAAGAACAAAGAGTACCTTTAATTTTGGATTTGTCCGTTTTACTTGAAACTCTAAATATTTGCTTTTTATAATTTGAGACTATTTAATTAGATACATAAGTTAAAGTTATTTTCCTTCCAGTAAGTTAAGTAGTGGCTCTCTTTATCACCAATACTGCTTTTTGTTTTAAAATCTATTTTGTGAAAATTTAAGGTAACTGCCATTTCTCTTTTTATTGATATTTATATGATATATCTTTTTCTTTTCTTTTGTCTTCTCTCTCCTATCCCTCTAACCCCTCTCTTTCTTCCTCTCTCTTTCTTTCTCTCTGTCTCTCTCCTTCATCTCCTCCCTTTCCTTGTGCTTTGATTTTAGATGGTTGTTGTAAACTTCATATAGCTGGATTTTAGCACTTTCATTAACAAACAATCTATTCTTTAATTTTTCATTTATGTGAAATTTGCATGTTCATTATCTATTCTTTCAGTGTTAGACTTGAAATTTTACCATGCATATTTAATAGAACAAAGCTTTAAGTTAGTATCTTCACTTCATATAATGCAAGAACCTCAGAACATTTTAAATCTTGTCACCCCCCTCCAGGTTATCATTTCACACACATTTGCTTATATGTATTTATACATATACATTTGCTATTTTATTTACTTACTAGAGGCCTGGTGCACAAAATGCGTGCATGGGTGGGGTCCCTATGTCTAGCTGGTGATTAAGGCTGGGCTGGAGAGGAAACAACAGTCACCAGGCTGGGTGTGGAAGGAATGGATGCTGGATGCCGCCACTGCCATCATCAGTGCCCTGCCACCACGTGGTTCCCCATCTTCCCCCCATCTTCCTTCCCTCGCCACTGTGCTGCCACCATGGCAGGTGGGCGGTGGGCTGATTGGGGAGATTGACCACTGGTCCTGAGGAGGGAGCCAGCCCTTGGACCCCTGGGAAAGGGGGCTGTGTCTGCCGGCACCCAATTCTGGTTCCTTATCCCAGCCTGGGGACCAGGGAAAGGAACTGTGGGAGGTTGGCTAGCCAGAGGAAGTTGGCTGTGGGAGTGCACTGACTACCAGGAGCAGCTCCTGTGTTGAGCATCTGCCCACTGGTGGTCAGTGTGCATCATAGCGACCAGATATTCTGGTTGCTTAGGCTTTTATATATATAGATTATTCTTTCTCATACCACAAACCATCATTCTATGATCTTTTCCTGCTTCCTAAAGTAAATCTTTATAAATTAATTTATTGGTGGTCTCTTGGTGATAAATTCTATTTTTATGTATCTGAAAATGCTTTATATCATTTTATTATTTAAAAATGTTGTACCTTAATGGATGATCTGTTATTTTTCTCTGACTTCTTTTGGAGTCTTTTTGTCTTTGTTGTTCTACAGTTTCACTATGTTGTATCTATACCTGGTTTACTTTTATTGTACTTGGGAAAATAAATTTATATCTGTGATCACTTCTGGAAAATGTTTTATTATTATCTCTTCAATTATTTCTTTTCCTCAGTTCTCTCTATTCTCTTCTTTTAGGATTCAGAATAAATATTTCCATTTCCTTTTCTGTTCTCCATATTTCTTAGTTGTTTTCATATTTTCCATTTGTTTGCCTTTCTGTACTGCATGCTGAGTAAGTACTTCAGCCAAATGTTCCCATTTATTTTTTACTATGTTTTATCTGTTGTTAAACCCCTACCTTGAGTTTTTCTTTGTTATTTCTATTTTTATTTTTAGAATTGACATTTTATAGTTATGCAGATCTTTCTCATTATTCCTGACTAGAGGCCAGATGCACAAAATTCATGCAAGAGTAGGCCTTTCTTTTCCTGGTTTCTGGCACCAACTTCCCTCTGGCACTTGGGACTCAGACTTCCCTCACAGCCCAGCTTCATCCAGAAGGACATTCGGAAGGATGTCCTATCTAATTAGCATATTATGCTTTTATTATTATAGTCTCTTATTGCTTACCATATTTATGGTTCTGTACTTTATTTCTTCAAAAATTTATTTATAAAATCTATCAATCAATCTATCTATCTATCATCTATCATCTATCCATAAGGCTAATATGCAAAGTGTCCCCTCGAGAGTTCAATTGGGAGACCGAGCATTCAATTGCTTGCTATGACATGTGCTGACCACCAGGGAATGGTGCAGATGAAGGAAGGCCCCAACCAGCAGCGGGCAGCCAGGGAAGGAAGGCTCTGGCAGGCAGCCAGAAGGCCCTGATCAGGTCTGATCACCAGCCAGGCCTAGGGACCCTACCCATGCATGAATTTCATGGACCAGCCTCTAGTGTATATATATATTGATTTCAGAGAGGAAAAGAGGGAGAGAGTGATAGAAATTTCAGTGATGAGAGAGAATCATTAATTGGCTGCCTCCTACAAACCTGCAATATGCCCTGATTGGTAATTGAACCATGATCTTCTGGTTCATAGGTCGATGCTCAATCACTGAGCCACATCAGGCAGATTTTTTCAAGCATTTCTTACCTAGTTATTCTGTACACTATCTGACAATCCCAGCATGTAAATAAATTGTGTTATATTTTACCTCTCTCATGGTGGCTTACCTTCTAGCATACTTAGTGATCACAGATTATAAATCCATATTTTGGAAGAATCCAAGATGGCGGCATAGGTAAACACCTACACTGCTGCCTCGCACAACAATTTCAAAACTAAACTAAAAGACAGAATGGACACCATCCAGAACCACAGGAAAGCTGGCTGATTGGAAATTCTACAACTAGAGGGAAAGAGAGGGGCTCACAGAGACCCAGAGGAGCTGCAAAAAGCTGAGGTACGGAGACGCATGCATGTGGAGAGAGCAGGTGCCGGAGTACCTGGCTGGCTTTCTCTGGCAGGAGGGAAACGGAAACTCTCAAAGGCATTGAACCCCTTATCTTACGACACTAAACCCCAGATCCAGCCGAAACTCATATGGGGGGGAGTTTGGACTGTGAAAAGGGAGAGGTGCACGGAAATTTAGGGGAGTCGCAAAAGATCAGAGGGCTACTGGCGCGCACGGCACTGTGCAGAGGACAGATTGCTGATTCTGTCACTGGCATTCGCGAGTGGGCGGGAGACAGACCCTCCCAACTGTGCCACTTCTGACTCCACTAAGCCCCAGTTTCAGGTGAAACCCTGGTGGCCTAAACTCGTGTGGCCCTGCAGTGCAGGGTAGCCAGAAAGACAGCTCTCTAGAGGCAATGTGGGCACATGCACAGGGACTGCTCCAGCAATTACCCAGTCACGTGAGACTCGGGGGCCATGGAGGGTGGGGCCGACTGGAAGGCAAGGCGGTCCCTTAAGCCCTGAGACTCCACCCCTCCCAAGCTCATAAGAGAGGCTTCTGTGGTTTTTCAAGTCTGGTATCATAAGGCTGAATCCAACACAGAAGCTCTCCCAGCATAGGGAAAAATGCTGAGACAAGGGAAGGGATCACAAACAAAAGAAATGGAGGAAAAGAAATGACTGGATATAGAGTTCAAAACCACGCTTATAACGTTTTACAAGAATATGCTAGAAAAGTTGGATAAAGTTAGCGATACCCAAGAGGAGATGAAAAGGGACCAATTAGAGATGCAAAAGATTCAACTAGAGATGGAAAAGGTCCAACTAGAGATGAAAAAGGACCAACTAGAAATTAAACATACACTGACTGAAATAAAAAATATTATACAGAGTCCTAACAGCAGACTAGAGGAAGGCAAGAATCAAGTCAAAAATTTGAAATATAAAGAATCAGAAAACACTCTACTGGAAAAGCAAGAAGAGAAAAGAATCCAAAAATGTGAAGATAATATAAGGAGCCTCTGGGACAGCTTCAAGCGTACCAACATCAGAATTGTGGAGGTGCCAGAAGAAGAGAGAGAGCAAGATACTGAAAACCTATTTAAAGAAATAATGTCTGAAAACCTCCCACATCTGGTAAAAGAAATAGACTTACAAATCCAGGAAGCACACAGAACCCCATATAAAAGGAATCCAAAGAGGACTACACCAAGACACATCATAATTAAAATACCAAGAGCAAAAGACAAAGAGAGAATATTAAAAGCAGCAAGAGAAAAACAGTTCATTACCTACAAGGGAGCACCCATACGACTGTCAGCTGATTTCTCAACAGAAACGATGCAGGCCAGGCGGGAGTGGCAAGAAATATTCAATGTGATTGAATAGCAAGAACCTACAACCAACAATAATCTATCCAGCAAAGCTATCATTCAGAATTGAAGGGCAGATAAAGAGCTTCACAGATAAGAAAAAGCTAAAGGAGTTCATAAACTCCAAACCAGTATTATATGAAATGCTGAAAGGAATTCTTTAAGAAGAGAAAGAAGAAAAAGGTAAAAGACAAAAAATTATGAACAACAAATACATATCTATGAACAAGTGAATCTAAAAATTAAGTGAATTAAAAATTTGATCAACAGAATAAACTGGTGAATATAATAGAATCAGGAGCACAGAAAGGGAGTGGACTGATAATTCTCAGTGGGAAAGGGGTGAGGGGTGTACAGGGAGAGACTGGACAACAATCATACACCTATGGATGAGGTCAATGGGAGGGAGGTAAGGGCAGAGGGAAGGGTGGGAGCTGGGTGGAGGGGTACTATCGAGGGGGAAAAAAGAGAAACAAATGTAATAATCTGAATAATAAAGATTTAATTTAAAAAAATCCATATTTCCTTGATAATAGTATGTGGAAACTAATTGCTTAAATTGAGTACACTTTCTTCCAAAGATGATTTACATCTCCTTCTGCTATGTGCCCAGTAGTGTTTGCAACCTGCAGCCACTTTAACCCTTTCAATGTGTCTCCAAAATGCAGTATATGATTCACCTCCTCACATAGAGTTGCTGTTGCCATTTGCACTCAGACCAACCCCATCTCTTCAGCTTGCATACAAAATCCTGCTCTAGTTTCTGCTCAAGATTTAGTTCTGTTTTTGAAGTTTATTTGGTGCAAAGAGGGGTCTCTTATTATTTTTTTAATTTCTGAGAGCCAAGAAAAATATTTTTAATGCTTTAAAAATATTTTTTTATTGATTTTAGAGGAAGGGAGAGGTGCAGTAGATAGAAATATTGATCAGCTGCCTCCAATATGCCTCCTACTGGAGATTGAGCCTGCAACCCAGGCATGTGCCCTGATCAAGAATCAAACTGTGCCGAGACCGGTTTGGCTCCGTGGATAGAGCGTTGGCCTGCGGACTGAAAGGTCCCGGGTTCATGGGCCAAGACTCAACCACTGAGCAACACTGGCTAGGCTAAAAAAAATTTTTTTTTAAGATCTAGTTGTTCTGTAGCAGAATGGTTTCCCACAATATCTACCCCACTGTGATGCTAGAAGCTGAAGCCACACACACAACTTTTCATTTTCTGCATTTTATTCAATAATTATGAATTATGGGTTTCAGGCTTTTGTAGTAACTGGTGCTATTTACTGAAACAAGTAATATAGTAGATGAACAACATTAAGGAGAGAGATGTTAAGCTTGGTTGACTTCAATACTTGTGAGACATTTAAGTGAAAATGATGCATGACAGTTATATATACAGCTCTACTTCAAAAGATGCACCCAACTGAAGGGAACATTTTAAACATGAGTAGAGGAAATGAAGTTCACAATGAAAACAATGAGTGGCCAGAGAAGTTAAGTGGGAAATCAGAAGCCAGTAGGTCATAAATGCCTAAGCAAGAGAGCTTTTCCAAATGGTAGAAATGGTCAAGAGGAACAAATAATGCTGGGAAATCAATAAGGGGAAAAATGAAAGGTTCATTAAATTAGCAACACAGGCTATTTTAGAAATTTGGCAAAATTTCAGATGAATGGTGGGAAGTAAACCAAACTGCAATGGATAAAGGGAAAAAAATGGAAGGCAGGGGGTTAAAACTTTCATGATTAATTTTTTTTATCTTATATATAATAGCCTAATATGCTAAGTGTCTGAGTGTCTGGTGACTGGTCAACTATTCAACCAATCAAAGCATAATAAACTAATGATATGCTAAGGCCACTCAACAGCTTGCTATGACATGAACTGACCACCAGGAGCAGACAGTCAACTGGTTGACCAGTTGCTCTCATGTGCACTGACCACCAGAGAGCCGGTGCTTTGACTGGTAAGTTAGCTTACTGCTGGAGTCCAGCCAATCAGGACTAGGTGAGATGTGGCCAGACAGCCCTTGAACCCTCCCATGGTCCTTCCCTGGCCCCGATCATGCACTGGTGGGGTCCTTCAGCCTGGCTTGCACCCTTTCACAAGCGGGGACCCCTTGGGACATGTTGGAGAGTTGGTTTCAGCCAAATCCCTCAGGTCACTCCCCTTGGAAGGGCACCGGACACAGGACTCACAGCTGGTGAGCACCGCTACAGCAGTGTGCGCCTCTCCCAATTGGGACTGACTGGACATGAACTCATGGCAGATGCAGTGGGGCTGGGATGAGCAGGAGTGGAAGGTAGAAGTTGCAGATGGTGTTGAACTACAGGTTTCAGCCCAATCCCCACAGGCTACCTTGAGGGACCCTACCTGTGTATGAATGCATGTACCAGGCCTCTAGTGTTATAATCCTATATAATAAAGGGAATTTTCATGCACCAGGCCTCTGTAAAGATAATAGTCAAAGGATATATGGGTAAAGGAAGGTGGTGGTGATAGTAGTGTTTTTACTTTTAATTTATATTTTTATTGATTTCAGTGAGGAAGAGAGAGGAAAACATCAATGATGAGAGAGAATTATTAACTGGCTGCTTCCTGCACCCTCTCCCCCTCCCTCACTGGACCTGTATCCCAAACATGTGCCTTAACTCAGAATCAAACCATAACCTCCTGGTTCATAGCTCAATGCTCAACCACTGAGCAACACTGGCCAGGCATAATATGTCAGAGTTCTACACTGGGGGGGAAGAAAAGCCTAGGATTCAAAGCACAGTTGGATAGAATTGACAAAAGATGATATAACTTCATTATAACAACTATATATAATTGTAACCTTTCTTCTGCAATATAACATACATATAGAAAAGTAAAGAGATCATAAATATATATCTTGATGAATTTTCACAAATTGAATTTACCCAGTTAACCAGCATCCAAATCAAGAAACAGAACAATTGTTAGGAGCCCAGGAGACTTTTCCTTGCCCATTTTAAGTCCTGCCTCTCCTCTCAGAATTTGAACTACTTTTCTGGCTTCTTAGAAGTCATAGAATAATTTTGTCTGTTTTTAAAGTTTATGTAAATGGACTCACACAATAGGTTCTTTTTTTGTGACAATATCTGTGTTCTTTTGCTCAGACATTTGTGAGTCATCCAAATAATTGTAGTTTGCTCATTCTCTGTATAATATTCCATTACATGACTATATCATAATTTGTTAGTTCTACCTCTGGTGCATATTTGGATAGTTTTTAGGTTCTTCTATTATGAATATAAACACATATATTCATAATACATAAATATTTATTTTGGTGAGCAAAAGTAAACATACCTAGGAATGTGGGATTGCTAGCTCATAGGTTCAGGTTTAGTAGATACAACCAAACAATGTTCCTAAGAGATTGTACCATTTTACCAGGGCACCAACAATGTATAAATGTTTCAGTAGCTCCACATTCTCACCAATATTTGGTAGTTTTTTAGTTTTAAACATTTTACTGGGAATGTAGTAGTAATTTCTTATGCTTTAATGACAATTTTCATGTTTGTTAGTTATTTACACACTTTTTGTGAAGTGGTTGTGCAGATCTTTTGCCATGCATTTGTTATTTGTAACTAGAGGCTTGGCCCATGAAATTCTTGTGCAGGTACGGTCCCTAGATCCAGCCTGCAATCAGGGCCATCTTTTCCGGCCATCGGCAGCTAGTCCTACCCCTCACTGCCACCCACCATGGTTCCCGGTTCACCATCCAGCAATTGGAGCCTGACGACCGGCTGAGGGGAGGGACTGAAAGGTTGGGCATTCTTGCCTGCTCACCAGCCCTGCCCCCACCATGGGTTGCCCTCTCTGTGTAGTGTGACTGGTGGGGTGGGGAGGCCTTGGCCTGGTGTAGTCCACATTCCGCACCACCCACCCATGGCTCCCTGTTCTCTATCTGGTGATGGGAATCTGCTAGCTGGGGAAAGGGACCAAGAGGTGGTCAGTACACCTCATAGTGACTGGCAGAGTGGTCATTCTGGTTGTTCTGCTGTTAGGGTCAATTTGCATATTACCCTTTTATTATATAATTGCAGTAGTCCATCAAATTGATGTATAATAAATTGTCCATTCTTATTGAAAAATCAAGTAAGTTGAGAAACAAAAATCAAAAGAAAATTTTGTTATGAATGAATGGTAATGAATTTTCAAAGGCATGCAAATGTCTAACAGCAAGGTTTAAAATATAAAATAAGGCACTTAATCAAATGTGCTAGACATTGCCAATGTGTGCTAGACATTGCCAATTTGATCGTACTGTTTTCCTTGTTAACAATTATAAATTTGAGGAAAGGGTGAGAAAAACAAATTCAATTTTAAATGCTTCCAAAAATACCCTTCCTGCTAGGGTGATTATCTAATCCTTTGGCCAATGAGCTGAAATGGGAAGTTATTTCAAGGAGAGCTACCTATTTTTGATACTTTAAAAAAAACCTGTTTAGCTGGCAAGAGTTCTGCCTTTAACCTGTCCTCCCCCTTGTTCAAGTTGTACTGATGCATTTTTGAAATGGAGCAGCCATTTGTGACTGTGCTAAAGACAGAGAAGCCGGAGGCAAGAAGGGACCTGCTTTCTCAAGTGGCTTCACCAGCCCTGCATTAGGTAGATAAACTCCTATATGGTTAAGCTACTATAATCAGCTTCTGTGAAGTCTAACCAAACCTTGTACTCACCAGAACATCCATTTTCCTACCCCATGTCAGGTCCCTGAGCATTCTGGTTAATCCAGTATTGTCACCATAATGAGTTAAGTACTTGAGGAAATTCTTTCTATTTATTACATCTCTATTGCAATAATAACATAATAGGCAATATCTTGAAAATTGCTCCACCAGTTTTGACGCATGCCAGCAAAATAATACATTAAATTATGCCATAGAGGCTTCAAGAATTTCATGTTTTCCTAAGTGTCACACTGTCTGACAGAGAATGTCCTGTGAGGTTTTAATTTTTATAAATGTATTACATGTGTACATATCTTCCCAATGCCCCCCCCACTCCTATGTATACCCAAACCCCCCAGTGTCTTGTGTTCATCGGTTATACTTATATACATGTATACTAGTTTTTTGGTTGATCTCTTATCTACCCCACGTCTCCCTAACATTCCCACTGTAATTTGACAGTCTGTTTGATGCTTTACTGCCTCTGTGTCTATCTTTTTGTTCATCAGTTTATAATGTTCTTTATTATCCATAAATGATGAGACCATCTAGTATTTCTCTTTCATTGACTGGCTTATTTCACTTAGCATAATGCTTTCCAGGTCCATCCAAGTTGCTGCAAATTGCAAGAATTCTTTTTTATGACAACATAGTATTCCACTGTGTAGATGTACCATAGTTTTCTGATCCACTCATCTGCAGATGGGAACCTAGGCTGTTTCCAAATTGTAGCTATTGTAAATTGTGCTGCTATGAACATAGGGGTGCATAAATCCTTTCCGATTGGTGTTTCTAGTTTCTTAGGATATATTCCTAAGAGTGGGATTGCTGGATCAAATGGAAGTTCCATTTTTAATATTTTGAGGAAACTCTGTACTATTCTCTACAGTGGCTGCACCAATCTGCATTCCCACCAGCAGTGCACGAGGGTTACTTTTTCTCCGCATCCTCGCCAACACTTGTCATTTGTTGATGATTGCTATTGTGACAGATGTGAGATGGTATTGCATCGTCGTTTTGATTTGCTTTTCTCAGATAATTGGTGACTTAGAGCATGTTTTCATGTGTCTTTTGGCCTTCCTTTAGTCTTCTTTCAAAAAGGTTCTATTTAGGTCTGTTGCCCACTTATTATTGGATTATTTATCTTCCTTTTATTAAGTTGTATAAGTTAGCTGTAGATGTTGGAGATTAAACCTTATCAGTGATAACATTTGCAAATATGTTCTCCCATACAGTGGATTTTCTGGTTGTTTTGTTGATTGTTTCATTTGCTGTGCAAAAGCTTTTTATTTTGATATAGTCCCATTTGTTTATTTTCTCTTTAGCTTCCATTGCCCTTGGAGCAGTATCAGTGAAGAAGTTCTTTCAGCATATGTCTGAGATTGTGCTGCCTGTGGATACCTCTAGTATTTTTATGGTTTCCCATCTTATGTTTAAATCCTGTATCCATTTGGAGTTTATTTTTGTGTATGATGTAAGTTGGTCATCTACTTTCATATTTTTGCATGTATTTGTCCAATTTTCCCAACACCATTTATTGAGGAGACTGTCTTACCTCCATTGTCATGTTCATGCCTCCTTTGTCAAATATTAATTGAGCATAGTGGTTTGGGTCAATATCTGGATTCTCTATTCTATTCCATTGGTCTATGGGTCTGTTCTTGTGCCAGTACCAGGCTGTTTTGAGACCAGTGCCTTTGTAATACAGCTTGAGATCCCACCTACTTTATTATTCTTTCTCAAGATTGCTGTGGCTATTCGGGGTCTTTTTTTGTTCCAGATAAATCTTTGGAGAGTTTTTTCTACGTCTGTGAAATATGCCATTGGTATTTTAATGGGTAGTGCATTGAATCTATAGATTGCTTTGGGTAGTAGGGACATTTTAATGATGTTGATTCTGTCAATCCATAAGCATGGTATGCTCTTCCATCTGTTTATGACTTTCTCTATCTCTTTTTTCAGTGTCCTGTGGTTTTCTGTGTAGGTCTTTTACCTCCTTAGTTAAGTTTATTCCTAGGTATCTTAATTTTTTTGGTGCAATGGTAAATGGGATTGCTTTTTTAGTCTCTCTTTCTATAAGTTCACTATTGGTGTATAGAAATGCCATTGATTTCTTGGCATTAATTTTTTTAAATACATTTTATTGATTTTTTACAGAGAGGAAGGGAGAAGGATAGTTAGAAACATCCATGAGAGAGAGAACATCAATCAGCTGCCTCCTGCACGCCCCCTACTGGGGATGTGCCTGCAACCAAGGTACATGCCCTTGACCGGAACCGAACCTGGGACCCTTCAGTCTGTAGGCCAAGGCTCTATCCACTGAGCCAAACCAGTTTTGGCAATCTTGGCATTAATATTGTATACAGCTACATTGCTGAATTCATTTATTAAATCTATTAGTTTTTGGATGGAGTCTTTCGGGTTTTATATGTACAGTATCATGTCATCTCCAAATAAGAACAGCTTTATTTATTTTCCAGTTTGTATGCCTTTTATTTCTTCTTCTTGCCTAATTGCAATTGCTAATACTTCCACTACTATGTTGAACAGCAGTGGTGAGAGTGGGTGTCCTGTATTATTCCTGTTGTTAAGGGAAATGGTTTTAGTTTTTGCCCATTGAGTATGATGTTAGCTCTGCATTTATCATATATGACTTTTATGATGTTGAGGTATGATCCTTCTATTCCCACTTTGCTGAGAGGTTTTATCAAGAAAGAGTGTTGGATTTTATCAAATGCTTTTTCTGCATCAATTGGTATGACTATGTGATTTTTATCTCTCAATTTGTTTATGTGATATATCATGTTTATTGATTTGCATATATTGCACAATCCTTGCATTCCTGGGATAAATCCTATTTGGTCAGTGTATGATCTTTCTGATGTCCTGCTGGATCCGAAATGCTAGAATTTTGTTGAGAATTTTGGCATCTATGTTCATGAGGGATATTGGCCTGTAATTCTCTTTGTGTTGTCTTCAACTGGCTTTGGTATTCGGGTGAGGCTGGCTTCATAGAAGGTGTTTCTTCTTCTTGAATTTTTTGGAATAGTCTGAGGAGGATAGGTTTTAATTCTTCCTTGAATGTTTGGTAAAACTCTCCTGTGTAGCCATCTGGTCTCAGACTTTTGTTTGCTGGAAGCTTTTTGATGACTTCTTTAATTTCTTCCAGTTACTGGCTTGTTGAGATGTTTAGATTTTTCCCGATTGAGTTTTGGAAGGTTATATTTTCCTAGGAATATGTCCATTTCCTCCAGGTTGTCCTGTTTGTTGGAATAGAGTTTTTCATAGTATTTTTTAACAATCCTTTGAATTTGGGAGGGGTCTGTTGTTATTTCTCCTCTTTCATTTCTGATTTTGTTTCTTTGTGTCTTCTCTCTTTGCTTCTTAGTGAGCCTGGCTAGAGGTCCATCAATCTTGTTTATCCTTTCAAAGAACCAGCTCTTGGTTTTGTTGGTCTTTATGTCGTATATCTCCATTCTGATCTTTACTATTTCCTTCCTTCTGCTTACACTGGGTTTTTCTTGTTGCTTTATTTCTAGCTCTTTGAGTTGTAGAGTTAGGTAATTTATTACCATTTTTTCTTGTTTTTTTTTTCAATAGGCTTGTAGAGCTATGAACTTCCTTCTCAAGACTGCTTTTCACTGGGTCTCATATATTTTGTATTGTTGTGTTTTCATTGTCACTTGTTGCCATGATGTTTTTTAGTTCTTCCTTTGTCTTTATGGTTACCCAGTCATTGTTTAATAGCATGCTGTTTAGTCTCCATGTGTTTGATTTCTTTGCACTGTTTTTCTTGTAGTTTGTTTCCAGTTTTATACCACTGTGATCTGAGAAAATGCTTGATATGATTTCTATCTTCTTGAATTTGAGGAGACTTTGCCTATGACCCAACATATGGTCTATCTTTGAAAATGACCCATGTGCACTGGAGAAGAATGTGTATTCTGTGGCTTTGGGTGAAATGTTGAGAAGATGTCAATTAATTCCATCTGTTCTAGTGAGTCATTTAGGATTGATGCTTCTTTGCTGATTTTTTGTTTAGAGGATTTGTCCAGTGGTGACAGAGGGATATTAAAGTCTCCTACTATGATTGTATTGCTATCAATTTCTCCCTTGATATCCTCCAGGAGTGTTTTTTAATGTATTTAGGTGCTCCTGTATTGGGTGTGTATAAGTTTACCAGAGTTATTTTTCTTGTTGGATTGCTCCCTTTAGTATTATGAAGTGACCTTTCTTATCTCTTGTTATGTCCTTCACTTTGAGATCTAATTTGTCAGATATAAGTATGACAACCCCATTTTTTGTATTTCCATTTGCCTGAAAAACCGTCTCCCATTCCTTCACCCTCAATCTGTGTGCATCTTTTTTTCTGAGGTGGGTTTCTTATAGATAGCAGATATATGGGTCATGTTTTCTTATCTAATCTGTTACCCTATGTCTTTTGATTGGAGCATTTAATCCATTTCATTTAAAGTTATTATTGATAGGTACTTATTTGTCGTCACTTTTATTCTTAAACCCTGTGTCCCAATTTGTTTCCTAATTCTTTTTTTTTTTTTTTACAGCAGACCCTTTAACATTTCTTTCATTGCTGGTTTGGTGGTAATTAATTCCCTTAGTCCTTTTTTCTCTGTGAAGCTCCTGATTTCACCTTCAATTTTGATTGAAAGCCTTGCTGGGCACAGTATTCTTGGATTTAGACTCTTCCTTTGCACGACTTTGTATATTTCATTCCATTTCTTTGTGGCCTGATGAGTTTCTGTTGAGAAATTAGTCGCTAGTCTGATGGGTTTTCCTTTGTAGGTAATTTTCAGTCTCTCTCTAGCTGCTTTTAAGATTCTTCTTTGTCGGTGTTTACCAATTTAATTATAATGTGCCTTGGTGGCAGTCTTTTAGGATTCATTTTGCTTGGGACCCTGTGAGCTTCTTGGATTTGTGAGGGTTCTTTTCCCTATATCAGCGTAGTTTTCTGCCATTATTTGTTCAAACAGGTTTTCTATTCCTTGCTCAGTTTCCACTCTTTCTGGAACCCCTATTATGCAAATGATGTTTTGTTTCATGTTATCTCAAAGTTCCCTTAGGCTCTACTCTTGTTTTTTAATTTTTTTTCCTAGAAACTGCTCTATTTGGGTATTTTTTCCTACCTTGTCTTCTAGCTCACTGATGATGTCCTCTGCTTCTTCTAGTCTACTTTTGATGCTTTCTATTGAGTTCTGTACAGCAGCGATGTCATTTTTTTTTATTTCTTCTTGGTTCTTCTTCATTTCCTCTTGGTTCTTACTTATAATGTCAAATTTGTCTTCCATTCTTTTCAGCCACCTTCTGACCATTTCTCTGGATTCTTTCACTGGTAGGTTGCTTTCCTCCATTCCGTTTACTTTTTTTTCTGGTGATGCCTGCTTTTCTTTCATATGTGTGCTGTTTCTTTGTCTGCCCATGGTCTTTTTTCTCCTGGTGTCTGGTTATGTAGTTCTCTCTCCTACATTGATTTAAAGGCACAAAATACAACACAACCAGATACAATGCACAAGGCACTGAACAGAAATGTATGCACAATGTTAATAACCACAAATAAGGTGACCACCAGTGAAAGACAAATGAGGGGAAAGTAGAGAAAGAAGAAGAAAGAAAAGAGGAAAAAAGAAAAGAAAGTAGTGCCAAAATGAAATTTCAAGACAGAGAAAAAAGAGGGAAAAAAGAAAAGAAGAAGAAGAAGGAGAAGGAAAAGGAGAAGAGGCAGAAGAGGGAGAAGAAGAAGAAGAAGAAGAAGAAGAAGAAGAAGAAGAAGAAGAAGAAGAAGAAGAAGAAGAAGAAGAAGAAGAA
>JAAGEH010000286.1:51063253-51103399 GCA_011751065.1 Lasiurus cinereus | reverse complement strand
GAGGAGGAGGAGGAGGAGGGGGAGGAGGAGGAGGAGGAGGAGGAGGAGGAGGAGGAGAAGGAGGAAGAGGGACAAAAGGAAGAGAATAAAAAGAAAAGGGAAACAAATTATATATATGAGGGGAAAACTCCAATACAACAGCCACTAATCCCAACAAATGCTGGCAACAAGTTCGTGGAGATAAATACAAACTACAAATAACAACTAATATCAAGGGAGGCGAGGGAAAACAGAGATAAAAAACAAAGTAAACAATAAATAAAATAAAACAAGTAGAATAAGCAAAAACAATCTCTCAAAAAAGTATAAAAAATCGATATAATCAACATTCAAGCAAACAGCAACAAAAGGACATAGAGAATAACAATTTTTTTGGATGGCGAAGACAGAGAAGGGAGAGGTGTGCATGGACTTGGAGAAGGAGATTGGAAATTAGATATATAAGTGGGGTGAAATTTTAACTGGATAAAAAGAAAGAATAGGGAAAATCTAAAGTAGGCAAAGGGAAAGAGAAACAACACAACAAAACGGGAAAAGTTAGGAAGAGCATGCTGGCATAAAGGTAGAGTTGAGATAGAGCAAAATGATGCTAAAGGAAAGATGAAAATAGAATGTAGAACTCTAATCCCAAAGTAAAATAAAGAGAAAATAAAATGACACTTTCTTTTTTCAAAAAAGTAAAATAGTAGTAGTAATAATACTGGTTGAAAATAAAAATGTAATAATTAAAAAGGTAAAATCAATTGAGGAAATAAGAGAAAAAATTAGTTTTTTAATAAAAAAATTAAAAATAAAGAAAAATTAAAAATAATAGAATAGAATGTGCATTAGTGGAAATCATTCACTTCCTCTATTGTTCTGTTTGACATGCCTATTTCCCAGTCAAGACAGTATTACAGTTCCCTGTTTTTCACTGCTGCTCAGTGTTATAAGCCAGTCCTGGTTTTTAAGCACTCGGTGTGTCTTAATCTCTTTATTCTTTTGTGATTATGCAAGAGTCAATTTGTGAGTCATCCCCTGAGTAGCAGTATTTCAGAATTGACCTCTGAGACTATAGGTCCTCTCTAGCCTGTGCTTAGATCCTGCTTTCTCGGTGGCACTCAATATCGTTTATGGGAGTGGGTTGCCCCATAGTTGGTTCTCTGATCCCCAGGTTCCAGAAAAACAACTTTCCCCTGCAGTCTCTTAGGCTGTCCCCAATTGGGTGATCCTATGTATTGGGCTTAGCAATCAGTAGCAAGGATCTGAAGAGGAAAGAGCGCAAGTCTCCCAGTCCCCTTTCCCCGCTCCTGTTCAAGCAGCAGGGACACTTTAATAACTCCAGGCTGTCCTTCTGCCTCAGATCAAAATGGGTTGCTTTCTAGAGTTCCCCTCTGTTAACACCACTGAGGGCCCCCTTCCACATTCATGGATTACGCCCTGCACAATATCCATGGATTTCTCCGGTTGCAGCTCTCCCCCTGTTCATGTCTCTCTGTTCTGTGGGATCAGAGACCTTACCTTATCCCAGGTGAAATCTGACCTGTACGTGTGGTGTGTGGAGCTCCTCTGAATCTGAGTGTTTGCACCGATTGGGGAGCGGTGTTCTGGGTCCCACAGATGTTCGGTGACTGCCACAGCTGTAGCTTTTCAGGCTGCTGTAAACATCTACTTTCTCTTTCAAGATGGCGTGTTCTCCGCGTTCATGCTGGTGGCTCCAGGAGTAAAAACACCATGGCAGTGGGGCTGCCTGGTCAGGGGAACCCCATCCAGCAGTCTGCCACCTTCTCCTGGAGGATAACTGTCCCTTAACTTGCTAACAAACACTCCCAGTGCGACCCTCAGCTGTTCTCTCTGTCTGCTCCATGACAAGGCTCCAGACACATCCTTCTATTTCACCACTATTTTTTCTCTCCTGACCTGTGAGTTTTGATTCATTTTCTCTGATTAACCAGATGCGAAAGAGAATACTGGAACCATATATGGAGTATTTCATTCCAAAAAAGTTACTCTTTTTTTTAAATTAAATCTTTATTATTCAGATTATTACATTTGTTTCTCTTTTTTTCCCCTCCATAGATCCCCTCCACCTGGCTCCCACCCCACCCTTTACCCTTACCTCCCCCCTATTGACCTCATTCATAGGTGTATGATTTTTGTCTAGTCTCCCCCTGTATACCCCTCACCCCTTTCCTCTTGAGAATTATCAGTCCACTTCCTTTCTGTGCTCCCGATTCTATTATATTCACCAGTTTATTCTGTTGATCAAATTTTTAATTCACTTAATTTTTAGATTCACTTGTTGATAGATATGTATTTGTTGTTCATAATTTTTTGTCTTTTACCTATTTCTTCTTCCTTTTCTTAAATAATGCCTTTTAGCATTTCATATAATACAGGTTTGGAGTTGATGAACTCCTTTAGCTTTTTCTTATCTGTGAAGCTCTTTATCTGCCCTTCAATTCTGAATGATAGCTTTGCTGGATAGAGTATTCTTGCCACTCCCGTCTGGCCTGCATAGTTTCTGTTGCGAAATCAGCTGACAGTCGTATGGGTGCTCCCTTGTAGTAATGAACTGTTTTTTTCTTGCTGCTTTTAATATTTTCTCTTTGTCTCTTCCTCTTGGTATTTTAATTATGATGTGTCTTGGTGTGGTCCTCTTTGGATTCCTTTTATATGGGGTTCTGTGAGCTTGTAGGTAATGAACTGTTTTTCTCTTGCTGCTTTTAATATTCTCTCTTTGTCGTTTGCTCTTGGTATTTTAATTATGATGTGTCTTGGTGTAGTCTTCTTTGGATTCCTTCTATATGGTGTTCTGTGTGCTTCCTGGACTTCTAAGTCTATTTCTTTTACAAGATGTGGGAAGTTTTCTTTAAATAGGTTTTCAGTATGTTGCTTTCTCTCTTCTTTTGGCACCTCCACAATTCTGATGTTGGTACGCTTGAAGCTGTCCCAGAGGCTCCTTATATTATCTTCACATTTTTGGATTCTTTTCTCTTCTTGCTTTTCCAGTTGAGTGTTTTCTGATTCTTTATATTTCAAATTTTTGACTTGATTCTTGCCTTCCTCTAGTCTGCTGTTAGGTCTCTGTATAATATTTTTTATTTCAGTCAGTGTATGTTTAATTTCTAGTTGGTCCTTTTCCATCTCTAGTTGGATCTTTACCATCTCTTGTTGGTCCTTTTTCATCTCTAGTTGGTCCTTTTTCATCTCCTCTTGGGTCTTGCTAACTTTATCCAACTTTTCTGGGATATTCTTGAAAAACCTTATAAGTGTGGTTTTGAACTCTATATCCAATCGTTTGTTTTTCTCCATTTCTTTTGTTTGTGATCCCTTCCCTTGTCTCGGCATTTTCACTATGCTGGGAGAGCTTCTGTGTTGGATTCAGCCTTATGATACAAGAGCTGCAAAACTGCAAAAGCCTCTCTGTTGAGATTGGGATGGGTGGAGTCTCAGGGCTTAAGGGATCTCCTTGCCTTCATGTCGGGTCCTCCCTCCATGGCCCCTGAGTCTCATGTGACTGGGTAATCGCTGGAGTGGTCCCTGTGTGCAAGCGCGCACTCTCGCAGTGCCTCTAGACTGCTACCGCTCCAGCTCCCCTGCGCTCTGGGACCTTATGAGTCTGGGTTTCACCCAAAACTGGGATTTAGTGGAGTTAGAAGTGGCATAGTTGGGAGGGTCTGTCTCCCGTCCACGCATGAAAGCCAGCGGCACAATCAACAGTCGGTCCTCTGTGTGCAGTGCTGTGCACGTCACCAGACTTCTGATCTTTTGTGACTCCTCTAAATTTCCATGCACTTCTCCCCCTTCACAGTCCAAACTCACCCCGTTTGAGTTTCGGCTGGATCTGGGGTTTAGTGTCGTAGGAAAAGGAGTTCAATGTCTTTGATAGTCTCGGTCTCCCTCCCGCCAGAGAAAGCCAGCCAGGTTCTCCAGCACCCGCTCTCTCCTCACGCGCGTCTCTGTACCTCAGCTTTTTGCAGCTCCTCTGGGTCTCTGTGAGCCCCTCTCTTTCCTTCTAGTTGTAGAACTTCCACTCAGCCAGCTTTCCTGTGGTTCTGGATGATGTCCGTTCTGTCTTTAATTGTAGTTTTGAAATTGTTGTGCGAGGCAGCAGTGTAGGTGTTTACCTATGCCACCATCTTGGATTCTCCCCCCAAAAAGTTACTCTTGAATAATGAGAAATGTTTGTTACAGAATTCCAAAGGGGAGGGTACAAAGCCTACAGAAACAGTGGTTATCTGATATATGAGAGAAATGCAGGCACTCCACAAAAACACTCCCCTCTTTTAAAAAAAGAGATAACACATCTAATTTTTCTTTATTTCAGTCCCAGGTGACAAGCAATGAAATTTAATTAAGTAGAGAGTCTTTAAAAAAAGTATTAAAGTAAGGCTTTAAATTTTTTTCTTGTTTTTTGCTTCTCTAATAAAGCTCAGATTTAACTTCTAGGAAAATTGTTTCTGGGTCCACAAGCATGCTGATGATTATAGAATAAAAGCATAAATTCAACAATGATAAGTTGTAGTTAAAAGCAATTTTTAAAGTGAATGCTAAAATATATTCTTTTAACATTGTTGAAAGGATTATAGATGTCCCATTTTTTCCTCATTCTCCTCCCCACCATCCTGTTCCCCCAAGGCCCACACTATTGTCTTTGTCCATGGGTTATACAAATATACATATAATATGTTTTTAAAATATCATTTTACATTGAGGGACAGTAACACCATCCCCCACCACCTGGAGCTCCTTCTTATTCTTCACACGGCCTTCTCTCCTCTCTGTGTCTCTCTTCTGTATGTCTCTTATAAGGACACTTGTCATTGGATTTAGGGGCCTCCAGATGATCCAGGATAAGGATTTTGAGATATTTATCTTAATTACATTTGAAAAGACCCTGTTTCAAATAAGGTTACATTCCCAGCTTTCAGTAGTTAGCACATGGAAATACCTTTCTTAGAGTACCCAATGCACATGTATGTAAAAATCAAATAAGAAAGTATACTGTAAAGAAGGAGAACCAGGTTTGTTGCTGGAAGAGAAAGAAATTGCACATAGGCAATAGGGACAGGTTAGAATGAACTATGTGGTGCTAGATTAGGGTTTCAGTTATCACCATGAACTTATATTTATATTAATATGTATGTATACAGAGAAAGAATAAAAATAAATACAGTTATGTGTGTATACATGGGTTAGTGTACATACATATATTTCGTACCTCTGTCCACTGAGAGGAGCTGGAAGCAGTGGTACTCAAGTAGTAACAAGTACACATACCACCCAGATATTGGTTTCTAAATGCCTTTTCTCCACAAGTAGAACCTCTGCTCCTTGAAAAAATGCTTGTTTACAGGACTAGGGCTGGGAAATACAATATGAGCCTAGAGCATATCACAGTGCCAGAAAGTAAGATATCTAGAGCCTAGAGCATCACACAGTGCCAGAAAGTAAGGTATCTAGAAAAGCCAAATTTATAGAGACAAAAAATAGGTTAGTGATTGCCTAGGGCTGACAGCAGGAATTGGTAAGACTGCATGGGTATGAGGTTTCTTAATGGGATAATGGAAATATTTGAAAATAAATTATCCTAATTGCACAACTCTGTACATATACTAAAAATCATATTAATAGTATATACCCTAACATGATGTGATAAGTATGCAATCTCCTAAAGTTGAACATGCACATAAACTTAAAACAGGTCCTAGTAAATTTTGTGGCATATTAATTGTACCTCAATAAAGTTATTAGAAAGGAAGGAAGGAAGGAAGGAAGGAAGAAAGGAAGGAAGGAAGGAAGGAAGGAAGGAAGGAAGGAAAGAAGGAAGGAAGGTAGGAAGAGAAGGAGGGAGGGAGGGAGGGAGGGAGGGAGGAAGGAAAGAAGGAAGGAAGGAAGGAAGAATTGGAGGGAAATGAAGGGAGGGAAACGAAGGAAGGAAGGAAAGAAGATATGCTCAATAAGGGGAGTGGGGGAGAGGTAAGTCAAAAGCACCTAGGAACCAATTAAAAGAGCTCTCAGTGGCCCAAGTTAGAATAATTTGAGCAACAAAATCCATAATGATGACAGTATTGGATTATAATTCCTCAAATAAAATAAATATTCATGCCTCTATTATGATGCTATATATATATATATAAAGAGGTAGTATGCTAATTGGTCCTAATGGTGCCCAGTCACTAGTCAACAGGCTGCGTACACTCAGGAGCTGTGGGCAGGGACAGGGGTGGGGACTTCTGGCCCCAGTGGAGGCATGTGCAGGCCTGCCCAGTGCTAATGCCATGCTGCCTCGGAGGCGAAGGCCACTCCCAGTGGAAGCAATCACAGGCAAAAGCTGGTGGGCAGGGACACAGACAAGGGGGCATGTCTGAGCTGCTGTGGCATGGCTTGAGCAAGCCTGAAGCAGACACAGACATTTTTTGTGGTGAAGAGACTAGAGTCTGTGTTGCTGAAAACACCTTAGCGGTTGCAGCAGCCGACAGTGGCAGCAGCAGTGGGGTGATGGGGGTGGTGCCTTCCCCTGATCAGCCCAGCAGCCTCCTGCAGAGGGAGACCAGACTGCAGCTTAGCCATCAGTAGGACATTCCCTGAGGGCTCCCAGACTATGAGAGGGGGAAGGCTGGGCTGAGGGATCCTCTCCATCCCCCAGTGCATGAATTTTGTGCACTGGGCCTCTAGTAAATGAATAAAGAGAGAAAAAGGGACACATTTTCCTCCTGAAAAATTGCAAGTATTGCATGTAGAAGTAATGAGGAAGATAGAAAATTACCATCAATAACTACTGATGGATCTAAAGTTAGTGCATACAACTTTTAGGAGAAACAAAGTATCTGAATAGCCTAACAGTATCTCCCACAAAATGTTAATATTAATTCCATGGGATTTTAAGCCTATAAAGTGTTTCACACTCCTTCCTTCAGATGGAGCTTAACTTCCTCCACCTTGAGTATGGTCTGAACTTTGTTAGTTCTACTGAATAGAAAAGGAAAAACAGAACTTCACAGCAGAGAAAACTGGCAGACATGACCTTAGAAACTGGTCAAAGTTAATATCACTGATAAGAAGTCATGTTGCTATTATATACTTTCTTATTTAGTGATGCATATGGAATCTCCTAAATCTGAATATGCCTAGATCCTAGGATGTATTCATTCCATCCATACATATACAGTGGTACCTCGAGATACGAATGTCCTAACATACGAGATTTTTGAGATACGAGCCATCGAGCGAGTGATTTTTGCTTTGAAATCTGAGCAACATTTGAGATAGGAGTAATCCAGCAGATCGGCCGGCTGCACATGACCCACCAGTTTACCGCGACTTGAGCGTCTCATAGTTTCCCACGCCTCGAGGTTACAGAACGAATTAAACTCGTATCTCGAGGTACCATTGTACTAGAGGCCCAATAAGATCAGGCCTAAATGGGCAGTCAGGACATCCCTCTCACAATCCAGGACTGCTGGCTCCCAACCACTCACCTGCCTGCCTTCCTGATTGCCCCTAACTGCTTCTGCCTGCCAGCCTGATCATCCCCTAACTACTCCCCTACTAGCCTGTTTGCCTATAACTGCACTCCTCTGTGGGCCTGGTCACCCCTAACTGTCCTCCCCTGAGGCAGTCACTTCTAACTGCTTTGCCCTGCAGGCCTGGGGTACTCCTCCTCCAACTGCCCTCCCTTGTAGGCCTGGTCCCTGCCAACTGCCCTTCCCTGCTGGCCATCTTGTGGTGGCCATCTTGTGTCCACATGGGGGCAGGATCTTTTGACCACATGGTGGCAGTCATCTTGTGTGTTGGAATGATGGTCAATCTGCATACTACTCTTTTATTAGCTAGGATAGAGGCCTGGTCCATGGTGGGGGCCAGCTAATTTGCCATGAAGGGTGTCCTGGATCAGGGCGGGGGTTCCCTTGGGGCATGGGGTGTCCTGGGCGAGGGGCCTGTGGTCGTTGTCAGGCCAGCCATGCTCCTTCCTTCCCCACACCCTGCCACAACCAAAGTGGAAGCCCTGGTATCTGGGATTTATTTATCTTCTACAATTGAAACTTTGTAGCCTGGAGTGTAGCCAAGCCTTCTTCTTACACTGCCATTGAAATTTTGTTGCCTTAAACGAAGGCCTTGGCTGGCCAGGGTTTGTGGAAAGCTTGGCTTCCTCCATCGCCAGGGGCAATCCAAGCCTCTCTCCTGCTCTCTCTGTGGCCACAGCCATCTTGGTTGGGTTAATTTGCATACTCACTCTGATTGGCTGGTGGGCATGGCTGGTGGGCATGGCTTGTGAGTGTAGCAGAGGTATGGTCAATTTGCATATTACTCTTTTATTAGATAGGATATACAACAAAAGTGTGTGTTTTTTCTTTTTGCACCAAAAGACATGTGCAAGAGTGTCCATAGCAGCATTTTATGATTCTAAATGCCCATCACCTGTAGAGTAAATAAATCATTATATTCACACAATGGAATACTATACAGTAATGGTAATAAATGAAATATTGCTACATACAACTTTGGGGGAAAGGCCAACAAAAGGGCATAAAAGAGTACATACTATATGACAACTTATATAAAGTTTAAAAATAAGCAAAACTAATTTATAGTATTAGAAGTCAGAGTAGTGATTGGCTTTGGGGAGGTGGGCTAGTGATCACAAGGTAGTGTGAAGAACATTCCTGGGGTGCAGATCATTCTGTTTCTCTGATATATTTGTGCTTATTTATAACACATTTCCTTTTTGCAGTGATTCGTTTTCCGGAAGTGTATGATAACACTTTCAGCATGTGTATTTTACTTCAATGACAAAGTATAAGTTTAAAAGAAAACACAACAAATATTTAATTCTAGATCAAATCTCTGCCTACTATTTTCTGAATATTACTTAATCTCACTAAGCTGTACTTCCCTATTTATACTAGTACAATAAAGATAATGCCTAGCTCAAGAGATTATTTTGAAGACTATTAAATGACACAGTGTATGTAAGAAATGTAAAGTAAGAGTACAGATTCTGGAACAAGAACTAGATAATAAAAAGCTGTCGTCATTCCCATGATTTATTACACAAGCCCCCAGGACAGCTCTGCTCCTGCTTGTCCTCACTAAGTCTTTCTAGGGACCCAGTGCACAAAATTTGTGCATGGGGGTGGGTCCCTTAGCCTGATCTGCACCCTCTCCAATCTAGGAGCCCTCAGGGGAGCCATTTCCAATCTGGGAGTTTCTGTCTGTCTTTGCAATCATATGAGGGAATTGTTTGATACCCCCAATCCAGTTTGATTTGGTGCTCACAGAATAATAGAGGTCTTTTTTTAAAATTAATTTTTATTAATTTTTTATACATATCTCCCCATTGCCCCCACTCCTTCCCAGGCAACCCCGACCCCCCAGTGTCTGTGATAATTGGTTATGCTTATATGCATGCATACAAGTCCTTTGATTGATCACTTATCTACCTCACCTAACTTTAATCTTTCTGCTGTAATTTCACAGTCTGTGTGATGCTTTATGATTTTTGTCCCCCTGAGAATTATCAGTCTACTCCCTTTCTGTGCTCCTGATTCTATTATATTCACCAGTTTATTCTGTTGATCAAATTTTTAATTCACTTAATTTTTAGATTCACTTGTTGATAGATGTGTATTTGTTGTTCATAATTTTTTGTCTTTTACCTTTTTCTTCTTCCTCTTCTAAAAGAGTACCTTTCAGCATTTCATATAATACTGGTTTGGAGTTGATGAACTCCTTTAGCTTCTTCTTCTCTGTGAAGGTCTTTATCTGCACTTCAATTCTGAATGATAGCTTTGCTGGATAGATTATTCTTGGTTGTAGGTTCTTGCTGTTCATCACGTTGAATATTTCTTGCCACTCCCGTCTGGCCTGCATCGTTTCTGTTGAGAAATCAGCTGACAGTCGTATGGGTGCTCCCTTGTAGGTAATGAACTGTTTTTCTTTTGCTGCTTTTAATATTCTCTCTTTGTCTTTTGTTCTTGGTATTTTAATTATGATGTGTCTTGGTGTGGCCCTCTTTGGATTCCTTTTATTTGGGGTTCTGTGTGCTTCCTGGACTTGTAAGTCTATTTCTTTTACCAGATGTGGGAAGTTTTCAGTCATTATTTCCTTAAATAGGTTTTCAGTATCTTGCTCTCTCTCTTCTTCTGGCACCCCCACAATTCTGATGCTGGTACGCTTGAAGCTGTCCCAGAGGCTCCTTACATTATCTTCACATTTTTGGATTCTTTTCTCTTCTTGCTTTTCCAGTTGAATGTTTTCTGATTCTTTATATTTCAAATTTTGACTTGATCCTTGCCTTTTTCTAGTCTGCTATTAGGACTCTGTATAATAGTTTTTATTTCAGTCAGTGTATATTTAATTTCTAGTTGGTCTTTTTTCATCTTTAGTTGGATCTTTTGCATCTCTAGTTGGTCCTTTTTCATCTCCTCTTCGGTCTCACTAAATTTATCCATCTTTTCTAGCATATTCTTGAAAAACCTTATAAGTGTGGTTTTGAACTCTATATCCAGTCGTTTTTTCCCCTCCATTTCTTTCGCTTGTAATCCCTTCCCTTGTCTCGGCATTTTCACTATGCCGGGGAAACTTCTGTGCTGGATTCAGTCGCAGAAGCCTCTGTTGAGCTTGGGATGGGTGGAGTCTCAGGGCTTAAGGGACCGCCTTGCCTTCCAGTCGGCCCCACCCTCCACGGCCTCTGAGTCTCACGTGACTGGGTAATAACTGGAGCGGTCCTTGTGCGCATGCCCGCAGTGCCTCTAACCGCTGCCTTTCCGGCTCCCCTACACACCAGGACCACAGGAGTCTAGGTCTCCAGGGTTTCGCCCGAAACAGGGGTTTAGTGGATTCAGAAGTGGCACAGTTGGGAGGGTCTGTCTCCCGCCCACTCACGAAAGCCAGCGGCACAATCAGCAATCTGTCCTCCGCATCGTGCCGTGCGCGACCAGATCTCCGATCCTTTGCGACTCCCCTAAATTTCCATGCACTTCTCCCTTTTCACAGTCCAAACTCCCCCCATATGAGTTTCGGCTGGATCTGGGGTTTAGTGTCATAGGATAAGGGGTTCAATGCCTTTGAGAGTCTCCGTTTCCCTCCCGCCAGAGAAAGCCAGCCAGGTACTCCGGCACCCGCTCTCTCCTTGTGCGTGACTCCATACCTCAGGTTTTTGCAGCTCCTCTGGGTCTCCGTGAGCCCCTCTCTTTCCCTCTAGTTGTAGAACTTCCACTCAGCCAGCTTTCCTGTGGTTCTGGATGATGTCCGTTCTGTCTTTTAGTTGTAGTTTTGAAATTGTTGTGCGAGGCAGCAGTATAGGTGTTTACCTATGCCGCCATCTTGGATTCTCCAGCAATAGAGGTCTTTTTAATTTTTTTATTTGCTCCAATGGTGGAGATTTCCTAGAAGTTGCAGGATATCTTCCTTTTAATTTTTCCTTGACATTCTGACTTTACTTTTGTCTCTCACTTTTATTTTCCCTCCATTCCCCACCTGCAACAGTAACTTGCTCCAGGCTCACTTTGCTTGAGTGTCTAAGACAGTGGTCGGCAAACTGCGGCTCTGTTGACTAATGAGTTTGTTGACCACTGAGATAAGGGCTTAATCACAAGGAACAACAACAGCCTGTAATTATTGGAATTGAGAGTCTAGGTCAGTGGTCGGCAAACTCATTAGTCAACAGAGCAGTGAACCATGGCTTGCGAGCTGCATGTGGTTCATGAGCCTAGGTTTGTCGACCACTGGTCTAGGAAATCCCACAACACATCTGCCACCAGAACTACGATTCCCAATACTCCTGGTGCTCTCCACACTCTTGGTTTTTGCTTCCAGTCTAGGGACTACAGAAATAAAAAAGACTTGGAACTCCAGCTGCCCCCAGGCCAGAGTGACAGGACTGGACACTCCAGTGGTATCCCTGGGACCCTGGCACTTGACCTTGCTATGTGTTCATGCTGCCCACAGGCCTGCCATCTATGTTGGGTTAATTTGCATACTCACTCCTGATTGGCTGTGGGCATTGTGGAGGGACAGTCAATTTACATATTTGTCTATTATTAGTATAGGTACTATTATATTTTTATTGATTTCAAAGAGAAATAAAGAGAGAAATAGAGAAACATCAATGATGAAAGAGAATCATTGATTGGCTGCCTCTTACACATCCCCCACTGGGGATCAAGCCCGCATCCCAGGCATATGCTCTAACAGGGAATCGAATCATGACCTCCTGGCTCATAGGTTAATGTTCAACCACTGAGCCATGCTGGCTGGGCTAGTTTATATTTTTAAAGTTACATTTATTGGGATTACATTGGTTTACATGAACATATAGGTTACAGGTATGGGTTTCTATGTTACAACATCTGTATATTGCACCTTATGCCTATCACCCAAAGTAAAATCTTCTCTTGTCATCGTATACTCTCTTTCCCCCCCCAGGCCCTGCTTCCCTCTGGCAACCACCACACTGCTCTTTGCGTTCAAGAGTTTTAGTTGTATATCCCACATATGAGTGAAATCATATGATCTTGGCTTTTTCTGACTGACTTATTTTACTTAGTATAATGTTCTCAAAGTCCATCCATGTTGTTGCAAATGGCTGAGTAGTATTCTATTGTGTATATGTATCCAGTCCTCTATTGAAGGACACCTTGGTTGTCTCCATGGCTTGGCCACCGTGAATAATGATGCAATAAACATAGAGATGCATATATCTTTGCAAATATATGATTTCAAGGTTTTTGGGTAGATACCCAGGAGAGGAATTGCTCGGTCCTATGGTAGCTATATTCTCAATTTTTTGAGGAATCGTCAGACTGCTTCCTGTAGGAATTTTAAATCATCCAAGGCAGAAGAGATGCCAACCTGTCTCTTTCTAGTGATCTACTCATCACAAAAGAGCCCATGCCTGTGTGGCCAAGACTGTCTTTCGCCCCACCTCATGGTTGGAGTGAGGATGGGATTGGTCAGAGCCTTAGGACAGGGCACTTCCAATGTTCACGAGTAGGTGCTTTTTATGTGAATCAAGCTCACATAGTGATGTGATGAGTTCAACATAAAAATATAATATTAAGGTTAATTGAAACAAGTGGAGTCTATGAAAGGGAATGAACTTCTAATTAATGAGTGAATAAAATGTGTAGAACACTTTGATGGAAAGGGGCCCAACAATTAATGAGCATGAGTCTCATTCACAATAGCTGTATAAAAAGAGGGCTGGTTGTGTATTCCAAGGTAATAAATGTTCTCAATATCCTGCAGGGATTGCCAACCACATAGACTCAACTTCTAAGGCATGAAATCCCACTGGTTCCACTAATGGTAATAAGATGCCAATAAAGACACCTATGTTGCTTTTATAACCCTAATAGACCAGATCAGTGTGTTCCATTATTGGGGATGTATTATATAATCTTGGCCAAGTGAGACTTAAAATCCTTCTTTATTTTATTTTATTTTTATTCCAGAGGCAATTGTCAAGTTCTGGTGACAATCTTAAATCTAGAAAAAGTAGTAACCTAACAGCTAAGCAATCTAACAACTAATTTTTATAATACTAGTAAGAAAAAGAGGCTTGTCCTTGTAACTGTTGGCTCAGATTTAAATCACTTTGGAAGAAAAAAAAATGGAATTTTGTGCCCTAAACAAGAAATGTTTAAAACCCCAGAACTTCACTGAGTTTGGGGTCTGGTGAAAATTGTGACTTAGAAGGTATCAAACTAATATTACTGAAACATTAGATGATGTCAAAATAAGTTCATCCATAGTCCTAGGTAGTTATAATACAACTTTAATAAAGAAATAAATTTAACATATAACATTTGATAATTAGAAGAAAGCTAAATATTGTAATAAATTTTGTTATCAGGTTTGTGTAGTTTATCTGCTATTTAAGGTGTTGAAGTATTCAAGATAATAAAACATAATGGGTTTGCAATTTCAGTTTAAATTAAGGGAGTTTAATCATTTTATATTAATGCCAAAAAGCTCAATCCACTGAGCATTAAGCAAAGTTTATAAACCAGTGGGTGTTCTGCTTTGTGCAAAACTCTCTCAGATATTAATGACTAATCAAGTTCTGAGGAGAGGAGGGCCATGACTCTTAAGGCAGCCAGAGTATGGGGAAGATTTCTGTCTCTGTCACTCAGGTACCACAAACCTCGGGCTTAAACAACAAAAACGTGCTTCCTCGTGGTTTTGGAGGCTGGAAGTCTGAGATCAAGGTGTCAGAAGGGTTAATTTCTTCAGAGAGCTTCTCTCCTTGGCTTGTAAATGATGCTCTTCTCCCACTGAATCTTATGGTTTTTCCTCTATGTCTATCTGTGTCCCAATTGTAGTGAATACTTATAATGATGGGGTGAATACTTCTACCAATTCCTCAGAAATACTACATCAACACCGTATCTCCATGCATCTCCCTGCCCTATGCAATTATTAGTCTGAAACAATGCAAATCAAATGTTTCATATCCTATCTAATAAAAGAGTAATATGCAAATTGACAGTACCTAAGCCACGCCCACCAGCAATCAGGAGTGAGTAAGCAAATTAACCCAACCAAGATGGTTATGACCACAGAGAGAGCAGGAGGGAGGCTTAAGTTGCCCCCGTGATGGAGGAATCAAAGCTTTCCACACATCCTGGCCTACCTAGGCCTCTGATTAAGGCTACAAAGTTTCAATTATAGAAGATAAATAAATCCCAGATACCAGGGCCTCCACTTGGATTGCCAGGGGGCATGGCTGGCCTGCAAACCTCCACAGATCTGTCGCCCAGGCTGTCCCATAATCCAAGGGAACTCCCTCCCTGATCTGGGACATTTTTCAGGGCAAACCAGCTGGCCCCCACCCATGTACCAGACCTCTATTCTATTTCATAAAAGAGTAATATGCAGATTGACCATCACTCCAAAACACAAATGACTGCCCCCACATGGACATAAGATGGCCACAAGATGGCCAGCAGGGGAGGGAAGTTGGGAGGGATCAGGCCTGCAAGGGAGAGCAGTGGGGGGTGATCAAGCCTGCAGGGGAGGGCAGTTAGGGGTGACCAGACCGGCAGAGGAGGGAAGTTGGGGGTGACCGGGCTTGCAGGGAAGGGCAATTAAGCAGGGGAACCTCGGGCCTACAGGGGAGGGCAGTTAGGGGCAAACAGGCTGGCAGGGGAGCAGTTGGGGTGATTAGGCTGGCAGGAAGAGTGGTTAGAAGGTGATCAGGCTGGCAGGCAAAAGTGGTTAGGGGCAATTAGGAAGGCAGGCAGGTGAGCAGTTGGGAGTCAGAAGTCCTGGATCATGAGAAGGATGTCTGACTGCCCATGTAGGCCTAAATGAACAGTTGGACATTCCTCTAGGGGTCCCAGATTGGAGAGGGTGCAGGCTAGGCTGAAAGACACCCCGCTCCCCTGTGCATGAATTTCATGCACCAAGTCTCTAGAATATTTTCTCACAGGGAGTTCCAATAGCCATAGTTTAGCTCTTCAGATACATCCAAATAGAACATTTAGCTGTGAAACATTCTATTTTAAAAGTTACTGAGTTGTGACTTCAGTAAAACACAAGAAATAGAAATCAGGGACCTGTTTTTATTTTTCATTCCTCATTTTCTGGCTGATCAAGGGTGAACTGTGAAAACTGTTGAAATTCTGAGGTCTAGTGATTGAGATGATTTTTTAAAAACATGCAGCCCTAATGCAATGAAACTGAGAAATGCCAGTTACATATACTATAGAACCTGCTTGGCAACTTTTTAAAACTACAAGTGGTTTTTAGTTAGAAAAATTTGTCCTCACAATATAATAAAATCATGTATACAGCCAAATTTTAAAGTTGCATTTCCAGAGAAAAATGTACCACTTTAAAAAGGCATAATATTACCCAAATCTCAATATTATTAATTAATATAGTATATTCAAAATAAACTCCAGAGAAAGTTAAGGTATTCTACAACTATGCTTCTTAAGTTTTAATTTGCATGAGAATCAATTGGGAATCCAGCCAAGTCTAATTCTGGTAGGGCATGATGCTGCATTTCTGACAAGCTCTTAGGGATGCTGCTGCTGCCAGTTTGTCGACAAAGTTCTTTGACAGTTTGCTTTCCTCCTCCTTAATTGCACCCTGTCCAAAGGAAGCAGTGCCTAAAGCTTTACTTCTTCACTAGCCTTTTCATCAGCTTTCAGCCATCTTTACAATTACAAGTTTATAGCTCTTAGAATTCCTTCTTCCCCAACCCCTTAAGTTATTTTTTAACTTCTTTGGAGATCTCTATGTAAACAAATTTTCTCTTAACACCACTTTTATATTTGATTATATACGCTATAAAGAGAAAAAAAAGGATAAGGTTATCAATGCTCATTATTAATGAGCAGAGACTTTTCCCCAGTGCATGACAGTAAATATGCTAGTAAGATAATTGCTAATGTTTAGCACCATCACCCAAAGCACCTCCTGTAACAGTAATAGCAACTATTATTGCCTACTTACTATTTGTCAGTTGGTAAGTAATTTATTGTTTATTTTGTTTTGTTTTTTGTATTGTTTTGATTGACTTTTAGAGAGAGAGGAAAGAGGAAGAAACGAGAGAGAAAGGAGAGAGAGAGAGAGAGAGAGAGAGAGAAAATTCTAAAACATATTTAGTTAGAGCCAGGAATGTTTCCAATTTCATTATGTATAATTTAGAAAATGTCTATTCAGACAAAAATTGTATGTTAACCTATCTTTTGTAGAGAGCATATTGTGAAGTCTTACTTTAAAAATACACACACACACACACACACACACACACACACATACACACACATATATATATTTAATCTTCATCAGAGGATATTTTTTCATTGATTTTCAGAGAGTAAAAAGGGGCGTGGAAGAGTGGGAGAGACAGAGAGAGAGGCGAGAGAGAGAGAAATATTGATGTGAGAGATATACATATTGGTTGCCTTCCCCATGTACCCTAATGGGGCCAGGGATAAAACCTGTAACCTACAGAATCTAACCTGAGACATTCCAGTGTGCAGGCCAACACTCTAACCACTGAACCATACAATCCAGGAAAGGTCTTGCTTTATTTATTTATTTATTTATTTATTTATTTATTTATTTACTTACTTACTTACAGGCTGGTAGGTTTTATTTTATTTTTATTGCTTAACATATTACATATATTAGTATGTATATCACCTTTTCCCCCCCATTGACCTTCCCCAGCCTCCCCTAGTCCCTGTCGCATGCCCTCATCCCCTGCCCCAATGTCTTGTGTCCATTGGTGTGCTTATATGCAGGCATACAAGTCTTTTGGTTTATCTATTTCACTCTGGCCCCCACACTCCCAGTTTTGACAGTCTGTTCGGTGCTTTACTGCTTCTATATTTATCTTTTTATTTATCAGGTTATAATGTTATTCATTTTCCAGAAATGAGTGAGATTATGTGGTATTTTTGTTTCATTGCCTGGCTTATTTCACTTACCATAATGCTCTCCAGGTCCATCTATGCTGCTGCATGGTAAGAATTCCTTCTTTTCTTTTTAAATTTAATAACTTTTTATTGTTAAGATTAATCCAAATGTTCCTCTTTTTTCTCTCCATAACTCCCCTCCACCTGGCGCCACCTCTCCCTCTGCCCATATCTTTCCCCATATTGTCCGCATGAAAAGGTGTATGATTTTTGTCCAATCTCTACCTTCACCCATCTCATCCCTTTCCCTCTGAGAATTGTCAGTCCACTCCCTTTCTTTGCTCCTGATTCTATTATATTCACCAAGTTATTCTGTTCATCAGATTTTTTATTCAGTTGATTTTTAGATTCACTTGTTGATAGATATGTATTTGTTGTCCATAATTTTTATCTTTGCCTTTCTCTTCTTCTTCCTCTTCTTAAAGAGTATCTTTCAGAATTTCATATAATACTGGTTTGATGTTGATGAACCCCTTTAGTTTTTCTATATCTGTAAAGCTCTTTATCTGAATTTCAATTTTGAATGATAGCTTTGCTGGGTAGAGTAATCTTGGTTGTAGGTTCTTGCTTTCATCACTTTGAATATTTCTTGCCACTCCTGTTTGGCCTGCATAGTTTCTGTTGAGAAATCAGCTGACAATTGTATGGGTGCTTTGTTGTAGGTAATTAACTGTTTTTCTCATGCTGCTTTTAATATTCTCTCTTTGTCTTTTGCCCTTGGAATTTTAATTATGATGTGTCTTGGTGTAGTCCTCTTTGGATTCCTCTTGTTTGGGATTCTGTGTACTTCCTGGACTTGTAAGTCTATTTCTTTTACCAGATGGAGAAGTATTCATTCATTATTTCTTCAAATAGGTTTTCAGCATCTTGCTCTCTCTCTTCTCTGGCACTTGCATAATTCTGATGTTGGTACACTTGAAGTTGTCCCAGAGGCTCCTTACACTATCTTCAAATTTTTGGATTCTTTTTTCTTTTTGCTTTAGCAGTGGAGTGTTTTCTGCTTCTTTGTATTTCATATCTTTGACTTGATTCTTACATTCCTCTAATCTTCTGTTAGGTCTCTGTACAATATTTTTATTTCAGTCAGTGTATGTTTAATTTCTAGTTGGTCCTTTTTCATTTCCTCTTGGGTCTCCCTAAATTTATCCATCTTTTCTAGGACATTCTTGAAAGTCGTTATAACTGTGGTTTTGAACTCTATATTCAGTTGTTTGTTTTCCTCTATTTCTTTCATTTCTGACCTGTTCCTCTGTCTCCACAATTTTGCTGACTTCCTGAGGTGGTAGAGTAGCTTTGTGTGCTAGGTGGCCTATATGGCCTAGAGACTCAGCTTCCCGTTACCTGAGGTGTACTCTCTTGATGCACCCCTTTGTGGGCTGTGTGTACAGCCTTGTTGTGAAGTCTTGATTGTTGTTGGTATCACTGGAGGGAATTGACTTCAAAGCCAATTGGTTGTGAGGTTCAGCTGTTTCTACACAGGGAGAACTGTGCTGGAGTCAGCCTTATGATACAACACTTGCAAAACAGCAAAAGCTTTTGTGCTCAGCTTGGATGTGGCAGAGTCTCAAGGCTGAGCAGACAGCTTTGGCTTCCAGTCAGCCCAGACCTACATGATCCCTGGGTCTCAATGTCCCTCAATAATGACTGCAGCCCTCTCTGTGCTCACTCAGGTACCTCTAGACCACTGTTTTTCATGGCTCCTCTGAGTTTCCGTGTGCTCTGGGGAACTGTACGAATCTGGGTCCCTGGGGTCTTGCTCCAAACTGGGGTTCAGTGCAGTAGGAACTGGAGTTCAGTGCAGTCAGAAATTTCCGTTTTCCTCCTCCTAGAGGAAGCCAGTCAGGCACTCCACTGCCTGTCCTCCCCACATGTGTATCTCTGCACCTCAGCTTTTTGTAGCTCCTCTGAGTCTCCGTGAGCCCCTCTCTTTTCTTCTAGTTGTAGAATTTCCACTCAGCCAGCTTTCCTAAGGTTCCGGATGATGTCTGTTTTGTATTTTAACTGTAGTTTGAAATTGTTGTGTGAGGCAGCAGTTTAGGTCTTCACCTATGCTGCCATCTTGGTTTCTACTCAAAAATTCCTTCTTTTTTTATAGTAGAATAGAATTCCATTGTGTAGATGTACCATACTTTTCTAATCCACTCATCTGCTGATGGGCACTTAGCTTGTTTCCAAATATTAGCTATGGTGAATTGTGCTGCTATGAACATAGGGGTACATATATCTTTTCTGATTGGTGTTTCTAGTTTCTTGGGATATATTCCTAGAAGTGTGATTACTGGGTCAAATGGGAGCTCCATTTTTAGTTTTTTTTTTTGAGGAAACTTTATACTGTTTTCCTCAGTGGCTACCCCAGTCTGCATTCCCACCAGCAGTGCACCAGAGTTCCTTTTTCTCCGCATTGTCACCAGCACTTGTTATTTGTTGATTTATTGATGGTTTCCATTCTGACAGGTGTGAGATAGTACCTCATTGTCGTTTTGATTTAGATCTCTCGGATAATTTGTGACTTTGAGCATGTTTTCATATGTCTCTTGGCCTTCCTTATGTCTTCTTTAAAAAAGATTTTATTTAGGTTCATTGCCCATTTTTTTTATTGGATCATTTATCTTCCTTTTATTAAGTTGTATAAGTTGCCTGTAGATATTGGACATTAAACTTTTATAAGTGATATCATTTGTAAATATATTCTCCCATATAGTCGCCTTTCTTCTTGTTTTGTTGATGGTTTCTTTTGCTATGCAAAAGCTTTTTATTTTGATGTAATCCCATTTGTTTATTTTCTCTTTAGTTTCCATTGCCCTAGGAGTGATATGGTGAAGAAATTGCTTCGACATATATCTGAGATTTCTTTGCCTGTGGATTCCTCTACTATTCTTATGGTTTCCATCTTATGTTTAAGTCCTGTATCCATTTGAGATTATTTTTTCTATTGTGTAAGTTGGTTGTTTAGTTTCATTTTTTTGCAGGTATCTGTCCAATTTTCCCAACACCACTTATTGAAGATACTGTTTGGACTCTATTGTATGTTCATGCCTCCTTTGTCAAATATTAATTGAGCTTAGTGGTTTGGGTCAATATGTGGGTTCTCTATTCTATTCCACTGGTGTATATGTCTGTTCTTGTGGTAGTGCCAGGTGTTTTTAGAACAATGGTTTTGTAGTACAGCTTGAAATCTGGTATTGAGATCCCACCTACTTTGTACTTCTTTCTCAGGATTGCTGTGGCTATTTGGTGCCTTTTTTTATTCCAAATGAATATTTGGAGAGTTCTTTTTAGGTCTGTGAAATATGCCATCAGTATTTTAATGGGGAGTGCATTGAATCTATAGATTGCTTTGGGTAGTATGGACACTTTAATGATGTTGAGTCTACCAATCCATGAACATGGTATGCTCTTCCAACTGTTTACGTTTTCCTCTATCTCCTTTTTCAGTGTCCTGTGTATAAGTCTTTTACCTCCTTAGTTAAGATTATTTCTAGGTATCTTAATTTTTTTTGTGCGATGGTAAATGGGATTGCTTTTTTAGTCTCTCTTTCTGTAAGTTCACTATTGGTGTATAGAAATGCATAAATTTCTTGATGTTAACTTTGTATCCTGCTACATTGCCAAATTCATTTATTAATTCTATTAGTGTTTTGATGAAGTCTTTTGGGTTTTTTATGTACAATATCATGTCATCTGCAAATAAGGACAGTTTACTTATTTTCCAATTTGTATGCCTTTTATTTCTTCTTCTTATCTATTTGCAATGGCTAATACTTCTAGTAGTATGTTGAACAGGTGAGAGTGGGCATCCGTGTCTTGTTTCTGTTTTTAGGGAAAATGGTTTTAGTTTTTACCCATTGAGTATGATGTTAGCTGTGGGTTTATCTAGCTTTTATGATGTTGAGGTTTGAACTTCTATTCCCACCTTGTTGAGAGTTTTTATCAAGAAAGGGTGTTGGATTTTGTCAAATGCTTTTTCTACATCAATTGATATGAGTATGAGATTTTTATCTCTCAACTTGTTTATGTTATGTATCACATTTATTGATTTGCATGTATTTTACCCTTCTTGCATTCCTGGGATGAATCCTACTTGGTCATGGTGTATGATCTTTCTGATGTACTACTGGATCTGATTTGCTAGAATTTTGTTGAGAATTTTGGCATCTATGTTCATGAGGGATATTGACCTGTAATTCTCTTTCATTGTGTTGTCTTTATCTGGTTTGTTATTAGGGTTATGTTGGCTTCATAGAATAAGCTTGAAAGTGTTCCTTCTTCTTGAATTTTTTTGGAATAGTCTGAGGGGTATATGTTTTAGTGCTTCCTTGAATATTTGCTAAAACTCACCCGCGATGCTGTCTGGCACCGGGCTTTTGTTTGCTAGAAGCTTTTTGATGACTGCTTCAATTTCTTCCATAGTTACTGGCCTATAGAGATGACTAGATTCTTCCTGATTAAGTTTTGGAAGGTTATATTTTTCTAGGAATATGTCCATTTCCTCCAGGTTATCCAGTTTGTTGGGATAGAGTTATTTATAGTATTTTTTTTAAAACAATCCTTTGTATTTTGGTGCAGTCAGTTATTATTTTTCCTCTTTCATTTCTTATTTCATTTATTTGAGTCCTCTCTTTTTGCTTCTTGGTGAGCCTAGGTAGAGGTTCATCAATCTTGTTTATTCTTTTCAAGAACCAGCTGTTGGTTTTGTTGATCTTTTGTATTGTGTGTTTTTTGTCTCTATATCATTTATCTTCACTCTAGTCTTTATTATTTCCTTTTTTTCTGCTTACATTGGACTTTTCTTGTTGCTCTCTTTCTAACTCTTTGAGTTGTAGGGTTAGGTAATTTATTACCATTGTTTCTTGTTTTTTGCAGTAGGTTTGTAGAGCTATGAACTTCCCTCTCAAGACTGCTTTCACTGTGTCCCATAAATGTAGGATTGTTGTGTTTTCATTGTCATTTGTTGCCATGTTGTTTTTTATTTCTTCTTTGATCTCTCTGGTAATTCAGTCATTGCTTAATAGCATGCTGTTTAGTCTCCATGTGTTTGATTTTTTGGATTGTTTTTCTTGTAGTTAATTTCCAGTTTTATACCACTGTCATGATGCTTGATATAATTTGTATCTTCTTGAATTTGAAGAGACTTTACCTATAACCTAACATATGGTCTATCTTTGAAAATGACCCATGTACGCTTGAGAAGAAATTATTTTCTGTGGCTTTGGGTTGAAATGTCCTGAAGATGTCAATTAATTCCATCTGGTCTAGTGAGTCATTTAGGATTGATGTTTCTTTGTTGATTTTTTCTTTAGAGGATTTGTCCAATGGTGACAGTGGGATATTAAATTTTCCTACTATGATTGCATTGCTGTCAATCTCTACCTTGATATTCTCCATGAGGTTTTTTTTTTATGTATTTGTTTGCTCCTGTATTGGGTGCATATATGTTTACCAGAGTTATTTCTTCTTGTTTGATTGCTCCCTTTAGTATTATGAAGTGGCCTTCCTTATCTCTTTTTATGTACTTCACTTTGAGGTCTAATGTGTCAGGTATAAGAATTGCTACCCCAGCTTTTTTTTTCATTTCCATTTACCTGAAAAACCTTTCTCCATCCCTTCATCCTTAGTCTGTGTGCATCTTTTTTTCTGAGATGGATTTCTTGTAGAAGCAGATGTATGGATTGTATTTTCTTATCCAATCTGTTACCCTATGTCTTTTGATTGGAGCATTTAATCCATTTACATTTGTAGTTACTATTGATAGGTACTTATTTGTTGCCATTTTTATTGTTTATCACTGTGTTTCTTCTTCACTTCCTATTTCTTTCTTTTCTCCTCCTCCTCGCCCTCCTTCCCCCTCCTCCTACTCCCTCTTCTTCCTTCTCCTGCTCCTCCTTTTACAGCAGACCCTTTAGCATTTCTTGAATTGCTGGTTTGGTGGTAATAAATTCCTTTACTCCTTTTTTGTCTTAAAGCTCCTGATTTCACCCTCAATTTTGATTGCTAGCCTTGTTGGATACAGTATTCTGAGATTCAGAATCTTCTTTTGTGAGACTTTGTATATTTCATTCCATTTCCTTCTTGCTTGATAAGTTTCTGTTGATAAATGATTCACTAGCCCGATGGGGGTTCTTTTGAAGATAACTTTCTGTCTCTCTCTCTGCCTGCTTTTAAGATTCTTACTTTGTTGCTGGTGTTTCCCAATTTCATTATAATATGTTTTGCCTTCGGTCTTTTGGGGTTCATTTTGCTTGGGACCTGTTAGCTTCTTAGATTTGTGTGGGTTTTTTCTTCCTTGTATTAGGAAAGTTTTCTGACATTATTTCTTCAAATAGGTTTTCTTTTCCTTGCTCAGTTTCCTCTCCTTCTGGCATCCTATTATGTGGATATTGTTTTGTTTTATTTTTGTGCCAATGTTCCCTTAGGGTCTCCGCCTGCTTTTTAATTATTTTTTCTAAAAGCTTCTCTACTTGGGTATTTTTTCCAACCTTGTCTTCTAACTCACTGATGTGGTCATCTGTGTTTTCTAGTCTACTCTTCATACTTTCTATTGAGTTCTTTATAGCAATGATGTCATTTTTCATTTCTTCTTGCTCCCTCTTTATTTCTTCTTGGTTTTTACACATATTTTATAATTTGTCTTCCATTCTTTTCAGCCACCTTATGACCATTTCTCTGAATTCTTTCTTTGACAGGTTTCTTTTCTCGAATTCATTTACTTCCTTTTCTTTTATATGTGGGCTGTTTCTTTTTCTTCCCATGGTCTCTTTTCTCCAGGTCTCTGGTTATATAGTTTTCACTCTCCATGGTAGAGTGTAGAGCTCCTCTGAATCCAAGTGTTTGCACCAATTAGGGACCGGTGTTCTGGGATTTGCACTGTTTGGTGGGTGCTGTAGTTGTAGATTCCCTGGGCTTTTCAGGCTTCCAATAACATCCACTTTCCCTTCAATATGGTGCTGGGTCTGCATCTGAGCTGGTCACTCTGGGAAGGAACCCAGCAATCCTCCACCTTCTCCTGGAATATAGCTGTCCCTCAACTCACCAACAAATACTCCCTGTGTGACTCTCAGCTTTTCTTTCTGTCTTCTCCAGGACAAGGCTCTGGACACTTCTGTGTATTCTGCTGCCATTTTTTTTCTGTTCTCTTGCTTTATTTATTAAATAAAAAACCCCAGCTAAATAATTTTATGAGTTTTAATTGAATTGTACAACCTTCTACATATATTTTTGATACATTTATATTTAGTCTACATTTTACTATTTGTTTTTTTGTTAACACATTGTGTTTTTTTTAAATTTATCTTTATTGTTGAAAGTATTACAGATGTCCCTTTCCTCTCCTAATGACCCCCTACACCCTGTACTCCCTTCACTGCATTATTGTCTGTGTCCATGGATTATGCATATATGTATATAAATTCTTTGGTTAATATCTTCCCATCCTCTCTCCACCTGCCTTTGAAATAGGTCAATCTGTTACATGCTTCAATGTCCCTGATTGTATTTTATTTGTTAGTTCATTCTGTTCATAGAATCCACATATATGTGAGATCATGTGATACTTGTCTTTCTCTGTCTGGCTTATTTCACTTAGCATAATTCTCTCCATGTCCATCTGTGCTGTCTTCTTTTTACAGCTACACAGTATTCCATTGTGTACATGAATCACAGTTTTTTTATCCATTCTCCTTCTGATTGGTACTTGGGCTCTTTCCAGATCTTAGCTATTGTACGTGATGTTGCAATGAACATAAGGGTGTATATATTCTTTCTAAATTGGTGTTTCTGTATTCTTAGAATATATTTCCAAAAGTGGGATAACTGGGTCAAGTGGCAGTTACATATTTAATTTTTTGAGGAAACTCCATACTGTACCATTCCCATCGATAGTGTATTAGGGTTCTTTTTCTCCACATCCTCACCAGCACTTTTGTTTATTGTTTTATTACTGATAGCCATTCTGGTAGGTGAGAAACAGTACCTCACTGTCATTTTAATTTGCATCTCTCTAATGATTAGTGACATGGAGAATTTTTTCATATGTCTCTTGGCAATTTGTATGTCCTCTTTGGAGAAGTATATATTTAGGCCTTCTACCCATTTTAAAAATTGGGTTGTTTATCTTCCTTTTGTTGAGTTGTACGAGTACTTTATATTTTAGAAATTAATCCCTTATTGGATATATCATTGGGAAGTATGTTCTCCCATACTGTGGGTTCCCTTTTCATTTTGATGTGTTTTCCTTTGCTGTGCAGAAGCTTTTTCCTTTGATGTAGTCTCATTTACTAGTATAATTTTTCCTTTGTTTTTTCTGCCTTAGGCAATGTATCTGTGAAAATTCTGCTATATGAGATAAATTATATTTTGCTGCCTACATTTTCTTCTAGGATTTTTATGGTTTTACAATTTATATTTAAGTATTTTATACATTTTGAGTGTATTCTTGTGTATGGTATTAATTGGTGGTATAGTTTCGTTCTTTTGCATGTATCTGTCCAAGTTTACCAAAACCACTTATTGAAGAGACTGTCTTGAATTCATTATATGTCCTTGCCTTCATTGTCCAATATTAATTAAGCGTAATGGCTTAGGTCAATTTATGGGTTTTCTGTTCTGTTCCATTGATCTATATGTGTATGCTTGTGCAGTATTAGCCTGTTTTGATTACAGTGGCTTTGTAGTATAACTTGATATCTGATACTGTGATCCCTCCAACTTTGTTCTTCTTTCTCAATATTGCTGTATCTATTTGGAGTCTTTTTTGGTTCCACATAAATTTTTGAGTGCTTGTTCTAGATTTGTGACATATGCCATTGGTATTTTAATAGGGATTACATTGAATTTATAGATTGCTTTGGGTAGTATGGCCATTTTAATGATGTTAATTCTACCAATCCATGAACACAGTATATTATTCTACATGCATATATCTTTTTTCTAACCTTTTTTTTTTTTAACATTCTGTAGTTTTCTAGACACAGGTCTTTTACCTCCTTGGTTAAGTTTATTCCTAAGAATCTTAATTTATTTTTATTGCAGTTGTAACTGGGATTTTTTTTTAGTTTATTTTTATGAGAGATCATTATTGGTATATAAAAATACCATTGATTTTGGGGTGTTTTGTGTCCTGCTACATTGTCGAATTCGTTTATTAAATCTAGTAGTTTTTTGGTGGCAGCAATAGGATTTTTATGTACAATATCATGTCATTTGCAAATAATGACAATTTTACTTCCTTTTTTCTAATTAGGATGTCTTTTATTTTTTCTTCTTGCCCAGTTGCTTCCAGTATTATGTTGAATAAGTGATGAAAGTAGATATGCTTGTCATTCCTGTTCTTAGGGGGGAATGCTTTTATTTTTTGTCCATTGAGAGTGATGTTGGCTGTAGATTTGTCATATGTGGCCTTTATTATGTTGAGAACTGATCCCTCTATTCTCATTTTGTTGAGAGTTTTTATCAAAAATGGATGTTGGAGTTTTGTTGAATGCGTTTTCTGCATCTATTAATATGATCATGTGATTTTTGTCTTTTAATTTGTGTCACATTTATTGATTTGCAAATATTGTACCAACATTGCATTCCTGAATTAAATCCCACTTGGTCATGGTTTATGATCTTTTTTTTTTAAATATATTTTATTGATTTTTTACAGAGAGGAAGGGAGAGAGATAGAAAGTCAGAAACATCGATGAGAGAGAGACATCGATCAGCCGCCTCCTTCACGCCCCAAACTGGAGATGTGCCCGCAAGCAAGGTACATGCCCCCGACCGGAATCGAACCTGGGACCTTTCAGTCCGCAGGCCGACACTCTATCCACTGAGCCAAACTAGTCTCAGCGATCTTTTTAATATATTGCTGGATCCGATTTCTTAATATCACATACTTTATAGTGTCTCTATCTGCATTTGGGATTAGGATAATGCTGGCCTTTAAAAAAGAGCTTGAAAGTGTTCCTTCCTCTTGAATATTTTGGAATAGTTTGAGGATATGTATTCTTCTTTGAATGTTTTGTAAAACTCCCCTGTGAAGCTGTGCAGACCAGGGATTTTGATTATTATTTCAATTTCATCAGTTATTATTTGATTATTCAAGTTTTCTGATTCTTCCTGGTAAATTGTGTTTTTCTAGCAATTTGTCCATTATTTCCATGTTGTCCAGCTTGCTGGCATATAGTTGTTTATTGTTTTTTCTTACAATCTTTTGTATTTCTGCGGTATCAGGTGTTATTTCATAGCTCTTGTTTCTGGGTTTATTTATTTGGGTCCTCTCTCTTTGTTTCTTGAATTTGCAAGAGTAAAATATTATTTATGCCACCTCTTCCTTTGAACTATTATTGACATATATTTTACATTTTTGTAAACCTCACAAGACATTGTCATAAATTTTTGCTTTAAACAATCAATTGTCCTTTATAACTAAAGGTGAAAAGATTTTTAAAAATATTTATTCAAATATTTACTATTTCCAGTGCTCTTAATTTCTTCCCATCAATTCAAATTTCTATTTTGCACTGCTTTACTTCTGCCAGAAAATTTCTTTTAATATTTTTTCAAGTGCAAATATATTCATGACCAATTATCTCAACTTTGATTTATCTAAAATGTTTAGGTTGACAGTTTTTATTTTCTTTTAGCACTTTAAAATGCAATTTCATTGTCTTCTTGTCTCCATTTTTTATCCCCTTCCAAAGAGAAGTAATCTGTCAGTGTGTTATTTTTTTCCTGTGTGTGTCATTTATTTTAGCTTATTTCAATATTTTCTATCTTTAGTTTTCAGCAGTTTGATTGTAATTTTGCTAGATATGGTTTTCCTTGCATCTTTCTGTTTGAAGTTTGCTGAGATTCTTGGATCTTTAAATTGATCTTTTTCAGCATTATGTCTTTAAATATATTTTTTTCTGCTCTATTTTCTATATTTTTTCCTTCTGAGACACCAGTTATCATATGTTAGAACCCTTAATATTGTCCCATAGGCCACTAATGCTTTGTTTATTTTTTCAATCTTTTTTTCTTTCTATTCTTTAGATTTGATCATTTCTATTAATCTGTCTTCAAGTATATAACCCTTTCTTCTCCTTTTTAATAATCTGTTAAATAATTCATTTGATTTCTGATATTTTATTTCCAGACATAGAATTTCCATTGGTTCTTTTTTATTATGGTTTTCATTTTTTTGTTGGCATTTCTCATCTATTCAATCATTATGACATCTTTCCTTTAAGCCATTGAACATGTTTATAATAGCAGTTGCAGAGACCTCATCTGCTAATTCCAATATTTAATACCAGGGTTTATTTTTACTACAGGCTTTTCCTTTTAACTTCAGATAACATTTTATTGTTTCTTGCAAGTGTGCCTGTTATCAATTTATTGTCTCTTAAATCCAAATTTACCTTTTAGTATCTACTCTGTAAAAATGAATTGATTGTTTAAACATTTCTTCTTTTTTTTAATCTTTTTTTTATTAATTTTTTATACATATCTCCCCACTGCCCCCCCTCCATCCCTGGCATACCCCAACCCCTCAGTGTCAATGTTCATTGGTTATGCTTATATGCATGCATACAAGTCCTTTGATTGATCTCTTATCTACCCCACCTAACTTTAATCTTCCTGCTGTAATTTCACAGTCTGATGCTTTACTACCTCTGTATCTATCCTTTTGTTCATCAGTTTATAATGTTCTTTATTACCCACAAATGAGTGAGATCATGTGATGCTTCTCCTTCATTGACTGGCTTATTTCACTAAGCATAAGGTTCTCCAGTTCCAACCAGGTTGCTGCAAATGGTAATAATTCCTTCTTTTTAATGGCAGCATAGAATTCCATTGTGTAGATGTACCACAGTTTTCTGATCCATTCATCTGCTGACGGGCACCTAGGCTGTTTCCAAATTGTGGCTATTGTAAATTGTGCTGCTATGAACATAGGGGTACATAAATCCTTTCTGATTGGTGTTTGTGATTTCTTAGGATAAATTTCTAAGAATGGGATTACAGGGTCAAATGGGAGATCCATTTTTAGTTTTTTAAGAAAACTGCATACTGTTCTCCATAGTGGCTGCACCAGTCTGCATTCCCACCAACAGTGCACAAGGGTTCCTTTATCTCCGCATCCGCGCCAACACTTGTCGTTTGTTGATTTGTTGATGATTGCCATTCTGACAGGTGTAAGATGGTATCGCATTGTTGTTTTGATTTGCATCTCTCGGATGATTAATGACTTTGAGCATGTTTTCATGTGTCTCTTACCTTCCTTCTGTCTTCTTTTGAAAAGATTCTATTTAGGTCCATTGCCCATTTTTTTTATTGGGTCATTTACCTTCCTTTTATTAAGTTGTATAAGTTGGCTGTAGATGTTCGAGATTAAACTTTTCTCATGATAACATTTGCAAATATGTTCTCCCATACAGTGATCTTTCTTGTTGTTTTGTTGATGGTTTCTTTTGCTGTGCAAAAGCTTTTAATTTTGATGTAGTCCCATTTGTTTATTTTTTCTTTAGCTTCCATTGCCTTTGGAGCAGTATCAGTGAAGAAGTTCTTTCGGCAAATATCTGAGATGGAGCTGCCTGTGGACTCCTCTAGTATTTTTATGGTTTCCCTTCTAATGTTTAAGTCCTGTATCCATTTTGAGTTTATTTTTGTATTTGGTGTAAGTTGGTGGTCCAGTTTCATTTTTTTGCATGTATCTGTCCAATTTTCCCAAGACCATTTATTGAAGAGGCTCTCTTGGCTCCATTCAATGTTCATGATTCCTTTGTCAAATATTAGTTGAGCATAGTGGTTTGGGTGGATATCTGAGTTCTCTATTCTATTCCATTGGTCTACATGTCTGTTCTTGTGCCAGTACCAGGCTGTTTTGAGAACAGTTGCTTTGTAGTATAGCTTGAAATCTGGTATTGAGATCCCACTGCTTTATTCTTCTTTCTCAGAATTGCTGTAGATATTCGTTGTCTCTTTTTTTAATTTTAATTAAATCTTTATTATTCAGATTATTACATTTGTTTTTTTCCCCTCCATAGCACCCCTCCACCCAGCTCCCACCCTTCCCTCCCTCCCGTTGACGTCATCCATAGGTGTATGATTTTTTCCACTCTCCCTGTATACTCCTTACCCCTTTCCCCCTGAGAATTATCAGTTAACTCCCTTTCAATGCTCCTGATTCTAGTATATTCACCAGTTTATTCTGTTGATCAAATTTTTAATTCACTTAATTTTTAGATTCACTTGTTGATAGATACGTATTTGTTGTTCATAATTTTTTTACTTTAATCTTTTTCTTCTTCCTCTTCTTAAAGAGTACCTTTCAGCATTTCATATAATACTGGTTTGGAGTTGATGAACTCCTTTAGCTTTTTCTTATCTGTGAAGCTCTTTATCTGCCCTTCAATTCTGAATGATAGCTTTGCTGAATAGATTATTCTTGGTTGTACGTTCTTGCTGTTCATCACGTTGAATATTTCTTGCCACTCCCACCTGGCCTGCATCGTTTCTGTTGAGAAATCGGCTGACATTCGTATGGGTGCTCCCTTGTAGGTAATAAACTGCTTTTCTCTTGCTGCTTTTAATATTCTCTCTTTGTCTTTTGCTCTTGGTATTTTAATTATAATGTGTCTTGGTGTGGCCCTCTTTGGATTCCTTTTATTTGGGGTTCTGTGTGCTTCCTGGACTTGTAAGTCTATTTCTTTTACCAGATGTGGGAAGTTTTCAGTCATTATTTCTTGAAATAGGTTTTCAGTATCTTGCTCTCTCTCTTCTGGCACTCCCACAATTCTGATGTTGGTACGTTTGAAGCTGTCCCAGAGTCTCCTTACATTATCTTCACATTTTTGGATTCTTTTCTCTTCTTGCTTTTCCAGTTGAGTGTTTTCTGCTTCTTTATATTTCAAATTTTTGCCTTGATTCTTGCCTTTCCCTAGTCTGCTGTTAGGACTCTGTATAATATTTTTTATTTCAGTCAGTGAATGTTTAATTTCTAGTTGGTCCTTTTTCATCTTTAGTTGGACCTTTACCATCTCTAGTTGGTCCTTTTTTATCTCCTCTTGGGACTTGATAAATTTATCCATCTTTTCTAGCATATTCTTGAAAAACCTTATAAGCGTGGTTTTGAACTCTATATCCAGTCCTTTTTTTCCCTCCATTTCTTTTGTTTGTAATCCCTTCCCTTGTCTCGGCATTTTCACTATGTCGGGGAAAGTTCTGTGTTGGATTCAGTCTTATAATGCCAGATGTGCAAAGCCGCAGAAGCCTCTGTTGACCTTGGGATGGGTGGAGTCTCGGAGCTTAAGGGACCGCCTTACCTTCCAGTCGGCCCCACCCTCAACGGCCCCTGAGTCTCACGTGACTGGGTAATCGCTGGAGCGGTCCTTGTGCCGAGAGCCTGCAGTGCCTCTAACCGCTGCCTTTCCTGCTCCCCTGCGCACCAGGACCACACGAGTCTAGGTCCACAGGGTTTTGCCTGAAACAGGGGCCCAGTGGACTCAGAAGTGGCACAGTTGGGAGGTTCTGTCTCTCGCCCACTCGCGAAAGCCGGTGGCACAATCAGCAATCTGTCCTCCGCGCAGCGCCGTGCGTGCCGCCACCAGGCCTTTGATCTTTTGCAGCTCCCCTAAATTTCCGTGCACCTCTCCCTTTTCACAGTCCAAACTCACCTTGTATGAATTTCGGCTGGATCTGGGGTTTAGTGTCGTAAGATAAGGGGTTCAATGCTGTTGGGAGTCTCCGTTTCCCTCCCGCCAGAGAAAGCCAGGCAGGTACTCTGGCACCCACTCTCCCAGCACACGCATATCCGTACCTCAGCTTTTTGCAGCTCCTCGGGGTCTCGATAGGCCCCTCTCTTTCCTTCTAGCTGTAGAACTTCCACTAAGCCAGCTTTCCTGTGGTTCTGGATGATGTCTGTTGTGTCTTTTAGTTGTAGTTTTGAAATTGTTGTGCGAGGCAGTAGTGTAGGTGTTCACCTATGCCGCCATCTTGGATTCTTCGTTGTCTTTTTTTGTTCCAGATGAATCTATGAAGAATTCTTTCTAGGTCTGTGAAATATGTCGTTGGTATTTTAATGGGGAGTGCATTGATTCTATATATTGCTTTGGGTAGTATGGACATTTTAATGATGTTGATTCTCCCAATTCATGAGCATGGTATGCTCTTCCATCTGTTAACATCTTCCTCTATCTCTTTTTTCAGTGTCCTGTAGTTTTCTGCATATAGGTCTTTTACGTCTTTAGTTAGGTTTATTCCTAAGTATCTTAATTTTTTTGGTGCGATGGTAAATGGGATTGCTTTTTGAGTCTCTCTTTCTATAATTTCACTATTAGGGTATAGAAATGCTACAGACTTCTTAGTATTAATTTTGTATTGCTCTACATTGCCAACTTCATTAATTAAGTCAATTAGTTTTGGAATGGAGTCCTTTGGGTTTTTTATGTACAATATAATGTCATCTGCATATAAGGACAACTTTACTTCTTTTTTTCCAATTTGGATGCCTTTTATTTCTTCTTCTTGTCTAATTGCAATGGCTAATACTTCCAGTACTATGTCAAACAGGTGAGAGTGGGCATCCCTCTCTTGTTCCTGTTCTTAGGGGAAATGGTTTTACTTTTTGTCCATTGAGTATGATGTTAGCTGTGCATTTATCATATATGGCTTTTATGATGTTGAGGCATGCTCCTTCTATTCCCACTTTGCTAAGGGTTTTTATCAAGAAAGGGTGTTGGATTTTGTCAAATGCTTTTTCTGCATCAATTGATATGACTATGTGATTTTTATCTCTCAATTTGTTTATGTGATGTATCATGTTTATTGATTAGCAGATATTGTACCATACCTGCATTCCTGGGTTAAATCCTACTTGGTCATGGTATATGATCTTTCTGACGTACTGCTGGATCCGATTTGCTAGAATTTTGTTGAGGATTTTGGCATCTATGTTCATGAGAGATATTGGGCTATAATTCTCTTTCATTGTGTTGTCTTTATCTGGTTTTGGTATTAGGGTGATGCTGGCTTCGTAGAAGGTGTTTGGTAGTGTTCCTTCTTCTTGAATGTTTTTGAATAGTCTGAGGAGGATAGGTTTTAATTCTTCCTTGAATGTTTGGTAAAACTCTCCTGTGTAGCCATCTGGTCCTGGGCTTTTATTTGCTGGAAGCTTTTTGATGACTGCTTCAATTTCTTCCATACTTATTGGACTATTGAGATATTTGGATTCCTCCTCATTGAATTTTGGAAGGTTATATTTTTCTAGGAAAATGTCCATTTCTTGCAGGTTGTCCAGTTTGTTGGAATAGAGTTGTTCATAGTATTTTTTAACAATCCTTTGTATTTCCACAGGGTCTGTTGTTATTTCTCCTCTTTCATTTCTGATTTTGTTTGGGTCTTCTCTCTTTGCTTCTTGGTGAGCCTGGCTAGAGGTCCATCAGTCTTCTTCATCCTTTCAAAGAACCAGCTCTTGGTTTTCTTGATCTTTTGAATTGTTTCTTTGGTCTCCGAGTTGTTTATCTTAACTCTGATCTTCACTATTTCCTTCCTTCTGAGTACACTGGGCTTTTCTTGTTGCTCTTGTTCTAGCTCTTTGAGTTGTAGGTTTAGGTGATTTATTACCATTGTTTCCTGTTTTTTGCAGTAGGCTTGTAGGGCTTGAACTTCCCTCCCAAGACTGCTTTCACTGTGTCACATAAATTTTGTATTGTTGTGTTGTCACTCTCATTTGTTGCCATGGTGTTTTTATTTCTTCCTTGATCTCTCTGGTTGCCCAGTCTTTGTTTAATAGCATGCTGTTTAGTCTCTATGTGTTTGATTTCTTTCTATTGTTTTTATTATAGTTGATTTCCAGTTTTATGTCACTGTGGTCTGAGAAAATGCTTGATATGACCTCTATCTTCTTGAATTTGAAGAGACTTTTTTATGACCCAACATATGATCTATCTTTGAAAATGACCCATGTGCACTCGAGAAGAATATATATTCTGTGGCTTTGGGGTGAAATGTTCTGAAGATGTCAATTAAGTCCATCTGGGCTAGTGTGTCATTTAGGATTGATGTTTTTCTGATTTTTTGTTTAGAGGATTTTTCCAATGGTGACAGTGGGGTATTAAAGTCTCCTACTATGATTGTATTGCTGTCAGTCTCTCCCTTAATATCCTCCAAGAGTTTTTTTTAATGTATTTAGGTGCTCCTATATTGGGTGCATATATGTTTACCAGAGATATTTCTTCTTGTTGGATTGTTCCCTTTAGTATTATGCAGTGGCCTTCTTTATCTCTTGTTATGTCCTTCACTTTGAGATCTAATTTGTCAGATATAAGTATTGCAACCACAGCTTTATTTTCATTTCTATTTGTCTGAAATACCATCTTCCATCCCTTCACTCTCAATCTGTGTGCATCTCTTTTCCTGAGGTGGGTTTCTTGCAGGCAGCAGATATATGGACCATGTTTTCTTATCCAATTGGTTACCCTATGTCTTTTGATTGGAGCATTTAATTCGTTTACATTTAAAGTTATTATTGATAAGTACTTATCTGTTGCCATTTTTAGTCCTTACCCCCGAGTTCCTTCTTCGCTTCCTCTTTCTTTTTATTACAGCAGACCGTTTAACATTTCTTGCATTGCTGGTTTGGTGGAAATTTATTCCCTTAGCCCTTTTTTTGTCTGTGAGGCTTCTGATTTCACCTTCAATTTTGATTGAAAGCCTTGCAAGGTACAGTACTCTTGGATTCAGACCCGTCCTTTACATGACTTGGTATACTTCATTCCATTCTCTTCTGGCCTGATGAGTTTCTGTTGAAAAATCAGTAGCTAGTATTATGGGGTTTCCTTTGTAGGTAACTTTCTGTTTCTCTCTGGCTGCTTTTAAGATTCTTGCTTTGTCATTGCTGTTTGCCAATTTAATTATAATGTGCCTTGGTGTCGGTTTTGTGGGGTTCATTTTACTTGGGACTCTGTGAGCTTCTTGGATTTGTGTGGGTTTTTTCTTTCCTATATTGGGGAAATTTTCTGTCATTATTTCTTCAAACAGGTTCTCTAATATTTGTTCAGTTTCCACTCTTTCTGAAACCCCAATTATGTGGATGTTGTTTTTTTCATGTTATCCCAAAGTTCCCTTAGGCTCTCCTCTTGCTTTTTAATTTTTTTTTTCTAGAAGCTGCTGTACTTGGGTATTTTTTCCTACCGTGTCTTCTAGCTCACTGATGTGGTCCTCTGCTTCTACTAGTCTACTTTTGATGCTTTCTATTGAGTTCTTTAAAGCAGTGATGTCATTTCTTTATTTCTTTGTGCATTTCTTCATGCTTCTTCTTCATTTCCTCTTGGCTCTTACTCATATTGTTGATTTTGTCTTCCATTCTTTTCATTCACCTTATGATCATTTCTCTGAACTCTTTCTCTTGCAGGTTTATTTCGGCTTCTATTTCATTTACTTCCTTTTCTGGTGATACCTACTTATCTGTCGTATGCAGGCTATTTCTTTTTCTGCCCATGGTTTTTCTTCTTCGGGTGTTTGGTTATGTGGTTCTCTCTCTTACGTTGATTCAAAGGCACAAACTACAACACGACCCGGTACAGCACACAAGGTACTGAACAGAAATGTATTCTCAATGTTAGTAATCACCAATAAGGTGACCACCAATGAAAGTCAAATTAGGGGTAAATAGAGAAAGGAGAAGAGGAAAATGAGGGGAAAAGAAAGGAAAGATGTGCCCAAATCAGATTGGGAGAGGGAGAAAAAAAATAACTAAATAACAATAAAATAAAATAAAATAAAATAAAGGAGAAGAAGAAAAAGAAAAGAGAAAGAGAAACAAAGTCAGAGAGAAAAGAAAGTGGATAAGAGTGGGAGGTGCATGTGTGCGGTGGTCTGAAGCCTTCAGCTGGGCACCCATCGAGCAGCCAGGAACCCGGGGACCTAGAACTCCACTCTCCAATCGGCGCAGACACGCGGCGGAATCAGAGATCCACAGAGCACACGGAAAGGTCAGATTGCGCCTGACTTAAGGGGGAGGTGGATGTCTGCCGAGGTCTGAAAGCTGCGGCTGACGGAGGCACCCACAGAGCAGCCAGGACCCAGAGCGCAGCTTCCCAGGTGGCACAGATGCACAGGCGGAGGATTCAGAGATCCACATGGCACGCTTGGAAGGGTCAGATTTCGCCTGGGCCAGGGTGCAGTCTCCTACCCCCAGAGGGCAGAGACGCGTTCACTGTGGGAGCCGGGCTGCGGGAAAGCTGCCTCTGGAGAGGTCCACAGAGGTGGTCAGGGCGTGATCCCTGAGTGTGAAGGCAGACCCTCTGAGTTGTTGAAAGAGGAGAGCTATGGAAAACAACTCTTTTTTTTTTTTTCCCCCTTTGGGGCAGAGGGACGACCTGGGAGATATTGCATTGTCCAGGCTGCAAAACCCCCACAAACTGGTTTTGGGAACCACAGAGTAGCAGGATCTGAGCACAGCCTAGAGAGGTCCTGTGCTTTGTCTCAGAGATCAATTCCGAAACACTGCCACCCAATGGATGACACAAATTGACTCTTGCATATCCACAAGAGAATAAAGAGATTAAAACACCAAGAGGGGAACACAGGGAACTACAATACCTCCCCTACTGGGAAACAGGAGTGCCAAGCAGAATAATAGTGGAAGTGAAGGACCATTCTATTTTTCTTCTTTTTTTTTATTTTTCCTTTTTTCTTTTTTCTTTTTTTTAATTTTTAATTCTTTATTTTTCATTTTCACATATTTTAATTAAAAGAATATTTTTTTCTTTCTGCCTCAATTGATTTTACCTTTATAATTATTAGATTTTTGTTTTACACTAGTATTATTAATTACTACTAGTACTTTACCGTTTCTGGGAAAAAAAAGTGTCATTTTGTTTTCTCTTTATTTTATTTCGGGATTAGAGTTCTACATTCTATTTTCATCTTCCCTCTAGCATAATTTTACTCCAACTCAACTCCACCTTTATGCCAACACTTTCCTCCTAACTTTCCCCATTTTGCTGTCTTGTTTCTCTTTCCCTTTTCCAACTTTAGATTCTCCCTATTTTTCTCTTTATCTGGTTAAAATTTCACCCCATTTATATATCTAATTTCAAATCCCCTACTACAAGTCCACACAAACCTCTCCCCTCTTGTCTTCACTAGCCAAAAAGTTGTTTTTTCTCTATGTCCTTTTGTTGCTATTTGCCTGAAAAGTGATTATATTGATTTTTTGAAAAATTTTTTGAGAGATTGTTTTAGTTTATTCTACTTGTTTTATTTTGCTTTTTGCTTGCTTTGTTTTCTACCTCTCTTTTCCCTCATCTCGCTCAATACCAGTTGCTATTTGCAATTTGCATTAATCTCTAGGTACTGGTTGCTGGCCTTTATTGGGATTAGTGACTGTTCTATTGGAGTTGTCTCCTGACATCTATATTTTGTTCCTCTTTTCTCTCTTATACACTTTCTTTTCTCTCTGACTTTTTTCTCTTCCTCTTTCCTTCTCCTTTTTCTCCTTTTTATTTTCTTATTTTATTTTATTTTATTTTATTGTTCATTTATTTATCTTTTTTTTTCTCACTCTCCCAATTTGATTTTGGCACTTCTTTCTTCCTCATTTTCCTCTTCTTTTTCTCTATTTACCCCTAATTTGTCCTTCATTGGTGGTCACCTTATTTGTGATTATTAACATCTTGAATACATTTCTACTCAGTGCCTTGTGTGCTGTACCTGGTCGTGTTGTAGTTTGTGCCTTTCAATCAACGTAGGAGAGAGCACTACATAACCAGACACCCAGAAAAGAAAGACCATGGGCAGAAAAAGAAACAGCCCACAAAAGACAGAAAGGCAGGTTTCACCAGAAAAGGAAGTAAACGAAATAGAACCACAAAAAGCCTACCAGAAAAAGAGTTCAGAGAAATTGTCATAATGTTGTTGAAAATAATGGAAGACAAATTTGACAATATGAGTAAGAGCCAATAGGAAATGAAGAAGAACCTAGAGGAGGTGAAGAAGCATGAAGAAGAAATGCAGAAGAAACTAGGGGAGGTGCAGAATAAACAAGAAGAAATGAACAATGACATCACTGCTATAAAGAACTCAATAAGAAGCATCAAAAGTAGACTAGAAGAAGCAGAGGACCGCATCAGTGAGCTAGAAGATACCGGTAGGAAAAAGTACCCAAGTACAGCAGCTTCTAGAAAAAAAGTTAAAAAGCAAGAGGAGAGCCTAAGGGAACTTTGGGATAACATGAAACAAAACAACATCTGCATAATTGGGGTTCCAGAAAGAGTGGAAACTGAACAAGGATTAGAGAACGTGTTTGAAGAAATAATGACAGAAAATTTCCCCAATATAGAAAAGAAAACCCCCCCCAAATCCAAGAAGCTCACAGAGTCCCAAGCAAAATGAACCCCAACAAACCGACACCAAGGCACATTATAATTAAATTTGCAAACACCGACGACAAAGTAAGAATCTTAAAAGCAGCCAGAGAGAAACAGAAAGTTAACTACAAAGGAACCCCCATAAGACTAGCTACTGATTTCTCAACAGAAACTCGTCAGGCCAGAAGAGAATGGAATGAAATATACAAAGTCATGCAAAGGAAGGGTCTGAATCCAAGAATACTGTACCCTGCAAGACTCTCAATGAAAACTGAAGGTGAAATCAAAAGCTTCACAGACAAAAAAGGACTAAGGGAATATATTACCACCAAACCAGCAATGCAAGAAATGTTAAAAGGTCTGCTGTAATAAAAAGAAAGAGGAAGCGAAGAAGGAACTCGGGGGTAAGGACTAAAAATGGCAACAGATAAGTACTTATCAATAATAACTTTAAATGTAAATGGATTAAATGCTCCAATCAAAAGACATAGGGTAACTGATTGGATAAGAAAACATGATCCATATATCTGCTGTCTGCAAGAACCCCACTTTAGGAAAAGGGATGCACACAGATTGAGGGTGAAGGGATGCAACATGGTATTTCAGGCAAATGGAAATGAAAAAAAAGCTGGGGTTGCAATACTTATATCTGACAAATTAGATCTCAAAGTGAAGGACATAAAAAGAGATAAAGAAGGCCACTTCAAAATACTAAAGGGAACAATCCAACAAGAAGAAATAACTCTGGTAAACATATATGCACCCAATATAGGAGCACCTAAATATATAAAAAAACTCTTGGAGGATATTAAGGGAGATATTGACAGCAATACAATCATAGTAGGAGACTTTAATACCCCACTGTCACCATTGGACAAATCCTCTAAACAAAAAATCAGCAAAAAAACATCAATCCTAAATGACTCACTAGAACAGATGGAATTAATTGACATCTTCAGAACATTTCACCCCAAAGCCACAGAATATATATTATTCTCCAGTGCACATGGGTCATTTTCAAAGATAGATCATATGTTGGGTCATAAGAAAAGTCTCTTCAAATTCAAGAAGATAGAAATCATATCAAGCATTTTGTCAGACCACAGTGGCATAAAACTGGAAATCAACTATAATAAAAACAATAGAAAGAAATCAAACACATGGAGACTAAACAGCATGCTTTTATTTATTTTTATTTTTTTTTAATTTAAAAACCACCTTTTTATTTGTAAATAACTTCAAGATTACAGAAAATTTGCAAGAATAAGGATATTACATCGAATACTCATAATTTTTACCCTGATTCTTTTTTTTAAAATTAATTTTTATTAATTTTTTATACATATCTCCCCATTGCCCCCCCTCCCTCCCAGGCGTACCCCGACCCC
>JAAGEH010000286.1:50936097-51058253 GCA_011751065.1 Lasiurus cinereus | reverse complement strand
ATGCACAATTAATGCTAAGAATTCTGTGGCATTTCTATACACTAACAGTGAAATTATAGAAAGAGAAACTAACATTTACCATCACACCAAAAAAATTAAGATACCTAGGAATAAACCTAACTAAAGAGGTAAAAGACCTTTATGCAGAAAACTACAGGACACTGAAAAAAAGTTAGAGGAAGATATTAACAGATGGAAGAGCATACCATGCTCATGGATTGGGAGAATCAACATCATTAAAATGTTCATAATACCCAAAGCAATCTACAGATTCAACGCACTACCCATTAAAATACCAACGACATATTTCACAGACATACAAAGAATTCTTCATAGATTCACCTGGGAAAAAAAAAGACCACGGATAGCTACAGCAATTCTGAGAAAAAAGAATAAAGTAGGTGGGATCTTAATACCAGACTTCAAGCTATACTACAAACAACTGTTCTCAAAACAGCCTGGTACTGGCACAAGAACAGACATATAGATCAATGTGATAGAATAGAGAACCCAGATATCCACCCAAACCACTATGCTCAATTAATATTTGACAAAGGAGGCATGAACATTCAATGGAACCAAGATAGCCTCTTCAATAAATGGTGTTGGGAAAATTGGACAGATACATGCAAAAAATTGAAACTGGACCATCAACTTACAGCAAATACAAAAATAAACTCAAAATGGATACAGGACTTAAACATTAGAAGGGAAACCATAAATATACTAGAGGAATCCACAGGCAGCACAATCTCAGATATATGCCAAAAGATCTTCTTCACTGATACGCTCCAAAGGCAATGGAAGCCAAAGAAAAAATAAACAAATGGGACTACATCAAAATAAAAAGCTTTTGCACAGCAAAAGAAACCATCAACAAAACAACAAGAAAGATCAATGCATGGGAGAACATATTTGCAAATGCTATCACTGATAAAGGTTTAATCTCCAAAATCTACAACCAACTTATACAACTTAATAAAAGGAAGATGAAGGATCCAATAAAAAAATGGGCAACGGACCTAAATAGAACCTTTTCGAAAGATGACAGAAGGAAGGCCAAGAGACACATGAAAACATGTTCAAAGTCATTAATCATCTGAGAGATGCAAATCAAAAGGACAATTTGATACCATCTTACACCTGTCAGAATGGCAATCATCAACAAATCAACAAAGACAAGTGTTGGCGAGGATGTGGAGAAAAAGGAACCCTTGTGCACTGTTGGTGGGAATGCAGACTGGTGCAGCCACTGTGGAGAACAGTATGGAGTTTCCTCAAAAAACTAAAAATGGATCTCCCATTTGACCCTGTAATCCCACTCTAAGGAATTTATCCTAAGAAATTACAAACACCAATCAGAAAGCATTTATGCACCCCTATGTTCATAGCAGCACAATTTACAATATCCACAATTTGGAAACAGCCTAGGTGCCCGTCAGCAGATGAGTGGATCAGAAAACTGTGGTACATCTACACAATGGAACTCTATGCTGCCATTAAAAAGAAGGAATTATTACCATTTGCAGCAACCTGGTTGGAACTGGAGAGCCTTATGCTTAGTGAAATAAGCCAGTCAATGAAGGAGAAGCATCACATGATCGCACTCATTGGGGGATAATAAAGAACATTATAAACTGATGAACAAAAGGATAGATACAGAGACAGTAAAGCTTCAAACAGACTGTGAAATTACAGCAGGAAGATTAAAGTTATGTGAGGTAGATAAGAGATCAATCAAAGGACTTGTATCTATGCATATAATCATAACCAATGAACATTGACACTCGGGGGTTCGGGTATGCCTGAGAGGGAGGGAAGATATGTATAAAAAATTAATTAAAAAAAAGAAAGTGGATAAGAGAGAAAAGGGGAACAAAATATAGATGTCAGGAGAAAACTCCAGTAGAACAGTCACTAATCCCAACAAAGGCCAGCAACCAGTACCTAGAGATTAATACAAACTGCAAATAATAACTGGTATGTAGGGAGGCGAGGGAAAAGAGAGGTAGAATATAAAGCAAGCAAAAAGCAAAATAAAACAAGTAGAATAAGCTAAATCAATCTCACAAAAAAGTTAAAAAATCAATATAGTCACTGTTCAGGCAAATAGGGAAAAAAGGACATAGAGAAAAAACAACTTTTTGGCTAGTGAAGACAAGAAGGGAGAGGTTTGTATGGACTTGTAGTAGGGGATTTGAAATTAGATATCTAAGTGGGGTGACATTTTAACCAGGTAAAGAGAAGAATCTAAAGTTGGAAAAGGGAAAGAGAAACAAGACAACAAAATGGGAAAAGTTAGGTGGAAAGTGTTGGCATAAAGGTAGAGTTGAGTTGGAGTAAAATTATGCTAAAGGAAAGATGAAAATAGAATATAAAACTCTAATCCTGAAGTAAAATAAAGAGATAACAAAATGATACTTGCTTTTTTCCAAAAAGGTAAAAAGCTAGTAGTAATAATACTAGTTGAAAACAAAAATGTAATAATTAAAAAGCTAAAATCAATTGAGGTGGAAAGAAAAAAAAATTGTCTTTTAATTAAAATATGTAAAAAAATAAAAAAAAAATAAAAAGAAAAAAAAATAGAATGGTCATTCACTTCCACTATTATTCTGCTTGGCACTCCTGTTTCCCAGTAGGGAAGGTATTGCAGTTCCCTGTGTTGCACTGTGGACGTTTTAATCTCTTTATTCTTTTGTGGTTATGCGAGAGTCAATTTGTGCATCATCCACTGGGTGGCAGTGTTTCGGAATTGATCTCTGAGGCAAAGCACAGGACCTCTCTAGGCTGTGCTCAGATCCTGCTACTCTGTGGTTCTCAAAGCCGGTTTGTGGGGATTTTGCAGCCGGGACTCTGTAATAATTCCCAAGCTATCCCTCTGCCTCAGATAAAAACGAGTCGTTTTCCAGAGCTCCCCTCTGTCAACCTCCACACTTAGGGATCACGCCCTGCCCACCTCCGCAGAACTCTCCAGAGGCAACTTTCCCGCAGCCCGGCTCCCACAGTGTGCGCGTCTCTGTTATGAGGGGCAGGAGACCTCACCTTATCTCAGGCGAAATCTGACCTTTCTGTGTACCGTGTGGATCTCTGAATCTGCCGCCCGCGTCTGCACCGATTGGAGAGTGGTGTTCTGGGTCCCCCGCTGTTCGGTGAGTAATTCAGCCTCAGTGTTCAGACTGCTGCAGACATCCACCTCCTTCTGCAAGATGGCGTGGTCTCCGCGTTCACGCTGGTGGCTCCGGCTGACAAAAACCCCACGGCAGTGGGGCTGCCTGGCCAGGAGAGCCCCGTCCACCTGGAGGATAACTGACTCTTAACTTGCCAACAAACACTCCCCGTGCGACTCTCAGCTGCTCTCTCTTCCTCTGCCCAGCGACAAAGCTCCAGACGCGTCCGTCTATTCCGCTGCCATTTTTTTCTCCTCCATTTCTTCTATATAGTGAGTATGATGTAAAGTTATTAGTGGAGAAGGCTGAAAATACATTGCAGGAGGAAGATCACTTCTCTTATTCTGATACTAGAGGCCTGGTGCACGAAATTCGTGCATGGTGGGGTGTTCCTCAACCTGCCCTGCACCCTATCCAATCTGGGACCCTGTGGAGGATGTCAGACTGCCAGTTTAGGCCATCCCTCTCACACTCTGGAACTGCTAGCTCCTAACAGTTCGCCTGCCTGCCAGCATGATTGCCTCCTAACTGCTCTCCTGCTGGCCTCTTTGATTCCTAACTGCTCCCCTGCCAGACTGATCACTCCAAACAGCCCTCCCCTGCCAGTCTGTTACCCCCAACTGCCCTCCCCTACTGGCCTGGTCCCCTCAACTACCCTTCCCTGCTGACCTGATAGCCCCAAACACCCTCCTCTGCAGGCCCAGTCCACCCAAACTATCCTCCCCTGCTACCTCAATTGTCCCCAATTCCCTGCCACCCTGATCACCCCCAATTGCCCACCCCTGCTGGCCTGATTGCCCACAACTGCCCTCCCCTGCCAGCCATCTTATGGTGGCCATCTTGTGATGACATCATGGTGCAAGGGCTACCTAGGCTTTTATTAGTATAGATACTTCATTGGTTTTAATTGCTCCTGCGTCAGTGTTTGTCTGTATGCATATATGCGGGAACATCCAGTATATTGCCCCAAGTGTGTGGCTAAATTACATAGTCCTTTAGTGACCTTCCAGTCCTATCTCAGGCCTGATGACATCATTCTGCAGCTTTTCTAATGTGGACAATGGCACACTTCAGCAACACTGATTGTAGAAATTCTTTGTTTTAAGAGCTGTCTGCAAACTGCTCTCTTAATGCATGGTTATCTCTGGCTACTTGGGTTCCTAATATATTAGGAGCATTCCATCCAGGGTAGCTTCTCTAGATAGGTAATAGCTAACATTCTGTGATGTTTTTTTTTTTAATCTTTATTGTTGAAAGTATTACATATGTCTCCCTTATTCCCCAATTGAACCACTCCAGACTGCCCTCACCCCACCACAGGCCTTCACATCCTATTGTCTAGGTCCAGGGGTTATAAATATATACATAAAATTTCTTTAGTTTATCACTTCTTACCCAGTCACCCTCCCTGACCTTCTGACAGAGATCCTGCACTCTGTTTAATGTTTTCATGTCTCTGGATCCACTCCATTCATCAGTTTATTTAAACTAGACTCCACTTACAAGTAAGATCATGTGATACTTGTATTTCTCTTAGCAAAATACTCCAGGTCCCTCCATACTGTCTCAAAGAGTAAGGGATCCTTCTTTTTTACTACAGCATAGCATTCTATGGTATAAATGTATCACAGCTTTATTTATTCACTCATCTACTGATGAGTACTTAGGCTGTTTCCAGATCTCAGCTATTGTAAATTGTGCTGCTATGAACATACATTCTTTCTGATTGGTGTTTAGGGTTTTTTAGGATATACTAGTATTCCTAGGAGTGGGATCACTGGGTCAAATGGCAGTTCCATATTTAATTTTTTGCGGAGACTCCATAGTGTTTTCCACAGTGGCTGCACCAGCCTGCATTCCCACCAACAGTATACTAGGGTTTCCTTTACTCCACATTTTTGACAACACCTGTTACTGGTTGATTTGTTGATGAGAATCATTCTGACAGGTGTGAGGTGATACCTCACTGTCATTTTAATTTGTATCTCTCTTGTGACCAGGAGCAGCCAATCTATGACTCTCTCTCACCATTGATGTTTCTATCTCTTTATCTCTCTCCCTTATTCTCAGAAATAATAAAAAATATATTTTTTTAAAAAAGAAAAAAGATTATAAATATACTAATATTATGAAAACTGTACTAAAATAGTATAATATTACAAAAGTTGTAGGAAATATTAAAAATCTTCAAATAACAGGATTATTTCTACTCTATTCTAAAATATTTTTATGGCTCTATTTTTATTCATTAGCTTATGTTGTTCTTTATATTTCACAAATGAATAAGACCATGTGATATTTATCTTTCTCCAACTGACTTATTTCACTTAGGATAATGTGCTCTAGGTTCATCCATGCTGTTGCAAATGGTAAGAATTCCTTCTTTTTTAGGGCAGCATAGTATTCCATTGTGTAGATGTACCATGGTTTTCTGATACAGTCATCTGCTGATGAGCACCTAGGTTGTTTCCAAATCTTAGCTATTGTAAATTGTGCTTCTATGAATATAGGGGTACATAAATCCTTTCTGATTGGTGTTTCTAGATTCTTAGGATATATTCCTAAGAGTGGGATTACTGGGTCAAATGGGAGTTGGGTTTTTTTTTGTAATGTCAACAAATATTCTTTATTTTATACTATTTTATACGTTGTATAAAATTAAAATTAGTAGTTAAAATATGGTATCAAAATATTTAATGTTTTTTATTTTTTTTGATATGTTTTTATTGATTTTAGAGAGAGAAGGGAGAGAGAAAGAGAGAAACTTTGATCAATTGACTCCCGTACACATTCCCATTGGGGATAAAACCTATAACCCGGGCATGTGCCCTGACCTGGAATCCAAACAGCATAACTCCTTAGGTTGATCTCTTATCTAACCCAGCAGGTTAGGGAACCTTCCTGCTGTAATTGACAGTCTGTTTGATGCTTTACTATCTTTGTGTCTATTTTATTGTTCTTTATTATCCATTAATGTTTATATGTTCTTAATTATCCATTAATGAGTGAGATCATGTGGTATTTTTCTTTCATTGACTGGCTTATTTCACTTAGCATAATGTTCTCCACTTCCATCCAGGTTGCTGCAAATGGTAAGAATTCCTTCATTTTTATGGCCACATAGTAGTCCATTGTGTAGATGTCCCATGGTTTTCTCATCCAGTCATCTGCTGACGGGCACCTAGGCGGTTTCCAAATCTTAGCTATTGTAAATTGTACTGCTATGAACATAGGGGTGCATAAATACTTTCTGCTTGGTGTTTCTAGTTACTTAGGATATATTCCTAAGAGTGGGAACTGGGTCAATGGGAGTTCCATTTTTAGTTTTTTGAGGAAACTCCATATTGTTCTTCACAGTGGCTGCACCAGACTGCATTCCCACCAGCAGTGAAACCAGGGTTCTTTTTTCTCCGCATCCTTGCCAACACTTGTCGTTTGTCAGACAAGAGTTGATTTGTTGATGATTACCATTCTGACAGGTGTGAGATGGTATCGAATTGTTGTTTTGATTTGCATCTCTCAGATAATTGACTTTGAGCATGTTTTCATATGCCTCTTGGCCTTCTATCTGTCTTTTTTCAAAAAGATTCTATTTAGGTCAATTGTCCATTTTTTTATTAAATCATTTATCTTCCTGTTATTAAGTTGTATAAGTTGGCTGTAGATGTTGGAGATTAAACCTTTATCAGTGATAACATTTGCAAATATATCCACCCATACAGTGGGCTTTCTTGTTTTGTTGATGGTTTCTTTTGCTGTGCAAAAGCTTTTTATTTTGATGTAGTCCCATTTGTTTATTTTCTCTTTAGCTTCCATTGCCTTTGGAGCAGTATCAGTGAAGAAGTTCCTTTGGCATATATCTGATATTGTGCTGCCTCTGGATTCCTCTGGCATTGTTATGGTTTCTCGTCTTATGTTTAAGTCCTGTATCCATTTGGAGTTTATTTTTGTGTATGGTGTAAGTTAGTGGTCTAGTTCCATTTTTTTTGCATGTATCTGTCCAATTTTCTTGACACCGTTTATTGAAGAGACTGTCTTAACTCCATTGTATGTCCATCCCTCCTTTGTCAAATATTAATTGAGCACAGTGGTTTGGGTGGATATCTGGATTCTCTATTCTATTCCATTGGTCTATGTGTCTGTTCTTGTGCCAGAACCAGGCAGTTTTAAGAACAGCTGCTTTGTAATACAGCTTAAAATCTGGTATTGAGATTCCACCTACTTTATTCTTCTTTTTCAGAATTGCTGTGGCTATTTGGGGTCTTTTTTCATTCCGGATAAATCTTTGGAGAGTTCTTTTTAGGTCTGTGAAATACGTCATTGGTATTTTAATGGGTAGTGCATTGAATCTATAGATTGCATTGCATAGTATGGACATTTTAATAATGTTGATTCTCCCAATCCATGAGCATGGTATGCTCTTCCATCTGTTTATGTCTTCCTCTATCTCTTTTTTCAGTGTCCTGTAGTTTTCTGCATATAGGTCTTTTACTTCCTTAGCTAAGTTTATTCCGAGGTATCTTAATTGTTTTGGTGTGTTGGTAAATGGGATTGCTTTTTTAGTCTCTCTTTCTGATAGTTCACTATTAATGTATAGGAATGCTATGACTTTTTGACATTAATTTTGTATCCTGCTACATTGCCATATTCATTTACTAAATCTATTAGGTTTTTTATGGAGTCTTTAAGTTTTTTTATGTACAGTATCATGTCATCTGCAAATAAGGACAGCTTTACTTCTTCTTTTCTAATTTGTATGCCTTTTATTTCATCTTCTTGTCTAATTGCAATGGCAAATACTTCCAGTACTATGTTGAATAGGAGTGGTGAGAGTGGGCATCCCTGTTTTGTTCCTGTTCTTAGGAGAAATGGTTTTAGTTTTTGCCCATTGAGCATGATGATAGCTCTGGGCTTATCATTTATGGCTTTTATGATGTTGAGGTATGAACCTTCTATTCCCACCTTGTTGAGGGTTTTTATCAAGAAATGTTGTTGAATTTTGTCAAATGCTTTTTCTGCATTAATTGATATGAGTATGAGATTTTTATTTCTCAACTTGTTTATGTGATGTTTCACGTTTATTGATTTGCATATGTTTTACCCTCCTTGCATTCCTGGGATAAATCCTACTTGGTCATGGTGTATGATCTTTCTGATGCACTGTTGGATCCAATTTGCTAGAATTTTGTTGAGGATTTTGGCATCTAGGTTCATGAGGGATATTGGCCTATAATTCTCTTTCATTGTGTTGTCTTCATCTGGTTTTGGTATTAGGATAATGCTGGCTTCATAGAAGGTGTTTGGAAGTGTTCTTTTTGAATTTTTTTGGAATAGTCTGAGGAGTATAGGTTTTAATTCTTCCTTGAATGTCTGGTAAAACTCTCCTGTGTATCCATCTTGTCCCAGGCTTCTGTTTGCTGGAAGCTTTTTGATGACTGTTTCAATTGTTTCCATATTTATTGGCCTATTGAGATGCTTAAATTCTTCCTGATTGAGTTTTGGAAGGTTATATTTTTCTAGGAATATGTCTATTTCCTCCAGGTTGTCCAGTTTGTTGGAATAGAGTTCTTCGTAGTATTTTTAAATAATCCTCTGTATTTAGGCGTGGTCTGTTGTTCTTTCTCCTCTTTCATTTCTGATTTTGTTTATTTGGGTCTTTTCTCTTTGCTCTGGTGAGCCTGGCTAGTGGTCCATCAATTTTGGTTATCCTTTCAAAGAACCAGCTCTTAGTTTTGTTGATCTTTTGAATTGTTTCTTTGGTCTCTACATCATTTTTCTCTGCTCTGATGTTTAGTAATTCCTTCCTTCTGCTTACAGTGGGCTTTTCTTGTTGCTCTCTTTATAGCTCTTTGAGTTGTAGAGTTAGGTAATTTATTACCATTGTTTCTTGTTTTTTGCAGTAGGCTTGTAGAGCTATCAACTTCCCTCTCAAGACTGCTTTTCACTGTGTCCCACAGATTTTTTATTTTGTTTTCATTGTCACTTGTTGCCATGATGTTTTTTATTTCTTCCTTGATCTCTTTGGTTACCCAGTCATTGTTTAATAGCATGCTGTTTAGTCTCCATGTGTTTGATTTCTTTGGATTGTTTTTCTTGTAGTTGATTTTGTTTAATGCCACTATGATCTGAGAAAGTACTTGATGTGATTTCTATCTTCTTGAATTTGAGGAGACTTTGCCTATGACTCAACATATGGTCTGTCTTTGAAGATGACCCTTGTGCACTTGAGAAGAATGTATATTCTGTGGCTTTGGGGTGAAATGTTCTGATGTTAAATAATTCCATTTGGTCTAGTGAGTCATTTAAGATTGATGTTTCTTTTCTGTCTTTTGTTTAGAGGATTTGTCCAATAATGATAGTGGAGTATTAAAGTCTCAACTATGTTTGATATCCTCCAACAGATTTTTTTAAATGTATTTTGGTGCTCCTGTATTTGTTGCACATATGTTTACCAGAGTTATTTCTTCTTGTAGTATTATGAATTTTTCTTTTGTTATATCCTTCACTTTGAGATCTAATTTGTCAGATATAAGTATTGCAACCCCCGCTTTTTTTTTTTTCATTTCCATTTGCCTGAAAAACCATCTTCCATCCCTTCACCCTCAGTCTGTATGCATCTTTTTTTTCTGAAGTGGGTTTCTTATAGACAGCAAATATTTGGGTCATGTTTTTTATCTAATCTCTTACTATATGTCTTTTGATTGGAGCATTTAATCGATTAACTTTTAAAGTTATTATTAATAGGTACTTATTTTTTGCCATTTTTATCCTATACTCCTGTGTTCCTTCTTCACTTCCTATTTCTTCTTCTTCTTCTTCTTCTTCTTTTTTTTTTTTTTTACAGCAGACCCTTTAACAATTCTTGTATTACTGGTTTGGTAGTAATAAATTCGCTTAGTCCTTTTTGTCTGTGAAGCTAGTTTGATGGGGGTTCCTTTGTAGGTAACTTTCTGTCTCATTCTGGCCATTTTTTGTGGTTGGTATTTGCCAATTTAATGATAATGTGCCTTGCTGTCAGTATTTTGGGGTTCATTTTGCTTGGGACTCTGTGAGCTTCTTGAATTTTTGTGGGTTTTTTCTTCACTTTATCTGGATATATCTCTGCCATTATTTCTTTAAACATGTTTTCTATTCTTTGCTCAGTTTCCTCTTCTTCTGGTACCCTTATTATGCAGATATTTTCTTTTGTCTTATCCCAAAATTCCCTTTTGCTCTCCTGCTGTTTTTTAATTTGTTTTCTAGGAGCTGCTTTACTTGAGTATTTTTTCCTACCTTTTCTTTTAGCTCACTGATACAGTCCTCTGCTTCATCTAGTCTTCTTTTGATGCTTTCTATTGAGTTGTTTACAGCAGCGATGTCATTTTTTCATTTCTTCTTGATTATTCTTCATTTCCTCTTGGTTCTTCTTAATTTCCTCTTGGTTCTTACTCATATTGCCAAATTTGTCTTCCATTCTTTTCAGCCACATTATGACTATTTCTCTGAATTGTTTCTCTGGCAGGTTTCTTGCCTCCATTTCATTTGCTTTCTTTTCTGGTGATGCCTACTTTTCTATTATATGCTGACTGTTTCTTTGTCTGCCCATGGTCTCTCTTCTCCAGGTGTCTGGTTATGTAGTTCTCTCCCCTGCATTGATTTAAAGGCATAAAATACAACACAACCAGGTACAATGCACAAGGCACTGAACAGAAATGTATTCATGATGTTAATAACCACAAATAAAGTGACCACCAGAGAGAGAAAAACTAGGGGACAGTAGAGAAAGAAGAAGAGAGAAAAGAAGAAAAAAGAAAAGAAAGGAGTGCTAAAATAAATTTGTGAGAAGGGAGAAAAAAGAGGATAAAAAAGAAAAAAGAAGAAGGAAAAAAAGCTAGATAGAAAAGAAAGAGAATAAGTAAGAAAAGGGAAACAAATTATATATATGAGGAAAAAAACTCCAATAGAACAGCCACTAATCTTAACAAATGTTGGCAACGAGTATCTGGATATTAATACAAACTACAAATAACAACTAATATCAAGGGAGGTGAGGGAAAACAGAGATAAAAAACAAACAAAAACAAAGTAAACAAAAATCAAAATAAAACAAGTAGAATAAGCAAAAACAGTCTCTCAAAAAAGTATAAAAATCGATATAATCAACATTCAAGCAAAGAGCAATGAAAGGACAGAGAAAAACAATTTTTTGGAAGGTGAAGACAGGGTAGAGAGAGGTGTCTATGGACTTGGAGTAGGGGATTGGAAATTAGATATATAAGTTGGGTGAAATTTTAACCAGATAAAAAGAAAGAATAAGGAAAATCTAAAGTAATTAAAGGGAAAGAGAAACAAGACAACAAAATGGGAAAAGTTAGGAAGATCGTGATGGCATAAAGGTAGAGTTGAGATAGAGTAAATTGATGCTAAAGGAAAGATAAAAATAGAATTTAGAACTCTAATCCCAAAGTAAAATAAAGAGAAAATAAAAAACAGTTCTTTTTTTTCAGAAAGGTAAAATAGTAGTAATAATAATACTGGTTGAAAATAAAAATGTAATAATTTAAAAGGTAAAATCAATTTAGGACAAAAGAAAAAATAGTTTTTTAATTAAAAGATGAAAAAGTAAGAAATAAAAAAATAAAAATAAAAAATAAATAATAGAATGTGCAGTAGTGGAGATCATTCACTTCCTCTGTTGTTCTATTTGATATGTCTGTGTCCCAGTTGGGATGGTATTGCAGTTCCCTGCGTTTCATTGCTGCTCATTGTTGTAAGCCAGTCCTGGTTTTTACGCAGGCGGTATGTCTTAATCTCTTTATTCTTTTGTGATTATGCAAGAGTCAGTTTGTCAGTCATCCCCTGGGTGGCAGTGTTTCAGAATTGACCTCTGAGACTATAGGTCCTCTCTAGCCTATGCTTAGATCCTGCTTTCCCTGTGGCACTCAGTACTGGTTTGTGGGAGTGCGTTGCCCCAAAGCTAATTCTCTGATGGTTATTCTGAGCTCTAATCCCAGGGTTCCAGAAAAACAACTTTCCCCTGCAATCTCTTAGGCTGTCCCCAATTGGGTGATCCTATGTATTGGGTTTAGCAATCAGAAGCAAGGATCTGAAGAGGAAAGAGCACAAGTCTGCCCAGTCCCCCTTCCCTGCTCCTGTTCAAGCAGCCAGCACACTTTAATAACTCCCAGGCTGTCCTTTGGCCTCAGATCAAAATGGGCTGCTTTCTAGAGTTCCTCTCTGTTAACAGCTATGAGGGCCCCTTTACACATTCAGGGATCATGCCCTGCCCAACATCCACGGATTTCTCTAGGCGCAGCTTTCCCCTGATCCAGTTCCCACAGTGTGTGCGTCTCTCTGTTCTGTGGGACCAGAGACCTCACCTTATCCCAGGGGAAATCTGACCTTTCCACCTGGAGTGTAGAGCTCCTCTAAATTCTAGTATTTGTGCCATTTGGGGAGCAGTGTTCTGGGTCCCACAGCTGTTTGATGGGTGCCACAGCTGTAGCTTTTCAGACTCCAGTAAACATCCATTTTCTCCTTCAAGATGGCGCAGTCTCCGTGTTCACGCTGGTGGCTCTGGAGAAAAAACTCATGGCAGTGTGGCTGCCTGGTCAGGGGAACCCTGTCCAGCAGTCCCTCTCCTTCTCCTGGAGGATAACTGTCCCTTAACTTGCCAACAAACACTCCCAGTGTGATCCTCAGCTGTTCTCTCTGTTTGCTCAGTGACAAGGCTCCAGACATGTCTGTCTATTCCACTGCCATATTTTTCTCCCCCAGAATTACTTCTTTTTATAGTAGCATAATATTCCATTGTGTAGATGTACCACAGTTTTTAATCCATTCATTTGCTGATGGGCATTTAGGCTCTTTTCAAATCTTAGCTATTGGAAATTATACTGCTATGAACATAGTGGTGCATATATCCTTTCTTATTGGTGTTTCTAGTTTCTTTGGATATATTCCTAGAAGTGGAATTACTGGATCAAATGGGAGTTCCAGTTTTCACTTTTTAAGGAAATGCTGTACTGTTTTCCACAGTGGCTGCACCAATCTGCATTCCCACTGGCAGTGCACAAAGGTTCCCTTTTCTCTGAATCCTCATCAGCACTTGTCGTTTGTTGGTTTGCTGATGATTGCCATTCTGACAGATGTGAAATGGTACCTCGTTGTTTTTATTTGCATCTCTTAGATGATTAGTGACTATGAGCATGTTTTCATATATCTCTGAGCCTTCTGTATGTTTGCTTTCAAAAAGTGTCTATTTAGATCCTTTGCCCATTTTTTGATTGGATTCTTTATCGTCTCTTTGTTTTGTATGAATTCCCTGTAAAATTTAGAGATTAAACACTTATCTAAAATATCATTAGCAAATATGCTCTTCCATGCAATGGGCTTCCTTGTTGTTTTGTTGATAGTTTCTTTTGTTGTGCAGAAGCTTTTTATTTTGATGTAGTCCCACTTATTTATTTTCTCTTTAGTTTCCATTGTCCTAGGAGATGTATCAGTAAAGATATTGCCATGATATATGTCTGCTATCTTGTTGTCTATGGATTCTTCTAAGATTTTTATGGTTTTATGACATGTTTAAATCCATTTTGAGTTTATTTTTGTGCATGATGTAAGTTGGTGGTTTAGTTTCATTTTTTTTGCATGTACTTGTCCAATTTTTTTTCAACACCATTTATTAAAGAGACTGTTTTAACTCTATTGTATGCTCTTGCCTCCTTTGTCGAGTATTAATTGAGCATAATAGCTTGGGTCAATTTTTGGGTTCTCTATTCTTTTAAAAAAAATATATTTTATTGATTTTTTTACAGAGAGGAAGGGAGAGGGATAGAGAGTCAGAAATACTGATGAGAGAGAAATATTGATCAGCCACCTCCTGTATGCCCTCTACTGGGGATGCGCCCATAACCAAGATACATGCCCTTGACCAGAATTGAACCCTGAACCCTTCAGTCAGCAGGCTGATGCTCTATCCACTGAGCCAAACCATCTTTGGCTGGGTTCTCTATTCTTATCCATTGGTCTTATATGTCTGTTCTTGGGTCAGTACCAAGCACTTTTGAGAACAATAGCTTTGTAATAGATCTTGATATTTGGTATTGTGATCCTTCCAACTTTGTTCTTCTTTCTCAGGATTGCTGTGCCTCCATCCTTCTTACCAGTCTCTATGTGGTCTCTACTTTTCATCCTTGGTTATCAGGGTTCTCTCCAGCTAGTCTTCAGTTGATTATTCAGGATTATTTATTTATTTATTTATTTATTTATTTATTTATTTATTTATATGTTAGTTGTAATTCCTGTTTGGTCCTGGCAGCATGTCTGTGTAGCATCCACTTACTCTGCGGCCATTTTTTCCATTCTGTGATTCTTAAAAGAGACAGGAAGATCTTCCATAAAACATAGAACCTGGAATTCATAACCTTTCATTCTTTCCTGCCTCTCAGACATCTCACTGCACATTCTGAATGCATAGAAAGCTCAAGATCACATGTTATTATTTATCCAGTTCCAAAGAATTATACTTAGTATAGGTCTTTACAAGGTTATATATACACATTACTCAATTACTTTTTTAAAAAATGTTTTAATTGGTTTTTAGAGAAGGTAGAGGGATAGTGAGATAGAAACATCATTGAGAGAGAAACATTGATTGGCTGCCTCCTGAAAGTCCCCTACAACCAAAGCATGTGCCCTAACCAGGAATTGAATTGGTGACCTCTTGGTTCATGGGTCTATGCTCAACCACTGAGCCATACTAGCTGGGCCTCAATTACTTTTGACATGACTAAGAGCATTAATTCATCTTTTGGCCAGGTATATGGCTTCTTTATCTTGTCTTAAGTTTCAGACATGGCAGGTTACTTCTATTTTCCCCAAGCTCATTTCAATATCCAGCTATCTGCTGTGAGACCCATCAGTCAGTACTGTGTTTTAGGTTGAATCTGGCCTTTCTGTCACCTTGACCCATTTTCCTTAGATTCTGATTGTAAATAAATGTATTTGGAGCCTCCTCTAAAATTCTTGGCTAGTTCTCTGATGCAATACCTACACCAACTTGGAATAAAGTGATTGTCAATACAAGGCATTTTATTGATAAACCAATATTAGTTCTAAAAAAGCTGGGTAAGGCATTCTGTTTTTGTGGAATTCTGAGAGAAATGTGTGAATTGACCCTCAGCAAGTTCAAGTTTTAACTGTGTATACTAACCACATACTTAAGGATGCTTATTATAAAAGACTTTCCTTGGCTTCCATTTATGTATTCTCACTTTGGTTTTCTAAAAAGACAAAATAAAATGAAATGAAAAAACAAATATAGGATAAGAAATGTGCTGAAGAATGAAGGTAGATGAAGTTTTCATTATCTTAAAAAACACACACACATAGAAGTTAGAACATAAAGTAGCTGATTTAAACAGAATGAAAACGAATACCAAAAAGAAGTAATACAAAACGGTTAAGCAAACTTCAAAAAAGTATGATTGCCCAGAAAGAATCTTTCATTCTGGAGATAAATTGCTCGGCAGGAATTATAGTATTTATCGTCCAGCTTGATGAATGACATCATCTCATCACACCACTTGCGAAACTGATTATCAGAGACCTAAAAACGCTCTGTTAAGAGTTGTGTCAAGTTCATTCCCCTACTACCAACTGACAATTATGCTGAGGTGTTTAAAAAAAATGCTTACATGAAAATTTACCTTAAAATGTGGCAGAAATGTTTTGGAAAATACATTTAAGAAGACAGGATAAAATACATCTCAATTAAAATATTCTTTCTATTCTTTGGAATAAATGGGAGTCTTTTAAAAGGATTTGTTTTATCCACATTGTACAGGTGATGGAATACTCCCATCCCTGTGAAGTGAAGGCCTGAATATTAAAAGATGTACCTGGAGTCATGAGTCATGGGAACAGTTGGCTGAATTTCAACTCAGAGATCAGATTGTGTCTGGTATTCTTGGGAAAACATTTGGAGGCTCCAGTTCCTGTAAAGAATGTATAAGTGGGCACCCCTCCTCAGTACACATATAAACACATACACACATACAACTTGTGCTGCATCTTTCCCTTTATAATGGGGAACTAAAAAGTTTGAACTATGCTGGAAAATTATATTTAAACTATTCTGAGAAAATGAATGTGAGCAATGTAATAAGATCCTTAGCTCTTGGCAAATAAAGTTATAATCCAGGAATGTGATTGAAAAGTCACCATAAGCTGAAAACATTGTCTTATTTTTCTTCTTTGGGCTCAAGTATGTACATGAAACAAAATAACAATGAAATACAAAGAAGCATTAAGAAAGACATGAAAAACAAAAATAAACATTATCCTGACAGTTTACCGAACCTCAGAATATCATATGCTGTTCTGGTCATTGAATTTAAAGAAATAAAACAAAACAAAACCACAGCAGGATTAAAGAAGAGTAGAGGAGACTGATATGCATAGATCAGAGACAACCTCTTCTCCCCAAGAAAGACTTAGAAGCAGATGGAACTCTAATACATATAATAGAAGAAGCTATGGTTGGATAAACACCCAGCAAGAGCAAGGTTACCAGAACTACACCTCTTGTGAAGTCAGAAAAGGTGTGAATTAAGACAAACAATAGGAAGCTTTAATTTGCACAGTAGTTAGGAAGTTTTATGTAAATCTTTACTACAGAGTAGTCCTCATGGCAACCACAATACCAAGAAAATCTTGGGGAGTGAGTATTAATAACACCAAGTTGATGGGTATGAACTTTGGCTTATGTGGTCTTGACTTTGAATCCCAGTTAGAGCATTTGCTAAGAGTGACTTTAGGCAAGTTAATGAATCTCCTTGAGCTTCATATTTCTCATATATAAAATTGAGGAAATGACATAATTGTCCACCTCACTGGGTTGTTGTGACAATTAAGTCAGATAATGGATAAAAACACCGAATAGTGTCCAGCACATAGTAAGAAGTCAACAGAGGTTAACTGGCAATATTACTCATGGATAAGAGTTTCTGTAATGCAATTACTAGAAGTATCTCTGTGGCTTGATTCTGTGTAGAAATTCTTAGGCTCTAGTGTTAGCATAGGCAGCTAGTTATTAACAAAAGAGAAGGGAGAAAGCTAGCTAAGCTTAATTAAGTCGGGAAATGTCAGCTTCTCAGGCACCCCAGGGGACAGCAGCATCCTCTGTCAAAGAGTTGTTAATCTTGAAGCTGCAGGAAAGACCTACTTTCCAGTTTCTCAGGGGACCAACCAGCCCCTTAGGGAAGGGGGTCGGTTGAGAACCAGCGAGGGACAATTCCTTTGTTGGGTGCAGGTGCAGTAGAAGCCAGGAGGGCCTACTATGCGCATGCACAGTAAAAGCCAGATGATGGAGCAGAACTTTGAGGCATATGCAGCAGAAGCCAAAATGGCGACCATAAAGTGGGACCATAAAGGGGGAGAGTCTGGGGAAAGGATCAGGTAGAATAAGGGCAACAAACCCCAAAGATCCAGGAAAGGGATTGGATAGGAAAAGGCACCAGCACAAGCCCAAGAAGAATTAGGAAGAATATTGGTTAGTTTGAAAGGAAGCTTAACTCTTCCCAAACCCAAGGAGTTACAATCAAAGTTTAACAAAGGCCCCAGGTGTGTTTTCTCTCCCTACCAGCTGTGCGGGCCTGGGTGTGGCAGCTGTGCTGGAGGAAGTGTAGTGCTGCACACACCCAGGTGCCGTCAGCGTTGGTGGCAGAGGGATTGATGGGGAAATGAGACAGAGAGACATATTGCAGCTTTGGGTCCTGGCCTCCTGGGCCTGATGGGCGTGGGTGTGGGCCTGCAGTCCCAGAGTGTGGACTTACTTCTGCAGAAAGATGGAGCTGAGCCACCTCTTTCTGGATGAGACATCAGCCACCTGGGGCCAGACCTTTGTTTTCGTTACAATAAATTTTGCCACTACACCTCATATCCTCCTATGTGTGATTCCCCGATAGTCCCTTCCCTTGAGTTCATGAAAGAATCCTAGGTTTTTTTTTGGTAACACAAAGGAAGGGATCAACACACATTTCTTGTAAACAGACAAATAGTAAAAAATTTTAGGCTTTGTGGGACATATGATCTCTGTCAAAAATACTCAACTCTGCCCTTCAGCATGAGAACAGCCATATACATTCAATCTGTATATGAATTAGAACAGTTATGGTACAATTAAACTGTATTTATGGACAGTGATATTTGAATATGTTCTTTTTTGTCTTTTTTCCTCCCAATCATTTAAAAATGTTAAAAACCATTCTTATCTCATGATATATACAAAAACAAGTGGTGGGCTGATTTGTCCCATAGGTTGTAGTTGTCTCTGCTAAAACAAGGAGGGGTTCTGAGTAAGCAACCCCACAATGTGCCACGTTGGCATATAAATTATGTTGAGCTAAAGGCAATCAAGACCCAGCAAACTCAGGAAAAGCTTTTTACCTCTCCCTGGCATACCAGTATTACCAGTGATAACTTTTTCGTCTGAAAGACTTATCTGCTCGACAAAGCAAATATTTGTTACCAAACTTTTGCTCTTCTTACCTTTCTGTGAATTGCTTTCCTCCTTATTGAAGCCCCAGGCCCCTATCCCATTTTTAGCTAAGGATGGTTTATAAACTTCAATTATCTGGCTGCCTTTGAGTTTCATATATTTGTGGGGTTTCTATACATACTTAATTAAATTTGTTTTTCTTCTGTTCATCTTTTTATTACAGGTAGTCTCAGCCAAGAACCTAAAAGAGTAGAGAAAATACTATTTTTCCTTCCCAGCAATAATTCAGTTCACTTAGTTTTAGCAATATCTCAAGCTGTCCAGTTTTGTAACGTTCCATCCTTGTTGGAGGACACACATACACCACTAGTCTGCTACTTATAATGTCACTGTGAGATTCAACTAAAGTATATTTTGAAAGAATAGGAAATTTCTGTATTGCTTCATAGATTCTGACCATCTGTAGACCTGTAAAATAAGGTAGGGACAAGTGAATTAGAACAATAGTGACAAAGAAAATTTTAATAAATTGTGTCTTGGTAATAAATTCTGAAAATGACAAGTATGAAATATTGTAGGAGCCATTGCCAATCTTATGTCTTTATGTTTGTGATTCAGTGAATCAGAAGACTGGATATTCAATCAACAGCTGAAAAATATTATGGTAATGAAGCCCAAGATTCTGAAGGTAGCCTTGAAAACATCTTTTAAAATGGTCTTTTTTATGACTAATGCCAGGACATCTGTAGTTTTGCAGTAAAAGACAAAATTTATTTTTGATATGATATTTCTGTTAGTGTGCTTAAGTAAATTTTCCTTTAAAATTGGAAACTGTAATCCTCTATTACTACAATATTGTGGTAACTTGTGTGTGAGAAACAAGTCAACCTTCACACCCACTCTTCCTCCCTTCAAATGAATGGAGGCTCAGCAATCTTGGCTAAGAGCGGGAAGTTTGGGCAGTGTGGACAGATGGAAGGAGCACAGTGAAGGATTTTCTGCAAACCTGTTTCCTGAATATCATGTTCTTGCCCTTAATATACCCACTCATCTACAGGTACTTAGTGGGTAGTTCCTAATGGGATAGACATATATTAGGCCCAATAGGCAAAGTATCTAGGGCCCACTGTACTTGTGTCTATAAAAATATTTATTTTAAAACCAGAAGAAAAATAATAACTTTTAGGTTGAAGTTTTTTAATATATAATGCTAACATATTTTTTGTCCTTTATACAAATACAACAGTAAATATAAATTTTAATATTTTTATGGAGAAAGAGGCCCCTGAAGATAAAAGATCCAATAGTCCTCAAAAGTCAAAATGTCTCCTTCTTCTTAGGTCCTTAATTCTCTGAAATGGGTACAAAGGAAAAGGAGGAAACATAAGTTACATTCCTCTAACCTTTCCTAACCTTACTCCTTTGGTTTTAGCCATTCTATATGGCCAACCCAGAAAAATGGGGAGAAAGGGTCCTGGATCTTGGCTTGGAGGTTGTAGGAAGCTTCTGAGTTAAATATCCCCCAAAAGTGAGCTTCAAGGTGCCTTGATAGATTTAATGATGAAAGTATGGCATGGATTCACTACAGTAGCCTCTCTCTCTGTTAAGTGGCACCTCAGAGTCCTAGAAAACTGTGGAACCCATTCTGACACTGTAGGAGCCAATGTCAGGGAGAAGGTCTGCCCTAGGGCTTGGTGCACTGATAGAGAGTTCGAGATACACAGGGCCTCGGGGCTGCTTGGGATTGATAAGGCCCACTCCCTCATCAGTCTTTTAACTTGAGCCTTCCTGGACACAGTTTCTGAAATGTGAATTTATTCCAGATAAGAAAAGAAGTCAAGGGTAGGTATTAGGAGTGGGTAGTGTACTAGTGCAGAAGGTCTTATGCCCACAAAGAGTGCTTTTCCCACTGAAACATGTGGTTTTGGGGTGCAGACTTATCATGGGTTCTTGTCTGATGAAGATGAAGAATAAATTCGTGGACTAACAGATTTCTTTAATAAAAATGTAGAAGTTTATTAGAAGTATATACAAACTCCATTTGGGCAAGGGTGTCTTCAAAGGGGAATCCCTGGGAAGGGTCCCCCAAATGGGAAAAACCTGCTCTCTCTCTCTAATGGAAAAAAATATAAATCCAAAAATCTAAAATCTAAAAATCTGAAAATCTGCAATCTAAAAAAATCTGTCTTTTGTCCCTTTGTCTTTGGTTTATATATGCTACAGTTCTTTCTTTGAACCTACCCCTTTCTAACTGGACCCTTCATAATTTTGGACACCCATGCTTTCCTCATTGGTCCTTTTACTATGTAGTATCAGTTTCAAAGGCCAAAGCCTACTGGTACCCCTCTCTTCCTCTCTCCTTATCTTGCAACATTCTTCTACCCTCTGTGAAAAAATGTTTCCTTCTTTCCAATATCCTGTGACTTTTCTTTATCTGCTGTGAATGTATGCCTTCTCCCCGCTCTTCCTGTGGCATTTCTCTATTGTCTGTACAAGTAAGATAATAATTTTGGGTCTCTAAGCCCCCATCTATGCATTTTTCTTCCATGGACCCTCTTTATTTCTAAGACTCCTTAAACCTATCTATTTTGTCTCTAAAATTCCTCTCACCACTGTGCAGGGTCATGTGGCAGCAGCACTTGGCAAATGTGCAGTGTGTGGTAGAAGACTCAGACAGCAGGATTGCCTGAGCCCACGGACTGTACTGTGACCTAGTCCTAAACCAGACCTCCTCTTCTGCCTCCAGAGCTGGAGACTCTGGAGCCTAGTACCTGACCTAGCAAGCCTGAATTTGTGTCCATTTTAAGAGCAACTATGTTACAGTTTGTGGAAGCAGCTTACTGCCTGTGTGTGATGTTTTTTTGGGTGGATGGATGGGGAACTAGGGTGATCAGCACCTCTCTTAGGCAGCTGGAGGAACTGAAGGTCCATGAGAGTTCTGCCAAGTGGTGTCTCCACGGGAGAGGGTAATGGCAACTCAAAGGCAGCTTAGGGAGCAGGTTCCTATAGAGGTTGCAGAAAATAAAATCAGAGGGCTCACTGTAGTCCCACCATGAAGGATTGCTGTATTTCCTAGTGTGCTGAAAGTTACCACTGGAATCTCTAATTTTTTTATGTAAGTTATTATGAAGGATGACAGCAAGTTTTTCACAGTCCACTCTGAGTGAGGAAGGTTTGTAATTTCTTCTAGGAGGCAGTCTCTATATTTATAAGCCAAGAGTACCCTTCTGCAATCCTGTTTAAATAAACTCAGAATACTTTAGCATATTTATAGTATTTAGAGGATTGGGCTTGAACTTTTTGCTGATGGCTTCCAGGAATGATGACGCTGGTGTCGCATGCCAGTCTCCATTTAGCAGATCTAACAAGTCAACGGCTCTGCAGGAACACAGTCAGGAGCCACTGTCAGGGATCTCCCCAGGCAGCTCTGCCACTGTCCAGTCAATGCCACCCAGGAGAGGTGAGGTGGCAGGGTCAGTTTCAGATCAAGCTATACAGCCGTCTGGTTTAGGGAGGACATGGAACTGCACCCTCCACCTTATAGGCAAGAGTCACCACCCACTCTACTCAACCAAGAGCTTGTCTTATTTCATATGGGCAGTAATCCCCACAATGGAGGTTATATTCCAAGTGGCTAGCACATTGACATCAAATATAAACCTTGAAAAGCATTCCTAGAGGACCAATGGATGAACACAACTGTTAATAGTTTTGGTAAAGTTCTCTATCATGTCTAGATTGGGCATGACAATTACCTTTTTTGTTTGCTTGAAACAGGCACCATGTAGAACTGTCTTGACTGGTTTTTAACATCTTCTTAGTGCATTTTTCCTGCTCCGCCATATTACATTTTGTCCTTACAGGTATTAATAGTGTCTGGTACCACTAGGAGTTGGGATGCCGCGGTGGTTTGAGTGATAAGGATGGAAACCACTAGTGAGGCTTATTTGTTATCAGAAATGGAGAAGCAAACCCTGAGTTATGAAGATGACAGGCTTTGGGTGCAAGAAGTGTGGGTCTACAAGGTCAACATCATGCATTCAAAACCTAGAAGCCTCTGATTTTTTTCTTTTTTTATGGCAGAACTGCTTCTGCTAGAGAAATACTTTTCACTAAAGTGGTATTTTTATGTAGAGTTCATAGTTGCTAATGAAAGGGAGAAGACCACATGTGCTCTGGGCAAGGGGTGGTTGCAGCCTCTACTAAGCACACAGTGTGACAAAGTTTCAGAGAAGCCGAGATAATGAACAACCTTCACAAACCAAAGGGCTGCCTGCAGTCTTAGTTTGATAAACTACTGCAATTGGAAAGGAAGAAGAGGACGGAGTTACCACAGAGGTCCTCAGAGAGCAGTAGGGTGGTACCATGGAACCCCTGGGGAACTGGAAATGCTGCCCAGCTGGTTGATGGTGGAAGATGAGTAAGCAGGTTTTGTGCCCCACCCGGAGCACTCTCAGATTCTCTTCAGGTCTTTGCTCACAGCGCCCCCCCTCCCCCCCTCCCTACCCGCGGCATTTGCTTCCAAAATGACTGGTGGCTGTGGGCCACAGACACAAGTCCTTTAACATCTAGGAGATCTCAGTTCATGAGAAACTGACTTGGATCTTGGCTGATGGAGATAATTATTGCGTAGGTTAAATTTTGACAAAGAGTGACATCTGATAAGCAACTGTACTGTGCCCAGAGGAGAAACAAAACTCAGCCACTTCCCATCTCCCAACCTGGGAAAAAGAAATAGATGTTGTTTGGGGTTGGGGTGTGTATTAGATTAAGTGTAGATGTTGATGTGGTTCCCTGGCATCAAATTTAAAATTCCCCAACTCCAGATTTTCTAAAGGTATTTTACAAACTGTAGTTCTTGGCCTATGAGTGGATTCTAAAATCAGTTCAGTAGGATATGACCAATATTTTTGTTTTGTTTTACATTTTTTGTTATGGAAGATATCAAATATATAATATAAAGTCTTAGAGAGAATATAGTATGATGAACCTCCATGTGCCTATCACCCAATTTCAACATTTTTTGACTCAGAATTGTTTATCTACATCCAAGACCTCTGTATTCATTATTTTGATGCATGTTCCAGACCTCATAGCATTTCATCTGTAAATACGTTGGTATATATCCCTAAAAGATGATGATTATTACCATTAAACTTTTTAAAAAATATTCACCTGAGGATATATTTATTGATTTATTATTTTTAGAGAGAGAAGAAGGGGGAGGAGAGAGGTTTCAATGTGAGAAAGAAACATTGACTGATCAGTTGCCTCCTGTATTCACCCTGACTGGGGACAAACCCAAAACATGGGTATGTGGCCTAATTGGGAATTGAAACCCACAACCTTTCAGTTTACAAGACGATGCTGTAACCAACTAAGCCACACCAGTTAGGGATGATTATTACCACTTTTAAATGACATACAATATATAAAATATAGAGTGAAGGTTAAGTAATATTTTATTAAGCTTCAGTTTCCCTTGTGTGTGTGTGCATGTGTGTATACTTAGCTATAATGAGAATGTATTGCTTACAATGAGTCTCCAAGGAAGTTTAAAAGTCATTGTGTTAGAAGAAACTCTGAAGGGCCCAGTTCTCACAGGCAGCCTCAGTATCCTTCACCCCTACCTTACTCCTCAGAGGAGTATCCCACTCATCCCAATAGCAGAGAAGGTTGGGGGATGTATGCCGGGTAGATTATGAGTTTGGAAGGTGACTTGCAAAGTTTTCACTAGGTAGAATTTTAGATGGGATTCAAGAATCATAGAATAATAAATGTTTGCAGCCTCCTCCTTCCTTCCTTTCTAAGGAGGCCTTGAATCCTGGCTTTATGTTGCTGCTGAGACTAAAAGATGAATTGAAAGAGGCCTAGAAAAGCTAAGTGTGTCTGCTTAATGAAGAACTGAGCAGAAGAGGAGGTAAAAGGAAAGAGCCGATCTTGGAGGAGTTCGGGAGAGTTAATGAAGAGAGAATGGGAAAGGAGCCAGGGGAGATTTCAGGGTGGCTGCTGTGGAGATGGGCATGGATGGCTGAAGAGGGACCTTAGGATAATTTGCTGTGCGTCATGCAGTGCATTTTGCTTTAGGCCTGTTTTAAATTTGTCAGGAGAGTTTTAAAATCATTTTTAGTGCTTTTTTGGATATCGAGCTAGTGCTTCCATTGAATGCCACCCTAGCCTGCATGGGCTGGAATGAATTGCTTACAGTCTCCACTACACCCTGCTTTGTAGACTTGATTCTTACTTTTCTTCCAAACTACAGCTCAGGCAGCCTTGCTCTCAGAAAAACCTTCCTAGGTGCTCCTGTAGCCCCCATGCCTGTCTTATTATCATGCTTCTGTACACCATGGCACTGAAAGATAGATATAGGTTGGTCTCCTTATACTAGCCAAGTGCCAGGATCCTGTCTGGCTCACTACAATATTCTCTGGGCTACTAACATATAATACAATCTTTGGTATTTCTCTGTCATTAAGGAAATGAGCATTTAACTGGGGGGAGGAAGTCTCAGGAAATAATAGGGAAAATACAATTTAGAATAAAAGTAAGCATTGCCCTAGCTCAGTGGTCAGCAAACTGCAGCTTGTGAGCCATGGTTTGCCACTCTGTTGACTATTGGGTTTGTTGACCAATGCCCTAGTTGGTTTGACTCAGTGGATAGAGCATCTACCTATGGACTGAAGGGTCCCAAGTTCAATTCCAGTCAAGGGCACATGCTCAGGTTGCTGGCTGGTTTCCCAGTAGGGAGCATGCAGGAGGCAGCCAATCAATGATTCTCTTTTGACATTAATGTTTCTGTCTCTCTCTCCCTCTCCCTTCCTCTCTGAAATCAATAAAAGTATCTACACTAATAAAAGAGTAAGATACAAATTGACCATACCTTTGCAACACCCACCAGCCAATCAGGATTGCGTATGCAAATTAACCTAAGATGGTGAGTTAATTTGCATTTGCAGGTGCAGAGCAGCAGGCATTGTGCCCTACCCCAGCTGCTCCGGTCCTCTGAGCAGCATGGGAATGTGGAAAGGCAGCTCTGGGCCAGAGTGAAAAGGCAACTCTGACAGGAGCAAAGGCAGTGCCAGCAGCCAAGAGAAGGAAGGTCCATTCTTGCATGAATCTTTGTACATCAGACCTCTAATACACACACACACACACACACACACACACACACATACATACATATGCATATATATATATATATACATACATATATATATATATATTTGTGACATGGATGATTCTGTTAGCTTTATGAGTTTAAAACAGAAAAGATGCTGTTGGGATGATGGTGGCTGGCAGGACGAAGGTGAGGGAGAGGAAGTGAGTGAGGGGACAAAAAGAGAGTGTGTGGATGTGTGTGGTGGGTGTGTGAATGAGTGAGGGACAGTTGACTCTTGTGGGAGCAGTGGGGGCTGGCAGTCCAGTCTCTCTTGGACGAGGAGAGACTGCCATCGCGGCTTTCACTCCCAGGACTGTGGAACTCGGGCGCCGAGCCCACACCATCTTGAAGGAAAACAGGGCCTTTCTTTGGGAACTCACCAACACTGCTAGCCATACAGGCATTGGAGTTCCCCTGCGACCCAACAGTCACTCCAGCCAGAGTCCTGCAGACCCGTGGACCCAGCATTCCCATGGACCCTGCATACCCTCGGACCCTGGGACCTCCGACTCCAAAGTAGTGAGTGCAACCTCCCCCTCCCCAGGGACATCAGCACAGCAGCGGCAGCGGCTACACAGGGGTCCCTGCTTGCGAACTTGCCGCTCACCGAGAGCACCGTGTGCAGCGTGCCTTTGCACCAGTTTTCAGACAGTCTGTGTTTGCGCCTCAGGGTCGCCGCGGCTGTGGTTTCAGCTGTGGTTACACACTAGGTCCCCCGCCCCCGCCCCGCTCGCAGAACTCCGGGGTCAACACGTTTCCGTGCACGTCCCCGATTCCAGATTCCACACACTTCAGCATTTCTGTGCACGTCCTCAGAGGGTCTTCGTGCTAGTTTCCAGGCACCCTAGTCCCTGTGTTTTCGCGTCAGGGTCGCCCCAGCTGTGGTTTCAGCTGCGGTTACACACTAGGCCCCGCCCACACCCTCCCGCCTGCAGAACTCCTGGGTCAACACCTTTGGGAGCACATCCGCAGCGGGCCTTTGCACCAGCTTGCTGACACCCTAGTCCCTGCGTTTAGGCATCAGGGCCACCCCCTCTGTGGCACCCTAGACCCTGTGTTTGTGTGTTCTGGTCGCTCCATCTGTGGCCTACCCTCCTATCTGGTTTGTGGAGCTCCCTAGTCACCAGCGTTTGCAGTGTGCCCTGGAGGCCGCCACCCAAGGCGGGTTTTTAGCAGCACATTTCTGGTGGTCCACCCCTTAAAAAGTGACTGGGAGCCACTGGGAGCCCCTGCGGGTGTGATTTTTTAACTCTGGACACCACAGCCACGCCTCTCCAGGGTGTAGGCCCCTGAAACACATTACCCCCACAGACAGGTCATTGGTGCCACTGTGTATCCCCGCTGGGAATGCATGACCTCAAGGGTGCAAAACAGCAAAAATCAGGACACTCCTCTCCATGGCAGCCAACTTTGATACACCACAGTTGTGCTGCTCAAGCTTGCAGATCTACATCAAGAGAACTCAAATAGCTCAAGTAGGAAACTACAATATATTAACAAACACAGGAGAAGTGAGAGAATACACCAACATGAAACAAAACCAAGAGGAGATGAAGAACAACATAGCTGCAATAAGGAACACAATGGAAGGCCTAAACAGTAGACTAGAAGAGGCTGAGGACCACATCAGTGAATTAGAAGACAAGGTAAGAAAAAACACACAAACACAGCAACTACTGGAAAAAAGACTTAAAAAACAAGAAGAGAGCCTAAGGGAGCGTTGGGACAACACAAAACGAAACAACATACGTTTAATTGGGATACCAGAAGGAGTGGAAGAAAAGGAAGGAATAGAAAACCTACTTGAAGAAATAATGACAGAAAATTTCCCTGATATTGGCAAGAAAAAATATAAAAGTCCAAGAAGTACACAGAGTCCCAAACAAGCTGAACTCCCAAAAACGACACCAAGACACATCATAATTAAATTGGCGAATACTAACGACAAAGTAAGAATTTTAAAGGCAGCCAGAGAGAGACAGAAAGTTACCTACAAGGGATCTCCTATTAGAATAGCAACTGATTTCTCAACAGAAACACACCAGGCCAGAAGGGAATGGAATGAAATATATAAAGTGATGCAAAACAAGTGTCAGAACCCAAGAATACTATACCCAGCAAGGTTATCATTCAAAATTGAAGGTGGAATCAAGAGCTTTACAGGCAAGAATGGGCTAAGAGAGTTTCTCACTACCAAGCCAATAATGCAAGAAATGCTAAAGGGACTGCTGTAAAAAGAAGAAAGAGAAAGGCAAAAAACAAAACAAAACAAAACAAAAAAAACACACAAAATAAGCACTAAGGTAAAATATGACAACAAACTTGAACTTGTCAATGATATCATTAAACGTAAATGGGTTAAATGCACCAGTCAAAAGGCATAGGGTAGCTGAATGATTAAGAAAACAGGACCCATACATTTGCTGTCTACAAAAGACCCACCTCAGAGAAAAGGATTCACACAGACTGAGAGTGAAGGGATGGAAAAACATTTTTCAGGCAAATAGAAATGAGAAAAAAGCTGGGGTAGCGATACTTATATCTGATAAAATAGACCTCAAAGTAAAGGCTGTAACAAGAGATAAGGAAGGCCACTACATAATACTAAAAGGAGCAATACATCAAGAAGATATAACTCTGGTAAACATATACACACCTAATACAGGAGCTCCTAAATACATAAAAAAATTCCTGGAGGATATCAGGGAGAGATGGACAGCAATACAATCATAGTAGGGGATTTTAATACACCACTGACATCTCTGGACAAATCCTCTAGACAAAAAATCAGCAAAGAAACAGCAATTCTAAATAACTCACTAGATCAGATGGACCTAATTGACATCTTCAGAGCATTTCACCTGAAAGCTGCAGAATACACATTCTTCTCAAGTGCACATGGGACATTCTCAAAAATAGACCACATATTGGGTCATAAGCAAAGTCGCCCCAAATTCAAAAAGATTGAAATCATATCAAGCATTTTATCAGACCACAATGGCATAAGATTAGAAATAAACTACAATAAAAACATTCTAAAAATTCAAACATTTGGAAGTTGAATAGCGTGTTACTAAACAATGATTGGGTCATAAATGAGATAAAAGAAGAAATTAAAAATTTTCTGGAGACTAATAACAATAAAAATACAACAATACAAATGCAATGGGACAATGAAAGCAGTGCTGAGAGGGAAGTTTATAGTTCTACAGGCCTACCTCAAAAAACAAGAAAAAATGGTAATGAATCACCTAACTCAACAACTCAATTAGAAAGAGAGCAACAAGAAAAGCCCACTGAGAGCAGAAGGAAGGAAATAATAAAGATCAGAGCAGAAATGAATGACATGGAGACCAAAAAAAAATGATACAAAAAATCAAGAAAACAAAGAGCTGATTCTTCAAAAGAATAAACAAGATTGATGAACCTCTATCCAGGCTCACCAAGAAGCAAAGAGGACCCAAATAAACAAAATCAGAAATGAAAGAGGGGAAATAACTACAGACCCCACAGAAATACAAAGGATTGTTAAAAACTATTATGACCAACTCCATTCTAACAAATTTCACAACCTAGAGGAAATGGACAAATTCCTAGAAAAACACAACCTTCCAAAACTCACACAGGAAGATTCTAAAAATCTCAACACACCAATAACTAAGGAAGAAATTGAAGCAGTCATCAAAAAGTTTCCAGCAAACAAAAGCCCAGGGCCAGATGGCTACACAGGGGAATTTTACCAAACATGCATAGAAGAAGTAAAACCCATTCTTAGACTATTCCAGAAAATTCAAGAGGAAGGAACAGTTCCAAACTCCTTCTATGAAGCCAGCATCACCCTAATACCAAAACCAGGCAAATAGAAATGAGAAAAAATGAAACACAATGAAAGAGAATTATAGGCCAATATCTCTCATGACATAGATGCCAAAATCCTCAACAAAATTCTAGCAAATCGGATCCAGCAGTACATCAGAAAGATCATACACCATGACCAAGTAGGATTTAACCCAGGAATGCAGGTATGGTACAATATCTGCTAATCAATAAACATGATACATCACATAAACAAATTGAGAGATAAAAATCACATAGTCATATCAATTGATGCAGAAAAAGCATTCGACAAAATCCAACACCCTTTCTTAATAAAAACTCTCAGCAAGGTAGGAATAGAAGGATCATACCTCAACATAATAAAAGCCATATATGACAAACCCACAGCCAACATCATACTCAATGGGCAAAAACTAAAACCATTCCCCCTAAAAACAGGAAAAAGATAGGGATGCCCACTCTCACCACTCCTATTTAACATAGTGCTGGAAGTATTAGCTATTTCTATCAGACAAGAAAAATAAATAAAAGGCATCCAAATAGGAAAAGAAGAAGTAAAACTATCCTTATTTGCAGATGATATGATACTGTACATAGAAAACCCTAAAGACTCCATCAAAAAATTATTAGACTTAATAAATGAATTCAGCAATGTAGCAGGATACCAAATTAATGCCAAGAAATCTTTGGCATTTCTATATACCAATAATGAATTTACAGAAAGAGAGATTAAAATAGCAATCCCATTTACCATTGCACCAAAAAAATTAAAATACCTAAGAATAAATTTAACTAAGGAGGTAAAAGACCTATATGCAGAAAACTACAGGTCACTGAAAAAAGAGATAGAGGAAGACATAAACAAATGGAAGAGCATACCATGCTCATGGATTGGGAGAATCAACATCATTAAAATGTCCATACTACCCAAAGCAATCTATAGATTCAACGCACTACCCATTAAAATAACAATGGAATATTTCACAGACCTAGAAAGAACTTTCCAAAAATTCATTTGGAATAAAAATGATCCTGAATATCTGCAGCAATCCTTAGAAAGAAGAACAAAATAGGTGGGATCTCAATGCCAGATTTCAATCTGTATTACAAAGCCACTGTTTTCAAAACTGCCTGGTACTGGCACAAGAACAGACACATAGATAATTGGAATAGGATAGGCAACCCAGAAATTGACCCAAACCACTATGCTCAATTAATATTTGACAAAGGAGGCACAAACATACAATGGAGTCAAGACAGTCTCTTCAACAAATGATGTTGGGAAAATTGGACAGAATCATGCAAAAAAAATGAAACTAGACCACCAACTTATACCATACACAAAAATAAACTCAAAATGGATAAAGGACTTAAACATAAGATGGGAAACCATAAAAATACTAGAGGAATCCACAGGCAGCAAAATCTCTGACATATGTGGAAGGAACTTCTTCACTGACACAGCTCCTCGGGCAATGGAAACTAAAGAAAAAATAAACAAATGGAACTACTTCAAAATAAAAAGTTTTTCCATAGCAAAGGCAACCATCAACAAAACAACAAGAAAGCCTACTGCATGAGAGAACATATTTGCCAATGATATCAATGATAGGGGTTTAATCTCCAACATTTACAGGGAACTCATACAATTTCACAAAAAGAAGATAAACAACCCAATAAAAAATGGGCAACTGATCTAAATAGGTACTTCTCGAAAGAAGACAGAAGGAAGGCCAAGAGACACATGAAAACCTGCTCAAAGTCACTAATCAGCAGAGAGATGCAAATCAAAACAATGCCTGTCACACCTGTCAGAATGGCTATCGTCAACAAATCAACTAACAACAAGTGTTGGCAAGGATGTGGAGAAAAAGGAACCGTGCACTGCTGGTGGGAATGCAGACTGGTACAGCCACTGTGGAAAACAGTATGGAGTCTCCTCAAAAAACTAAAAATGGAACTTCCATTTGATCCAGTGATCCCACTACTAGGAATATACCCCAAGAAACTAGAAATTCCAATCAGAAAGGGTATATGCACCCCAATATTCATAGCAGCACAATTCACCATACCTAAGATGTGGAAACAGCCTAAGTGCCCATCAACAGATGATTGGATTAAAAAACTGTGGTACATCTACACAATGGAATTCTACGCTGCGGTAAAAAAGAAGGAGCTCATACCATTTTCAACAACATGGATGGAGATGGAGAGCATTATGCTTAGTGAAATAAGCCAGGTAGAGAAAGACAAATACCACATGATCTCACTCATCTGTGGAATATAATGAATGACATAGACTGATAATCAAGATCAGATCTAGAGAATGAGAAACATTGATCAAAGCATCAAACCTCGGGAAGGTGGGGGTTGGTGGGAATAAGAGGGAGAGGTCAACAGAGGAATCTTTGTACATGTGTATGACCATAAGCATTGGGCATAGACAATGGGGAAGGTGTGGCAGGAGAGGGAATTCATACAGTGGTCTCCATAACCTTAAGAGAAATTACTTCATGAGACAAAGATTTTTAAATGAAACTCTGTAACATGAAAATAATTTTGGAAGGAAATAAAGAGAAGTTTTCTTTAACCATCATAAGGATCATAATTGAAAGTCAATATATTTGGCCTCTTGAGCTAAGGTAAGTAATCTGTGTTTTTGCTTCCCTGAAATAGTTTATATAAAGTTACAAAAAGAAATTGTCAGCCCTTTTGAATTGACATGGCCTAGAGCAAAGAATATCCTTACATGATATTATCCTACAATATGATTTAATTTTTGATATTTCACAACAAGATATTGTACAACTACCCCAAACAAATGTACAAACTAATTCTTCGAATGCTTAGTAGCAATTTAAAAAGAGGACATGAAAGAATTAAATTCCTTTCAGAAGGAATTGAGATAATGGGAAGGCACTTGAGCATTCTATACTGGCCCTCTTTCTTCTTTTGCCAAGAGGGACCCTCTTCTCATAACCCAATAGCCCTCAGCTGTACCCTGAGCTCTCTATTCATCCTGAGGTTGAAGCCTAGAGGTGGCTGGATAATGAATGTCTCTTGCCAAATGGTGTGAGCTGGGCCATCCCTGGAGAAGGAACCTGAATTCCCCGAGATAAGTGAACAGTGCCGGGGCTCCCTCCAGCAGGCGAGGGGATCCCCAAGGCAGGAAGTGTTAGAAAACATGAATAGGCCAAAAACAATAGGTGAAATAGAAGCAGTAATAAAAAATCTCCCAGCACACAAAAGCCCTGGTCTGCACAGTGTCACAGAGGAGTTTTACCAAATCTTCAAAAATCAACTAGCACCTATTCCAAAAAATTCAAGAGAAAGAACACTTCCAAGCTCTCTTTATGAGGCCCTCATCATTCTAATTCCAAAACTAGATAAAGACACTACAAAGAAAGATAACCAGAGGCCAATATCCCTAATGGACATAGATGTAAAATCCTCAACAAAATATTATCAAATCAGATCCAGCAATACATTAAAAAGATCATATATCATGACCAAGTGGGATTTATTCCAGGGATGCAAGGCTGGTACTATATTCACAAATCAATGAATATTATACATCACATATACTAGTTACAAGACAGAAATCACATGATCATATCAATTTATGCAGAAAAAGCATTTGACAAAATCCAACACCCATTTTTGATAAAAACTCTCAGCAAAGTGGGAATAGAGGGAACATATCTCAACATAATAAAGGTCATATAAGACAAACAGATGGCGAACATCATACTCAATGGGCAAAAACTAAAACTATTTCCCTAATAACAGGAATAAGACAGGAATGCCCTCTTTCACCACTCTTGTTCAACATAGTACTGGAAGTCCTAGCCATAATTATCAGACAAGAAGAAGAAATAAAAGGCATCCAAAATTGCAAAGGATTTAGTAAAACTCTCTTTATTTGCACATGACATGATATTTGACATATAAACCCATAAAGAGTCCACCAGAAAACTACTAGATTTAATAAATGAATTCAACAATGTAGCAGATTACAAACTTAACAACCAGAAATAGATGGCATTTTTATACACCAATAATACATTCTCAGAAAGAGAAACTAAACAAGCAATTCCATTTAGCATTGCAACAAAAAAGTTAAGATACATAGAAATAAATGTAACCGAGGAAGTAAAAGTCTTGCACTTGGAAAACTACAAGATATTGAAAAAGAGATAGAGGAAGATATAAAAAAAAGTGGAAGAATATACTGGGTTCATGGATTGGTAGAATTATCATCATTAAAATGCCCATGCTACCCAAAGCAATGTACAGATTTAATGCAATCCATACTAAAATACCAGTGACATATTTCACAGATCTAGAACAAATACTCCAAATATTTATATGAAATGAAAAAAGATCCCTAGTAGCTGCAGCAATCTTGAGAGAGAAGAACAAAGTGGTTGGCCTCATTTATCAAGTTATACTACAAATCTACTGTAATCGAAACAGCCTAGTATTGGCACAAGAATAGGCATTTTGATTAATGGAATAGAACAGAGACACCAGAACTTACCCAAGCCATTATGCTTAATTAATATTTGACAAAGGAGGCAAGAACATACAGTGGAATGAAGACAGTCTCTTCAAGAGTGATGCTGGAAAAATTGAATAGATACATGCAAAATAATGAAACTAAATCACCAACTTACACCATACATAAGAATAAACTCAAAATAGATAAAAGACTTAAATGTAAGTTGTGAAACCATAAAAATCCTAGAAGAAATCATAGGCAGCAAAATTTCAGACATTTTCCATAGCAATATGTTTATGAATACATCTCATGGGCAAAGGAAACTATGGAGGAAATAAAGAAATAGGACTGTATCAAAAGAAAAAGCTTTTTAAAAAATATATTTTATTGATTTTGTACAGAGAGGAAGGGAGATAGAAAGTTAGAAACATTGATGAGAGAGAGAGAGACATCGTTCAGCTGCCTCCTACACGCCCCCTACTGGGGATTTGCCTGCAACCAAGATACATGCCCTTGACCAGAATCGAACCCTGGACCCTCCAGTCTGCAGGCTGACACTCTATCCACTGAGCCAAACCGGTTTTGGAAAAATAAAAAGCTTTTGCACAGCAAAAGAAACCATCAACAAAATGAAAAGGGAACCCACTGTATGGGAGAAAATATTTGGCAAAGATACATCTGATAAAGGGTAATATGCAAAATATATAAGGAATTCATACAACTTAACAAAAGGAAGACAAACAATCCAATTAAAAATTGAGCACAGGACACTTCTGCAAAGCGGGACATACAGATGGCCAAGAGACATATGAAAAAATGCTCAAAGATACTCAGCATCAAAGAGATGCAAATTTAAATGACAATGAGGTATCACCATACACCTGTCAGAATGGCTACCATCAACAAATCAACAAATAACAAGGGCTTGTGAGAACATGGATAAAAAGGAACCCTAATACACTGCTGGTGGGAATGCAGACTGTGTAGCCATTATGGAAACAGTATGGAGTTTGTAAAAATACTAAATATGAAACTACCATTTGACCTAGTGATCCCACTCCTAGGAATATTTCTTAAGAATTCCTAAACACCAATCAAAAAGAATGTATGCATCCCTATGTTCATAACAGTGCAATTTACAATAGCTAAGATTTGGAAAGAGACCAAGTGTCCATCAGTAGATGAGTGGATAAAAAAGCTGTGGGACATTTGTACAATGGAATATTATACAGCAGTAAAAGTGAAGAATCCCTTACCCTTTGAGACAGCCTGGATGAAACTGGAGAGCATTATGCTAAGCAAAATAAGGCAGTCAGAGAAAGACAAGTATCATATGATCTCACTCATACATGGAATCTAATTAACAAAATAAACTGGTGAGCAAAATAGATCCAGAGACATAGAAGCATGGAACAGATTGTGGAACTTCAGAGGGAAGGTGGGTGGGTGGGAAGAAATCAACCAAAGATCTTGTATGCATATATGCATAACCCAGGGGCACAGATGATAAGGAAGTGAAAACCTGGGATGAGTGTGGGGGCAGGCTAGAAGTGGTCAATAGGGGCAAAGGGGGGGGGAGCATATGTAATACTTTCAACAATAAAGAATTAATTGAGAAATAAATGATTAAAAAAGTTAAAAACATGATTACAGAAAAATATATAGTGAGTGTGTGCCAAGGACTTAATTCATTAATGAGGAGATCAACCAAGTGGTAAAACTGGTTCAGAAGAGGACAGGAAAAACTGCTAAATTAAGTCAGTGGAAAAAAAGAAAATGTTGGAATAAGATTGCCACGTTCAGTATAAAACTGGCTAATGTCTTATAGGAAACTAAAAAACCTTAACTTTTGTGTTTATTTTTTTCATTGCAGTTTTTTTCTTCTTTGCTGGTTAAAAATCATTATTAACCTTCTACAAATTAATATTTAACTTTCCAAAAGCTGGCCTCTAATAAATAGAAAGTAATAAGTCAAGGAAAGTTACTTTCCTCTGAGGCCTGCATGTTAGATAATTTAGATACTTTTTCTTAATTCAGAAAGGAGACAGATCTAGAAATAAATCATGGCTGCAAAATAGATTATGATAAAAATTATTAACATGATGGAGTGCTGAACACTGTTCTGAGTGTTTTCATGTGTTAACTTTTAGTCACTTTCACAATGTGAGGAAGAAGGCCTGTTACTGCCCTCATTTATAGAGGAGGAAGTTGAGATAGTCTGGCTTCAAAACCTGTTCTTAGCTGCTTCCATGGACAAAATGGCTATGGGTCCAATAGGGTACCTGTGGGCTGTGTATGTGTGTGTGTGTGTGTGTGTGTGTGTGCGCGCGCGTGTGTGTGTGTATGTGAATTTGATTGAACTAGAAATATAGACCAATGGTGAAATTAGATGCAGTCCAATTTTTCATTTCTAATCTAAAATTTGAATTAGGCAACAAGATGTAATATGACAATAGTCTGTTAGGTGGGCTGCCTGGGAACCCTGAGATGGTTTGTGTAGAATGCAAAGTATATTTTGCCAACGGGGACCACTGCTCCTGGTAATCACACTATCACATCCTATCCTACAACTGAAGCAGTTATGTTGGCATGTCTAGTAGAGAGACAGGGGAGCAAATCCTGTGTTTAAGTTAGAATTCAAGGGGATGGATGTGTCCATGTTCTCATGAAAAACCAGAATTTCTTTATAATCTGGCATCATCTAGCCCTAGCTGGTTTGGCTCAATGGATAGAGCGTGGTCAAAGACACATGCCTGGGTTGTGGGCTTGGTCCCCAGCATGGGGTGTGCAGAGGCAGCCGATCAATGATTCTCTCTCATCATTGATATTTCTATCTCTTTCCCTCTCCCTTACTTTCTGAAATCAATACAAATATATTTTTAAAAAGAATCTGGCATCATCTAAGAGTCTGCATGCTTAATTAGAAGGCTCTGTGACTTGCTTTGGTATCTGGAACCCACTTTAGTGAAAGGCCCAGGAAAGTTGTTCTTTTCTAATTAAACACATCTATAATCTAATTCTTTAAAAACACACTAGTAAAGAGTGGAAGGAATGCTGCAGCCATAACATTCAGCATCCTGTCCTCTTAGGACTTGATGAACCTCTTTGTCTTCTCCAGCCTCCTTTGTTTTGTCAAAATTAACTGCAAGTGCAGACATGTTTTCATTTGTAATTACTCCCACGAGGGCATAACTGCACCCCAAAAAATGATTGTACCAATGGTGAGAGTAATTAGTAACAAAAATACAAATAATTGTAACCATCTAATTTGTAGTCTTAAAAAAGGCACACCCAGTGAAAGCTTGGCTAAAGATTTGGCCTGCTCTCTTTCCCCTGCTGGAAGTGTTTGTTATTTGAACCAATATTGTAACCTCTGGACGCACTTGACTTTCGACACCTCTAGGGCCTCTTGGAAATAAGTGAAAAACCAGATACAGTGGTACCTCGAGATACGAGTGCCCTAATATACGAGATTTTTGAGATACGAGCTGTCAAGCGAGCGATTTTTGCTTTGAAATACTAGTAACATTTGAGATAGGAGTAATCGCGCGGATCGGCCAGCTGCACACGGCCCACCAATTTACCGAGACTGGAGCGTCTCATAGTTTCCCACGCCTCAAGGTTACGGAACGAATTAAACTCGTATCTTGAGGTACCACTGTAGACCCTAAATATCAGCTCATTGAGGAACTAGAAAAAGGAGTCACTTAGAGTTAAACTTATCTTTGGGATGAAAGCACAGACAATTGAACACATTTTTTATAATAAGCATTTTTATCATAATATGAATTTCGTTTCTCCACACTAAGTCTATCAAAACTAGACTAGTAGAAATAGTAATAGGTTTTCTTGACTCAGCTTCTAATCACAGAATTATAGGAACTCTTAGCCTCACATCCTTCCCATATCTGCTTCCCACCAAATTATTCCCGAATAAGGCAGGATTATGTAGCCAGGGTGAGGTGTAACTATGCTGTGTTTCCATGGCTTTGTCCATGTTCCCTGTGATGTCCCCCTGGCTTTCTCCATCCAGGCAGCACTGGGCTGTGCCACGTGGCTTTGGCTCAGTAACTCTGGATAGCAATGTGGGGCTGCCAGTTTGCACCTAAAATTTGTACCCATTTTTGTTACACTTTGTAACACAGGCCACAAAATAATGGTCTTTCTGTTCACAAAGCCTTCCAGAGGTTTTACTGAAACACCTCTTCTTTGTATTGATTGATTCTTATTAATCTTCACCAGAGGATATTTTTTCATTGATTTCTTTTTCTTTTAGAGAGTAGAAGGAAAGAGGAGAGACAAAGAGAGAAATATCGATGTGAGACACATTGATTGATTGCCTCCCCCACATAACAGGGGATTGAGGTTGTAACCGAGGTGCATGCCCTTGACTGGACTCGAACCAGTGACCCTTCAGTCCTCTGGCCAATGCTCTATTCACTGAACCAAACTGGATAAGTCTTGTGTGTGTGTTTTTAAAATTTATTTACAGTATTACAGATATCCCTGATTTTGCCTGCCCCCTTTGACCTCTTCCTCCAGCCCCCATCCCACCTGAGGCCTTCACCCAACTATTGGACTATGCATGTATGCATATTAGTTCTTAGGTTAATCTCTGAAACACCTTTCTTTTGTTTTTGTATTTCAATCTCTCCAACCAATACTAGCCAGAGACTTGAGGGAAAGAGAGTAGGGAAAGCTAGGGGTGGAAGTAGCAGGAAGACCAATCAAGAGAGCAATGAGTCCAGCACTCTCCATTGTATATACTCAGAATCACCCCTCTACTCACATTTGCACAGACACACCACTTCTCTTTCTTTAGGTGTTTTTTCCCATTAGTTATTGGACCCCATGCAAACCGGCTCTCTTATTGGTCCATAGTGTTCCAGAAGTACTTGAATATACCTGGATTTTCCTGAAAACACAGCCTGACCTGTCTTTGGGAACCCAGCAACAGTGGTGCTGGTTGACAAAGAAACTTCGGTCTAAGGAAGACAGGAGGAGAGGCAATATTTTATAGTAAAGTATTTTACAAGAAGGAAATAGCAAGCTTGTATTGATTATGGGCCTAAAGAGAGGAAATGAATTCACCAACAGAATGAATAAAATAAACTGGTGATGTGTGTATTGTTTAGCATTCACACATATTAGCAAAGCCATTCCCTTGGGGAATACATTTGCTATATGAATCAATGTCAACCTAACCAGAAGAATGTGGAGAAATGAAGGCATATATAATGCATTTCCCTCCACTGGAAATACACTTTTGTGTTGCTTACAGAGCAGAGGTAGATCTCATAACACTTTGGGGTGAAAAGTGGGAGGTGAAGGATAAGCTCATTTGCTGACAAGAAATAACTTGGGGGAAATATTGGGAAGTCTGTGGGCAGAATATATTTAAAAACCAAAGGTTGGCCCCGAAGTGGGATCTCATGGCTGCCATTCTAGGTGTGAGTTCTTAGTTCATCTAAGTGCTGGGGAAGAAATGTGTTCCGTTTAATGCCTACTGTTTGTAGCATCTGGGGGTGCTGTTCCATCATTCTGCCACTATAATTCACCCTCTTTTATTGGTGTAGGCAGCCCTCATCAAAAGGTGTATGTTGCAGATAAAAGAAAAGGCATACGTGGTAAAAAAAAAAATGATGAAGGTAAGGAGTTATAAAGTGTTTTTGCTAGTACAGAAAGAGAAAGTACTAGGTATACTGGTTAATAATGTGGATTTTTTTTCAATATATGGAGTTACACACATGTTCATATATATGCGATTTGATAAGTATGCTATTTCATTGTATTGACAATAAACTTCAAAACTTCCTATGTCAAATTTGCTGAAGGCATTAACATCATAGATATTTTTACACTTAAAAATGTCAAAATTCGTGCCAAAAAAAGAGCATTTGTGGGAAGTTTTAATTCATTACTTTATTTTGAAGAAAAGTGCTGCTGAATACTTTGGGAAGCTTATGGTGAACATGCTCCATCTCAAGACACTTGTGAACGCTGGTTTAAATGCTTTAGAAGTGATGATTTCTATGTGAAAAACAATGAACATTTGAAGACCAACAATACAAACATTATTAGATGAAGATGCATGTCAAAATCAAAAACAACTTGCAAAGAGATTAAACATTGCTCAGCAAACAATTTCTGATAGTTTACAAGCAATGGGAAAGATTTTACAGGAATAAAAATAGGTGCCACATCAACTAAATGAAAGACAAATGGAAAACCAAAGTCATCTGTAAAATGTTATTTCAATGGCACAAAAGAAAGTCAAATTGTGACTGGCCATGAAAAGTGGATTTATTTTGAGAATCCCAAATGTGTAGCTAGCAATGGACATTACTTTGAATAAATGCAGAAAGTCATGGGTTGATCCAGGTCAACCATCAACATTGACTGCAAGGCCAAATGGCTTCAGAAAGAAGACAATGCTCTGCAATTGGTGGGATCAGAAAGGAGTGGTGTATTAGAGCTTCTAAAACCAGGTGAAACCATTAATACTGATTCCTATGGACAACAAATAATTAATTTGAACCATGCTTTATCATAAAATGACCAGAATGTTCTAGAAGATACAGCAAAGTACATTTGCTTCATGATGACGCTGTGGGAACCTCTTTCCACGTCCCACGTGGTTCAGGGTTCCCGGTTCAGGGTTCGGGTTCTGAAGGAGGCCACACGCAAATGAAATGAGAGACTAGAAAACATTAATTTGGCGATATTGTGGGGCCAGGCGGGAGCCTTCCTCCAGTGCAGCGGTTCTCAACCTGTGGGTCTCGACCCCTTTGGGGGTCGAATGACCCTTTCACAGGGGTTGCCTAAGACTACTGGAAAACACCTATTTCTCATGGTCTTAGGAACCAACACACTGCTCTTCAGTGTAGCAAAATGTAGCAGTGTAGTTTACTGTTGTCATATGAAGACTGTTACCCATGCTACACCACGATTCAAGACAAAATTTCATTTATTTGTAATTAGAAATAAATATTTCACAATATATAATTACATATTGTTTTTGTGATTAATCACTATGCTTTAATTATGTTCAATTTGTAACAATGAAAATACATCCTGCATATCAGATATTTACATTACAGTTCATAACAGTAGCAAAATTACAGCTATGAAGTAGCAATGAAAATAATTTTATGGTTGGGGATCACCACCCCATGAGGAGCTGTCTTAAAGGGTCGAGGCATTAGGAAGGTTGAGAACCACTGATCTAGTGGAAAGGACTATCACTTGCTCTGGCCTTTTTCTCCCTTTTATTAAGGCTTTGGGACACACCCCTAGCCTTTAGGCAGGAAATAACAAAACAGAAATTAACATGAAACAAACAGGTAGAGGCTGCTTTAGCTAACAATGTTTTCAACTAAACAGTAAGTAATTAGCTTTGACCTTTCAGAGCAATTAAGGTTGACCAGCCTTCTGGTGTCCTGTTTACATCTATTTAGTGATAACAATGTTTGGTTTCCGGCATCTCCCCTGTTTTCTTTCCTTTAAAAAATCTTGCATCTGTAGACTAGAAATAAACATTTAAGAACAAAAAATAAGAGAATCCAAGATGGTGGCATAGGTAAATACCTACACTGCTGCCTTGCACAACAATTTCAAAACTACAACTGAAAGACAGAATGGACATCTTCCAGAACCACAGGAAAGCTGGCTGAGTGGAAATTCTACAACTAGAAGGAAAGAGAGGGTCTCACAGAGACACAGAGGAGCTGCAAAAAGCTGAGGTTCGGAGACGCACGCGTTGAGAGAGCGGGTGCCAGAGTACCTGGCTGGCTTTCACTGGTGGGAGGGAGATGGAAACTCTTAACCGAATTGAACCCCTTATCCTATGATACTAAACCCCAGATCCAGCCAAACCTCATACGGGGTGAGTTTGGACTGTGAAAAGGGAGAAGTGCATGGAAATTTAGGGGAGTCGCAAAAGATCAGAAGTCTGGTGACGCGCACTGCACTGCGCACAGAGGACTGGCTTCTGATTGTGCTGTTGGCTTTCACGAGTGGGTGGGAGACAGACCCTCCCAACTGTGCCACTTCTGACTCCACTAAGCCACAGTTTCGGGCGAAACCCTGGGGACCCAGACTCATATGGTCCTGGAGCACAGGGGAGAGAGAAAGGCAGCAGTCTAGAGGCACTGAGAGAGCGTGCGCAAGGTACTGCTCCAGCCATTACCCAGTCACGTGAGACTGGGGGCCATGGAGGGCAGGGCCGACTGGAAGGCTAGGCGGTCCATTAAGCCCTGAGACTCCACCCATTACAAGCTCAATAGACAAGCTTCTGCAGTTTTTCAAGTCTGGTATCAGAAGGCTGAATCCAACACAGAAGTTCTCCCAGCATAGTGAAAATGCCGAGACAAGGGAAGGGATCACAAACAAAAGAAACGGAGGAAAACAAAAACTGGATATAGAGTTCAAAACCACGCTTATAAGGTTTTTCAAGAATCTCCTAGAAAAGATGGATAAATTTAGCGAGACCCAAGAGGAGATGAAAAAGAATCAACTAGAGATGCAAAAGAACCAACTAAAAATTAAACATACACTGACTGAATTAAAAAATATTGTACAGAGACCTAACAGCAGACTAGAGGAAGGCAAGAATTAAGTCAAAAATTTTAAATATAAAGAATCAGAAAACACTCAACTGGAAAAGCAAGAAAAGAAAAGAATCCAAAAATGTGAAGATAATGTAAGGAGCCTCTGGGACAGCTTCAAGCATACCAACATCAGAATTATGGGGGTGCCAGAAGAAGTGAGAGAGCAAGATACTGAAAACCTATTTCAAGAAATAATGACTGAAAACTTCCTATATCTGGTAAAAGAAATAGACTTACAAGTCCAGGAAGCACACAGAACCCCATATAAAAGGAATCCAAAGAGGACTACATCATAATTAAAATACCAAGAGCAAAAGACAAAGAGAGAATATTAAAAGCAGCAAGAGAAAAACAGTTCATTACCTACAAGGGAGCACCCATATGACTGTCAGCTGATTTCTCAACAGATACGATGCAGGCCAGACGGGAGTGGCAAGAAATTTTCAACGTGATGAATAGCAAGAACCTACAAACAAGAATACTCTATCCAGCAAAGCTATTATTCAGAATTGAAGGGCAGATAAAAAGCTTCACAGATAAGAGAAAGCTAAACGAGTTTATCAACTCCAAACCAGTATTATATGAAATGCTGAAAGGTACTCTTTTAGAAGAGAAAGAAGAAAAAGGTAAAAGACAAAAAATTATGAACAACAAATACATATCTATCAACAAGTGAATCTGAAAATTAAGGGAACTGAAGATTTGATCAACAGAATAAACTGGTGAATATTATAGAATCGGGAGCACAGAAAGGGAGTGGACTGATAATTCTCAGGGGGAAAGGCGGAGGGGTGTACAGGGAGAGACTGGACAAAAATCATACACCTATGGATGAGGTCAATGGGAGGGAGATAAGGGTAGAGGGAAGGGTGGGAGCCGGGTGGAGGGGAACTATGGAGGGGAAAAAACGAGAAACAAATGTAATAATCTGAATAATAAAGATTTAAAAAAGAAGAAGAAGGGGAGGTGGTTGTGCTAGTGGCTTCTCCTTCATGAAATGTTTTTCCTTTTTACATGGACAGTTCCAAGTTTGATGGTTAATAAATCAGAACCTGCCTAGATCTGGAAAAAAAAAAAAAAGAAAGAACAAAAAATAAGACAAGCAACAATGGCTATGCTAAGAGGTAAATGAATAAGTCTGTAGTAAGTTTCTTTCTGGGCCAACAGTCCTTTGAGTCCCAGTTTCAATGTCCAACAGTTTTTTGAGTGTACATGTTAGCAATGATATTTCAGTTCTGGATGGTGCACAAATGGTGGCAATGCAGGTCCGACCATCTCTGGTTTGATCCTGGGCAACCTGCATTGATGCACAGCTGCTGACTGCTAGGATGGCGAGGTGTCGTCAGCATCTTCCATCTCTGAACCGTTTCTCCTCTTGTCTTCATAGCTGAAGCATTCTCTGTTGTAGGAGTTCACATGGTCTTGGAGCTGTTTTTCTGAAAATATACAAACATTCTTGACCAAAAGTTATTAAAGAAATTTTTTTCTATAAATTTGACTTGGATCCTTTTTATTTTTGCCCAAATGACTTTACTTTGGCTTATTTTAATACTATGAAAGTTTTTCATGGGTGTCTTGCTGTTAAGTAAAAAAATTTTTTAGATGTAATTTGCTTACAGGATTCTTTTCCTTACATAATATTACTGTACTATCCCCCCTTTTTTTATTTAATTATTAAGAGGCTTTTGGAAAATTTTTATAATGCAGTCTTGATAACTTTAAAATTTATTTTTTTTGCACAAAAATATGAGTGCTTTATGTTTATTGCATGTTAAGCAATTTTACCATGCAATGAACTACCAGTAGAAATTTTAGTTAATACTTTAGGAACAACTTTTTTTCAGTACAATTAAATTTTCTTAAATATTCACCTATTTCAATTAGCCAATTTAAAATAATTTGAAAACTTATATTCTAACAACTATCTTAGTTTTATCCTGTAAATATTAGTGGAAAGGATTATTTGCATTCTTGAGTAGGCCCTGAGCATTCCTGGTGTTAGGCTGGATTTAGAATATAGGGCAGCTGTCGGCCAAGTCTCTGTCTGTTGCTGAGTCCTGATCTGAGCTGCACCAAATCTTTGTCTGTCACCTGTGTCTCGAACTGAGCTGGGCCAAATCTCTGTCTGTCACTTGGGTCCCAACTGGAGCTTTCCAAGAATCATCTCTGTTAAAGCCTTGAAATTTTAACATGGAAAAAAACCATCAAATATATATATTCATATATGATTTAAAGATTATAATATTTTTTATAGTTACCTTATATCTTTAAACTTTTTTTATATTAAAGTTTTTCAGTTGGAAATCACAGAATTCTTTTTAATTAGACCAATAACAACATATTTTGAGTTCCTAATTAGAGAAATTTTATTTTATTTTCTCCCAATCTAATTTGAATCTAGATGAAAACCTTGATTTTTATTTAAAAGGCTAATTTATTAATTAAAGTAGGTATCTTCATTTAAAAAGCAAAGCAAATTTAGTAAATGTTTATGTCTGATTCAAAAGCCACAAATGTTGCCCCGCCTCTAGCTTAAGAATACAAGCGGCTACGGGCTTTTTGTCATTTTAAATTCTAATGTTGGAATTTTAAGAAATATTTAGTTACTTAATTTTGCCCTTCTTAGAGACTACAAGGGGCAGGGGAATCATCACACCTAAGGGTTCTTACCCATGAAGGGTCAGGAACATAAATCAAAAATACTTCCCCATGTGTCCCAGGTAATATTACCATACAGCTGATAACTGTTGGTATTGCAAGAAAGACGTTCGAGGCCTCTGTACCATCCTCTTTACCATGCACCCAGTGGCCTTCAGGCTGTTTGTTGTTCTGCTTGTCCTCCTCCTGCTCCTCATCTTCAATGGATTGCTTGGAGTCGCTGCTCTCTGTGGCTGAGGTAGCTGATTGTCTGCAGCTGCATGGTGTGGCTCCAGGTGCAAAGTCCTTATTAGTCTGACTAGTTTCTCTCTTAGATCCCTGTTGCAGTTTAATATTTCTAGCAGGAATCCACACGGGTTTGGAAAAATTTTCTGGAAATATACAAGCATACCTTCTCCCAAAGGTTAATAATGGATCGGGTCCCTTCCATAGACCAGATTCAGGATCTTTCCATTTAACTTTTATCCTGAATGATGAGGCTGGGGGGCACCCCTCTGGTCATTTCCCGGTGGTTGATCTAGAGGCTGCCCATTTCTATGAAATTTTGATTTACATTGTCTGGCCCAATGGTTACCCCTCTGACATCTAGGACACTGAGAGATTGGATCTCTCAGAGGCTACCTTGTGTCCTTCTTAGAGGCCAAAACTTTCATAACATTTAAAATATAGTTATTAATTCTTATTTGATAAAGTTTTCCATGCAATTTCAAATATATTAATTAGATCAGTTAAATTTAAAAAGTTTCTTTTAAGAAGAGAGAACAAATTTCTTGTATTACTCCAGGCCCATGGAGCTTTCCAAAGTAATAACTAGCACCTAATTTGGCCAAGATTAGCATTTCCCTGTGAGTTCTTCTATAATTTTTAAATGAAACCTTCAGTAATCTCATTGCAGGAGAGCAGGGAGCCTTGCCCTCTCCTGCCACCTTTGAATTTCTCCACACCAGAGGCGATTTCAGCAGTGGAGTTTCACTTGTTACAGATTTCAGATTCCAAATGCAAACTAAGATTTTAATTTGAACAAGAACCCACATTATTTAAGCATGCAAACCAAAAGTCTATAATAAAGTTTACTTTATATTTATAACCTAATTCTTCCCCATTAGCCTGGCTGCAAAAGACGTTCCCACCCTACTTATAGATCACGACCCTGCAGTTAATCCATGGGCTGTGCGTACATTGAATTCCCCTCACCTTTTCCTAGGTGAATTTTCCCTCACCATTTTCCTTGGTGAATTTTCCTTCCTTCGCTCTTAGGCGAAAAATACCTTCTCCTCCAGGCGTCCCGCGGTCAGGCTCCAGATGTGGGCACCTCTTTCTGCGTCTCCTGTTGGGCGCCAGATGTGGGAGCCCCTTTCCACGTCCCGTGTGGTTCAGGGTTTCCGGTTCAGGTTTCGGGTTCTGAAGGAGGCTGCACGCAAACAAAATGAGAGACTAAAAAACATTAATTTGGTAATATTGGGGGGCCAGGTGGGAGCCTTCCTCTAGTGCAGTGGTTCTCAACCTTTCTAATGCCGTGACCCTTTAATACAGTTGCTCATGTTGTGGTGACCCCCAACCATAAAATTATTTTCGTTGCTACTTCATAACTGTAATCTTGCTACTGTTATGAGCTGTAATGTAAATATCTGATATGCAGGATGTATTTTCATTGTTACAAATTGAACATAATTAAAGCATAGTGATTATTCACAAAAACAATATGTAATTATATATTGTGAAATATTTATTTCTAATTACAAATAAATGAAATTTTGTCTTGAATCGTGGTGTAGCATGGGCAAGAGTCTTCATATGACAACAGTAAACTACATTGCTACACTTTGCTACACCGAGGAGTGGTCTGTTGGTTCCTAAGACCATGGGAAATAGGTGTTTTCCAATAGTCTTAGGCAACCCCTGTGAAAGGGTCGTTTGACCCCCAATGGGGTCGCGACCCACAGGTTGAGAACCATTGCTCTAGTGGAAAGGACTATCACTTGCTCTGGCCTTTTTCTCCCTTTTATTAAGGCTTTGGGACACACCCCTAGCCTTTAGGCAGGAAATAACAAAACAGAAATTAACATGAAACAAACAGGTAGAGGCTGCTTTAGCTAACAATGTTTTCAACTAAACAGTAAGTAATTAGCTTTGACCTTTCAGAGCAATTAAGGTTGACCAGCCTTCTGGTCTCCTGTATACATCCATTTAGTGAGAACAATGTTTGGTTTTCGGCATGACGCACCATCACACACTTCAAAACCAGTTAAAGACACGGTAAAAGGTCTTGCCTGGGAAGTATTAACCCACCCACCATATTCACCAGACGTTGCTCCTTCAGATTACCACTTGTTCTGATCAATGACACAAGTACTTTCTGAGCAGCACTTCAAAATGTACAAAGAGAAAAAGAATGTCAGTGGAATAGATGGACATGTCTGGAGCTTTGTGTTATATTAATAATAATAAGGATAAAATATAAATATAAAATAAGAATTGGGTGTGACATATTAGAGAGTGGAATGAAGTGTGAACGCCCTTAAAAGAGATGTGCATGTAAGATATAAAGAAGTTTGTACCCCACATGTAAGACCAGATAGCAGAACACCTGGGACCCGCTGATAAGACACACTGAAGACATCTACTTGAAGACATAAAAAGAGAGCAAGCTCTGAAAGAGTTTAGAGCCACTTGTCTGCCCTCCACAGACGGTCACTCTTCGCTCCCCTTCCTGCATCTTACCTGAACTCTGCGCTCTGCTGTGGACCCTGTGTCTGAACTGTGAGCTACAAGCCGAGGTCTCTACAAGATGCTGAGCTGCAGCTGCAACTTCCAGTGTGTGTGTCTGTCAGCACGGATCTCCGGGTGGCCTGCTGAGGTCTGGAAACCACCAGGACTCTGGTAAATAAACCGCGTGTGATTCATGCATTGCCTGTCTGTCTCGTGTGTAATTTATGCTTGGCCAATATTTAATAAGTGCCTTGAGTCATCCATATAAGTCCATTCTATTGGCAGAGGATACTCTTGGCCACCTGTGCTTGTGTCCCTAGAGGAATTCTGGGACACTTTGTTGCTGAGCAGACAGTGAGAACAGCTGAGGGTCGCACTGGGAGTGTTTGTTGGCAAGTTAAGAGACAGTTATCCTCCAGGAGAAGGTGGGGGACTGCTGGAAGGGGCTCCCCTGACCAGGCAGCCCCACTGCCATGGGATTTTTGTCTCCCGGAGTCACCAGCGAGAACATGGAGACCGCGCCATCATGCAGGGGGAAGTGGATGTCTATAGTAGTCTGAAAAGCTAGCTGTAGCACCCACCGAACAGCCGGGGGACCCAGAACACCACTCTTCAATCGGCGCAGACACATGGACTCAGAGGAGTTCCACACAGCACATGGAAAGGTCAGATTTTGCCTGGGATAAGGTGAGGTCTCTGGTCCCATAGAACAGAGAGACGCGCACTCTGTGGGTACTGGACTGGGGGAAAGCTGCTCTTAAGTGAAATCCTCGGATGTTGGGCAGGGCATGATCCCTAAATGTGGAAGGGGGCTCTTAGAGCTCTTAACACAGGGGAGCTCTAGAAAACAACCCATTTTGATCTGAGGCAGAAGGACAGCCTGGGAGTTATTAAAGTGTCCCAACTGCTCGAGCAGGAGCGGGAAAGGGAGAGAGCACAGACAGCACTCTTTCCTCTTCAGACCCTGGCTTCTGATTGCTAAGCCCAATACATTGGTACCTCGAGATACGAGTTTAATTCGTTCTGTAACCTTGAGGCATGGGAAATTATGAGACGCTGGAGTCTCGGTAAACTGGTGGGTCGTGTGCAGCCGGCCAATCCACGCAATTACTCCTATCTCAAATGTTGCTCATATTTCAAAGCAAAAATCACTCACTCGATGGCTCGTATCTCAAAAATCTTGTATGTTAGGCACTTGTATCTCAAGGTACCACTGCACATAGGATCATGCAATTGGAGACATCCTGAGAGACTGCAGGGGAAAGTTGTTTTTCTGGAACCTGGGGATGCGAGCACAGAATAACCAGCAGAGAATCAGCTCTGGGGCAACTCACCCCTACAAACCAGTACTGAGTAGCACAGAGTAAGCAGGATCTAAGCATAGGCTAGAGAGGTCCTGTGCTTAGTCTCAGAGGTCAATTCCGAAACACTGCCACCAATGGATTACTCACAAATTGACTTTAGCACAATCACAAAAGAATAAAGAGATTAAGACACACTTGAGCAGTGGAATGCAGGGAACTGCAATACCCTCCCAACTGGGAAACAGGAGTGCCAAACAGAACAATAGTGCAAGTGAATGCCCTCCATTACTGCCCATTCTATTGTTTTATTTTTAATTTATTTTTATTTTTTGCATATTTTAATTAAAAATCTAATTTTTCCTCTTTTCTCCTCAATTGATTTTACCTTTTTAATTATTACATTTGTATTTTCAACTACTATTATTACTACTACTATTTTACCTTTTTGAAAAAAAAAACTAGTGTCATTTTATTTTCTCTTTATTTTACTTTGGGATTAGAGTTCTACATTCTATTTTCATCTTTCCTTTAGCATAATTTCACTCTATCTCAACTCTACCTTTATGCCAACACTCTCTTCCTAACTTTCCCCATTTTGTTGTCTTGTTTCTCTTTCCCTTTTCCAACTTTAGATTCTCCCTATTCTTTATTTTTACCTGGTTAAAATTCCACCTCACTTATATATCTAATTTTGAATCCCCTACTCCAAGACCATACCAACTTCTCTCTTCTCTGTCTTCACTATCCAAAAAATTGTTTTTCTCTATGTCCTTTTGTTGTTTGCCTGAACGGTGATTATATCGATTTTTTATACTTTTTGTGAGATGGTTTTTGCTTATCCTACTTGTATTATTTTACTTTTTGTTTGCTTTGTTTTGGTTTGATTTTTACCTCTGTTTTCCTCACCTTCCTTGATATTAGTTATTATTTGTAGTTTGTATTAATCTCCAGGTACTCGTTGCCGGCATTTGTTGGGATTAGTGGCTGTTCTATGGGAGTTTTCTCCTCAGATATATAATTTGTTCCCTTTTTCTTTCTTATTCTCTTTCTTTTCTCTCTTACTTTCTTTTTCTTTTTCTTTTCTTCTTCTTCTTCTTTTTTCTTTTCCTCTCTCTTTTTTCCTCCTGCATTCTCCCAATTTGATTCTAGCAATTCTTTCTTTTTTACTTCTCTTTTCTCTCTTCTTCTTTCTCTACTTACCCCTAATTTGTCTTTCATTGGTGGTCACCCTATTTGTGGTTATTAACATTGTGAATACATTTCTGTTCAGTGCCTTGTGTGTTGTACCTGGTCGTGTTGTAGTTTGTGTCTTTAAATCAAAGAGAGAGAGAACTACATAACCAGACACCCAGAGAAGAAAGACCATGGGCAGATGAAGAAACAGCCCACATATGAAAGAAAGGAAGGTATCACTAGAAAAGGAAATGAATGAAATGGAAGCAGAAATAAACCAGCCAGAGAAAGAGTTCAGAGAAATGGTCATTGGGTGGCTGAAAGAATGGAAGACAAAATCAACAATATGAGTAAGAGCTAAGAGGAAATGAAAAAGAGCCAAAAAGAAATGAAGAAAAGCCAAGAGGAAATGAAGAAGAACCAAGAGGAAATGAAGAATAATAAAGAAGAAATTAAAAATGAAATCGCAGCTGTAAATAACTCAATAGAAAGCATCAAAAGTAGACTAAAGAAGCAGAGAACCACATCAGTGAGCTAGAAGACACGGTAGGAAAAAATACCCAAGCACAGGAGCTTCTAGAAAAAATAATTAAAAAGCAAGAGGAGAGCCTAAGAGAACTTTGGGATAACACGAAACAAAACAACATCCGCATAATTGGGGTTCCAGGAAGAGTGGAAACTGAGCAAGGAATAGAAAACCTGTTTGAAGAAATAAGGACAGAAAACTTTTCCCTGATATAGGAAAGAAAAAACCCACACAAATCCAAGAAGCTCACAGAGTCCCAAGCAAAATGAACCCCACAAAACCTACACCAAGGCACATTATAATTAAATTGGTAAACACCAATGACAAAGTAAGAATCTTATAAGCGGCCAGAGAGAAACAGAAAGTTACCTACAAAGGAACACCCATAAGACTAGCAACTGATTTCTCAACAGAAACTCACAAGGCCAGAAGGGAATGGAATGAAATATACAAAGTCATGCAAAGGAAGGGTCTGAATCCAAAAATACTGTACCCAGCAAGGCTTTCAATTAAAATTGAAGGTGAAATCAGGAACTTCCAAGACAAAAAAGGAATAAGGGAATTTATTACCACCAAACCAGCAATGCAAGAAATGTTAAAGGATCTGCTGTAATAAAAAGAATAGGAATCAAAGAAAGAACTCGGGGATAAAGACTAAAAATGGTGACAGATAAGTACTTATCAATAATAACTTTAAATGTAAATGGATTCAATGCTCCAATGAAAAGACATAGGATAACCGATTGGATAAGAAAACATGATCCATATATCTGCTGTCTACAAGAAACCCAACTCAGAAAAAGAGATGCACACAGACTGAGGGTGAAAGGATGGAAGATGGTGTTTCAGCCAAATGAAAAAAACAACAACAACTTTGGTTGTAATACATATATCTGACAAATTAGATATCAAAGTGAAGGACATAACAAGAGATAAAGAAGGCACTTCTTAATGCTAAAGGGAACAATCCAACAAGAAGAAATAATTCTTGTAAACATATATGCACCCAATATAGGAGCACCTAAATACATAACAAAACTCCTGGAGGATATTAAGGGAGAGATTGACAGCAATACAATCATAGTAGGAGTCTTTAATACCCTCTGTCACCACTGGACAAATCCTCTAAACAAAAAATCAGGAAAGAAACATCAATCCTAAATGACTCACTAGACCAGATGGAATTCATTGACATCTTCAGAACATTTAACCCCAAAGCCATAGAATATACATTCTTCTCAAGTTCACATTGGTCATTTTCAAAGGTAGACCATATGTTGTGTCATAGGCACAGTCTCTTCAAATTCCAGAAAATAGAAATCATATCAAGCATTTTCTCAGACCACAGTGGCATAAAATTGGAAACAAACTACAATAAAAACATTATAAATAAATCAAACCCATGGAGACTAAACATCTTGCTATTAAACAATGACTGGGTAACCAAGCTAAACATCATGGCACCAAATGACAATGACAACACAACAATACAAAATTTATGGGACACAGAGAAAGCAGTCTTGAGAGGGAAGTTCATAGCTCTACAAGCCTACTGCAAAAAGAAGAGGAAACAATGGTAATAAATTACCTAACCCTACAACTCAAAAAGCTAGAAAGAGAGCAACAAGAAAAGTCCAGTGTAAGTAGAAGGAAGGAAATAGTAAAGATCAGACCAGAAATAAACAACATGGAGACCAAAGAAACAATTGAAAAGATCAACAAAACCAAGAGCTGGTTCTTTGAAAGGATAAACAAGATTGAGGAACCTCTAGCCAGGCTCACCAAGAAGCAAAGAGAGAAGACTCAAATAAACAAAACCAGAAATGAAAGAGGAGAAATAACAACAGACCCCACTGAAATACAAAGGATTGTTAAAAAATACTATGAACAACTCTATTCCAACAAATTGGACAACCTAGGAAATGGACATAGTCCTTGAAAAATATAACCTTCAAAATCTCAATCAGGAAGAATCTAAACATCTCAATAGGCCAATAACTATGGAAGAAATTGAAGTAGTCATCAAAAAGCTTCCAGCAAACAAAAGCCCGGGATGAGATGGCTACACAGGAGAGTTGTGCCAGACATTCAAGGAAGAATTAAAACCTATCCTCCTCAGACTATTCAAAAATATTCAAGAAGAAGGAACACTTCCAAACACCTATGAAGCCAGCATCACCCTAATACCAATACCAGATAAAGACAACACAATGAAAGAGAATTACAGGCCAATATCTCTCATGAACAAAGATGCCAAAATCCTCAACAAAATTCTAGCAAGTCAGATCCAGCAGTACATCAGAAAGATCATACACCATGATTAAGTAGGATTCATCCCAGGAATGCAAGGAGGGTAAAATATATGCAAATTAATAAACTTGATACATCACAGAAACAAATTGAGAGATAAAAATCACAGTCATATCAATTGATGCATAAAAAGCTTTTGATAAAATCCAATACCCTTTTTTGATAAAAACTCTCAGTAAGGTAGCAATAGAAGGATCATACTTCAACATCATAAAAGCCATATATGATAAACCTACAGCTAACATCATACTCAATGGGCAAAAACTAAAACCATTTCCCCTAAGAACAGGAACAAGACACGCATGCCCAGTCTCACCAATCTTGTTGGACATAGTACTGGAAGTATTAGCCATTGCAATGAGACAAGAAGAAGAAAAAAGGCATCCAAATTGGAAAAGAAGAAGTAAAGCTGTCCTTATTACAGATGACATGATACTGTATATAAAAAACCCAAAGAATTCCATCCAAAAACCAATAGACTTGATAAATGAATTTGGCAATGTAGCAGGATACAAAATTAATGCCAAGAAACCTATGGCATTTCTATACACTAATAGTGAAATTACAGAAAGAGAGACTAAAAAAGCAATCCCATTTACCATCGCACTAAAAAAAAAATTAAGATACTTAGGAATAAACTTAACTAAGCAGGTTAAAGACCTATACGCAGAAAACTACAAGACACTGAAAAAAGTGATAGAGGAAGACGTAAACAGATGGAAGAGCATATCATGCTCATGGATTGGGAGAATCAACATAATTAAAATGTCCATACTACCCAAAGCAATCTATAGATTTAATGCACTACCCATTAAAATACCAATGGCATATTTCACAGACCTAGAAAGAACTCTTCAAAGATTCATCTGTAACAAAAAAAGATCCTGAATAGCTACAGCAATCCTGAGAAAGAAGGATAAAGTAGGTAGAATCTCAATACCAGATTTCAAGCTGTATTACAAAGCAACTATTCTCAAAACAGCCTGGTACTGGCACAGGAAAAGACATATAGATAATGGAATAGAATAGAGAATCCAGGTATCCACCGAAATCACTATGTTCAATTAATATTTGACAAAGAAGGCATTAATATGCAATGGAGTCAAGATAGTATCTTCAATAAATGGTTTGGGAAAATTGGACAGATACATGCAAAAAAATGAAACTGGACCACCAACTTATACCATATACAAAAATAAACTTCAAATGGATACAGGACTTAAACATAAGATGGGAAATCATAAAAATACTAGAGGAATCCACAGGCAGCATAATCTCAGACATATGTCGAAAGAACTTCACTGATACTGTTCCTAAGGCAATGAAAGCTGAAGAGAAAGTAAACAAATGGGACTACATCAAAATAAAAAGCTTTTGCACAGTAAAGGAAACCATCAACAAAACAACTAGAAAGACCACTGTATAGGAGAACATATTTGCAAATATTAGCACTGATAAAGGTTTAATCTCCAACATCTACAGGCAATTTATGCAACTTAATAAAAGGAAGATAAATGATCCAATAAAAAAATGGGCAAGGGAACTAAATGGAACCTTTTCAAAAGACAACAGAAGGAAGGCCAAGAGACACATGAAAACATGTTCAAAGTCACTAATTATCTGAGAGAGGCAAATCAAAACAACAATGCATACCATCTCACACCTGTCAGAATGGCAATCATCAACAAATGACAAGTGTTGGCAAGAATGCGGAGAAAAAGGAACCCTTGTGCACTGTTGGTGGGAATGCAGACTGGTGCAGCCATTGTGGAAAACAGTATGGAGTTTCCTCAAAAAACTTGAAATGGAACTACTATTTGATCCAGTGATCCCACTCTTAGGAATTTATCCTAAGAAATTAGAAACACCAATCATAAAGGATTTATGCACCCCTATGTTCATAGCAGTACAATTTACAATAGCTACAATTTGGAAACAGCCTAGGTTCCCATTTGCAGATGAGTGGATCAGAAAACTATGCTATATCTACAGAATGAAATTCTATGCTGCCATAAAAAGGAAAGAATTCTTACTATTTGCAGCAACCTGGATAGAATGGAGAGCCTTAGGCTAAGTGAAATAAGACAGTCAATGAAGGAGGAACACCACATGATCTCACTTATTTGTGGATAATAATGAACATTATAAACTGATGACCAAAAGGATATATATACAGAGGCAGTAAAGCATCAAACAGACTGTCAAATTACAGCAGGGAGGTTAAGAGAGGTGGTGTAGATAAGAGATCAACCAAAGGACTTGTATGCATGCATATGAGCATAACCAATGAACACAAGACACTGGGAGGATAGGGAATGCCTGGGAGGGAGGACGGACAATGGGAAGATATGTATACATGTAACACATTAGCAAAAGAAATTAAACATACAAAGAAGTGGAAAATTGGATCTCTGAATGATTTGCCTCAAAATAAGAAAAGGTCTATTGGAATGGTATCCACAAATTATGTGAAAGATGGGGAAAATATGTAGCTAGTAATGGGCATTACTTTGAATAAAGCATTTGTGATGTTTCTCTTGAAATTATCATGTTTTCTTTAATTACAAAATCCGCCTTTATTAACTGGTACAACTAGTATAAGAAAAAAGAGAATTGTTTAAGAATATTTAAGAGGGTTGCTCAGATATGGTGATATGGGATAAAATATGGTTGGGCCAACTATTTGGTCTGTGTAGCCAAAGAAAGTAAGATTATATGAGTCCTAATAAGTCTCCTTGAGAAGTAGTGGCTGCCCATATGTCTCAGGCTAAAAGGGCCCCATGACTGTGGAAGGAATTTTATGTACAGGGTTCAGTCAGATTCTGATTTTCCACCTGGATGACCTGGTTGTGGTCAGTAGAATGGTTTGATATTAGTGGCTCTGTGTGACAGTGGCTAGCATAGGGAAAAATGAACATCTCTGGATGCTTGTGTGTTTCATCATATTAAAGTTAACTTATGCTGGGGATAAAGTTTTTAATTGTTTGCTTAGACTTTAAATCCAATTATTGGGAGGCAGTCCTTAGTGAAAAAAAAATCGCATTAAAATGTCAATGATTGACATATATTTCTAAGTCGGAAGAAGGCCATGGAATACGGGAGTAGCCAAGCAGAAGTGGAATCTGTTGAGAGCTCTGGGTAAGTTGATGCAGTCCTGCTGGATATGAAATAGTAATTTCTGAATGGGGTGAGTGAGAGAGAACACTGGATCAACAGAAGGGAAGAGTAGAGCCTGTCAGGATATCATGGCCATCTGACAGTTGATTTCATCTGACTGGTCTGTCTTCCTTGTCAGATCATGAAATGCTCTGTTTTCTTTGTGGTCCTACATATCTCATACTCCATGTGGTCATGGAAGGATTAAGTTCCCTCCTGACTTTCCCCACCTTCCTAAGGCCCTGTGTATTTAATCAGAAGTCTCAGTCCTTCAAGACACTGGCCTTCCCTATGACATGATGTGTGAACACTGTGAGCCTGGATCTGCCGGAGGCCATATTCCCCAGTAGTATCGGAGAAACTGTGAACAAAGTCACCACACAGAGGAAAGCAGAGCCAGGAGTTGGAGAAACACACACTAGTTTCAATGGCATCACTAGAGGTGCTAGACCTAGCAGCACTTGAAGGGAGAAAACTCAACTTAACTCTTGTGGCTCCAGAAAGTGTGAGCTAGATTTTTGTGATATGAAACCAAATGCACAGGGACTTAGAGAATAGGAGAGGCCAATGTATCTTATTAAGAGTAGATACAGCTCTGGCCAGTGTAGCTTAATTGATCAGGGCAGTGGTCGACAAACTCATTAGTCAACAGAGGCAAATATCAACAGTACAATGATTGAAATTTCTTTTGAGGGCCAAATTTTTTAAACTTAAACTATGTAGGTAAGTACATTGTTATTAACTTAATTAGGATACTCCTTCAATTGCACTGTACGTGCGTGCCCACATGTGGTATTTTGTGGAAGAGCCACCCACACTCAAGGGGCCAAAGAGCTGCCTGTGGCTCGTGAGCCTTGGTTTTCTGACCACTGGGTTAGAGTATCATTTTCTACACCAAAAGATCATAGGTTTGATTCCCTATCAGGGCAAGAGCTATCCCATCTGGTGGCATTCAGGAAGCAGCCAATCAGTGTTTCACTCTCACATAGATATTTTTCTTCCTCTTCAGTCCCCTCTCTCTAAATCAATAAAAGCTGGTGAGGATTAAAAAAAAAGAAGAATAGATATGAACTCTGTGTTTTTCAAGGACTCACAGCTTTTCACAGGACCTTCAAAGGAAAAACACAAAATCTTTTGTTTCTTTGACTGTGACTGCTTTGGGGTGGAAACATGTAGGTTTTGGCTTTACCTGGAAAGTTACTTAATCATGTTATTTCCTCTTACCACTGTCTAATCACTCCATGTAGAGCCCTCAGCATGGAGTCTGGCAAGCTGGAGTGCTTGGTACGATTGCATCTGTGTCTTACATGCTCCTTGATCTCCCTTCTCTCTTCCTTGCCCTCTCTACCTCACTCCAAGTCTTCCCCAGTGGGTGGGAGAATTAGTCTGGTACAGGCAGAATTTGGGATTGGGAAGTAACTGAATTGCTAGTGATTGGGGATAGAAGAGAGTCTGGTGAGGACACACATTCATTAGAAAAGTTAAGTCTGTCACTTGTGAACTAACCACAAATAACGCATTTTATTCATACTGGCCCTTAATATCTCTTAGCCAGTGAAAATTCAATGCCTGCATATATTTCCTGGTATAGATTGTCAGGACAGTTTGCAAGATGTGGAGAATTAATTCAACTGAATTACCCATGTTAATAACTTGAATCAGTGAACTGAGTGATCCTAACATGGTACACAGTATTAGGTAACTAAATAAAAAACATAAATACTAGTATTTCAGCTGGTGATGCATTATTTAACCCAGAATTAAATGTGCTTGATTATAGAATTGGAATTTAAAGTAAAAAGAAAATTCTTTTCCACCATATACTTTATTATTTTTATACTAAAATAATGTTATGATCAAAGCCAGAGCCAATTTACAATGAAGCTGAATGCAGCTTAAATCTCAGGGATCTTTTTATGCATGTCTTTTCAAGGCCCTATAGGAATGTAGGCCATGTATCTTCATGGTTATATATTTTTGTAAGATTTAGAAAAGTAAAATATTTTTGCATTTAAAAAGAAAAGACTCCAATATTACATAAGCTACAGGCCCCATACAACTTGGACCCACTCTTGTCAAAAACCTAGACACTATTACAATAGGTTTCCTAGTATGTTATTAAGAAAAAATAAACAGAAACTGGGAAATGAGACAAAGCAAGTCTTATTTGACTCATTTAAATACATAACCTTTTAATGCTATGTTGGGGTATTGCTTAAAAAACCCACTCCTTCTGCATACATTTGTATACAAAGATTTTATATCATTTGACTTTTCCCCAAAAAAGTGTGTCTGAATCTAGCTTAAAGACAATTTCATACCAAAAAGAACATCCTGAATCATGGCATTTGGTATTGAGAACTAGAAATTCTTTACTGCCTGATTAGTGTTCAAAAGTGTCTTACTCATGAATAAAGCACTATTTAACCCTCAAGCACAACCAACTTCATTATTTGAAATCTGTTATCTTATATTTGCCATTTAATTTTATTAAGATGAAATGAAACTCTTAATAAAGCTAAATGACATGGCTGGGGTTATAGTGAGTCAATTATTACAGAGTGTTTGAGTCAGAAATTCTTGCTTCTTCAATTAGTGATGAGAATCTATCTATCTATCTATCTATCTATCTATCTATCTATCTATCTACTTACCTATCTATCATCTGTCTACTTACCTATTATATCTATCCTCTTCTAGTTCTCCATTTCTTTCAATATCCTATAAACCCTTAATTATATACTTAAATAAAAAATGCTTATGACAAATATTTAACAATTGATAGAAGTATTTATCCATGGATTTCCCCTTCCCCTCAGCAAAGCAATAATTCATACACAAAAACCATATTGGTGAGTCATGCCTAAATGTGTATTAAATGCATATATGCTAGATGCTGGTGAACAAAATTCGTGCACGGTGGAAGGGGGTGTCCCTCAGCCCAGCCTGCACCCTCTCCAATCTGGGACACTGAGAGAGATGTCCAACTGCCCGTTTAGAACCAATCCTACCTTCCTCTCACAATCCAGGACTACTGGCTGCCAACTGCTTTCCTGCCTGCCTTCCCGATTGCCCCTAACTGCTACTGCTTGCCAGCCTGATCACCCCCTAACTACTCCCCTGCCAGCCTGATTGACACCTAACTGCCCTCCACTGCAGGCCTGGTCACCCCCAACTTCCCTCCTCTGCCGGCCTGGTCACCTCTAATTGCCCTCCCCTGCAGGCTTGATCACCCCAACTGCCCCCCCTTGTAGACCTAGTCCCTCCCAACTGTCCTCCCCTGCTGGCCATCTTGTGTCCACCTGGGGGCAGGATCTTTGACCACACGGGGGCAGCCATCTTGTGTTTTGGAGTGATGGTCAATCTGCATATTACTCTTTTATTAGATAGAATAGAGGCCTGGTGCACTGGGGGGTGGCTGGTTTGCCTTGAAGGGTGTCCCAGATCAGGGTGGGGGTTTCCTTGGGGCATAGGGTAGCCTGGGCGAGGGACCTGTGGTGGTTTGCAGGCTGGCCGTGTCCCCCGGCAACCCAAGTGGAGGCCCTGGTATCTGGGATTTATTTATCTTCTACAATTGAAACTTTGTAGCCTTGAGCAGAGGCTAGGGCAGATCAGAGTGGGCGGAGAGCTTGGCTTCCTACATAACTGAGGAATCCCAAACCTGCTCACTCAGTGGCTGCCACCATTTTGTTGGGATTTATTTATCTTCTATAATTGAAACTTTGTAGCCTTGAGTAGAGAGAGTCCTTGGCTGGCCAGGCTGTGCGGGAAGTTTGGCTTCCTCCATTGCTGGGGAAACCCAAGCCTCTTACTCGCTCCATGGCCACAGCCATCTTGGTTGGGTTAATTTGCATACTCGCTCCTGATTGGATGGGGGCATAGCTTGTGGGTGTAGCAGAGGTATGGTGAATTTTCATATTACTCTTTTATTAGATAGGATACTCCCCTATGAGTTCACACGACAGGATAAAAAGACCAATGTCTCTTGCATTGCATTTCCTTTTGCCCCATTGTGTCAGTTGGGTACAGACTTCTTCACTTCAAGTTATTATAGCAGAGAAAAGACTTTTGGTTTTCAGAGATGTGAGGACTCAGGGAACAGAAAAACCCTTTTGAGAAAGAGAAAACATTCCTTTGAACTCATCATTCCCCCAAATATGGTTATAGGGAGAGGGAAAAGGAAAGAATGGAAGGGGAGGCAAAGAGGGGCTAGCTAAACTCTTGCGTGGTCTGAGGGGGATTTTCTAAGCACCTCTGTCTTCCACAAGCTGATACTCTGGGCAGGTGAGGAGAAGGGTGGAAACATAATACTAGATGAGATTATAGATTTTGTGAGTGGTGAGCATTAGTACTCCCCACCCCTCCAACCTACTCCAAGGTTGGGAAACAGAACTAGAGGCCCTGAAATCCTTCAATTATGGTCTGGATTCATGGCTCCAAGCAACCTCACTGATGTCTGTGCCCTGGATAGTATGGGAGTCCTGGAATGGCTTCTGAGAGAGGAGAACTCCAGGAACCTTGAAGCTCTCTGTACGGATATTAGAAAACCAGAGAGGAGTTAAGATACTTCATTTATTGGATGGATAATGACCCACACCAGTTACCTCCTTCAAGCCAATGTCTAGGCACCCAGTTCTTCGCAGCAACTTAAACAGAGGAAGGGAGAAACCCTTCTTGACTGAGATTGTTTCCACATAACACACACTGTTTGGTTATTTGGAGACTACATGAAATTATTCATTTTAAACCACTAAATCTGTGGTCTGAATTATATGCCCACTACAGATAGATAGAGGATAGATAATGAGAGATAGATATCAAGTATAATATTTTATGTATTTAAATTATGTGCATTCTCTACTTTATGTTTCTGGTTTGGAAATTTGCTAAGGAAATAGACCATTAAAAGAGTGGACTTTTCTATTTGTGATGGAGATGATAAGGTAAACAGAAAATTAAACAGAAAATTATTGTAGTGATTTACAAGAAGGAGAAAAAAGGCATTGTGTGTGTGTGTGTGTGTGTGTGTGTGTGTGTGCATGTGTGTGTAGTGTATAATGAGAATAGACAGATTTTGAGTTACCACCTCTATCCAGAGCAGTTATTGAATGATGAAGAATAGCCAGAGTGCCTCTGTAGTTTCCATATAAATCTGAGTAGCACATGTCCCAAATTTTTTGTCCACTTGGGCATCCTCAGCTTTGCAGTCCATTTTGTGGCCACTTGAGCTCTCACAAGGGAGGCAGGACCTTTGTGTCACTGCTGCCCTGGGCATTGTTCTCTGAAGCAGGCAGATGGTGAGGGAGACATACTGGCTTAGTTTGGCCACAGTAAGGACCTTCTCCATTAATGATGAAGCATGAAATATCAAAGATAGTTTCTGAAAGTTTTGTGATAAAGCGGTGATTTGGGGCTTACATTTATTTATTAAACTAATAGCCTGGTGCATAAAATTTGTGCACATTAAAAGGGGCTTAATTAGAGGAAATATTTTAATATTGCTGTTTGCCCTTTCTCTATAATAGAAGTGTCAGAGATAAAAGAAAATTAGTAAAGTGTATATGAATATCTTCCTCCTGTCAGTCTGGGGCACGCTGTGGGACCCAGAGTCAAGTTCCTGCCCACCTGTGGCAGTTCAAAATCACATGAGACCTAGACCCAATTGGCCCCACCCCTGTCAAGTCCTGCTGGGTGGGAGGGCGCAGCCTCAGGGCCCCTGTCAAGCCCTGCAGTGTGTGTGGGGGGGTGCAGCCTCAGGTCCCCTGGCACAGTGCTAGGGCAGGGGCATAGCCTGTGATCCCCTGTCAATCCCTGCTGGGTGGGGGTGCAGCCTCAGGTCCCCTGTCAAGCCTCACCAGGCTGGGGACGGAGCCTGAGGTCCCCTGTCAAGCCCTGCTGGGTTGGGGGGGGGGGCGTGCATCCTGAGGTTCCTCAGCCTGATGCCAGGGTGGGGAGTGCTAGCCCGAGGTCCCCCATCAAGCTCTGCTGGGCAGGGAGTGTGGCCTGAGGTCCCCTGTCAAGCCCCACCAAGCAGAGGGTTCAGGCTCAGGTCCCCTACACTGGCCCAGTGCTAAGCAGCCTCAGATCCCTGCTGATTGCTCCTTAAGGCTCATTATGGGAACTAGGCCTCCACTATGGGTGCAGCCATCTTGTGTTACAGAAACCCCTCCTCCACTTTGAGTGCTGCCATCTTTGTGATGCTGTGATGGTCAATTTGCATATTCCCTCTTCATTAGATAGAATAATAGGGGGAGGGGGATTTGGTTACTCCTCATGAATCTCTTAAATCAGTGGTTCTCAACCTGTGGGTCACGACCCCTTTGGGGGTCGAACGACCCTTTCACAGAGGTCGCCTAAGACTATTGGAAAACACCTATTTCCCATGGTCTTAGGAACCAACACACCGCTCCTTGGTGTAGCAAAATATAGCAATGTAGTTTACTGTTGTCATATTAAGACTGTTACCCATGCTATACCACGATTCAAGACAAAATTTCATTTATTTGTAATTAGAAATAAATATTTCACAATATATAATTACATATTGTTTTTGTGATTAATCACTATGCTTTAATTATGTTCAATTTGTAACAATGAAAATACATCCTGCATATCAGATATTTACATTACAGTTCATAACAGTAGCAAAATTACAGTTATGAAGTAGCAACGGAAATAATTTTATGGTTGGGGGTCACCACCACTTGAAGAGCTGTCTTAAAGGGTCACGGCATTAAGAAGGTTGAGAACCACTGTCTTAAACCAAAAAAGATGTAGAAATTCTAATTATGAGAGAGACAAAATGGTGCAGTAATAGAAAACATGGTTCCTGGAGCCAGGTAGGATGACTTGGAATTCCAGCTTTACCTCTGTTTGTGACACAGGTTTTATATCAGTATTTACCTCATGGAATCATGGTGAGGATTATATGACAATCTGTAAAGAAACTAGATTAGTATGTACTACCTGTTCTGTTTATTATTGTTATTTTTTTCAAGAGGGTAATATCTGAAAGCGACCACCAGCTTACTCTTCAACATATAGGCAGAATTGGAGGGAATAGCCTGGGAAGCAACATGAAGGATTTAGGTTAGTAATGAGAGAGAACTTGGACAGTTCTTATTGTTTTTAAATTCTGGAATAGTATATCAAGGAAGTTATATGAGCTTGCAAACTAGATGCCTAAAAACCAGGATTGTCAACTACTCACTTGACAAGGACTATTTGGATGAAAATCTGCTATATTAGAACCATCTCCAAATGAGCACCCATCTTCTTGGCCATGGTGCCTTGAAATTTCACCAAGTCTCTTCTGACTTTAAATTAGCAATGTCAGTGGTGATAATGGTGGGTGGTTTTTCATTCCCCAACTGTACATTGCCCTCAGGGTGGATTGGTTGCATATTCAATGCATAAAGAAGAGTCTGACACTAAAATAGAGTTCAAGTTGTTTTAATATTCTGGATGGTGATTTACAAAGAGCATTTTGACATTCATTTTTACTGTTCAGGATGATAGTCCATGTGAGTTAATGCTTTTGAACAAAATAGAAAGTGTCTTAATGTTTTCCTAAATCCAACTGTGTGACTTGATACCTGCTCCTCAGCTATTTGAAAAAATGTACAGAATACATTGTACAGAACAAAATTTTAAAAGTAAAAATTTAAAATAGGTTTTGTACTGCCTGTGCACTGCTAGTGATTTGCCACTAGGAACCAAAAACAATTTGTAGTCAGCTAATCTCTTGACCACAATGAATTCAATGAATGCTTTGACATAAGAGAAGTAAAGGGTCCCCCATGTTAGAGCCTGATTGGTTTTATAGGTAACTTTTTCCTAAAGATTGTTATACTTACAAACAAACAAGAACAAACAATCTGGAAGAGTTCAGTTTGACTCCAATATTATCAGCATAGAAAGAGTAATACAATATTTAATCTCTGTTCCATTCAAATTATAGAGCTAAAAGGACCTTAATAATATCAAGGTCAACTCCTTTCCCCATTTTCCAGATGGCAAAACTGGTGCTCCAAGAACTTAAGAGCTTTAACCAAAGAGAAACAGCTTTCTGGTGGCAGAGCTGAGACAGGAACTTAATCCCACGCCACTCTCCCTCTCCCTCATCACACCCTGGAAACAGTTGTCTTCATTCTGTTCTTCTGACAAGCCAGGCTTGATCCCACTTCAGGCCTTGGTACTTGCCCTACCTTGCCACACCTATATACTCCTCTGGCTTCTTCTTCTGTCTGTGTCATCTCAATTATGATCTTTTTAGATTATAATAATCTTCTCTAATAACCCACCACTCATTGTTTACTGTATAACCTTACTCAATTTTCTTCTGAACACATACATACTTGAAATGATTTATTTAATTAACAATTTCCTTTTCTATCATTGGTCCCCTGCCATTCACAGGGTAACCTGAAATAAAGCAAGGGCCTCACCTGTCTTGCTCCCTACTATATTTCCTGCATTTAGAATGGTGTCTGATACAGCATAGATATTCAATGAATGATGACTGTAATTTTTTTTATAAAAAGCTTTTTTAAGAATCACTCTCTTGATTTGGGTTTTCTGATTATGTTATGCTGCAACTTTAATATAGCATGATACTAATCACTACTATTTATTGAGGATGTGCTGTATTTTCAAATGTTATTTAGGGCTTTTTGAAATCTTGTTTTATTTAATCTTTACAACAACCCTGGTGGTAGGTAGAATTATTCTTGTTTTAGTGATGCAAAGCTGAGGCTCAGAGAATTTAAATGACTCAAATGAGTGACAAAGTCCTATTCAAACCCATACTTATACACCCTGAAAGTAATCATACCTGAGACTGCAACATCCTTTTTTTACTGTATGTGTTCCCAAGTGTTCCATATCAGGGCAATATCAGTAAATACAATTACAGAACACTTACCAGATTTTGAAGCAGTTGGTTGAAAGTACAAAGATGCTTATAATTGCATTGATCTTTGAATGTTATGGTCAGTGCTGGCATCTTTACTTGTTTAGGCTTTATTTGTTTGTTGTGTCTGCTAGGGCAGCGCCTGTGAGGAGAGAGCCACTAACTCTGGCCTTAGTCCTTCAATGGTGTAGGAGGCTCTGCCTGAAGGATGTGGGCTTGGGGCTCAGTCACTCAGGATATAAATCATGATCTAAAGGAGAATTGGGAGGGCTCAGAACTTAGTCTAGTTTTCTGTTCTGACTGCTAGATACTGACTACCCTCTTCTCCCCAATCTGTAAAAATAGAGAGCTGTGTAAATGTTGACTGACAAGCAGGCTGGGAGATAGTTGAACATCATTTTGGGCTGGAGACATTTTACTCTTTTTGGTTGGGGGTAGGTGGTTAATCCTCACCTGAGTATATTTTTATATTGATTTTTAGAGAGAGTGGAAGGAAGGGAGGTGGTGGGGGGAACATTGATATGAGAGAGACACATAAATTGCCTTTGAACATGCAAGCCAGGGATTAAACCAGCTAGCGACCCTGTTATAGAACCTAAGACCATCAGAAAACACAGATATTTACATTATGATTCATTAATAGTAGCAAAATTACATTATTATATTATTTTATTATAAATAAAATCATATTTACATTATGATTCATTAATAGTATTCAAAATTATGAAGTAGCAATGAAAATAACTTTATGGTTGGGGGGTCACCACAACATGAGGAACTGTATTAAAGGGTCATGGCATTGGAAAGGTTGAGAACCACTACTCTAAAGTGTACACATTTTTGTGCAAAATAGGACTGTGGGGAACAGATTCTGAGGTGGCCCAACACTCTGTGGACTAGGTCATCCCAGAGAAAAACTGAAGTGAAAGAGACAAATTAAGATTTTTTAAATATGTTCATGATGAGAGGAAAGGACACAACTTGTACATTAAATATAAAAGGGGAGGGTGAACTGTTTTGCCTCTCTAGGCTACCTTGCAGCTTTAGGGAGAGGAAAGAGGAGCATGAAATTTTTGTGAAACACTGACTTTTAGAAGGAAAAGCAAATGAAGAGGCCTGGAAAGAAACAGACTGTGCTAACCTGAGGTCCATCTGAGAGGAGCAGCAGGATCAGAACACATAGGAATAGGTTTAGGAAATTTCTACTGCCAGAATGCTGGGGCATCAGTGAGCCTGAGAAGGCTATGTATGTTTCAAAGTCAAGGGGTAGACATGGGCCTTAAGCAGGAAAGGACTCATATATATTACCCTAGGTTTTCAAGCGACCAGGGCTGGGACAATAGGCAGATTTTCAGACAGGTACACAAAGCACCTGAACTACAGTTACCAGTTCACAGAAGTAGCACAAACACAAGGAGCTTCTCCCAGAGTTGGCTAAGACATTTCCAAGGGCTACTGGGATCCTTTGCTTTGGATATGTCTGGCTGAGCTCTGAAGTGTTCTGGGATTAAAGTATGGGTGCCAAGCTAGGGTGTACAGGGATAGGCACTAGCCACAGAGGACAAGCAGATGTTTCAGGAAAGGAAGAGAGTCCAAGTGACTCTCCATGGGAACTTGAACTAAAACACATCTTTGCCATACTTTCAGGGATATATTTCCATCCTACCCTGGTAAGAGCTCATCTCTGAAGAGGCTGTCTAGGGAGAATGCAAGCAGCTGACTTGATGTAGGAGCTCTCAATATAAAGGCAGAGATAATTTTCCCTTTGTCAAGTGCTGGAGCTAGAAGCTCTCACTGGAAGGGACCAAGGCAGAGTGGTCTGGAGCAGACTGGGATGATGTCTGCTCATGTGAAATTGTTGGTCTCTCAGGCTGTGGACCCATTGCTCACCTTGCCACTTCCCTCATTGCATATAGCTGGCTGGCTCTGAAGCTGTGTCACAGGGGAAATGCTCTTGAGGAGAAGTAAGAGGAGGGAACTAGACAAATGTTCACCTTGAAATACTTTCCAGTCCAATGTGGCAGGCAATTGGGCTCCAGCCTGGGGTCAGAGAACCACATCAGACCTGGAAGAGACAGATATTCAGAAGCCAGGGTGCTCGTCAGGAGGCACAATGGAGAACTCCACCTTGGAGGCCATTGCAAAGTCAAGTTCAAAAGGTCAGTCAGGATAATACTTGTGACCAGCTTTGTCACATTGCAAGGAGGTGCTATCGAGGTGGGGAAGGAACTGAGTGTACCTGTGATTTAGGTGGGATTAATTCTGTCCCCATAATGAGTTAGTTCTAGTTGACTTAATCCAGTTCTTGTTCATAGGCACACAACCCAATCCAAGGCAAGAAACAAAATGCTTGCCAGGTCTTCCAAGAAACCTTTTCCTTTCCTGTTTGATAAGATGTTTCCCCCTAGCAACTAGAGTGTGAATGTGTGATGTCTATCCTTACTGTAGCCATAGGGTAGAGATTTGGAGCCAAGTGGCCTGCAGGTCTGCATCAAATGGAGCTGAGAATGGAACCTATGCTATGGTGAGGCAGAAATGAGGTCCTTGGTAGCATTATCTGAGCTGCTGAATCAAACCTGACCTGATATGCCAATTATTACAAGTTTTATATACATGAGCAAATATACTTATTATTGTTATTTGAGCCAATTGGAGTGGGATTTTCTGTTTTTCTTTCAACATAGTCTTAAGTATGAAAAGGATGGAGAAAGCAAAGTCTATTGGAGGAGTTATGATGAGCTACAAAAGCCTCTCATTTCAGGAATCAGGTTTTTTTGAAAATAAATCCTTTTGGCTTCTCTAGGTTTTGTGATTTTGAATATCATGTGACAGCAACCCCCTTGGGTGAGGTTTCTATTTGGAAGCAGCAGCCCCTACCAAAAACTGAGCAGGGCTTGAGCAAGGCCAGTAATGATGTGCCGAGGATGAATGGTGAGAATGTTGTCACTGTACTTGATTTATTTGTGGGGCTGTCCTGATAGGGTGTGAGCAAGGTCTAAAACTTGACTAAAAGTTTTGCTGAATTCATCTGCAATGTTGGAGAAAACTCACAAAATGACCCATTAGATTGTTCTCTACTTTCTGAGGAAGTTAAGACAGCCCAAATACCATAAGCTGGCTGAGCATGGGTGGTGCCAGGAGAAGGCACAGAAGTGTTCCTGGTAGAAGGTCCCCAGTGTGATCTTTCCAGAGGGAACATGCTCCTGGGATCCACCTGCAGCCTCAGCTGCCCAGTCCACAGCAGCCAGAAACTTGCCCCGAGGACTCCCTGCAAAGCCCTCCTTGATTGGGGTTCAAGAAGCACCCACTTACCCAGTGAAAAGTTGGCTCCAAAGGAGAGCTGCACAAATAGGCAGTCCCTTTCAGTGGCCTGATGTCAGACAGCAAGGGGAGCATCCCAGTACAGCCCTTTTTCTTCCACTGGCTTGTATTTTCTCCAACGTTAAAATGCAAATGCTGAGTGATCTATGAGCACACATCCTAAATTTTATGTTATCTCTTAGTATGAACAAATTCATTAACCCCTTTCTTGAGAGTCTGGACATTTGAGGAATGAAGGGAGAGGATGCAAGCCCTGGTCAAACTGTTGGGGAAGGAGAGCAGGAAGAGAGAATTGTGAATCACTGCTGCTTTCTGGCTTCTTGATGGATTCTTGTTATTCATCTTCTAACTTAGTGTTTCCCAAGGAGAGTGCAGAAAAAACTAGTTCTGCAAGAGATAGGTCTCTCACCTACTTTTTAAGAGAATTTTGAAAAATCATGTTCTCTCTTACACATTTTTAAAAATATGTATTTTTTATTGATTTCATAGAGGAAGGAAGGGGGAAAGAAGGATAGGAACATCAATGATGAGAAAGAATAATTGATCAGCTGCCTCCTGCATGCCCCTCAACCCAGGCATGTGCCCTGACCAGATAATCAAATCATGACCTCCTGGTTCATAGGTCAATGCTCAACCACTGAGCCCCCCCTGCTGGGCTCTCTTATTGGCTTCTTAAAGGCTCCAAGAGGGCTCACAGTAAAGAAACATTTAAGGTTAAACCTTCTTTAACCTAAAGTTTTCCAAACGTACTTATTATTTTTGTTTAACATCTATTAGTAGTACCATAAAACCTTTTGGAATAATGTTATTATCCACATTCTACAGATAAAGAAATTGAGATTAAGTTACTTACTCTGGCTAGAAGTCTACAAATTCTTTCTGTAAGGAATCAGATATTAAAAGTTTTAATCTTTTAGAGTTTATAGTCTTTGTGTGGCTACTCAACTCTACTCTTAAGAGTGCAAAAGCAGCCATCAGTGAATGAGTGTGGCTGTAGGTTCTAAAAAAAACTTTATTTACCAAACCAGGTGGTGGGCTGGATTTGGCAGCTAGGATACATGTAGTTTAACAGCCACTACACTAAGGCCATGTATTTACAGAGACTTGAAGTCAGGTCCAAGACCTCACAACACCAATATCATTGGGCCCTGATGCAGGGTCATGAAAGAAGACTGTGGCATAGGACACACAACACATATTATTGAGCATTTTTCCAAGGACTGACCTCTCCCAGCTCAGTTGGTTCTGAGGCCAATCTGTCTCTCAGAGTAAGAGTTTGTGTGTTGTGCCCACCCTGCGTGGCTTAGTGATTGAACATTGACCTATAAACCAGGAGGTCATGGTTCGATTCCCAGTCAGGGGACATAGCTTGGTTGTGGGCTCGATCCCCAGTAGGGGGACTGCAGGAGGCAGTCAGTCAATGATTCTCTCTCATCATTGAGGTTTCTTTTTCTCCCTCTCCCTTCTTCTCTGAAATCAATAAAAAAATATTTTTTAAAAATAGTTTGCCTGCTGTCACCTCCAGCCTTTAATAAGCAATTGGTATAAGTCTCAAGGCCCAAAAAGCAAGTGTCCCCACTGGCCTTAGTTACCAAGCAATCTTTTAGGACAAAGTGATGCCCTGGCAGTTCTGGGCACAGTAGGGCCTGTATGTTTCTCTCTCTCTTGTTTAATAGGCTCATTCTTGAGTTAAGACTCTTGTGAATAGTTTGGATAATTAGTTGCCCTATTTTTATTTTAGTTCTTCAAAACTTTCATAATGCTAAAAAGTATTATTAAACCTTTGTCTGCTGTCAAAGTGAAGGTATTTACCTGATAAAGGCATGTCATATGTGACCTGCTCTGATCTGAAGCCACATTCCTTTGTAGGATTGACTCTGGGAAGAGCCTAGAAAGTCCATTTCTGGACAAAACAAATGATTAGATGTGGAGAGTGGCTACAGAGTTTGGACAGGTTCAAACCTTGAACTAATGAGAGGGCAGGTCCTCTTGTGGCAAAGCCATGTGCAGGTCCCAGCTTGGAGAGCAAAGCCCTCCCAGCACAATTATAGCCAAGGCTATGGGTGTAGCTTGACCTTATGGTCTGAACCTGTGGTCCCAGATGGCTGAATGATATAGGCTGCGGGAGATGCAGCAAGATGCAGCAAGATGCAGCAAAAACAAAGCTTGATAGAGTGCTCAGGTGCCTATAATTAAGTAGATTTGAAACTCATGAGAATATATAAACAACCATGCCCTTATTTTGCCTCGTGGGATCTGACTATAAAACAAAGGCTTGGCTTATAGGCTGTGGCACTGTCTCTCCCTCTGAGAGCAGTGTCTCACCTAGCCCCAACTGTATTCTCTTGTTTGTCTTCTTTAATCCTTCACTGCCCCTCTCCTGACCATCTCCTCCCACCTACCTTCCCCCGCCCCTCCACTCAGGTTCACCCCTGGCCATGCTGAACCTAGTTCAATTATCATTATCTTTGATAAAGAGATTGCTCCCTGGAAGTGGAAACCATCAGGGCAGCTACAAAATGCTGAAGTGTGTTAAGTAAGCCCTAACCATGGAGGTCTTTTACAAAGGCCTTAATTGTGTTAACCTCCACAACCACAGAAAGAACTGTTCTAATTTTCCTGGGAATGGCAGAAAGAGGTCCCATCATCATAGCCAAGAGATGTCATGCTAAGGAAGTCACAGTGGATACACAGAGAACGGCTAAAGAAGGGAGTGGCTGGCTAGACTGGCTTAAATACACATTAGGAGAGTCCTTTCAGGCCACAGGATGATGGAAGGGAGGTAGGTGAAGGATTTATTTACAGGAGAGAGATGATGGGGGCCTGATTTTAGGCTGTGACTCTGGGGGATAGAAAAGAGAGGGTGTGTTCCAAATAGAGGAGTCAAGGATAACTTATATGGTTATTGAAATTGTAAGTTGAAAATCAATTAAAAAATTGATTTGAGAGTAAGATGCTAAAAGCAAGCAAAACTTGCCTTGGGAGGAGTGGGAAAAGATTACAGATCATAATTAAGCTAAGCAGTGAGGGCTGGGGTGGAAAGATGGCATTCAGGTTGAGTGGACTTTAGTCCTCACTCATTCAGAGAGAGCCTGCTGAGGTTTGCTTAGTGTTAGGAACCCTGCCATGCAAATGCAGCCTCCAGCCTCCTGTTCCACTTCCAGACATATCAGCACTCTGAGTGCCTCCGTATAGAAATTTTAGAGCCACCCTTTCCACTAAGCATTCTATAAAACACACAGTTTTTGCTACAAGCATGGTGTTCTTCAGAATGGAGATGGCTGATCCTGGCTTCTTGCTTAAACAAAAAATAAGCAACCCTTCTGCTTAATAATCATTATCACAAACACGGAGCAATATCTACAGGAATCACCTCCTGAAAGGAAGAACAAAGCAGGTGTTTTTTACAACAGAGTATCATTACAAAGGAACAACATCGCAGAGAAACACTCATAGCTTAGTTATGATAGTTTGTTTCCAAAATAGTAGCTGAGGCAACCGTCTTAAATATGGAAATCCGCATGCACAGGTTACTGACTTTTCTGCCTTCTCAAATCCTGCCAGCACTTGGAGATTGTGTCATAGATCAGTGCCACCAAAACGAAGCGGCCAAGGACCTTGGGTTATGGCTGCTACTTCACTGATAGTTTCCAAGGCATATGTATCAGGCCTTGGCCAGAGTAGCGGCACGACTCACTGCTGTCTTTGAGTTTCCTCTTATTGCCTGGCAAAGGCCTGCAGCCTAGCTGTTTGCTGCAGCTACCTATCACCGCTTTGGGCTTTTTTCCTGCACCACTGGAACTGGTGGTAAAATCAGATCTAAGTTAGCGTCATCATGGGGCCGGCAGAGCAGTCTGTTGCAGGTTTCAATGTCCCTGCGCATTTGACAACTTCTGTCGCCATCCCAGCTATCTCCCTGACCTGTGCCCCACTCCAGCTTCTATGGTTGGGACATGCAGGGCCTGGCCTCTACTATCAGGGGCCAACCAAACCATTAGAAGAAAGGGAAATGTGCACATATGCCAGCACTCTTAAAGGCATGCCATTCTGTGTACTCTAGTCTTCCAGAGAGGCCCTTTCATGTGTCTGTGTCTGTGTGGATAGAAGGGCCCAATCAGAGATTCAGTGTGAGAAAACAAAATATTTCTTATTGGGGTCACAGAGAGCCTCTGTTGGGTCCATATGAAACCCTCATACAATGGGATAGAACACCTTCCAGTCAGATGGGACAGATTGGTCTCTGTCACAGTAATGTTAGCTGTAGTTTGGGAGAATTTTAAAATTGTTGGGGAAGCTAGACCCTAGGATCAAAAAAGTAATCTCCCAAAACTAGATAAATATAAGTGAGAGATGGAATACATATCTTATTTCAATGTAAACTTGTACAACACAGTCCCAATAAACCCTACTCATTTTATTTCTCATCCTCCCCTGCCAGATGGCATAAGAGTAAAACCAGCAGAAAGAACAAACATGAACTTCCAAGGGAGGTTCCAGTTCTTTCATTTTTCTTCATCCACTGATCTCTCTACATCGAAAAAGTTATATTTAAGACTCTGGTGAAACTTGTTCACAAAGTGTTCCATTTAGACTTTTGTCTTGTAAGGGAGGAAAATGAGATTCCAAATAGCTGGTCTTACTTTTATTGTTGGAGGCATCTGAGTTCTGTCTGTGCAAAGAACATTCCACTAATTAGTCAGCCAGCCAGTGAGTTGGGACTGCTTAGCTTTTAAGGGAATAGACATTGTACAAAGTGTAACCATCTCATATAGTTGGGATTTCTGCTTTCAGCTTGCTCACACTGAATTCCTCTGTCATGATACAAAAAGTACAACCCCTCTGCGGTTCCAAGCAGGAGTGAGCATTTGAACACAGACCTGTGTGTCAGAAAGGAGAAGCCGTTAGCAGACAGGTCTGGGTTAGCTGTAGGGCTGAGCAATGGGAGAACCGATTCTATGCTTATAGATACCAAAGAGTGACATTTTTGGCTTATTTATTCTGGTCACTTGGGCTCAGTTGGCTCATTGTCCTCAGTCATCTTTAGCTTTTCCCTCCGTTTTTATGTGACTTTTCATAACCAGTGAACTGTAGCATGGGGTTTAAAATCAAACAGAGAGAGGTTTCAATCGAACTCTATTTGGGGTGGAGTGGGAAAAGATTACAGATCATAATCTCTCTAAGTCTCAGTTTCTTCATCTGTAAAATAGGAATAATAATCACATCTAGGATTACCATGAGGATTAACTAGAGTAATGGATAGTGAGTACCTGGACCATTGCCTCATCCATCATGGATACTAAGGAGTTCATTTCCCTCCTTGGTTCTGACTTTGCTGCTAATTGCTGTGAGCCTTGGTTTTCCTTATTTTTAAAGTGGGTAGAAGACCACAGTAACACCTCCTCACTGGGATATTCTAAGGTGTGTCTGGACAAATGTTCCTATAGGTGTAGTGATAGCCACCACTCTCACAGCTGCCCGATGGCTCAGTGGTGGATCTCACAGCCATGGCCCTTGTGGGATGTGGGATGAAAGAGTGTCAGACTTGTGTCTGAGATGTTGGCAGGTGTGTCTTCCTGGAGGTGGGAAAAGCCTGTGGACATACTCCTTGTATGTGGACATCCTGAATGCAAATAGTGAAATTGGTATCCTTTGGAAAGTGTGATGGTTAATTCTATATGTCAACTTGATAAGGCCATAGACTTTTGGTCAAACATTATTCTAGGTGTTTCTGTCAGTGTTATGCCCAGTGTTCAGGATCCCCAAAAAAACCCACCAGGAAGGAGCAGAGCCCAATGCAAAAGCAAAAGAACCTTCCTTTATTCATGCTAGCATGCTTTCCCCTGGCAATCACTGGCACATCAGGTGAGAGAGGGAAAGGGAAAGAGAGAGTAGGAGAGGGAGAGGGAGAGGGAGAGGGAGAAGGAGAGGGAGAGGGAGAGGGAGAAGGAGAGGGAGAGGGAGAGGGAGAGGGAGAGGGAGAGAGAGCGTGTGCTCAAGTGAGACAAGGACTTTATAGCAGTGGGCAGGGAAACATTCGCGACCCCTGGCGATTGGTCAGGGGTCAGGATAAGGGGTCTGGTCATGCAGGGGTACTGTGCAGTTTGCCTAATTTGGGCTGAGTCCACTTCTCTGCATTCCTATTGGCAGGTTTGTGCAACTGTTACATTCCCAAGGTTTACATGGAGGGGCAGCAGGGAGAGTTGCACAACTGTGGGTATAGAACAAAATATCATGACAGTAACAGAAAGAACTTCATGGAGTCAATCTAATTTAGCTCTATCATCAGGATATTTCTGGATGAGATTAATATTTTAATCAGTAGACTCATTAAAGCAAATTACCCTCACCCAATGTGGTGGGCCCCGCCTAATCAGTTGAAGGCATGAGTAGATCAAAAAAGCTGACTCTTCCAGGGTTAAGAGCGAACTTCCCTGACTGATTGCCTTCACACTGGGATATTGTTTTTTTTTTCTGTTTTTGGGTTTGAACTAAAACATGGACTCTACTTGGGTCTTGATCTAACTCACCTTCAGACTGGAACTTACACCATCGACCCTCCTGTGTCCAGTTTGAAGATCTTGGGACTTGTCAGCTTCCATAACTGGGTGACTGTCTGAGCCAATTTCTTAGAATAAATCTCTCTCTCTCCTCCCATATATATATGTAAATACATGAACTATATTAGTTCTGTTTCTCTGGAGAACCCTGACTAATACAGAAAGTCTCTCAGTTGTCATTTTTCCTCTCTCACTGCTTCTGTCTTAATCCAGACTCTTCTCATTTCATATATAAACAACAGCAGTAAAACTAATTTTTTTAGCCCTCTGATGAGTGTGCCACGCTAGCATGGCCACCTGAGGGAGGGAGGTGAAGGATTTAGAAAAGACAGACAAAGAAAAATACAGCTGGAGCTCGGTGGATCTTCCATGCTTGGATGAGGACCCTGTCTATAAACTGAGGCTTTATTTTATAGTCAGAGACAAACAAGGTTGTGGTCAACATAGTTCTAGTGAGTTTCACTTGGCTTGGGAGCACTTGCTATACTTTCCACAGCCCATTAGCTACCTAGGAAGGACTTAGGGAGCATCATAAGGTCAAGCTTAATTATGCTAAGAGGGCTGTGCCCTCCAAACTGGGACTTGTTTGTGGCTCTGTTACAGGTCAATCTGAGGCTTAACCCTATAACCACTCCCTATAGATGAGTCTTTCTAAAACTTTAATTACCTTTTGTGTTTCTGATATTCAAAAACCCAATGGTCCGTCACAACCTATATAAACTGAGGACCCCTCAGTCAGGTATTTAAGACCCTGATTGGCCCCACTCTATTGTACTTCTCATCCCAAACTCTTCATTCACCCACTAGGGTCTCATTGCTATTTTCCAAAGACAATGTGTATAATATCAACTCCCAGATTTTGTCCATGCCATTCCTCCTGCCTGGCACACCTGTCCCTTTCATCCTGTCCTGAACACAACCTCATTTTAGCCATGAGGTTTTTATAGTCATTGCAGCATGGTTTGGGAAACAAGGGGCTGAGCTTCCAAGTTCATGAATGGTCACAATAGTGAAACAGGGAAGAGAAATGGGTTTGATAGGATACTGAGTTGGTAAACCTTGGTGATATCAAAGTTGTGGCAACAGCATTTTTGTTGTTGCTATTTTTTCTTCTTTCAAAGTCACATAAGATTCCAAAGAAAGATATGTTTTCCTGGGAATGTTTCTTCAGACTTTTTTGTCTGGTGGGCATTGGCATTTTTCTTCAACTCTGATTTAAAGAGTAGAGATAGTGGTTTTTTTTCTAGTTAGAAAAGAATAAAGAATGAAAAGATAAAATAATAGACTAAAACAAAGATATAGATAAGTAACAATTACATAATTACCTGTATTGAAGCATCCATCTTATATAAAACTGCTGCTTGAAATTTTAACCTTGCTATTGGCTTCTGTAAATGTTTGCTTGCTTAAATAATAAGGAAAATGAGACTATTCTCACTTCAGAGGCCATTAAACCTTCCCTGGACAAAATTATCAGTGCTGACACCAGACCAGACCTTTGGTTGAGGTTTCAAGGCCTCAAGCACATAGGGGGCCCTTTAAGAACTTGCAAAGGGATGGGAAAATCCCATATTTTGGAGACCAAGAAGGTAAAAACATATAAATAGGGAAAATTTCTGCATGTTGGGGCCCAGAATTTGAGAAACATTTTCCTCTGGATCCGCGCGTAATAAATATAACTCCAAACTGGTTTGATTATTCCAGTTTTCTGTAACAGTATTTCTAATACTGCAAAATTACTGTTGATATTTTAATGTATATCCATTTGGGCTTAAAAGGGACATTTTAAATTTTTAAGGAAGGAATTCTCTCACATATACTCTTTTATACATTTTTGTATATTATATTCAACAACATTGTGAATGTCTTCCACATCAATAAATATAGATCTATCTAATAATTTTAATGATAATTTAAGGGCAGACTGAAATTTAATCAATTCTGTATTGATGAATACTTAGCTTATTTCAATTAATAAACAATGCCATCATTTACTTGTAATTGTTTCTTGAAAGAAAATTTTCAATGTGTGCTATTATAATTTGTATAATTGGATTTGAAAAATTATATTAATTTTTAGAGAGGAAATTTGCAATGTTTTAAAACCAGAAGCAAATAGAAAGATAAGCAAAAAGAAGGTAAAATAATTCACAATTCTAGTCCCTAGAAATAAACAATATTACTCCATCCTAGAGTTGATAGAACACATTGCAGTATTCTAAACATTTTCTTCTATTTTCCTGTTTGCCCAAGTGATCAAAATTTTATCTGGATTCTCATGTTGTAAAACCCATTGATGCCTTCACATTTCACACATTACTATTTTTTCTTTCAGAGCTCATATCTTAGCAAAATCAAGATTAATTCTGGCACAATACATTACAAAGATCAAGAAGGAAAATCATACTTCTACTGCTCCATGTGCTATCATCTATATATTAAAAAAATATATTTTTAGCTTCAGTCTCCAGACTCAGAAAGTGGTGCAGTGCCAAGTGTGGTGTCACTGTCCTCCAGACACACAGAGTTCATCCTTCTAGGATCATGTGTTAGGAACTTCCCATCCACTGACATCATAGGCTTTTTGAGGAAACAGTGCTTCTCTCTGGATTATTCCATCTCTTACCTCTTCCTCGTTGCCCTCTATTACCCATATTGTGGTAGCTGAGTTCAAGGGGCCCCTTTCACTCTTCTTTAGATTTCACCTTGTATAGCATAGCATCTGGCTTCTAAAAATTTGAATAAAATTATCCATTGGAATAATAACAGGGCAACAAGAGAAACAGAAACACAGGCTTTCATGGGCTTTAGGCACTTTTCCATTCATAGGGCCTTTTCTCCATTTAAGAATATATTTAAAATAATCTGATCTAATAAAAGAGTAATATGCAAATTAATCAGCACTCCATCACACCCACAAGCCACACCCACCAGCCCATCAGGAATGAGTATGCAAATTAACCCCAACCAAGATGGCCGTGGCACAGAGTGAGCAGGAGGGAAGCTTGGGTTTCCCTGGTGAAGGAGGAAGCCAAGTTTTCTATACATCCTGGGGGGCTCAGGCCTCTACTCAAGGCTACAAGTTTTAATTATAGAAGGTAAATAAATCCCAACAAAAATGGTGGCAGCCATGGAGCTGGAGAGAGAAGGAGGCTAGGGTTTCTCCTGATGATGAAAGAAGCCAAGCTTCTGCATCCCTGGCCTGTCTTGCCTCTGCTTAAGGCTACAAAGTTTCAAATGTAAAAGATAAATAAATCCCAGATATCAGGACCTCTGCTTGGATTGCTGGGGATTGTGGCCAGTCTGCAAACCACCATAGGTCCCTTGCCCAGGCTGCCCCATTCCCCCAGGGAACCCTCACCTTGATCTGGGACACCTTTCAGGGCAAACCAGCTTGCCCCCTCCCATGCACCAGGCCTCTATTCTATCTAATAAAAGATTCATATGCAGATTGATCATCACTCCATCAGACAAGATGGCTGCCCCCATGTGGTCAAAGATCCTGCTCTCATGTGGACACAAGATAGCCACCACAAGATGGCCAGCAGGGGAGGGCAGTTGGCAGGGACCAGGCCTGCAAGGGAGGGCAGTTAGGGGTGACCAGGCCTAAAGGGGAGGACAGTTGGGTGTGACCAGGCTTGTAGGAAAGGGCAGTTAGGGGCAAACAGGCTGGCAGGGGAGCAGTTAAGAATCTATCAGGGGGAGAATCCAAGATGGCGGCATAGGTAAACACCTATACTGCTGCCTCGCACAACAATTTCAAAACTAAAACTAAAAGACAGAACGGACATCATCCAGAACCACAGGAAAGCTGGCTGAGTGGAAGTTCTACAACTAGAGGGAAAGAGAGGGGCTCACGGAGACCCAGAGGAGCTGCAAAAAGCTGAGGTACGGAGACGAGCGCGCTGAGAGAGCGGGTGCCGGAGTACCTGGCTGGCTTTCTCTGGCGGGAGGGAAACGGAGACTCCCAACGGCATTGAACCCCTTCTCTTACGACACTAAACCCCAGATCCAGCCGAAACTCATACGGGGGGAGTTTGGACTGTGAAAAGGGAGAAGTGCACGGAAATTTAGGGGAGTTGCAAAGGATCGGAGGTATGGTCGCGCACGGCACCACGCGGAGGACGGATTGCTGATTGTGCCGCTGGCTTTCGCGAGTGGGCGGGAGACAGACCCTCCGATCTGTGCCACTTCTGAGTCCACTGGGCCCCTGTTTTGGGTGAAACCCTGGGGACCTAGACTCGTGTGGTCCTGGTTCGCAGGGGAGCCGGAAAGGCAGCGGTTGGAGGCGCTGCGGGTTTGCTCACGCACCGCTCCAGCCATTACCCAGTCACGTGAGACTCAGGGGCCGTGGAGGGCGGGGCCGACTGGAAGGCAAGGCGGTCCCTTAAGCCCTGAGACTCCACCCTCCCAAGCTCAACAGAGGCTTCTGCGGCTGATTCCAGCATAGAAGTTTTCCCCGGCACAGTGAAAATGCCGAGACAACGGAAGGGATTACAAGCAAAAGAAATGGAGGAAAAAAAACGACTGGATATAGAGTTCAAAACCACGCTTATAAGGTTTTGCAAGAATATGCTAGAAAAGATGGATAAATTTAGTGAGACCCAAGAGAAGATAATAAATACACTGACTGAAATGAATACTATTACGCAGAGTACTAACAGCAGACTAGAGAAAGGCAAGGATCAAGTCAAAAATTTGAAATATAAAGAAGCAGAAAACATTCAACTGGAAAAGCAAGAAGAGAAAAGAATCCAAAAATGTGAACATAATGTAAGGAGCCTCTGGGACAGCTTCAAGCGTACCAACATCAGAATTGTGGGGGTGCCAGAAGAAGAGAGAGAGCAAGATACTGAAAACCTGTTTAAAGAAATAATGACTGAAAACTTCCCACATCTGGTAAAAGAAATAGACTTACAAGTCGAGGAAGCACACAGAACCCCAAAGAAAAGGAACCCAAAGAGGACCACACCAAGACACATCATAATTAAAATGCCAAGAGCAAAAGAGAAAGAGAGAATATTAAAAGCAGCAAGAGAAAAACAGTTTATTACCTACAAGGGAGCACCCATACGACTGTCAGCTGATTTCTCAACAGAAACGATGCAGGCCAGACGGGAGTGGCAAGAAATATTCAACGTGATGAACAACAAGAACCTACAACCAAGAATAATCTATCCAGCAAAGCTATCATTCAGAATTGAAGGGCAGATAAAGACCTTCACAGAGAAGAAAAAGCTAAAGGAGTTCATCAACTCCAAACCAGTATTATATGAAATGCTGAAAGGTACCCTTTTAGAAGAGGAAGAAGAAAAAGGTAAAAGACAAAAAATTATGAACAACAAATACACATCTGTCAACAAGTGAATCTAAAAATTAAGTGAATTAAAAATCTGATCAACAGAATAAACTGGTGAATATAATAGAATCAGGAGCACAGAAAGGGAGTAGACTGATAATTCTCAGGAGGACAAAAATCATAAAGCATCAAACAGACTGTGAAATTATAGCAGAAAGATTAAAGTTAGGTGAGGTAAATAAGTGATCAATCAAAGGACTTGTATGCATGCTTATAAACATAACCAATGATCACAGACACTGGGGGGTCGGGGTATGCCTGGGAGGGAGGGGGGGCAATAGGGAGATATGTATAAAAAATTAATAAAAATTAATTAAAAAAAAAAGAATCTATCAGGCTGGCAGGGGAGTGGTTAGGGGGTGATCAGGCTGGTAGGCAGAAGCAGTTAGGGGCAATCAGGAAGGCGGCAGGAGAGCAGTTGGGAGCCAGCAGTCCTGAATTGTGAGAGGAAAGTAGCATCAGTTCTAAACAGGCAGTTGGACATCCCTCTCAGGGTCCCAGATTGGAGAGGGTGCAGTCTGGGCTGAGGAACACTTGCCGCCCTGTGCATGAATTTCGCACACTGGGCCTTTAGTATTTTATAATCGCATTGGTATAAAGATAAATGTCATTATTAATTCAACTTTCTTCTGATTTTAAAATGAATAAAACATTTTTATATTCAGTGTGGCTAATAGATAAGGTGTTTTGAAAGTTAAGGGCAAAGAAGTGAACTTTAGAGAGAAATTTTCCTTCTGGAATTGGCCAGACATTTTAGTTTTACACGATAAGAGCTTGCTACAGTTCAAGCTATCTGCTTATACATACCGTATTATTCTCATGTTATCATCACAGTGGCCCTCTGTATTAATTACTACTGTTATTTCTCATTTCACAGAAAAGTAACCAAGAATACAGACACAAAATTAAGGCAGAAGTCATGTGGTGGAACTGGGGGAGTTTGCATTCACTCTAAAGGTTATGAGGAGACAGTAAAGGGTTGTTAGCAGGGATATGAGAATGATTGCAAAGCGGGTAGTAACTGAGGCAGGAAATTATGAAGGTGGTGGAAATGGAGACTAGTGGACAGGTTGGAGAGCTGGTGAGAAAGTAGGAGGTGCAGAACTTGGTGTCCTTGAATGTCGGGGTTGGAGAGGAGAGTGCAGGTTATGCCCTGGCATCTGGAATGGTCTGTGATCTCACTTCCCTCCATATCTCTGCATGTCTTCTAGGTGTATCCTCCCTCCATTTTTGCCAGAATCTCTCTGTCCACCTTTCCACACTCAACACAGGCGCCTTTCCTTAGAAATCTTCCCTAACTGCGGGGGTCCTGCAGAAAGGAGATAACTTCTAATGAAGATGTGAACAGGGTTTAAGGAACCAGTAAGTGGTGGTAAGACCCTGTAGCCAGTAGTACTGTTACCATCCCAGAAGCTAAGGGCCAATGGAGACAAGATTCTAGACCCCAGAGGAAAGAGTTGTATGCTGAGAACCTCTAGGCAGGGCATGGGAAAGAGGGGCAGAAGGGGAAATACAGCCACTCTGCAATGATCCTGAAATGAGGAAGCCCAGAGCTAACACTAAGCCTTGCCCTCTTCTTTTACTGAGGCTTCCCATTCGCCAATCCATCTAGAAGCGGCAAGCACTGAGAGCATGGATTCAGTCCCTGCAAGCCAGTACTGGGCACAGAGTGGAGTGCAGAGGCAGGTGGAAGACCCTATACACTTCCCCTGCCCCACTGCCACCCCCACCCAGTTCCAATCTCAGTTAGCAGCCTCTCTAGAGGCCTCACAACACCCTGTGATTCTCACACTCACAGCATTGATGTGTCCCCCAAAACCCCACCCCATACCCCCCCGCCTCCATACACATACATTGGACTGTGAGCTTCTCAGGGGGCAACCTGCTCTGTCTTATTATTCACCTTTGTATCTTCCATGCCTAACACAGAGCCTGGCACATAGTAAAGGCTCCATAAATGTTGAATAAAAATCCCCCTTATCGATTGCAAATTTTATATAGAAAGTAAATTCGGAATCTATTATCAGTTAGTGCCTTATAGGGGTTTATTGCAAGAAAGAACAAGTTTCAGCATTTTAAATTTGAAGTTACTGTCCGTAGAGGACATACACTTTCTGATTTGATTTGTTTCTGGTGTCCTCAATCAACAAGCACGCAGCACTTTCCTTATGGAAGGCAAGTTCCTTTAAGAAATTAACAGGTGAACAATGTGGTTTTCTTCCTTTTGTTACAAAGCTAATTCACACAGTAACTGAAAACAATGACAACATCATTTCATGCAAATCATATAGGTTGGATTAAATAGAAAGGCATGTTAGGAAATTAAGTTTACCAAGTAAATGCAGCAACACAGAGCTCACAGTCTTTTGCAACTCTGTTTTGTTTATGGAGTGAAGCAGTATAGCATTGGGCATAAATGGGTACTGGGGTGTAGATCCTGTCTGTCTTTACTGTCTGCCTGCTTCTTCATTTGCACAGACACCCCATGACACTTCCTCTTTCTACCTGTCCTGAGGAAATGGGAGAAATTGTTTTGGCAGCACTTTTCATCACAACATATTCATCGATAGCTTAATGTTCAAACTTTTTTGACAAGTATCTCCCATTCCACACTTAGTAATGTAACATGTCCCTTGTCATTGGTTGTCTATCATTCATCTACCACTCCTCTTATTGTCTATGGTTAAAGGCAAACCTTCTGTCATCATTTTGTTGTGAATTCTCACCACTTCCCATACTTAGTAGGCACTCAAGGGGGATTTCTGATTAATAATTCTACTTAGATATTAACCTTCTCCATACATGTCACCATAGTAATTCCACACCTTGCTAAAAATTGATACCATTGCTATGGATGACTTGGCTTCTGCCTCATTCAGCCACAAATCCTGTAGATGGATAATTTTTTTTCCTATCTTGACAAAGCCTGGAGAGCTCTGCACTTCATGAAAAATCAGAAATGTTCCCAATTTGCTACCTGATTCCTTTCTGCCTTCAAACATAATGCAAAATGACCTCTTGTTTCCATATTGCAACTAAATAGAGATTGTTGTGCAACTTCAGAAATGTCCTGGGCATGGAATGTGCAAGCCTACCAGTCACAGAAATTCCCTCTCTCCATCTCACAGGCTAAGGCTAAGATCTTGATAGGTCTAATCAGGAAGCCCACGATGGAGTGAATTTCTATGCCCTGATGCTCAGGTTATTATGGTAAATGTTCCCCTATCAGTTCCCAGAACCTAAAGCCAAACCCACAGGAATTCATGCATTCATTCCATTTCTCCTCTGTGGTGCTACTACCAGGCAGGGTTGCCATGTCACTCAACTGAAGTAAATGGTGCTCCCTGGGATGTAAGATGTGATGAGTCTGGTGCCGGGCACTGACTGGAACACAGTGAGTGCAGTGTGCCACATGTGTTTGCTCCTTCAGACGTGCTCTTGTACCTTCTCCATCTGCTCTGCATCCTAGGAAGCAGATCTAGGTGGATGGCATCAACTCTTTGGCCCTCTACTTCCCATTGGATAATGGGCAGCACTGGCAGGAAATGGGAAAGTAGGGAAAGAGGAGATAGCCAGTGAACCTGCCTCTCTGCCGTGGGTTTGCACCTGAAGGCTAGAGCTCTTGTCAGGCAGTCTCTCCATTCAGCCACTTTCTCAGAGGCCTGATAGACACTATAGCTACCTCAGTATTACTAGCCCCAGGGGGCTGTGTTATACTTCGTTGGCTTCATCTTTCTAAATTGTTCCTTTTTTAACCTCTTTCCATTGGACACAGTGTGAGTGTACCATCACCGCTTGCTTACTGTAATCCTGACCTATATAATGGTAAATTCATTAGGCTTACACTAGCTTGGAGGAAGGACAGACAACAGACACAATCACAAGTAGAATTTATAAAATTTTAGATAGTGATAAGTTTAAAAGATAAAAATGAAAGTAGCACAATAGGATGGAGAGGGTTTGGGCGAGAAGGCTACATACCTAGAGGGGCCTAGAAAGGCCATTCTGAAGAGGTGGCATCTGGCCTAACAACATGATGAGAATGAGGAAGCTGCACAAATGTATGGGGACAGAACATTCCATATGGGGATAGGAAAGAGTTTGAACAAGATGGAACTTAGCAGACAAGAGGAGGGTAGGAGAAGATGAGCTCAGAGAGTGGGGCATTAAGGAGTCTAGATATTATTCTAAGGGCACTGACAAATCATTGTAGAATGTGTGGTAGGGAATTTGTAATGGTCACTCTCCTGACAGAAATCAGATTAAACAATGAAAGTGGTTAACTTAAGATAATGTAATGGAGTGGGCTGGGTTAGGGAGCCCAGGAAAGGTGGTGAAACACTCAGGAACTTGCGACACAAGGAAGCCTGGACGGCCCTGGCACTTGGGACGAAAAGGAGCCTTGTAACAGGGAACACCAGTAGAGCTGTGTCAGGTGGTGACTCCCAGAGGCCATTCACAAAGTTCGGAGAGTGGAGATGGAGTGAGATTAGAGCATGTTTGAGCTGCATGAGGTAAGTGTTCCTGTGAGGATGGATTAACAGGATGTCAGGACTTCCAAGAATGAAAGCACTTAGCCATCTGCACATTTGATATGAAATAGGCAGGCTAGGGAGAAGGAATTTCAATGACTACTATTAGTTCTAATATTTGCCAGCAAACCCTAACAGTTTTCATAAATGCTAACATCTTCAGGACTCAGTCAGGAAACTGAGAGGTTTATAACATGGGGATTGTGGTAAGGGGGTGCCAGCTCATGTTGGGCAATCCACTGAAGTGTCTGCAACCTGAATTCAGGAAGCTGTCTGGTACCTGGAGCAAAAATGCAGAGTCAGGCTTGCTAACTTCCTCAAGCCTTTCACTGCCCACTTCTATGGCTGATTGAGGTCCAGGAAAGCCAGCAGGTGGTCACGGGGGCTGAAGAAGGCCTGCCTGCATCACACCTGTGCATAGAGGGGCATCCTTGTGTTGGCCCACCCAAGCTGACAAAGAAAGGTGGCTTCCCAACCTTCCCTCCTAAATACAGAGAGCACAAAGTTCTTATTACAACTAAATTCAAGGTAAAGAAAACATGGTGGGGGCTACTCAGGAAAAGTCAATGTATACAGTCTCTTTCCCTCTTCTGATTTCTGTTTTGTAGTAAGATATATCTAAAAAAACAACAAAGGAAGTGTTGCTTTCTTTGAGAAACCTCACTGCTCCTGGCTAGCATGAATCTTCTCCAGTGGTTTCCAAATGTGGTTAGCAATCAAACTCTTTTTAAAAACAAAATCTGCCACAGAATCTTAATGTATAACACAGGCAACATTCCAGGGCCATTTCTTAGACACCAGATTCCAGCAAGTTCTAGTGGGATCATCCCAAGTGTGTGTGTGTGTGTGTGTGTGTGTGTGTGTGTACATGTGAGGCGTATTTAGGTATACTTTGCATACAGTAAAACTCACCCTTTATAGGTGTACAACTAGATGAGTAATGACATAGTCTTGTAATAATACCACAATCAAGACCCAGAGCTGTTGCATCACTCCCACATTCCCTCCTGCCCCTTTGTAGCCAATCCTCTTTCCCTGTTCCTGCAACCACTGATCTGTCTATCCCTGAAGTCTCACTTCTCCAGAATGTCATATAAATGGAGTCATGCAGTATGTACCCTTTGGTGACTGGCTTCTTCCACTTATTGTAACATTTTTAAGAGTCATCCATGGTTTTGCATGTATCAGTAATTTGTTCCTTTTTATTACTACACTGAGGTTTGTTCTTGTGTGGTTTCCAAAGTTGCCTTTTAGCTTCTCACTCTTTTCCGCATAGAATATAAAGTTCTCTATTCAATAATTTTCCTTATTCCTTAAAATACTGAGATTAAGAGAGCACACGTGGAGTGAGGGTGTTTGACCCCAGCAGTGTCATCACTGTGTCACACTGTTACATCAGAGCTGGCTCCCTTGCTTCCAAAGTACCTCTGTCTCTTCCCAGGACAAGAATCTCTGACATTTTTTAACCAAAGCTAATGAGTACTGCTTGCTTTTACTTTAAAAATATTATAACTAACAGACATGTTTTTAAACTAGGGAAAGAATACAGGGAATGCATTTGTTCAGAAATAGACCTTGGCTGCTATTGGTCTTCCAAGGACAAGGATATGTGACCCAAATACAAATTTCATTCAAAAACCTCAACCAAAAATTTTATCTTCAGCCATTGTTCATGTGACTATACATGAATCTTTTGGGTTCTCAATTCTGCCATCTGACAGATAGCTTTTATTCTCCTCTTAAAGATCACACTAACCATATGACTGTGTTGAAACCTGTGTATTGGAAAATGTGGTGAAGAAAAGGTGGAATGAGGAGGGCACAAGGCCAAGTTGGAGAGTGTTGGGTGCCCTGCTTCAAAGTTTGGACATTACCTTATATATAACCAATAAGAATGAGTAAAGGGCTCCAGGTAGGGGGGAGTCAGTATGAATTCTGGAAATCCCTCTACTATCTAAAGTAGAGAAACCTGTTGGAGGTTCTGCCATGGTGGAGGTGATCAGTGGGATGACAGAGAGAAGGAAATTCATCTCAGGGACATATGGGATGCAGAATAAAAAGCGTCTGGAAAAAGTGTGAGAGAAAGGAAGGTGCAAGCAACTTCATTTAGCTACACCAGTAACAGCGTGATGTAGATGTCATTATGTCCATTTTGCAGATGACAAATCTGAATGAATGAGGTGAATTAACTTATATGTCTTTACCAGCTGATAAGATAGAAACCATAGCACAGTATTGAGGGACTGTACTCAGGCATTACTCAGGCATGTGAGACAGTGAGAAACATATTTAATGAATTAGGGATTACCTTAAATAAACCAAACACTATGCTTTGGGAAACAAATCCTTGAGTCTTTGGAGAGCAGTGTTTGGGCAATATGCTACAGTGACATAAGTGGCATGAGTAGATTTTAAAGAGATTTACCCTATTCTCATTCTCCTCACTCATCTTCTTTCTCCTTCCTCATGCATCTAGGAAAAAGAGATTTGTATAATAATGTGTTAGCAGTTGAGGGCATTTCAGTAAAGCCTGCCATTAGCTGCCTTTTCTGACACAGTTATATCCTTCACCATTATTTTCTTCCTTTTAGGTGAGTGGGCTCCTCCCCACTTCCTGACTACTTTAGAAAAAAAAAGAAGACAGTGAGGGATTTACCATTATATTGTGGCTAAAACTTAAAGCTTCCATAACTCATTATAGAACTGTGACTATAATATCATGGAAAAAGCCATCATTCAAAATCCAAAGGAACAAATGTGGAGTCCTATTTCTTCCAGTTGTAAGTTTCCTCAAGATCAGCATATACCTACCTGCTGATGCAACCAGACAATGGAAAGTAAGTTTTGGAAAGTCACCCATGATGAGGTTTTTTTTTTTTTTTTAATTTTCTCCCTTTTTTCACATCTTCACTGAACTCAAAATAGTTCTCTCCATTGGAATGTGGCCAGGACTAGATAATTGAACCTTACTGGACTAGTACACAACTCTCCAAATTTGGGGGATGTCCTAAAAGTTCTTAGAGCTGGATTAAATTTGCAGAGAATAGAACTTGGTCAAGTTAGATTGGGTTAAACAGACTAGTTCTGTGAGGATATCAATCTTGAGTCTGCCAGGAATCATGCTATTTTTTTTTTATTGATTTTTCACAGAGAGGAAGGGAGAGGGATAGAAAGTCAGAAACATCGATGAGAGAGACATTGATCAGCAGGCTCCTGCACGCCCCCTACCGGAGATGTGCCCGCAAGCAAGGTACATGCCCCCGACCAGAATCGAACCCGGGACCTCCCAGTCTGCAGACCAACGCTCTATCCACTGAGCCAAACCGATCTCGGCCATGCTATCTATTTTTCTGTTTTTCCTAGGGTGAGGTGTTCCAAACCAGTAATTTCTCCTACCTTGCTTAGTTCATGCTTCCCAGCTGTGGGAAGACATAACAGTCTATACTATGGTTAAAATTCACTGCTTTAGTCACTCTCCAGTAAGTTCATATAGGCATTCATGAATCCCCTAAGACCTGCTTCCCACATGTCCTACCACTGTTAGCTCTGTCTAGCATATTTATACAGGGATATGAACACCTTCTGTGCATCAGGAACATTTTAGATACATTATGTGCACTATATTATCTCATTTAATCCTTACTACAACCCTGCAAGTTAGATATTATTATCATTCCTATTTTATAGTTGAGGAAATTAAGTCATTGAGTGAGTCAATGAGTAAGGAAAATAAACATTCCAACTCAGGTCAATGGAATTATCAAGCTGGTGTTCTTGACTTGGGTCACAATTCTGTCAGGAGGTAAGATATATATGACATCTGTTAAGAAAAGGAGGACAAAATTCTTATAAATGTTATTGAATGGATAAATATTACAGAAATATTTTTGCAATATTGTAGAAGTTCATAATTTCATGTTCTTGTACTTATGCCTTCAGACTTATGAGTTCAGACTATAGGGTTAGATGGCTTGAATTCAATACCAGATGTCACTTCTTACCAGTGAGACTTTGGGTAATAAAGTTAATAACTTCTCTGTACCTACTATTTCCCTTTATGAAATGATGATCCTAAGTAGTATCCACTTTATAGGGCTTTTTTGATTTTTAAAGAGGATAAATTGATGTAAAACATTCAACACAAGCATGGTACATGACTGTTACGCTGATGGCCCTAAATTAAACATGCCTCCCAGTGTTTAAGTCCTTATGTAGTGCCCTCCCACATTGACTCAGGACTTGGCTGAATAACTTGCTTTGGCCAATGGGATACTAGCAAGTAGAATGGAAGCAGACTCTTAATAAGTGCTTGTTCATAAGGATTTTTTTTCCCTTGGGACACTTGCTCCTGGAGCCCTGAGCCACCATATAAAGAAATTAGGCTAACCCATTGGAGAGACCCCCTGAGGAGAGGGAGAAATGCCAGGTCAAACCCTACCTGTTCCAGCCCATCAGTTGAGGCTTCAGCAGATGTCATGTGGAACAGAAGAACCAACCAGCTGAGATAAATCAACCCATAAGACCCTATAAAATAATAAAATATTTTTAAGCTATTACATTCTGTAGTGGTGTTACATAACAATAGATAACTGAGATTAAAAAAAGCATTCAATAAATATCAGCTATTTTTAAAATTATCATCATTCTCCATTGACTTTAGTTTTTCCAAAATAATTATTATTAAGATGGAAATAACTCATTCACTCAATAGAAATGTGCTGTGTTTCTGTTGTGAGCAGCAATGACTTGTGTCTCATCTTTAAAGAGTGGTATTTTCTTCCCAATGTGTCCCTTCATAGGGATTTTGAACTCTAAGAGTTGCAAGGTAATTTATCCTCTGTTGGAATTATTATTTATTGAACAACTACTACATTTTTTTATTCTTTTAACATTTTAAAAAACATCAAGGAATCAGTGAAGAACCAGACCTTATTTTTCATATACTCACAGACTCTTCTTGATAGGAAATTGAAAGATATTCAACACTCCATCACAGTTATAGACTCTTGAGGATAAAAGGGACTTTGAAAGGGCAACCAGTCTGCTCTGCTCCAGACAGGCTTTCATCTTTGCTTCCACAGCACTGCCAAGGCTCCTGATTCTATAGTAAAGTTCTGTTCATGAAGTTCCCTGGGTCACTCTGCAAAGGTCTTCCTGCATAACTCAGGTGTTTCTAAGGGAAATCAAGAAACAGCATTATCTTTCGTCGCCCTTAGGCTCCTACATTATGGCTGCTGTACTTTAGGCTTCTGTGTGTAACTGTGAAGTGCCATTTGGTTGGATACACACAGCTTCTACTGGGCATACAAACAAAATGAGTTGAAACAAAGTTGTGTAGCAGAGGAAGCCTGCCTTCCCTCCCTGAGGTCCTCTCCCTGCCAGGAGAGACTGGTCTGATTTCAGTGGTTTACAGGACAAATGAGTCCTTGCCTTGCATTATTTCCTCTACATTTGCATCTTAAGCTATATATAGATACAAATATCTGATATATGGAAACTTATATAAATCACCCAATTATAGAATTAAAGGCTTAGTGCCTATTAATCTAATTTCCAAATCAGAGAGATAGGAAGTGGAGTCTATTCCAACTCCTCATATTTATTTGCTCAGTCATTTAAAATATGAATGAAGGTCAGAAAGGAACCAGGAAAAACTTTTGGCCTAAAGACAAACATTCACAAAGACCTAAACTTTAGACTTATGACATTATTTCCAAATGAAGTTATAAATCAAGTTTTAGACACAGATGCTTCTCATTTGACTTTAAACTTATGTCCCATGATTGAATTATATTATCTTTTGGATGCTATGAAATAAAGAAAACAAACTCTTATGAATACACAGTTATACGCCATTGTATTTTTTGAATTAAAATTATAATTTGCTAATATAAACATTAAAGTATACTACAATTTTATTATCCTGTTTTGACAATTCTTTAAAATAATAATAGCTAAGCATTTATGTGTTTTTATCGTATGCTAGGTGCTTTGCAAGGAATTTCACAACAACCTGGTGAAGTGGGAACTGTTATCCCATTTTACAACAGAGGAAAATACAGGTATTTTAAGAATTGTGCTCTGGGTCCGCAGGTGATTAAACCCAGAGCAGAGATTGGAGCCCAAGCAGTCTGGTTCTAGAATTAACACGTTCAACCCCCAAATTTGCCATCTCAGTTTCAAAATACTTCACATGTAGAGAAGGTTCCTTCTACTTCCTAGAGAAGAAAAAAGGAGAGGACGGGCATGGGAATAATGGCAGAAAGGATGGTCCAGGGTTACCTTTGTGGCTGCTGAAACATCAGTGCAGCAGCTGCTGGAGCAAAGGCTGATGAGTCGTCCAGACTCTACCAGGCCCGGGGCCTGTTTTTCTTGCAATTTTTCCCAGCCCTGGCCCTTTGCTATGCTCCTACTCCTTTCACTTTCTCCTTCTTGTTCTAAACTCCATCCCCAACTTTTTGCCCCAAGATTCCTGCATGTGGGGGTCCTGAATCCTTTCTCCTGGCATCTCTCTGGTTGAATTGCTCCCCACCCTCAGCTCCTGTCACGGCCTTGGGCTCCTAGTAGAGTCCATGGTTAGCTGCCGGAACCTGGGGCCCAGGATTTCTATTATCTCAAGTTCCCGGCAGTGGAGGGAGAGAAACCTGCTGCAGGAGGAGGCAGGTGGCATAGGAAGCCCTGTCTGCACTCACAGGAACTTGTAGGAGGGAGTGTAGGAGGGGCATCTGCACCCTGGGCTGTGTCATGAGAACTTGCTCATGCAGCATTAGCTGGCATTACTTCTGTGTGCATGTGCAGTGACATGGAGACAGTGTCATTCACCAGAATGCCAGCAAGCCTGGTCCATGCAGACAGGCCTGATCACAGCCATTTGAACCACAAAATTGCACGAGCATGGAGGATGCAAGCTTTGGAATGGCCTACAAAATGTTGAGGCCTGAAAAAAATTTTATTAGGCAACAGAAAAGTAAAGCATAAAATAAATGTCTAACTAAATGTCTACAATACATAACAGCATATTACCTAGTCAGCCACAGGTCAACTCACATAAATATGGAATGTAGGTGATTTCTATGTGATTTAATGTGTTTGCCATGATCTTAAATGGGCACTGATGCCAAGAGGCATGGCCTCCGAGGAAGCTGGCAGTGGGGATAGGGTGACATGTGTTGGAGGATTTGTATGGACAGCAGGTCACAGGTGGGCACCATGGATCCTTAGAACAGCAGAGTGAGACAAAGCGTTCCTATCAAAGATGCCCACATGTTCCCCAAGTAAGCCCCTCCTACTGGTGCCACAAATCTTACATAAAATTCCAAAACTTACAATCTTGATGCAATTAAATTCCTTGTGAAGGAAGTAGGTGGGGGAGCGAGGGTGGATGTTGCCTGTCACAGCATTTCTGAAACTGAACCCAGCTCCACCCATTTTTATCTGTATGTCTAACACCTGGTTGTAGTTCCAGTGGCCACTATCTGTCCCTTGGACAATGGCAAAAGCCTTCTAAAGTGTCTCCTTCTTCCGTAAAATCTTTTTTCCAAAGAAGAGAAACAATGGTCTTTAAAAATCATAAAGCATTATGCTAAGTGAAATAAGCAAGTCAATGAAAGAAAAATGCCACATGATCTCACTCATTTATGTATAATAAAGAACATTATAAACTGATGAACAAAAAGATAGAGACAGAGGCAGTAAAGCATCAGACTGTCAAATTACAGTGGGAAGGTTAGGGAGAGGTGGGGTAGATAAGAGATCAACCAAAGGACTTGTATGCATGCATATAAGCATAACAATGGAAAGAAGACACTGGGGCGGGGGGATGAGGGCATGTATGGGAATAGGGTGACTGGGGGAGGGCAATAGGAAGATATGTACAGATCTTGCAGTTGGGAGGTGGATGTCTGCGGCGGTCTGAAGCCTTTGGATGGGGCACCCATCGAGCAGCCAGGGACCCTGGGACCCAGAACTCCGCTCTCCAATCGGCGCAGACACGAGGCGGAACCAGAGATCCACAGAGCACACGGAAAGGTCAGATTGCGCCTGACTTAAGGGGAGGTGGATGTCTGCTGAGGTCTGAAAGCTGCGGCTGACGGAGGCACCCACAGAGCAGCCAGGACCCAGAGCACGGCTTCCCAGGCGGCACAGACGCGCAGGGTCAGATTTCGCCTGGGCCAGGGTGAGGTCTCCTACCCCCACAGGGCAGAGATGCGCACTGTGGGAGCCGGGCTGCAGGAGAGCTGCCTCTGGAGAGGTCCTCAGAGGTGGTCAGGGCGTGATCCCTGAGTGTAAAGGCAAACCCTCTGAGCTGTTGACAGAGGAGAGCTCTGGAAAACAACTCTTTTTTTTTTTTTTTTCTGGGGCAGAGGGACAGCCTTGGAGTTATTACAGTGTTCCGGCTGCAAAACCCCCACAAACTGGTTTTGAGAACCACAGAGTAGCAGGATCTGAGCACAGCCTAGAGAGGTCCTGTGCTTTGTCTCAGAGATCAATTCCGAAACACTGCCACCCAATGGATGACACAAATTGACTCTCGCATATCCACAAGAGAATAAAGAGATTAAAACACCAAGAGGGGAACACAGGGAACTGCAATACCTCCCCTACTGGGAAACAGGAGTGCCAAGCAGAATAATAGTGGAAGTGAAGGACCATTCTATTTTTCTTCTTTTTTTTTTATTTTTCTTTTTTTCTTTTTTCTTTTTTTAAATTTTTAATTCTTTATTTTTCATTTTCACATATTTTAATTAAAAGAATATTTTTTTTCTTTCTGCCTCAATTGATTTTACCTTTATAATTATTACATTTTTGTTTTAAACTAGTATTATTAATTACTACTAGTACTTTACCGTTTTTGAAAAAAAATTGTCATTTTGTTTTCTCTATTTTATTTCGGGATTAGAGTTCTACATTCTATTTTCATCTTTCCTTTAGCATAATTTTACTCGAACTCAACTCTACCTTTATGCCAACACTTTCCCCCTAACTTTACCCATTTTGTTGTCTTGTTTCTCTTTCCCTTTTCCAACTTTAGATTCTCCCTATTTTTCTCTTTACCTGGTTAAAATTTCACCCCATTTATATATCTAATTTCAAATCCCCTACTACAAGTTCACACAAACCTCTCTCCTCTTGTCTTCACTAGCCAAAAAGTTGTTTTTGATGAAGAAGCAGCAAGTGAAGTTGTTTTTTCTCTATGTCCTTTTGTTGCTATTTGCCTGAAAAGTGATTATATCGATTTTTTGAAAATTTTTTTGTGAGATTGTTTTAGTTTATTCTACTTGTTTTATTTTGCTTTTTGCATGCTTTGTTTTCTACCTCTCTTTTCTCTCACCTCCCTCAATACCAGTTGCTATTTGCAATTTGCCTTAATCTCTAGGTACTGGTTGCTGGCCTTTATTGGGATTAGTGACTGTTCTATTGGAGTTGTCTCCTGACATCTATATTTTGTTCCTCTTTTCTCTCTTATACACTATCTTTTCTCTGTGACTTTTTGCTCTTCCTCTTTCCTTCTTCTTTTTCTCCTTTTTATTTTCTTATTTTATTTTATTTTATTGTTCATTTATTTATCTTTTTTTTTCCCACTCTCCCAATTTGATTTTGGCAATTCTTTCTTTTCTTTTTTCCTCATTTTCCTCTTCTTCTTTCTCTATTTACCCCTAATTTGTCCTTCATTGGTGGTCACCTTATTTGTGATTATTAACATCTTGAATACATTTCTACTCAGTGCCTTGCTTGCTGTACCTGGTCGTGTTGTAGTTTGTGCCGTTCAATCAACATAGGAGAGAGAATTACATAACCAGACACCCAGAGAAGAAAGACCATGGGAAGAAAAAGAAACAGCCCACATAAGACAGAAAGGCAGGTTTCACCAGAAAAGGAAGTAAACGAAATAGAACCACAAATAAGCCTACCAGAGAAAGAGTTCAGAGAAATTATCATCATGTGGTTGAAAAGAATGGAAGACAAATTTGACAATATGAATAAGAGCCAAGAGGAAATAACGAAGAAGCAAGAGGAGATGAAGAAGCAGCAAGAAGAAATGCAGAAGAACCTAGAGGAGGAGCAGAATAAACAAGAAGAAATGAAAAATGACATCACTGCTATAAAGAACTCAATAGAAAGCATCAAAAGTAGACTAGAAGAAGCAGAGGACCGCATCAGTGAGCTAGAAGACACGGTAGGAAAAAGTACCCAAGTACAGCAGCTTCTAGAAAAAAAAGTTAAAAAGCAAGAGGAGAGTCTAAGTGAACTTGGGGTTAACATAACATCCGCATAATTGGGGTTCCAGAAAGAGTGGAAACTGAACAAGGATTAGAGAACGTGTTTGAAGAAATAATGACAGAAAATTTCCCCAATATAGAAAAGAAAAAACCCACACAAATCCAAGAAGCTCACAGAGTCTCAAGCAAAATGAACCCCAACAAACCAACACCAAGACACATTATAATTAAATTGGCAAACACCGACGACAAAGTAAGAATCTTAAAAGCAGCCAGAGAGAAACAGAAAGTTACGTACAAAGGAACCCCCATAAGACTAGCTACTGACTTCTCAACAGAAACTCGTCAGGTCAGAAGGGAATGGAATGAAATATACAAAGTCATGCAAAGGAAGGGTCTGAATCCAAGAATACTGTACCTTGCAAGACTCTCAATCAAAATTGAAGGTGAAATCAAAAGCTTTACAGACAAAAAAGGACTAAGGGAATATATTACCACCAAACCAGCAATGCAAGAAATGTTAAAAGGTCTGCTGTAATAAAAAGAAAGAGGAAGCGAAGAAGGAACTTGGGGGTAAGGACTAAAAATGGCAACAGATAAGTACTTATCAATAATAACTTTAAATGTAAATGGATTAAATGCTCCAATCAAAAGACATAGGGTAACCGATTGGATAAGAAAACATAATCCATATATCTGCTGTCTTCAAGAAACCCACCTTAGGAAAAGAGATGCACACAGATTGAGGGTGAAGGGATGGAACATGGTATTTCAGGCAAGTGGAAATGAAAAAAAAGCTGGGATTGCAATACTTATATCTGACAAATTAGATCTCAAAGGGAAGGACATAACAAGAGATGAAGAAGGCCACTTCATAATACTAAAGGGAACAATCCAACAAGAAGAAATACCTCTGGTAAACATATATGCACCCAATAGAGGAGCACCTAAATACATAAAAAAACTCTTGGAGGATATTAAGGGAGAGATTGACAGCAATACAATCATAGTAGGAGACCTTAATACCCCACTGTCACCATTGGACAAATCCTCTAAACAAAAAATCAGCAAAGAAACATCAATCTTAAATGACTCACTAGAACAGATGGAATTAATTGACATCTTCAGAACATTTCACCCCGAAGCCACAGAATATACATTCTTCTCCAGTGCACATGGGTCATTTTCAAAGACAGATCATATGTTGGGTCATAAGAAAAGTCTCTTCAAATTCAAGAAGATCGAAATCATATCAAGCATTTTCTCAGACCACAGTGGCATAAAACTGGAAATCAACTATAATAAAAACAATAGAAAGAAATCAAACACATGGAGACTAAACAGCATGATATTAAACAATGACTGGGTAACCAGAGAGATCAAGGAAGAAATCAAAAACATCATGGCAACAAATGACAATGACATCACAACAATACAAAATTTATGGGACACAGGGAAAGCAGTCTTGAGAGGGAAGTTCATAGCCCTACAAGCCTACTGCAAAAAATAGGAAACAATGGTAATAAATTACCTAAACCTACAACTCAAAGAGCTAGAACGAGAGCAACAAGAAAAGCCCAGTATACTCAGAAGGAAGGAAATAGCGAAGATCAGAGTGGAGATAAATAACCTGGAGACCAAAGAAACAATTCAAAAAATCAACAAAACAAAGAGCTGGTTCTTTGAAAGGATAAACAAGATTGATGGATTCCTAGCCAGGCTCACCAAGAAGCAAAGAGAGAAGACCCAAATAAACAAAATCAGAAAAGAAAGAGGAGAAATAACAACAGACCCTGTGGAAATACAAAGGATTGTTAAAAAATACTATGAACAACTCTACTCGAACAAATTGGACAACCTGCAAGAAATGGACATTTTCCTAGAAAAATATAACCTCCCAAAACTCAAAGAGGAGGAAACCAAACATCTCAATAGTCCAATAACTATGGAAGAAATTGAAGCAGTCATCAAAAAGCTTCCAGCAAATAAAAGCCCGGGTCCAGATGGCTACACAGGAGAGTTTTACCAAACATTCAAGGAAGAATTAAAACCTATCCTCCTCAGACTACTCAAAAACATTCAAGAAGAAGGAATACTACCAAACACCTTCTATGAAGCCAGCATCACCCTAATACCAAAACCAGTTAAAGACAACACAATGAAAGAGAATTATAGGCCAATATCTCTCATGAACATAGATGCCAAAATCCTCAACAAAATTCTAGCAAACCGGATCCAGCAGTACATCAGAAAGATCATACACCATGACCAAGCAGGATTCATCCCAGGAATGCAGGGATGGTTCAATATCCGCAAATCAATAAATGTGATACATCACATAAACAAATTGAGAGATAAAAATCACATAGTCATATCAATTGATGCAGAAAAAGCATTTGACAAAATCCAACATCCTTTCTTGATAAAAACTCTCAGCAAAGTGGGAATAGAAGGATCATACCTCAACATCATAAAAGCCATATATGATAAACCCACAGCTAACATCATACTCAATGGGCAAAAACTAAAACCATTTCCCCTAAGAACAGGAACAAGACAGGGATGCCCACTCTCACCTCTCCTGTTCGACATAGTACTGGAAGTATTAGCCATTGCAATTAGACAACAAGAAGAAATAAAAGGCATCCAAATTGGAAAAGAAGAAGTAAAGCTGTCCTTATTTGCAGATGACATGATATTGTACATAAAAAACCCAAAGGATTCCATTCCAAAACTAATTGACTTAATTAATGAATTTGGCAATGTAGCAGGATACAAAATTAATGCTAAGAAGTCTGTGGCATTTCTATATACTAACAATGAAATTATAGAAAGAGAAACTAAAAAAGCAATCCCATTTACCATCGCACCAAAAAAATTAAGATACCTAGGAATAAATCTAACTAAAGAGGTAAAAGACCTTTATGCAGAAAACTACAGGACACTGAAAAAAGAGATAGAGGAAGATGTTAACAGATGGAAGAGCATACCATGCTCATGGATTGGGAGAATCAACATCATTAAAATATCCATACTACCCAAAGCAATCTACAAATTCAATACACTACCCAATAAAATACCAACGACATATTTCACAGACCTACAAAGAATTCTTCATAGATTCATCTGGAACAAAAAAAGACCACGGATAGCTACAGCAATTCTGAGAAAGCAGAATAAAGTAGGTGGGATCTCAATACCAGACTTCATGCTATACTACAAAGCAACTGTTCTCAAAACAGCCTGCTGCTGGCACAAGAACAGATATAGACCAAGGGAATAGAATAGAGAACCCAGATATCCACCCAAACCACTATGCTCAATTAATATTTGACAAAGGAGGCATGAACATTCAATGGAACCAAGATAGCCTCTTCAATAAATGGTGTTGGGAAAATTGGACAGATACATGCAAAAAATTGAAATTGGACCACCAACTTACACCAAATACAAAAATAAACTCAAAATGGATACAGGACTTAAACATTAGAAGGGAAACCATAAAAATACTAGAGGAATCCACAGGCAGCACAATCTCAGATATATGCCGAAAGAACTTCTTCACTGATACTGCTCTAAAGGCAATGGAAGCTAAAGAAAAAATAAACAAATGGGACTACATCAAAATAAAATGCTTTTGCACAGCAAAGGAAACCATCAACAAAACAACAAGAAAGATCAATGCATGGGAGAACATATTTGCAAATGCTATCACTGATAAAGGTTTAATCTCCAAAATCTACAGCCAACTTATACAACTTAATAAAAGGAAGATGAAGGATCCAAAAAAAAAAGGGCAATGGACCTAAATAGAACCTTTTCAAAAGACGACAGAATGAAGGCCAAGAGACACATGAAAACATGTTCAAAGTCATTAATCATCCGAGAGATGCAAATGAAAGCGACAATGCGATACCATCTTACACCGGTCAGAATGGCAATCATCAACAAATTAACAAACAACAAGTGTTGGCGAGTATTCGGAGAAAAAGGAACCCTTGTGCACTGTTGGTGGGAATGCAGACTGGTGCAGCCACTGTGGAGAACAGTATGGAGTTTCCTCAAAAAACTAAAAATGGATCTCCCATTTGACCCTGTAATCCCACTCTTAGGAATTTATCCTAAGAAATTACAAACACCAATCAGAAAGGATTTATGCACCCCTATGTTCATAGCAGCACATTTTACAATAGCCACAATTTGGAAACAGCCTAGGTGCCCGTCAGCAGATGAGTGGATCAGAAAACTGTAGTACATCTACACAATGGAATTTTATGCTGCCAATAAAAAGAAGGAATTCTTACCATTTGCAGCAACCTGGTTGGAACTGTAGAGCCTTATGCTTAGTGAAATAAGCCAGTCAATGAAGGAGAAGCATCACATGATCGCACTCATTGGGGGATAATAAAGAACATTATAAACTGATGAACAAAAGGATAGATACAGAGACAGTAAAGCTTCAAACAGACTGTGAAATTACAGCAGGAAGATTAAAGTTAGGTGAGATAGATAAGAGATCAATGAAAGGACTTGTATGCATGCATATAAGCATAACCAATGAACATAGACACTGGGGGGTTGGGGTATGCCTGGGAGGGAGGGGAGCAATGGGGAGATATGTATAAAAAATTAATAGAAATTAAAAAAAAGATATGTACACATGTAATACATTAATAAAAAAAAAAAAACAGAAAGCAGGTCACCCACGAAGAATAAGCTCCCATCTCTTTCTCTGGGGTTTGACAAAGCCTTTTGTGATCTGGCCCCTGCTCATCTGCCATCCCTTCTCTCTAAAGTGAACTGACCCAGCCACACTCACCTTCCTGCCTGGCCTCAAAGCCTTGATGGTTCCCTTTCGTGGAACTCCTTCCACACATCTGCATCCTTTCCTAGCAGCCTGTGCATACCTATCCACCAAGCTAGCCATTCTGGTCACAGGCAGTAGTTCTCTGTCAGGAAGGACTTCCTTGCCTGTCCCTGCTCCCGAAAGGGGAAATTCACTGCCTGTCTGTCTCCTACATCACAGGACCTCACAATATGCTGTTTCATTTTCTTAAAACTTTTCACTTTCTGAAACTATCTTTTAACGCTCAGTATTCTTTTACTTTTGTTTGCTTGTTTGCCTATCTCCCACCTACAAGGATGTAATTTCCTTCAGGATAGGGAATTGCCTGTGTTTTTAATTATTGCGTTGCTATTGTCCATAATACTTGGATGCAGTGGGTGGTCGAGAAATATTCATTGAAAGCATGAGAAAATAAATAAATGAACCTGAACTGACATGGCTCACAGGAGTGTCAATGTCATGGGGATCTCTGAGGTTGCTGGATTCTGGGTGAACTAATTTTAACCATATCTCCAAGGGGTCCCCACATAACATCTGGTTTATGTATGTATTTGTTTATACTATACCTCATTGCAAAAGAATTTGCAGTCATTTTTAAAGCTACAGATAGTGCAATAATTTTTTTTAAAGGAAATAGTGGCTATGAAGAGGAAATAAGCATTGAAAAAAATTAGAACAAGATTAGCAATTAAAATACATACCACAGAGTCCTTTCTGCCTAACCAGCAGTGGACTGCACATTTACCTTTGAACTTTGTAATAGTCAGTGGCAGCTCATCTACAGTGGAGTCCTTAAAAAAGAGAAAATTCTAAAACTTTACTTATTGAATTTTTTACCTGTTGGCCATGAATCATAACAACTATTCAATGTGTTTCCCATTAATTTTACTACTCTTAGTTATAGCACTAAATATGATTTACTGCCAACCTACATTTATTGAACATCTATACTCACAGGGCTTGTACATTCCAGCAGAGCCATGTGCCTTCCTTACGTGCTGCCCGAATAACCTGGCTGGATTCTGATCAGTTGAAACATTTATGAGGAGTGCAGCTTGCAGGAGGGACAGTTGACAAGCCCCCTGGCTGATGTAGGGCTGGTGTAGCTTACTTCCAATTAGCAGAAAATTTTTACTTGAATTTCATTTATAGTCTCCTAAACAATATTGAGGTTCATTTTCTTCAGACTGCCTTCTAAGCCCATTTTTCCAGAGTAAAGCTCTTCAATTACTTATTTTCTAAAATTTATGTGTTTTTTAAAATTTTGCTCCTCTCTTTGGAAACTTTATATGTTCTTCCTCTCTTTTCTCTTCACCCTCTACTCCACCTTCACATTTTTGAAAGGTAGTAAAGCCATGGGAAATTCCATGCGCCATGAAATACCAGCCAAGTTGCTTAACATTTTTGTGCCTCAGTTATCTGTTTGCAAAATTAAGGGTGATAACTACATCTACCTCCCAGAGAGGTTATGAGTGTTAAATACATTTATTTATGTCAAGTGCCTAGGACAGAGAACTGACACATCGCAAGCACTATGTGAATTTTAGCTATTATTATGATTACATGCCATTCCCCTTTAAAATGAATCCCTCTCCTTCCCCATGTACCTCAGTAGAAAGATTTATTCCTGTTGTCTTATATCTCCACTGGAGGCCCATTGCCCGAAGAGATTCGTGCAATAGGCCTTCCTTCCCTTGGCTTCCAGCACCGGTTTTCCTCCAGCACCTGGGACTCAGACCTTCACTCTGGCCAGAGTCTGCCATCTTCATCTTCGCTGCTTCGCTGCAGACTCCGGCTGGAGTCTGCCACCTTCACTCTTTGCTGCAGACTCCAGAGTCTGCAGTCTTGTCTTCGCTTCGGCACTCCACTCCTGCAGATCCCTTCACCGCCCTCCCCGCCACCTCCTCTAACTCATAGCAGGTGTCCTGCCCTACCGGGTCACTCTGGCCTGGAGCAACTGGGCTGCCGCCTTCTTTGGCTTTCTAATTTGCATACTCACTCTGATTGTCTGTGGACGTAGCAGAGGTACAGTCAACTTACATGTTTGTATATTATTAAATAAGATTTCTCTGAATATTACTAGAATTCCTTTCCTCTCTTCTTTGGTTTTCCCTAGCAGCCTGTGTATACCTCTCTATCATAGCACTTAGAATACTGTGAGGTATTGTCTGTTTGCTAGTCTGTCTCCACAAAGGACTATCAGGACAAGGGCAGGAACTCACCCCTTTGTATCTTCAGTGTCTAGCACATTGTTTGCTACATAATGGTTGCTCAGTTCAAGATTGGTAACTAAGATAAGTGCAGAACTGATCCCATGGGGGAATCCAACCAACAAAATGACAACATTACATTTCTTATATATTTTACTAAAGGCCTGGTGCACGAAAATTCATGCACTAGGTGGGGGTGGGGGGTGGGGGCAGCCTGAGCCCTCTTGCAGACCAGGAGCCCTTGCAGGATGTCCAACTGATGGCTTAGCGGGGAGTGGGCCTAAGTCGCAGTCTGGCTTTCTTCTGTGGGAGGTGACCCGTGGCCAATTGGTGGACAGTGCCAGCTGGTAAATGGCTGGCCTCCTGCCCACCCCCCATCACCCCTCACCACTGCTGGTCACTGATGCCACTGGATAACTGTCCTCTCCCTCTGCCTGCTGGCATTGGCCTTGGCTGGTCTGGTGCTGACTGCTCACTGGCCCCACTCCCTACCCCCACCGATGGGTAGTCCTGCCATTTGGTCCATTTGCATATTAGGCTTTTATTATATAGGATACTAAGCACTCTAGTATCATGCGTGCTTTTTTCCTAGAACTAAAAGAAATGCCTTATTTTTATTCTTTACTATTTAAGGATTTAACTCATTTTTATAGAGGACAAAGCCCTCTTTCCCTTGCAAAATACTTTTCAGGAACGTGGCATGAAGTGTTGGACAGTATTCTTTGCTGGGCACTGAATTTCAGCTCCACTTCTGTGCTTCCTTGCTCTGAAATTTGGAGTAAATCAGTTCATCTTCCTGGACCTCTATGTCAGAATGTGTAAAATGAGTCTTTTACACATTCTGACATAGTATTTCAATGCTTGTCTTGTCTTTTTTTCTAATTTCTTGTGAATATCCAATGTAATTGTGTACATGTGAAAGTGCTCATCATTCCCTGCACATGTGAGATAATGTTATTTATAGAGAACTCTTGTTTAGATTTAGGCACTTATCCAAATAAGGGGTGAAAAACTAGCCTGACTGCAAGGTTTACTAGAGACAATATTCCTTTTGAATCAGATTCAACTTAACACAATTTGCCCATATGAATTTTTGGCTATGCCATTTCATTAGATGTTAAGGGATGTTCTAATAGAGTTTACATAAGTGGCACTATTCTGGGGGACAGGGTGTTAGTGCATCCCAGAGCCATAGTATCTCTGCAGGATAGGTTGAATTTTCCTAGGGCAGATGATGAGTATGTAATTTCACCAAAGGAATGTGGGAGCAGGGCTGGAGAGTCTGGGCAAAGGCCAGTGTGCATACCCCAAACACAGGGCTATGTGAATTATGACTAATTTTACATGGCAACTAAACCATGAAAACTTAGACAATGATTTGTTACTAGAAGATGTCCACATGCCAGTCCTTTAATTTTTCTTTGCAGCTTTCTAATTTTACTCTGATAATAACAAAAGAAACCACAGCACTTTCATCAGAAACCAGTGTATGCCTGTGAATAACTAACAGACTGCATACAGTTTTCCCAGCGAATGTTCAAAGCCACACATTGGTTGACTTTTGTGTATAAATTGCCAGTGCACCTTTCCATTCCAGTGGGAGCCATCTGAAGGGAACATTACAGCTGTGATGAATAACAGCCCCTCTAAAGAAACTGGAGTGAGGCACACGTTTCATCCTGCCAAGTGGAGCACTGTGCCTGTTACCAAATGTGCCAGGTCTCCCACGATTAAATAAATATATAAATATGTCACTTGGCTTCGTTCCCAAGTTCTAGGTGCTATAGAAACCAAGCACTTTATTACTATTAATAATGCCATAGTTATAATAGATTCAAAATCAAGGAATGGTTCTTTGTTCTTAGATAGTGCCTTTGATAAAATTTCCCGTTGTTTATTACGTATTACTTATAACATCCTCTAATTCCTTGTTTACTACTACAATAAATGACAGTATTCTTTCTAATATAAATTACCTCTATGATGTTAACATTTTAATTAATAAATCTATAATAACATTTACCTTACAGATAATAAGAATTAAAATGTATTATGTAACAGGTACTTTTCTAATTAAGATTTTTCCATTTTACACCTCACAGGTTGAAAACCACTAGCAGGGTAGTCTAAGACGATAGGAAAACACAGATATTTATGATATGATTCATAATAGTAGCAAAATTATAGTTATGAAGTAGCAACAAAAATAATTTTATAGTTGGGGGTCACCATAACATGAACTGTATTAAAGGGTCATTGGCATTAGAAAGTTTGAGAACCACTGGTCTATGGAATCAAATCCCAAATTCTCATGTCAAAGTTCTCATCAGTGTGGTTTCATCTCACATGTTCATTCTTATTTGATACAACTCATCATCGACATTTATCCTGACTTTCAATCTAGAGCAACTCCTCTGTCCTTCAGATGCCCATGGCTTTTTCCTGGGCCCCCATCTTTGATTATGCAGTCCTGTTCTGTGGCATGCTCACCCCAATATGTGAAGAAGCTTCACGACCCATTTCTTCCTTGAAGACAACTATTCTAGACCACTCCCACTTTGTTTTCCCCTGACTTTCTTTCCATTCCACATATAGTTATTAACAGTTGAGCTATCAATTGCTCCTTATTATTAAGGAACAATTGATAGCCCAATATCTGGAAAGTTTGGGTCACCAGATATATTGCCAACTCTTTAAGAACAGGTCTCACCTTATGTTTTCTCTTTGCATCCTAGAGTGCACAGCACAGTGCTGAAGAATTTTTAGGTGTCCCATATGTACTCATTGGGGAATGAATATTGGAATTAGTTAAACTTGGATTTTCATATCTTGGATTTCTACTTTGTAATAAACTTTATAATTTTATTTCAATAATATTCTAAAGCAGTGATTTTTAGACCTTTTCATCTCATGGCACACTAATTACTAAAATTCTGCAGCACATTAAAGAAAATATTTTTTGCCGATCTGACAAAAAAGCGTATAATTTTTACTCATTCACACTGGACTACTATTGTTGTAATATTTTTATTTGACAATCTAACAGAAAAGAAGTCAGTGATTGCATGTTTTAAAAATTCTTGTGATACACCAGTTGAAAATCACTGTTCTAAAACAATATGAATGTATAAGAATAAGTGTTGAGTTACATAACAAGAGACAACTGTACAATGGAATACTATGCAGTCATTTCAAATAGTGTTCTTAAAGAAATATTGTGGTGTCAAATGCTTTGCAATATGTTAGCAAGTTTTTAAAATGTTATAAAATTATAGTATATAATTTGGGAATGAAAAGTTCAGCATTAATAGGATATTAAAAAGTACAAACCATAAAGGAAAAGACTGATAAGTTGGACTTTACAAATAGCTTCTATTCATCAAAAGATACCTTTAACAGAGTAAAAAGATGAGCCTGATAGAGAACTCAGACTGGAATACCAAAAATAGTAATTCTTTTTTTAAAAAGACACCATCATTTACAAGATAAGCAAAAAATCTGAACATGCAAAAACAAGTTTTCCAAATGGGGGAAAAAAGTAAACAAAGAAACAAATGAAAAGGTATCTAACATCATTTATTATTAAACAAATGCAAATAAAAACCATAAAGAGATACACCAGATAGCTATTTTTTTAAACTACTAATATAATGTGTTGACAAGGATATGAAGCAACCAGAACACTCAAACATTACTAAAAGGAATGTAAATTGGAATCATAATTCTGAAAATTCCTTTTTACCTTCTTTTTTTTTTCTGGAAAATTTCCAGGGATCTCTGACCTCTTCAAATCTGGCCACAGATGTTGGCCTTGGACTTAACCCTTTTTCTGGAGCTTCTCACTGATCCCTCAAAATGGATCCTGTGTTTCTTTGATTCAATGACTTTGATTATTTCTTAGTTCATTTCCTATCTATGCTGGTTTAAATATTCTTCAATATTTTCTTAAGAAATGGTGGATAAGAGTTAAATGTTTGAGACCTCTTAGGATTTTGATGGCATTTCTCCATTGTCTCCTATTTCTGGTTTTGCTGTTGATAAAGCGGGTGCCATCTTTTTATTTTTTTTTACTATTTAAAAAGTTTATTGATTTCCTTTTTAAGAGAGAAAGGAAGGTGGGAGAAAGAGAGAAACATCTATGTGAGCGCAAAACATTGATCGGCTGCCTCCTGCATGGCCTCAACCAGGGGATGGAGCCTAAAACCCAGGTATGTGCCCTGGGATCAAACCAGCAAGGTAAGGTAAGGGCTATTTACACAGTCATGGCCAAGCTTAAGGGAGCAAATAAGGGATGATAAAACCATCTGGGACTGGCAACCCTAGGGGTCAGACTCCACCCCCGGGCAGGAGTAGTTTCAGAGCCTAGAGAGGGTATAGCCACCCAGCAGGAGTGTGGCCATCAGTAGAGGGACACTGTAGGCCAAACATCTGACGGAGAGGGAGATGGGTAGGGAATAGCCCTCTTCTCTCTTTTCTCACCTCCTCTCACTCCTGCCTGAGCCTCTGGCTATGGCGGAGGTGGGGAGCGGGGAGGTGAGGAGGGTTGGCATCTTGATTCTTGTTCCACTAAATGTCACCTTGAAAGAAATTATTATGAGAAACTTTAAGATGTTTTCTTAGCCCCAGTGTTCTAATGATTAGCCTTAGTTTGGGTATCTCCTAACCCATTAGCTCCTTTTCTCACTATGAATGACTTCCTGGAGCCCATTCCTTCCTATCTAAAACTCACATTGTTTGGTTCTGAAAAATGCTTGCTTGTATAACTTCCTTGCACCCTTTGATCTTTCTGGATTAGAGGGTAGCTCTTGAACCTTATGGGTAATTTATTTTTTCTTCTTTAATTTTTAAATCTCTGTGCTTCTTTTTGTTCTACTTGTAGTAGATTTCCCTAACCTTTATCATGTCACTCTTACTAAAATTTTCATTAAAAAAATTTCTTTAATCCTCACTTGAGTATATGTTTTTAATAATTTCTAGAAAGAGATGAAAAGAGGGGAAAATCTGAGAGAAATATCAATAAGTTGCCTCTAGTATGTACCCCAAGCAGGATCGAACTCACAACCCCGGTATGTGGCTTGACCAAAATTGAACCCATAACCTTTCTGTGTATGGGATGATGTTCCAACACCTGAGCCACCAAGCCAAAGCACTAAAAATTCCATTTTGGCTTTTATATTTTTAATTTATGAGTTTTTTCTCGCTATTTGATTATGTCATTTTTTTCAGGTTTGATTTTTTTTTTCATGGATGCAATAGCCATTTCTCTTGGAAGTTATGAATGCTTCAATGTTTTCTTCATCTTTTTTCATTATCTGTCATTTATCTATGTTTCTTTAGTTGGTTTTCAGCTATTCACCACTTTTTAAAAGTTTGCTTGATGTCACTTTGGTTTGATAAAACACCTACATTAGTACAGTGAACACTCAAACAACATGGATTTGAACTGTGTTGATTTTTCCAATAGATGCAGTTGGCCCTTAGTATATCAGTGGGTTTTGCATCTGTGAATTCAATCAACTACAGATTGAAAACAGTATTTTTGAATTCCCAACTACAGATTCCCAACTGGGGCTCCCAAATGCATATTAAAAATACTGTTTCAGGGACATCTGTAATACTTTCAACAATGAAGATTAATTAAAAGAAATACTGCTTCAATCTGAGGTTTACTGAATCCATGAATGAGAAGAGCCCACTGAAGAGTCAAAAGTTACATGCAGATTTTATCTGCATGTGGGGTTGGTGCCTCTAACCCCCATATCGTTTAAGGGTCAACTGTATTTGTTTTTGTTAATTGAACAAAATCCTAAGAGGATTTTTGCAAAACAAACAAACAAACAGCAAAATGCAAAACCAGCATGCAGTGGCTGTTTTGTAGCAAACTGCCATAGAAGCAGTACCTGGTAAGTGAAACTGTATTGTGATACACTATTTCTCTGTCATACAGGCTGTGTATTTATCATGCCAGCAGGCAAATGGAAGTGTCTTGGGAAATCAAAGCAAAGTCACCTGGCTCATGTAGCACATTGACTCTCTCTCTAAGCTGCACATTAGGATCACTGAGGGAGCTTTTAAGCAGATACCTAAAAGTGGTATTTCTATACAAATGAATAGTAATTGCTTCTTCACTTTATTCCATTTTTGCTTACAAGAGGTTTCTAAAGTATGGCTTTCAAACATTCCCATCAGGCACCAATAAGTGGGGGAAATCTGTATTTAATTTTGGGTCACTTTCTTTTATATTGGATCATTTTCTCATGTTGGTGATCTTTGGTCTCTGTTTATACTTAGAGGGAGGAATTAAAGTGTGTGAAAACTGGGTCTATGAGCTATGTATGTTATCTATTGGGCTTCTCTGTAGAAGAAACATGGCACATTTCAATGAAAACAATATACTGAAATGATTTCCAAGGAAAAAAAAGCAAGCCATTTAATACCAAAGATTCATGAATAATAAAAATTTTTGTTCATGAAAAAAATGATTAGGAAAGGAGAGTGGAGAAAGGTAGGAGAAGGTAAAGGGGGGATAAGTGGTGATGGAAGGAAAAAAAATTTGACTTTGAGTTGTGAGCACACAATACAGTGTAAGATGATGTGTTGCAGAATTGTACACCTGAACCCTATATAATTTTATTAACCAATGTCACCCCATGACTGATTACTATAAGTTTTAAAAAAGAATGATTCGGTAGATGCAGAAGATAATGATTATATTCTAGAATCTAGTTTAACTATACACTGCAGTAGCAGATCCTCAGTAAAGCTCTGCAGTTTGTAACAAAGTACAATAGCTCTCTTGGTTCTGAACAGATAAACAGAGCTTTTAAACTAATTGTTGAAAAAATGAATCTGACAAAATATTTAAAACTTATTGGTGCCTGATGGAAATTTTTGAAAACCACACTTTAGAGATAATTCATTACACTGTATACTTCCTCAGGGTTGACTTTTCTTTTTTGTTTTAACCATCTTACAAAAATTCACATTTAAAAGCACCTTGGCTGCTTGAGAGTTCTGTGGGTTGTTGGATTTTTTTTTTTTTAACTCCTGGTTTCATTTCACCAGTAACTGCAGTAAACCAAGAAAAAGCAAATGACAAAATATTCCTCAAGGCTGTTTTTCCAGTCTTTTTAGCAGAAAGTCTTCAAAATAGAATATTCTTTAAAGTTTTCCAGGAGATAATGAATTCAGAGATGCTTAAGGGAAATGAAACTAGTAAGTGACATCAAAGCCTCATTAGTTAGCTTTCACGTACTTGCCATTAAATCATTTTGTCATAATGGTCTCATTAATTTATCTTTCTTGTTTTTCTACCTTATTCTCTTATCATTACTTATTGGTAACCCCAATACATAAAAGTACCTTTGATCTTTTTTGTTTGGTAGTTCTCTGTCTGATATATTTGGGGTAAAGAAGTAGAGTCACAAATGGTGACTGCCTGGCTTCACACGGCGGCTTGGAGGATAGCTCATCGATAATGACTGTCTCAATTGAAAAGAAAATTACTCACCTGCTTTTTTAAATTTATTTATTTTATTGATTTTTTACAGAGAGGAAGAGAGAGGGACAGAGAGTTAGAAACATGGATGAGAGAGAAACATCAATTAGCTGCCTCCTGCGCACCTCCTTCTGGGGATGTGCCCTTGAACGGAATTGAACCTGGGACCTTTCAGTCGTACACAGGCTGATGCTCTACCCACAGAGCCAAACCAGTTTTGGCTCACTTGGTTTTTTACAGCTTGACTTTCTGCTCAATGAGGTAATAGCACCCCTGGGCCTCAGTTCCCTGAGGCAATAATTGTTAGGCTTTTCTTTATAACCATCTTGAAATAGACTATGTATACATAAGCTGCAAGCGTATGCCAACCCATTTTCTACATAAATAGTAGTGGACTCTTCCCCCACATCCCCCTCCTTTTCTTTTTAGTCACTCAACAGTATATGTTAGATTTGGGATTCTTCTAGCATCCATGTAATAACCTTTGGTTGTTAACCAGAAATTCTAAAAGTGTGATCTCCAGATGGGCATCCACAGCATCACTGGGGACTTAGAAATGTAAGTTAGCAACTCTGGAAATAAGGCCCAGCACTTTGTGTCTCTTCAAGCTTTCTGTATCATTCTGATGTGCACTAACGTTTGAGAACCACTGTTCTGGACTTTCTGAATGAGGCTGGAGCCTCACCTGAACAAGGCTGCTGGCTGTTTATATATCAGTGTACCTGAGGAATCCAGAGACCACATTGGCAGGCTTTCATGGCTATGCCTGTCCATTGTAACTATTGTAAGGGGAAAAAAGCAGTAAATATCGATTCAATATCTGACATCAGCTCTCAGTGCAAACCAGACCCCGAAACAGAGTGGAAATGAGTTCACTCTCTTCCTCCTGACACATCCCTTTTTCTCTCTGTCTTTTTGTATATTTAGTTCTTTGGATGCAGAGACTGTGTTTTAAATATGTTTGGTTGAGTATGTGACGCAATACAAGCTAAATATAATGCTGAAGAGGCACAACCCCACATGCTTAGGGTTGGCATCTGCTTGGAACCCACAGCTATGAGACTCATACCACCCTAGCTCTGAGGGCACACACTCCCTCAGGAGGGCCTGCCAGGCATTGCTCAACCATTGTTTAATGTGGCTCAAATACTTGCAGCTTATAAGACAATGGCCTAACAGAAGATGGACTCCTTGTCCTTTAAAAGTTTGCAAAACAGCCTGAGGTATGGAAGGCTTTGTGACTGTAAGACTTATGTGCTTTAGTTCCCGGATCTGTGAAAAGGCAGCTCAGGGCAGTTGACTTGCACAACTCAGGAGAACATCATTCAAGCAGCGCATGATGTGAGTAGAGCCACCTGGAGGGTAAAGGTCAAAAGAATGATTAAACATGAACTTCTCCTTGTGCCTGATACTGGTCTGAATAAGTCTGCTGTGTGGCTATACTAGTAAATGCACTTTGAATCAGGCAGTGTGAGGTTGAGTCCAGGTCGCTTTTCTTATTTAAAATTGTGTGACTCAGGCAAGCTTATTCACCTAGAGATATCACTTTGACGTTTCCTATAGAACAGTGGCTGGCACATAATATTTATGGCATACAATAAATAATTGTTGAAATAATGAACATTTATGAGTCTCAGTTTTTTACTCTGTATAAGGGAAAATAATATAATTTATCCAAAAGAGATAAATTAAGATTGAGATTTAAGTATTTTAATGAATATTTTAAAAGGCCCGGCATAGTGGAAGGAACTCATTATGTGCAGCTACAGTAAACATGTACCTTGGGATAACTAGAATACATTACAATGTCTTAGGACCAAGGGTAGCAGGTCCTGAGTCAGACTTGGGGTGTGGAGTCAGTTTAGGAGCAGAACTGTACTGGATTATTTAAAATTAAATTTTCATATCTATATGGGACTATAAAAGCAAGAAAGAGAGGGAGAAATCTTTGTGACAGTGGGTGCACGGCCCTGGCTGCATATTAGACTCACCTAGGGAACTTTAAAAAATGCATAACTAGGTCAAATCTCTAGGACCTAGATTTTTTAAAAACCATTGATTCTAAGGTATAACTAGGAGTGAGAACTCTGATTTATGGGCACCCATCATGCCAAGCATTGTGTTAGATAAATATTGTCTCTTTTAGTCCTCACAACAACTCTACATATTATATATTTTATTCCCATTTAAGAGTTGAGGAAGTCAAGGGTCAGAAGGTAAAGAAATGCCTTTAAGGCCACAAACCTTGATGGTTTTTCTGGAAACCTGACCTAGGATCATCTGACTTTGAAGTCAGTGATCTTTTCACTGCTTTCTACCACATTCCCAAGGGATCCTAGAGGAAGAGCAGTGGAAGCGGGCATTGTGCCAGGGGAAGGAGAAAGAGAAGGTTCTGGGCAGCAGCATTACCAGACAATGTGGTAAGTCCAGAGCTTCCTACGTTGTTTCCAATGTGTCTCCCACGGGACTGAGGCTATGCACAAGATAGGTTCACTAGCCTGTTTGTGCGGGTAGGGCCCAGCAGGGTATGACAACGTGTGTCTGTGCTTCCTCATGGCAATGGGTCATTTACAGCAGAGAAGCATGGGGATCGTTTCCTTTCAAAATACGTTGATATTTCCTGGTAAAACGGCAAAGAAATTCTTGAAAATGTCAGAAATGGAGCTTCTAAGTCTATTTCTAGCTAAGAAAAATTGGTTTTGTGGCAGTAATTAATAGCTTCCAATGTAAACCAAGTCCAAAATATTTGCAAAATGTCAGAATTTGCATCCAAAGCAAAGTGGCCTCTGAACATTTGTAATTTTGACATGGACTCAATTCTCCTCTGGTCTAGAGCCTAAATTTTCACTCATGAATTCCACCATTGTGTAACTAGCTATAAAAGTTGAAATCCAAAATTTGGACGGAGACAAATCCAATGTTTTTGTTGTTCTATGAAGGAATTATATCTCTCCCCCTTAAATCTGCCTTCAGAAGCAATTGCAGGGGTGGGGTGGTGCAGGGATAGTATTTATAAATCCAGTTGTTTGGCTCTCCTGGACCCAAGCATACATTTGAGTTGGATGGCCAGGGAAACAACAGCAAGATTTCTGTGAATAAAAACTTTGGACAATTAACTTAGTAAACATTTAAGCATTTTAGAATTACCCATAGCTTTTACAAATTACCACTGAATTATCAGGAAGTGATCTACTCTCTCTGAGAGTTTCCTCATTTGTAAATAGAGGGGGTGGGGCAGGACTTGATATATCCAGAGACCTTTCCAGTCCAGAAATTCTATGCTTCTCTGAAATTCTATTTATTGAATTGACTTAACATAATGTTTCTTAAACTAAGGACTGGGCTCTAATGTAGAACTTGAAATGTAATATTGTGTATTAGAATCAGCACAGACTTCAGAGCCAGCCAGATGTGTACTCATATCCCAGGATGTTCTGTCATTCCTATAAGCCATCCCTTTGAGCCTCAGATTCCTCCTCAATAAAATGGAAGTAAGCCAGTTACCTAATAGTGTTTATGAAAATTAAAGGAGAGACTACATAAATAGTATAGTAATGCATAGTAGGTGTCATTATTGTTACTATGATTAATGAGATGGTCTCACTTCCTCAACCACTTAGTTTTGTCCTCTACCATACACTACTTGGATTTTGAATATAAGCAATTATATTGAGAAAGTGAAGCTAGAATTAGGATGTACTAGAAGTTTCTTAGTGGTAGTATGAGGAGTGATAGCTCGAAAAATGTTGAGGATGACTGATCATAAACATTTAATTTACAATATCTTATATCTGGTTGAATGTATTCTTCTTGCTGAGGTTCAGGAGCTTAATAATATCTCTTCCTTCCTCTTCCGAGTTTGGAACCTCTTGAGAGGTAGACACAAACTCATAGGGATGGAGATCAGAGTGACACTTCATCACTGATAAAACTGGCTTGGAGGACATAGCTTAAGCATGTGGCACATGGATCCTGACACCCCACCTAATTTAAAACCCTGAGCAGTTTTCCTGTAGTGCCCAGCTTCTCTCTGCTCATGCACTCAAGGAGTTGCAGAGTCTGTAGCTGGGAGCATTGCGTTGAGCTGAGTATGTGCAGTTCCATCTCCCAAATGTACCCTTTGGTTAAGTCTCTGGCCTCAGGGAAGAGAGAGTGATGGGATATAAGCAATAGAAGGGAAACTCTCAGGATTTTTTTTCCCCCTTGAAAATGGGTGGTTAATTCATTTCTTTCATCAAAACCTAAGAGGAAGCAGGGAGAAACTGTGACCTTTGCTAACATTTCTTATCTTAGATCTGTATACTTTCTGCTTGTCTGGAATTATTAGAATGCCTTTTCAAATTAGAGTGAAAGAGTATTTCATTCTCTTCTTTTAAATTTTATTTTTCTTCTAATTTTTGTTGTTGAAAGTATTACAGATGGTCCTTATTTCCTTCCTCTTGATTTCCTTCACCCCATTCCAGTCCCCTCCCCAGGCCTTCTCTTCACTAGTCTGTCCATGGGCTATTCATATCCTATCTAATAAAAGAGTAATATGCAAATTAACCATTACTCCACAACACCCACAAGCCACACACACCAACTATACCCACCAGCCAATCAGGAGCAAGTACGCAAAATAATCCCAACCAAGATGGCTGCAGGAGGCTTGGGTTTCCCTGGTGATGGAGGAAGCGAAGCTTTCCACACACCCTGGCGGACCCAGACCTCCACTCAAGGCTACAAAGTTTCAATTATAGAAGATAAATAAATCCCAACAAAAATGGCAGCAGTCACGGAGCTGGAGAGAGCAGGAGGCTAGGGTTCTCCCTGCGATGGAGGAAACCAAGCTTCTGCAGGCCTGGCCTGTCTTGGCCTCTGCTTAAGGCTACAAAGTTTCAATCATAGATGATAAATAAATTCCAAAAGAAATGGTTGCCACCATGAAGTGAGCAGGAAGCTTGGCTCCACTCCAGGCTACAAAGTTTCAATTGTAGAAGATAAATAAATCCCAGTTACCAGGGCCTCTGCTTGGGTCACTGGGGGGCATAGCCAGCCTAAAAACCACCACAGGCCTCTCGCCCAGGCCACCCCATTCCCCAAGGGAACCCCTACCCTGATCCAGGACACCCTTCAGGGCAAACCAGCTGGTCCTCACCCATGCACCAGGCCTCTATCCTATCTAATAAAAGAGTAATATGCAGGTTGACCATCACTCCAACACACAAGATGGTTGCTCCCATGTTGTCAAAGATCCTGCCCCCATGTGGACAGAAGATGGCCACCACAAGATGGCCAGCAGGGGAGGGTAGTTGGGAGGGACCAGGCTGGCAGAGGAGGGAAGTTGGGGGTGACAAGGCCTGCAGGGAAGGGCAGTTGTTGGGGGGACCTAGGCCTGCAGGGGAGAACAGTTGGGGGGGACTGGGCCTGCAGGAGAGGACAGTTAGGGGTGACCAGGCCTTAAGGGGAGGGCAGTTAGGGGCAAATATGCTGGCAGGGAGCAGTTAGGCATCAATCAGACTGGCAGGGGAGTAGTTAAGGCATCAATCAGGCTGGCAGGTAGAAGCAATTAGGGGCAATCAATCAGCAAGGCAGGCAGGTGAGCAGTTGGGGGCCAGCAGTCCTGGATTGTAAGAAGGATGTCCGTTGGCCCATTTAGGCCTGATCCTACGAGGATCTGCCTTCAGAAGGCCTACAAGGATCGGGCCTAAACGGGCAGATGGACATCCCTTGAGGGGTCCCAGATTGGAGAGGATGGAGTTTGCATGAATTTCATGCACCGGGCCTCTAGTATGCATATAAGTTTATTGGTTAATTTCCCCCCCTTCCCACACTGCCCCATTACTCTGAAACATGTCAGTCTGTTGAGTGCTTCAATGTCTTTGTATCTTTTTTGTTCATCAGTTAATTTTGTTCATTAGATTCCACATATAAATGAGATCATGTGTCTCATTCTCTTCTTTTTCTTTCTGATGATTTTAGAATTTTATTGGAAAAGCCTGCACACACACACACACACACACACACACACACACACTTGGCTACTATCATGTATTTATTAGTTAAATATTGTAGCCTAACAAACCATCCAAATGTAGTGACTTAAAACAGCAGTAAATATTTTTACCTCACATAGTTTCTATAAGACAAGACTGGCTTACCTGAGTGGTTCTGGCTCAGGCTCTCCAGTGAGGTTGCAATGAAATGCTTCCCGTGGCTACAGATCTGTAGGCATTTGAAACTTGACCAGGGCTGGAGGAGGTGACTCATCACAAGGCTATAGGGAAGAAGCCTAACCCCATGTGGACTTCTCCTTGGGGCTGCTCGAGTGTCCCCAGGATATGGCAGCTGCTTCCCTGAGAGGGAGTGATTTAAGAGAAAGCAAGGCAGAAACTATAATGTCTTTTTGTGACCTACCTCTGAGGGTCACACTCTATCATTCCTAAAATATCTTATTTGTTACACAGATCAGCCATTTTCAAGTGTGCCCTCACACAAAGGTGTGTGAAGATTAAGAGGTGGGGATAATTGGGACCAATTTGAGAATTGGCTACCACAATAGATGACATGCTGAAGACTGAATTTTTTTTTCTTCACTTCCTGCAAGGGAACAATCAGTGAATCCCATGGTGGTCTTTGAGATGTATTAAACCCAACTCTTATTGTCACCTCCAGGTAAAATATATATATAAAGAAAGAAGATGCCAGGCAGTTTGGAATACTCTTTATACACAGACATGCCAGTACAGGACTTCTCACATGATTTTTTTTTGAAATTAAATCTTTATTATTCAGATTATTACATTTGTTTCTCTTTTTTCCCCTCCATAGCTCCCCTCCACCCGACTCCCACCCCTCCCTCTATCCTTACCTCCCTCCCATTGACATCATCCATAGGTGTATGATTTTTGTCCAGTCTCTCCCTGTACACCCCTCACCCCTTTCCCCCTGAGAATTATCAGTCCACTCCCTTTCTGTGCTCCTGATTCTATTATATTTGCCAGTTTATTCTGTTGGTCAAATTTTTAATTCACTTAACTTTTAGATTCACTTGTTGATAGATATGTATTTGTTGTTCATAATTTTTTTATCTTTTACCTTTTTTTTCTTCCTCTTCTTAAAGAGTACCTTTCAGCATTTCATATAATACTGGTTTGGTATTGATGAACTCCTTTAGCTTTTTCTTATCTGTGAAGCTCTTTATCTGCCTTCAATTCTGAATAATAGCTTTGCTGGATAGAGTATTCTTGGTTGTAGGTTCTTGCTATTCATCATGTTGAATATTTTGTGCCACTCCCGTCTGGCCTGCATCTTTTCTGTTGAGAAATCAGCTGACAGTCGTATGGGTGCTGATAGGTAATGAACTGTTTCTCTCTTGCTGCTTTTAATATTCTCTCTTTTTCTTTTGCTCTTGGTATTTTAATTATGATGTGTCTTGGTGTAGTCCTCTTTGGATTCCTTTTATATGGGGTTCTGTGTGCTTCCTGGACTTGTAAGTCTATTTCTTTCACCAGATGTGAGAAGTTTTCAGTCATTATTTCTTTAAATAGGTTTTCAGTATCTTGCTCTCTCTCTTCTTCTGGCACCCCCACAATTCTGATGTTGGTACGCTTGAAGCTGTCCCATAAGCTCCTTACATTATCTTCACATTTTTGGATTCTTTTCTCTTCTTGCTTTTCCAGTTGAGTGTTTTCTGATTCTTCATATTTAAATTTTTTGACTTGATTCTTGCCTTCTTCTAGTCTGCTGTTAGGTCTCTGTATAATACTTTTTATTTCAGTCAGTGAATGTTTAATTTCTAGTTTGTCCTTTTTCATCTCTAGTTGGTCTTTTTCCATTTCTAGTTGGATCTTTTGCATCTCTAGTTGGTCCTTTTTCATCTCCTCTTAGGTCTCACTAACTTTATCCAACTTTTCTAGGATATTCTTGAAAAACCTTATAAGCGTGGTTTTGAACTCTGTATCCAGTCATTTGTTTTCCTCCATTTCTTTTGTTTGTGATCCCTTCCCTTGTGTCGGCATTTTCACTATGCTGGGAGAACTTCTGTGTTGGATTCAGCCTTATGATACCAGACTTGAAAAACTGCAGAAGCCTCTTTGTTGAGCTTGGGATGGGTGGAGTCTCAGGGGTTAGGGGACCACCTTGCCTTCCAGTTGGCCCCGCCCTCCATGGCCCCTGAGTCGCATGTGACTGGGTAGTCACTGGAGCAGTCCCTATGCACGCACACCCTCGCAGTGCCTCTAGACTGCTGTCCCTCCGGCTCCCCTGCACTTCGAGACCACACAAGTCTAGGTCCTCAGGGTTTTGCCCGAAACTGGGATTTAGTGAAGTTAGAAGTGGCACAGTTGGGAGAGTCTGTCTCCCGCCCACTCCTGAAAGCCAGTGGCACAATCAGCAGTCGGTCCTCTGTGCACAGTGCTGTGCATGCCACCAGACTTCTGATCTTTTGCAACTCCCCTAAATTTCCGTGCACTTCTCCCCCTTCACAGTCCAAACTCCTCCCATATGAGTTTCGGCTGGAACTGGGGTTTAGTGTCGTAAGATAAGGGGTTCAATTTGGTTGAGAGTTTCCATCTCCCTCCTGAGAGAAAGCCAGCCAGGTTCTCAGGCACCCGCTCTCTCCGCACGCGCGTCTCTGTACCTCAGCTTTTTGCAGCTCCTCTGGGTCTCTGTGAGCCCTTCTCTTTCCTTCTAGTTGTAGAATTTCCACTCAGCCAGCTTTCCTGTGGTTCTGGATGATGTCCGTTCTGTCTTTTAGTTGTAGTTTTGAAATTGTTGTGCAAGGCAGCAGTGTAGGTGTTTACCTATGCTGCCATCTTGGATTCTCCTGACATGATTTTCTGAGCATTTATTTTGTGCTATGATTTACATAGGAACACACTTCCTCCTTGCAACAGCCTGTGAGGCAGGACTTATTTATATTTTCATTTTATAGATGCAGAAACCCAGACTCAGAGAAGTAGGTTTATTTCTGGGCATTCAATTCTCTTCCATTGGTCTTTGTGTCTGTTTTTGTGCCAATACCATTCTGTTTTGATTATTGTGATGAAGTATAATTGAAGTCATGTGATTTGAAGGCTTTTTTCTTTTTTCTTAAGATTGCTTTGGCTATATAGGGTATTTTGTGCTTCTATACAAATATGATGATTTTTTTGTTCTTTTACTTAAAAAAAATGACATTGGGATTTTGACAGGGATTGCATTAAATTTGTATATTGCTTTGCATAATATTGCCATTTTAATTATGTTGATTCTTCCAATCCATGAACACAGAATATTTTCCTATTTTATTGTGTCTTTTTAAATATCTTTAAATAATACTTTATAACTTGTTCTAAATGGTGGATCTGGGCTTTGATCTCAGATTAGGTAACCTCAGGTCAGTGGTGTTCAAACTGATGAATCTCCTGTTTCAGCCAGGCTTCCACAGGGCTTCTGATAGCTGGCAAGTTGCCAGGTGATGCTGACATTACTGATGCAGGGACCTTAATTGGAGTGAGGAGACTGTAGAAGATCCTCTTAAGGACCACTAATGGGTGAGGAATTCCAAGCAGATAGTACTTGGCACAACTGATTTTCAAACCAATGGCAAACTTCTCTGCAGAGGTGAGCTGAAGCCCAGCACCCATAGTCCCTTCTGGGAACACCTTACAATTGTGAACAAGAGGAAACAGAGGAAACTGCCCTGTGGGCTGATTGTCTACCAGGGAAAGGATAAGGATTGACTTGAGAGACTCCACTGGGGAGGCTGGAAGGCCCAACCATTCCTTTTCTGAGGCCTCTGCCTTTATCTTGGGGCCAAACTCTCCAAATGATTTACCCCCAGGGGGTCTCTCAAGGCCATCTGCTTTGAGGGTGCATTTAGAATCAGGTAAGATGATACATTTCCCAACCTTGCCACACACAGCTTTCTCAGTGAAGGCTTCCAAGTTGAAGGAAAGAGGAGTGACAAGTTCTGTGTATGGGTGGAGGGGAACTAAAAAAGCAGCCCCATATGGGCAAGGGAACTCTGGTTTTCCCTTTCTTATTTCTCCCCATAACTGTGAAAAGAACACAAGGCCTCTAAGTATCTCCCAGAGAGACAAGACAATGAGTATTTTTCTGACCTCACCCGTGAAGTTAAGATATAATACATTGTTAATTGCATCTAGGAGATTTGATTCTAAGAATAACTAGTATACCTAACTGAATAAAACTAGTAATTTTGGAAAATGCCCAATAATACTGATGCTATTGCACACCTGGAGTGCTTTGCTTCAGAGCTCTGAACAGTGCCTCATTTTGGCTTTGGTAACAATGCTGGGGCTTTTCTCTAGAAGCAAACCTCCTTGATTCCTGTGGACCCTGTTCAGGTCTCATCATTCTGCTTTTCTAAGGCTAGGACCTGGTGGTATACTTCCTCTCATCTTCAGATTCCTTCAGTCACCTACCCATGTGATTTTTAAAAACCCTGAGTAGAACTTGAGAATCATGTGTGAACACGCTCAACCTAACAGCAAACCTCCCTTCCCTCCTCACTACAAAGCCCAGGGCCAGGAAGAACCTGAGAAGGGGATTTTACCTTCCCCATGACTTCCCTGCAAGCACATATGACATGCCTCCAAGTCTCTCCTGGAAATGCTGCACCAATCACACTACAGAGAAAAAGTGTGAAATTTGGGGGAAGAGAAAATGGCGGCTGCAGAGGCACCCATGTTGTGCACCTCATCCTGGGGCCAGACTAGAAAAACAATTAAATCGAAGAACATCTACCCAGAATTAAAAAACATTAAACTCAACTGAGGAGACTATTTACAACAATGAAGGGCAGAGGATGCCTGGAGAATAGTAGGAACGGGAATCTGGGCTGGAGAGGGATAGCCGTCCAGCAGGCCAGCATGTGAGGAGGAAACTGCGTTACACTGAAGCCTCGTCCCTTGGTGACAGGCGTAACATCCAACCGTAGAAAGGATAAACCATAACGCTGCTAGCAGCTGGGAAATCTGGACCTAAGACCACAGCCATGAAATGCTGTGACGCGAAAGGAAGCCCAAAAGGCGGCCTGAGTATTGCGGTGCTGGGAGGAGAGAAACCCACAGTTTCATGGTGGTTTTTGTTTTATTTTATCTTTGCTTTTATTCTCTAAACCCAGAACACAGAGATTTTCAACTTCAAGCACTCACTGGAGGCTCTGGAGCAGGGAGAGAGGCACAGACTTGAGGTGCCTGAGGAGAGGCTGGGAAGGGAAGCGGGCAGGGAGATGTGGCGAGGACTCCTGCATTGGGACATTCTGAAGCTTCCAAACCTAAGTGGCCATTTCTCCCCTGAAGAGCTGGTCCCTGCCAGTAGCCTCAAGGCAGGGAATACAGCCTGCATTTTGAGATATACAGAGGAAAAAAAGGTAGAGGCCAAATTTATGGGTCTGAATTGGCCTAAAGATCCCTTAGTAACTGGATTGGAAGAGGGGCTGGTTAGCCCTAATATTCTGGAGACCAGACTGATAAAAACTCCAGGTTGCTAGCCATCCTCATCATCTCTATATAAGAATCTCCAACCAAGGGAAAGTAATATTTTGGGCCACTTGCAGAGGATTAGTTCTGGGTCAGGAAAAAAGCACCCATCTTACTCCCTGAAAGTCAAATTGCACCAAGCCCACCTAAAGCCCAGTCAGAAACAGATGCTTGAGTGATTAAGATTGACAGGTGGCAGACAGGCAAAGAGGGCAGGTTGGCCTAACCTGCTTTCAGCCAAAGCCTCTGGAGACAGACACAAACAAAAGACCTGTGGATTGCTTGGAGCTTCAAGCAGGGTGCTAAAAGCCAAAAGACAGTGCCTAGCACCTAAGTACCTACCAGGAAGCCCAGAATTAGCAGATAGAACAAAAGAGTGGGGTCCTAAACCATCTCCCATGGGACATTAAAACTTGGCTGAAGTGAAGGACACTTTACTTTTTAAAACATTTTTATTACTCTGAGGCTGGGACCCTCGTGCTGAGGCTGGGGCTGAGGCTGGGACCCTCGTGCTGAGGCTGAGACCCTCGTGCTGAGGCTGAAGCTGAGACCCTTGTGCTGAGGCTGAGGCTGAGACTCTGGTGCTGAGGCTGGGGCTGAGACTGGGACCCTTGTGCTGAGGCTGGGCTGAGGCCCTCGTGCTG